>CM053411.1:60324142-60433155 GCA_028644305.1 Xerus rutilus | reverse complement strand
AAAAAAAAAAATTTCCTCTGAAGCCAAAGAATAGTATTCATTTATCCACATATCAAACTTTCCAGGATTGTGTGTTGTACCAGGCACTGTGCTCAGTGATGGGAATATGGGGTGGGGCAGGGGGAGAAATAGGAGAGATGATGATGAAGTAGAAAAGGAAGGAGGAAGAGAAGATGAGCTGAGGGGGGGAGGAGGGAGGAGTAGGAAGGAGGAGAGGGGAGGAGGGGGGAGGGAAGAGGCCCCAGGAGGAGGGAAGGGGAAAGAGACCTCAAGGAAAATCTGGCCTTTGATGAGCTCACTGTCCAGTAGGGAGACAGACTTCCGGTTCCAAAAGAAGATTTAGCTCAGACCCCACATGGGTTTAAATCCCTCCATAAGTGGCAGGGATTTCCAAGTCTCCAAGAAGTGTCCTCTTGGCCACTTTTGAGGCAGGGTACACAGTTGCCAGGAGCCCTGGTACTCAGGGGCAGTGAATGTGAGGGCTTTAGTCCCTTTGGGAGGAGCAGGAAGAAGACCTTTCTTCCCAACCACTTCAGTAGTGCTGAAAGTCAACCCAAAAGGCAAAAATTGCAGAGGTTCCCAACTATCCTTGAAAATCCCATAAATTGCCTGAAAACTGCAGCCTGTGTGCTCATGTGGACCACCTTATTCGGACAGGCTTTTCAAGTTTGAAAACCACTGGGCTAGACTTAAAGGAAGAATCAAGAAACACAAACCTGCAGATGTGGGCTTTCAAACCATACTGTCTTCAAGATAATTATAAAACTGCTGGAGAATTCTAAAGCGACTCTACAGCCTGCAGGGCTTTCTGTGTAGCGTTTTAATACGCAGCCTCTAAACTGTCATAAATGTTAATGGATATGTGCGCTGTGGAGGGTTAGCCAGGAGGGGAGCGGAGGCTAAGCTCCCAAGTCTGTGAGAAGCAAGAAACTCCCAGAAGGTCCTGGCTCCAAAAGCTGCCTGGGGCTGAACCCTGTAGTGGGTGGCAGGAGGGCGAGGTAAGTCCAGCATGGCTCTGGGGATCTGGGTGAAGGTCACCTGTAGGGCCATATTGTGAGGGCCATGGTCAGTAGCTGACTAAGAGACTGGCTGGAGAGGGAGGTTGGGCCCACATGAAATTTCCAAGTCAGGGCCACAGAGATTTGGCCACTGGGGAGCCAAGACGCAGAGGTCCTGGAGCATGAATCTTCTATCTTGGCAGCACTTGGTGGATTGATCTGCCATAGTATGTTCCTGAAGCTCGCATTTCCAGTACAACCAGGACATGCTTCTGCTCTCCCCAGAGTCCCCATCTCCAGGGCAGCCTCCCTGGAATGCTCACCTTCTCACCCCCATGCTCCCCAGGAGGGGACTCAAGCTCGTCCCTCGTCTCCCAGGACTTGCTGCTCTTCTCCACCTGTCTCAGCATCACCTTCTTTAAGGTTCCACAGGAGCCACACTTTCCCTGAAAGGCTGCCATGCCTTCCCCACCAGTTCCTTAGCCTTGGGGACAGGAATGGCCCCCTGTCTGCTCATAGCCCTTCCTGTTGGAAGGGCTCTGGTTTTAAGAGTGTGGGCTGGAACCCAACTGCTGGCTTTGGATGTCACCTCCAGCACTCATTGTGAACCTGACAGTGAACCTGCTGTGCCTCAGCTTCCCCATCTGCACAGGGAGTAAGAAGAGTAACTACTTCCCAGGGTTATGTGAGAGTCATAGGAGGCGAGAGGTAGAGAGTGCCCAGAAGGGTGCTGGCACGGGCTGTGTTCCACCAAGCGTTTTTTAAAAGGTCCTCAAGAGGAGGATTTTATACCATGCCATACTCTCAGGGCCTACCTGGCACATCATAGATTCATAGGCAACGGGTACGCTTTATTTTATTAGAAACTCATTCATTCAAGAAACATTTACCAAGTGCCTACACTAAGCCATTTATAAAAATGAGTAAGATACATTTCCTGCCCTCGGCTGGCTCCTAAGAGCAATCTACCTTGCCCAGCTTTGCTGGTACCTGGCTGTCACCACCTTCCAGCTGGATGCACCAGAGTCCCTTAGCCTTTGTTTTCTAGGGAAGGAGGGAAGAGGAGGAGCTAGAAGGAGAAGGGTAAGTGGGGAGGAAGAGGGTGAAGGTGGAGTGAGCAGGAAGAGGCAGCTTTCTGGTGCAGATATTGATTGATCTCCCCCTCCTCCCCTCTGATCTCAGTGTTAATTTTTTATTAAGTATTTATTTTTATTTGTTTACCAAACATATACAACAGAGTGGTTGATGCTGTAAAGGAAATGAATTTAGTGATAAGGGGAATCTGAGCAAACCATAAAGGAAACCCCATTTTTAACCATTTAATCAATGGTTAAAAATGCAATCAAATGAGAACCCCAAACTGGAAACTACCTAAATGCCCATCAACAGGACAGAAAAATATAGTGCCACTTACTCACAGGATGGTGTCCAACAACAGAGAAGGGGGAAAATCGATGACTGCAGGCAAAAATATAGATAGACTTCACAAACAATGTTGGAAAGCCAGAGACAAGACTGCATAAAGTACAAGGAGGAGCACCTTACAAGTCAGGCTAGTGATTCCCATGGGAAAGGAATGTGCCCAGAGGGGAATGGCAGAGGTAAAGGGCCTCTGGGTGCTGGCAGTGTCCTGCTTCTTGACCCAGGTTGGGTAACATGGTTTCATTCATTTGGAAAAATGCTCATGCTGTGCACCTAAGATTTGTGCACTTACATTGATACTTATACTTCAATCAAAACTTTTAAAATAAGTGCAAAATCCTCTGTATTAAGGACTCCCAGAGCCTGGGGAAACTGAAAAAGAATTGTCAGCAAAAATTGCAGAAAATAGTCCCAATACCCTTCTTGAGGCATCCTAGCAGTGCCCTTGACCGTGACCCCAATGATGGCTTCATTTGGGGTCAGGATAGTCTGAGGCCCACGGGGCCAGGTTGGGGAGCTTCCTCTCTAGAGGCCTGGTTACACAATTTGGGATCAGCCTGCTCTTCCCAGCCTATAGGTGAAGCCAGTTCCAACCCCACCCAGCCATGCAGAGAAATTCCTTGCTAATCTCTGCCTCAGTGCTTTCTCTCATATCATTTTCTCCTCCTCCAGAAAGCCTTCTGTGACAATGCAAATATTTCTCTCATTGTCCCATCTCTGAAATCCTGCCACAGCCAACCTGGGCAGTTAGAAGTTTCAGGTGAAGATGTTTGGTACCACTCACAGGTGGGCCTGCGTAGGCCTTGGTCTTATCTTCTCACCTTGCCTCCTAATCCCTTGAAAGGAGGAGGCATGTCTTTTCCTGCCTCCTTTACAAGGCCTAACAGAAAGCCAAACACACAACTAGTGTTTAATATATATTCCAGGATTGGCCTGACAGTTACATTGTGCCTTCCCCAGCCCCATTGGAGTGTAAGCTCCAATTAAGAAAATTAACTGCCTTTATTGGATCGTAAGGAAATGTTTTAAAATTACAATAACATGTTATTGACCAGAAAAAGCCCTTCCCTGGTTCAAAACCCTTTAATGGCTTCCAGTTGACTTGGGCATAAACTGCACTCCTTCCCCTGGTTTACAAGGCCCCTCACACCTGGCTGTTTTCTCCTTCCCCTCTACACCTGCTCTTTTTTCCTTCGGCCCATGATGGACTTATTTCAAGTTCTCAAAAGGACCAAGCTCTCTTGCACCAGGACCGTCCTCTGGAATAGCATCCTTCACCCCACACTCCTCTCCTCTTTGCCTGGCAAAATTCTGATCCTTTTTCAGGTTTTATTAAAGTTATTTCCTCAGGCACCACTTTTCTGAATGGCTGGTCCAGTGGTTCTCAGACTTGGGTGTGAATCAAAATCCACCAAAGGAGAGAGGGCTTTCTGCTTCAGCAGGTCTAGGACAGGACCTGAAAATCTGTTCCTCTCTCCTTCACAGCTGCTGCTGCTGCTGCTGCTGGTCTAAGAATCACAGTTCAGAACCACGGGCCTAGGCCTTGTGGCTCCTGTTATTAATCCTCCACGCCAGAACTAACTTCCATGAGGGGGAAGACATGGCTGAATAAATGAAAACAAGTATCCCTAATTTCTATGGCGTTTGGTGTCACCAAAGCACTTTCCCACTTGTTTCCTTTCATTATCCTTAAAGCAGCTCTGGGAAAAGGCAGGGCAGGATCAGGTTCCTCCTGCTCTACAGACGGACCCACCAGAATTCAGGTTGTCCAAGGAATTCTCAGGAAAAAACTCAGACAGGTGGTAAACAGCACAATGGGACACAGAACCTGCATCTTTGTACATTTCAACCCAAAGAGAACCGTTCTTATTACTATTTTGCTTTGGTCATATCTGCCTGTGGAAAGATAGAGAACAGAATGAAAACTCTTACGGATTTTTCTCTTCAGTTCCTTTAAAAGCATGAAACGCAACCCCATGTATAGCATTCATCCCAGGACCTATAGCACCAAGTTCAACTCCTTGGAGGGGGTATGCTAAGGTAGCTAAGGTAGTGATGACTGATAAACCATACTTCTTACCTGCTCATAGCATCACAGCCTTCCCCAGGTAACCATCAGGCAGACAGTGGATGTGCCAGTGAAGAGCCAGTGAGCCTTCTCCTCTGCAGTGAAATCCATGTGGCTGGCCCTTCCCAGCCCCTCCAGACTCAAAAGCTAGGCTGAAGCTCCACCTATCATCATCCACCAAGATGGGCTGCCCCAGCAGACCTAAAAGAATGACAGCTCCTGCAGATATACTTGGAGACAAGGGGCAAATCTCTCCATTCTCTGGGATAGAGCTCTCAAGCCTCAGCTGAAGGGATTAGAATCAGAGGAGCAGCCTGCCCAGCGGAGAATTCCAACAGTTCTAGAATCTTCCTCTACAGATATCACCCCTCTCGTAAGTCACACCATTACAACCCCTGATGGTATACAGCCCAATGGGAATGTCCATCAGCTGCTATAGACTGCATGTTTGTGTCCCCAAAGTTCATATGTTGAAGCCTGAGTCCCCACTGTGATGGTACCTGGCAGTGATACCTCTGATAGGTGATTAGGTCATGAGGGTAGAGTGCACCTTGTTGGGATTCGTGCCCTTATAAAAGGACAGAGACAGCAGAGCACTTGTGCTCCCTGGCTCTTACTCACTCCCTTCACCTGTACTCATTTGCTCTGGCTCGTGCCCCTCTTCCTCCACGTAAGCCCTATTCTTGCTCACAAACCAGTCTTTCCCCATCTTAGAAAATGACACGTTGATCCCTCCTAATACACGAACTGCAAAGCCAGGCTTCATCTTTAATCGTTTACCTCTCCCACCTGGATACACGACCTATCAGCAAGTTCTAATGATTCTGACTCCAAACAGCACGCCAGACTGACCCAACTACTCACTCGCCCACCACACTCCTGCCACACTCTGCAACACCACCATATCATCTCTTCCCTGAGCCTTCACAGCGGACGGACGCTCAGCCGCTCTCTCTCTGTTAGCCCTGGGCAGTCCTCCTAGCATGTCCTCCACTGGCTTCATCCTCTGCAAAGACCTCCCTGGAACTTGGAATGTAACCTAAGCTCCTTCAGATGGCCTGAGGGATGCTGCAGGATGAACCTCTGCTGGCCGCCCAGTCTCATGCTCTACCTTCCAGCCTTCTGCCTCACTTGGGGTTTATCTTTCATTCTTCCTAAGCCCCTCTCACCTCCAAGCCTGGGCTCTTCCAGTTTCCTCTGTTCTTCCCTTCCTCATTCTCCTCCACCCTGCACAAGCTGAGAAAGCTCACTCCTTACTGATGGATTTAATATAATTGTCCTTCACTGTTCCAACTATCTGCATTAACATTCCCTGTATTCTGTTCTTTATGGATTAATATAATTTAGTTTCTTAATCATACACTGTTTAACATTTAGGTTATTTCCAACTTCAGATGAACAATCCTGGGGTTAAACATCCTTGCAATTAAATCTTTGTGCATCCCACAGTTACTCCCTTGGAATAAAGCCCTAATATTTGAAAGTATTCTTTATTCAACACACATTTATATAGCACATCTTCTGGACCAGAAAAATATTCTAAATGCATTACTAATAACTCATTGATATGTATGTATACCTTTTGTGGTTAAATACATTAATTTATGTACGTATGTATTTTATTGTGGTGAGAGCTCTTAACATGAGATCTACCCTCTTGACAACTTTTTAAGTGAACAATAGAGTGTCATATGTGTGATTATTGGGGGTCCACCCTCTCCATTAGACTCTGAGCTCCCTGAAGGCAGGAAAGATGTCTGTCTTGTTTTCCACTGTAAAGTCTATAATTTATTGGGATTCTGGTATATGGCATGGGCCCGGTACCTAGGGGGGCTCAATATTTATGGAATGAACCAAAAAGGAACAGGAATCCCGACCTTTTGCACACCTTATTTAATCTTCACAGCTGCTCTATGGAAACATTGTTTCCTTTCTATAGCTGAATACCCAAGGCTCCTAGGTTAAGAGACATCTGAGTCAGTGGGAATCTTGGGCTATTCCTGCTATGGCACAGTGCCACTGCCCATGTAACCTAGGGCCACTCTCATTTCTGAGGAATGTCACAGGAAGAGTTTACTCTTCTTCCTTCTACCAAGAAATGGCTGCCTCACACCCCTGAGGATATGGAAATGTAAAGATGAGAACTTTGATTAATGGGCCCATGCATAACCTTTAATTAATTGGTCAATATTCAAGGCTTACACCCTTGAACTTTAGGAAAAATTAACAGAAGAGCTCCTAAAAATTAATTAGTAAGAATCAACACACTGACAACTATCTCCATGTCCCCTTCAAAGAAGTGGCTATAGGAATGCGTAAGTCTTGCTCTTGCTTTAGAGCCTCAAGGTCAGAGAGGATGGGACAGGTGGAGGCGTTGCCCATGTCATCTTAGCAAGGCCATGGCTTCTGGCCACTGAAAACAGCTCTGATTAAAACTAGCCTTCTTCAATTATTTAGTTGTTTATTTCCTTGTAATTTGCTATGTATATAGAATCATCAAATTTTAAAACCCAGAAGTACCCTAACGATCATGTTTTGTTTCTTTAATGTATGACCCCATTTATTCAGATGACATTAATTTGAAATTCATGATAATTACATAAACATCAAGTGCGCAGTACTGTGGATCCTTCCAGTTGAAATATGCATATTCTCCTTACTGATGTGTCGTCTCTTCTCAACCAAGATGTGAGGTGACTGCCTGATTAATGTGTTGAAGTTCTCTGAAGGAGGAAGGAGGAGGGAAATGATGGCATTATGCTGTGGATTAGGACTCAGTCCTCTAATTTCAGAAAAATCAGGGGTTGGATTTTTACCCCACCCCTTTCCACCTAGGTGGCTTTGTGCAAGTGACTGAACCAGGCTCCAGCTCTCTAAGCACTGATGTGGGAAATAAAAAATATCAACTTTATCACAGGGTTGTTGTAAAGGAGTTAAAATGAATCTTGCAGGCAAAGTGTTCAATGTATCCAGCACATAGTAAGTGTTCAGTAAAATTACTAAAATTACAATTAGTAATGTAAGTCATCATGGAGAAAAGGTCCTACCATGGAGCAGGTATTTTATCTATGTGATCTAATTTACCTCTTACTTCAGCCTCTGGAGTTGGGTTTTTCATGAGAGGAAACTAAGTCTGAGGTTGAGTTAATAATTTGCTCAAGGTTGTGCAGTCAGATAGTACAGAAACAGATATTTTAAATCAGATCATGTGATTCTACTACCAGGCTGTTTTCCCAGAGCATGGCTTATCTGAGACAGGCGTGCCAATGGGTTGAGTTCTGGAATTCCCTGTCTACCTTTGATGTGCATGAAATGGCTGAGGGGCAAGAGAGCACAGCACTAGGAAAGTAGGCTTCAATCACTAAAGCATCACAGGTGGAGGAGAAAAGAAACAGGCCATGTCCCCCACAGAGGGCACTTTAGATTTACCTAAGAGAGGATCTCTAACAGATGAAGTTGCTGAGTTAGCTGGAGTGTTGAGTTAGACCTTGCAGTCTTTTTGCCTGTAGGATTCTGTAGTGTTAGACCATGGTCCTTTGTTTTTAACTTTTAGCCAAGTCACCTTAGCTGTCCATTTGTTACTCTGTGTTTTGGACAGGTGGCTGCGGGTGTGGGATTCAGCAAATGCAGGATTCTGACCTAGAGGTACGGAACATGCAGGAGGAGCCAAGTATGTCTGTAGAGTAGGAACTGGACTCAAATTAAAACTGACCTTGTTTATAAATTATTCAGACTAAGGAATGTGCAGTACACTTTCAAATTTTGCAGGTGACATCCATGTAGCCCACAGTTATAAGAGATGCTCTGTGAGAGGAGATAGTTCAACTTTTTAGGCCTCAATTACCACTTCAAGGGAGGTTCTTCATCCATAACTGTGTCTTGTTATCCATAAAACATGAGAGCACCTAGGATTCTATTTGTATAACATTAAGACGACAAAACTACAGAGCTGAGAATAGATGAGTGGCTACTGGGAGTTAAGGATGGGGATGGGAGAGAAGTGAGAGTGTTTATAAAAGAGCAACCTGTGGGTTCTTGTAGTGGAACTGTTGTATCTCTTGACTGTGGAGGTGGATGCAGAAAATGATGCATGTGATAAAGTTGCCTAGAACTAAACACACGGGCGTACAAGTATAACTAGGGAAATGTGAATAAGGTTGTTGGATTGTATCAATGTCAATATCCTGGTTGTACTATTGCACATCATTATTATACAAGATGTCATCACGAGGGGAAACTGACTAGAGGGACATTGCAGGCTCTCTCTATACTGTTTCTTATAACTGCACATGAATCTAAATCTACTCCAGAGAAAAAGTTTAGTTAAAAAAAATGTTAGCATGAGACCCTGTCTCTACATAAAAACACAAAATAAGGCCGAGGATGTAGCACAGTGGTCGAGTACCCCTGAGTTCAATCCCCAGTACCAAAAAAAAAAAAGTTAGCACACCTAGACCTAACATTTAGTGGTACTTGCTGAATGGAATCATTTATTTTATTGGTGAATTATTGTCAAATATTAGTTATTAGCCAATTATTATCTCAGTAATAGGTTTTGTGGGATTTCTGTTCACATAATGGCAGTCTGTTTCCACTTAACTTTACACAATGTACTAGAGGCTTCCTCCTTGTCTTTATAGTCATGATTTTGTAGACATCGGTCACACTTCTCTTGTGGTTTCCCTATGGACTGAAGATTTCCCATCATTTCCCTCCAGCTTCAGTTTTCCTTTGTTTAAAACTTCTCTCCTCTAGTCCTTTGCCTATGAATTTTTGTTTTCTAAAGCTCATAGGACAGACCACAATGTGTCTATTTAAAAAAATTTATACTGATACAGATAAATCAGACATACATACAAAGTACCACATAATAGTCCAGTACATATATTCATTATTTAATATTCAAATTGGAGTAAAATCTATATGTTCCAACAAGTATCTTTTTTTTTCATAGTGAAAACCTTCAAAATCCTTCCTTTAGCTTTTTAAAAATATCTATAGTACACTATCATCTATGGTCACCCTAGTGTGCAATAGTACACGAGAACTTCTTGCTTCTATCTAACTATAACATGGTACCCATTACTCAGCTGTCTCCTGTATCTCTCTCGCTCCCACTCTCCACAGTCTCTGGTAACTGCCATTCTATCAGATCAACGTTTTTAGATTCCACACATGAGTGAGATCATAAGGCACTTGTCTTTCTGTGCCTGGTTCATTTCATATAACATAATGACCTCCAGATTTATTTGTGTTGTAGCAAATGAGATGGTTCCATCTAAGGGAAGCAATTTTTAATGATAGAATTTCCTGCAGTGTGACAGGTATTTGTTTGTTTGAGAAATGGCAATTTTAGTGGTGTCTCTCAAACTCCACTATATACTCTAGCTCTTGTTAAGAATCCCTTTGCTTTGCCATGAGGAAGAGTGAAGTCCTGAGGTTCTAGCAGTTGGCTAAGAAATAGTTAAGGAAGAGAAAAAAGAAACAGAAAATGAACCAGGAAAACAAGGGTAAGATAGCAATAGTAATTATCAAGATTCCGTGGCTCATCCAGGCAGAAAATCAATAAGGAAACATTGGACTTGAACTACTCTTTAGACCAAATGGACATACAGACATATAAAACATTTCATCCAACAGCCACAGAATATTCATTCTTCTCAAGTGCACACAGAATGTTTTCTTGGAGAGACCATATATTGTGCTACAAAACAAGTCTTAACAAATTTAAGAAGATTGAAATCATATCCAATACTTTTTCTGACCACAATGGTATAAAACTATAAATCATTAATAGAAGAAATTTCAGAAAATTCACAAATATGTAAAAGGCAAATGATTTATACAATTTGAAAAGAGACCAGAGTATAAAAAATTCATAGATATGTAGAAATAAAACATACTCCTGAACAACCACTGAGTCCAAGGAAATCAAAAGGTAAATTTAAAAATATCTTGAGACAAAATCTGAAACACAATGTATCAAAACTTATTGGTTGTAGCAAAAGTAATTCTAAGAGGTAAGTTTGTAAGCACTAAACACATTTAAAAAGAAGAAATAATGGGCTGGGGGGAAGTTCAGTCATAGAGCACTTGCCTAATACTTGTAAGGTTCTGGGTTTCATCCCCAGTACACCACACACACACAAAATAAAATAAACAACTTAATATCGCACCTCAAGAAACCAGAAAAGGAAGAGTAAACTAAGCCCAAAGTTGTTTTGTTTGTTTGTTTTGGTAACAGGGATTGAACACAGGGGTGCTCAGCCACTAAGCCTCATCCCCAGCCCTTTTTACTTTTTATTTTGAGACAAGTTCTCCTTAAGTTGCTTAGGGCCTTGCTAAATTGCTGAGGCTGGCTTTGAATTTATAATCCTCCTGCCTTGGCCTCCTGAGCTGCTGGGATTGCAGGCATACACCACTGTGCCCAGTTCAAAGTTGTTTTTATCAGAAAGAAGGAAATAACAAACATCAGAATGGAAATAAATGAAATAGTGACTAGAAAAGCAATAGGGAAAAAAATCAATGAAACTAAGAGTTGATTTTTATTGAAAAGATAAACAAATTGACAAACCTTCAGCTAGACTAGCTAAAAAAGAGAAAAGACTCAAATAAAATCAGAAACGAAAGGGGGACATTACAAATGGTACTACAGAAATACAAAGTATCATAAGAGACATCTATGACAACAAATTGGAATACCCCAGAGAAACTGATAAAATATTCAACCTGCTAAGACTGGATTGTACACATAACCTACCACTATTAGTTGCTGATTTCTGTTAGAAAATCTTAATAGACTAATAATTAGTAAAGAGATTGAATCAGTCATCAAAAATCTCTTATCAAAGTAAAGTCTATACCTGATGACTTCTTGGATGAATTCTATCAAACATTTAAAGAACTAGTATCAATTTTTCTCAAACTCTTCTAAAAAATTGGAGATAAAGTGCTATTTCCAAATGCACTTAATGAGGCCACAATTACCCTCATACTAAAGCCAGATGAGGACACTAAAAAAATAAAATAACAGGCCAACATCTCTGATTAACATAGATGCAAAAATTCTCAATAAAATAATAAAATAACTCACTTCCATAGCACATTAAAAGAGGGATTTATCTCTGGGATTCAAAGATGGTTCAACATACATGCAAATCAATATACCACATTAACAAAATGAAGAACCAAGATTATATGTTCACCTCAATAGATTCAGAAAAAGCATCCAATATAATTTAGCATTGTTTCATGATAAAAAAACATCCAACCAATTGGGTATAGAAGGAATATATCTCAACACAGTAAAAGCCACAGTGATAAGCCCATGCCTAATATATTCAATGATGGAAAGTTGAAAGCTTTTCCTCCAAGATCAGGACCGAGACAAGGATGCCCACTCTCACCACTTCTATTCAAAATAGTACTGGAAGTCCCAGCCCAAGTAAAAAGACAAAATAAATAAATAGCATCTAAATAGGAAAGAATGAAATTACATTGACATGACATATAACATCATCATACATATAGAAAGCCCTGAAGACCCCACCAAAAATGTGTTAGAACTAATAAACCAATTCAGTAAAGCTGCAGGATACAAAATCAAAATACAAAAATCAGTACCATTTCTATACACTAATAATGAACCATCTGAAAAAGAAATCGATAACATAATCCCATTTACAATAGCATCAAAAATACTTGCATGACTTTAGACAAAGGGATGAAAGATCTGTGCACCAAGAACTTCAACATATTAATGAAAGGCATTAAGAAAGACACATAGAAATTGAAAAGACACATAGAAATTGAAAGATCCTGTATTTGTGGATAGGAGAAATGAATATTGTTAAAATATCCATAATACTCAAAGCAATCTACAGATTCAAGAGAATCTTTATCAAAATTCCAATGAAATTTTCCATAGAAATAGGAAAAGCAATCCTAAAATTCAGATAGAACCACAAAGACCTGAAATAGCCAAAGCAATCTGAAGCAAGAAGAAGAAAGCCAGAGACATCATACTACTTGATCTCAAAATCTGCTCCAAAGCTATAGTAATCAAAATTGCATGATACTGGAACAAAAATAGACATATAGACCAATGGAACATAAAGAAAGCCCAGTAATAAATCTACATCTGAATTTGTGATCAATCGATCTCTGATAAATATGCCAAAAATATACAATGGGAGGAAGGATGATCTTTTCAATAAATGATGCTTGGGAAAACTGAATAGCCCTATGCAGAAGAATAAAATTAGAACCTCATCTCATTCCACATTAAAAAAAAAAAATCTACTCAAAATGGATTAAAGACTTAAAATCAAGACCTGAAACTGTAAAAACTGCCAGAAAAAGGCACAGAGGAGAAAATCCTTTTGACACTGGTTTAAGTAAAAAAATTTTTGCATGTAACCCCTAAAACATAGATGACAAAGCAAAAATAGACAAACGAAGAGCCATCAAACTAAAAAGTGTATGCACAGCAAAGGAAATAATAAATACAGTGAAAAGGAATCCCAGGGAAAGGTAGAAAATATTTGGAAACCATGTCTGATAAGGGGTTAATACAGAAAATATCTAAGGAACTCAACCACCATAATAGCAAAAACAAAACAAAACAAAAAACAGCCCAACTTAAAACTGGGCAAAGAACCTGCAAAGACATTTCCCAATAGAAGACATACAGATTGCCAACACGTATAGGAAAAAATGCTCAAGATCACTAACTGTCAAGGAAAGGCAAATTAAAATCACAATGAGATAATACCTCTCACCTGTTAGGGTGACTATGGTAATATGAAAAACTTTAGACATATTAAATTCAACAACATTTATTTGAAAAAGAAATGATTCCAGTGTTGGACGCAGCATCAAAAACCAGAACAGGTTTGGAGTAACTCTGGATCTGCCAGGTGGTGGGATAACTTTTATAAACAGAAAAAGGATACAGGGTACAAAGAAATCTGGACTGATCAAAGATTGGGTTTGCCTCTTTTAAACCTGATTTGAATTACTGGCTGCCTATGGTTGCCTGAAGCTTGGCTGCTCTGATTGGCTGAGACTCAGTTACTTATTATAAGGGTAGATTACAATCTATTTACACATCAAGTTAGGTTGCAGTTCACTATGTATGGTGAAATCTTTAGGACATACTTAAACTACATATGGAAGAAACTTTAGACAAACTGAATTCAATTTAATACTATTATTTTTTAAGACAAGGAATAACAGGTGTTGATGAGGATTTGGAGGAGGAGGAACTCTTATACACTCTTGGTGGGAATATAAATCAGTACAGCCATTATAGAAAATGATATGGAGATTCCTCAAAAAGTTAAAAATAGATCTACCATCTGATCCTGCAATTTCACCTCTAGGTCTATATGCAAAGCAAATGAAGTGCTTGCTCCAAGACCAACCAGCTAGTACACAAGCAGAACTAGGCTTCAATTCCAGGACTCCCTGACTACAAGTCTGTGCTCTTTCCTGTGGTTACCTACACAGGCTGCTCCTCCCTTAGTCACAGTGGCCATACTCAATGTCTTAAACACACACCTTCTTCCTGCCCTAGGTCTCTGCTCACACTATTTCTGTGTCTGGAATACTCTTCTCTCGAAGGACCCACTCCTTCTCCTCTTTTGGATCTTGGCATGGGAGGCTCTAACAAAGTAGTGCCTTTCTGGTTTTCTTACCTGTCCCTGGTTGGTTTCCTTTGCAGCACTCACTTCAGTACAGAATTATTTCCTTTCCCTTTCTGCATTGTGTTTTTGTCTCTTCCTGCTACTAGAATGCATGTCTCAGGATACTGAGAATCATGCCTCTCTCTTTTACCAGTGTATTGATAAATCCTAACACAGTGCCTGGCACATAGTCAATAAATGTTCATTGAATAAATGAATGGATGGGTAAGTGAATACATTTGCATTGTATTTCTCCGCCATTATATTTTCTCATTTAATAATGAGGAAAGCAAACATAAAGGAAAGAGAAAGGTAAACTTTATCAGATAGAAAAAGCTCATTCCTCACATGCTTCAAATGACCTCCAGTGCCAGGGTGTCTCCAATAATGGAAGCATCTGCAGCCTGCAAGAATATGTCCTATCCTTAGAGAAATAGCTGTGTTTTCCCTAGAAGAGATGGGAATAGAACTAGCAGTTCAACATGCCAGTCACATCATGATTACAAACACCTCCAAGCTCTCCCTTGAAGGACACTGAAGATCAGGCAGGGCTGATATCCATCAAAGATGTTAGAGATGTCAGCCAAGTCCTGTCTGCCACACTCTGGCCTGATGCTACCAAGTTCACTCGGTTTATACCCATAGGCCCAAGGCAGAACTGTGATGCCAACAATTAAATCAGCAAAGCTGATGAGTGGAGGAGGCAAGGTCAGGTTCAATGAAGGCTTTCCAACATTGCCATGACCTCCTTGCTACTCTCAAGTGACCTTCCCAAGGCTTATGCACTCCAGGGGACTGTTACTTAGCACTGCTCCTCTCACTGAGCAGCTGGCCAAAGCTAGTTCAAGGTAGTGAGGCTAGAGTTAGGGTCCAGCGTTGCCAGGATCAGGAAGGAGAAACAAATCCTTCCTTGGGAGACAGAGCCATCCCCTCTGGCAGAACCAAGGCAATACTTGATTCAGGGAAAGGGAACCCAGTTTCTCCACTAGCTCACATTCTACCCTCACTGAGTTTGAATCTCTGGACCAGCTCTGAAGTCATCCAGAAAGCAACTGGATTCAGCATGGAACCCAAGTCTACCTCTGCCAACATCAGGTAACACTGAAATCAATTGACCTCCACTGGAAAGTTCTCCCCTTCTTGCATCTCCTACAGGGGCTAACTTCTCTATTGTTATCTGCTGATATTAATTGTGATCATCATTATTGTCGTTACCATGGTTGTCGCCCTCCTCCTCCAATGATCTCTTAAATTGTAAATATACCTTCACAGCTCACAAAGTATCATTTAATTCTGACAAAAGCTCTTCCGTTTTGCACAAAGGAATGGATTACTAGGACTTTTATCACAATGGCTAGAAACCCAATTCATAGCAGCTCCAACCCAGCAGGGAAGATTTTGCTAGGATACAGGCAATCTCATAAAACCCAGACACAGGCAAACAGCTGGGCATGCGCAACACACTGGAGCTGGGCGAAGAGAGCTCCAGGGACTCTATTACCTTTTCTCGTCTCCAATCTGCTTTGTTTATTTCTCATGTATGGATTGGCCTCCTCTACCACCCAAATGCTCCTGAGTGTTACATGTAACCATCTGCTCATCCACTCACAGATTCACATTCTTCTCTCTCTCCCAACACAACTCACTCAGTCCCCAGATTCCCTGGGAAAAGAACTGTGGGCTCATCTTCAACAGACATCCATCCTTAGATTACTCAACCATGGCCACACAGGTATAGGGATTGGGACTGGAGCAAAGTCTGTCTAGTACAAGGAGAGTGAAAGTTGAAAACACAAATTTACTTAGATCACATGTAAAACCATCTACCATCCTGCCTACCACATAGTGCTTCAAAGTAGAAGTTATTATCACAACTGATATCATTATTGATATTGTTTTTATCATCCAAAGTCATATTGTCAGTAAGACAGGAGTGAGAACTTGTAGCCAGATCTCCAGATGTCCAGGGTCTTTCTCCTGGGACTCAACTCCCCCTGGGGACAATGCTGTCTTCAGTCTTTGCAGGAGTGTACTTTTGGCATCCACTCCTGCTTGGCAGGGAATTGGTTTTTCATTTTTTAAAAAAACTAAGCAGTTTTTTTAAAAACTAGAACCACCACCACAGCAGCATCTTTCTCTAGAGGAAAAAAAAAAAAAAGACAAAACTGCAGACCAATCCTAAAGGGCTCCTCCTGCTTCTCAGAATGTGGAATGGGCCAGGCACAGTGGTGCACATCTGTAATCCCAACAGTTTGGGAGGCTGAGGCAGGAGGATCATGAGCTCAAAGCCAGTGTCAGCAAGGGCGAAGAGCTAAGCAACTCAGTGAGACCCTGTCTCTAAATAAAATATAAAATAGGGCTGAGGATGTGGGTCAGTGGTTGAGTGCCACTGAGTTTAGTCCCTGGTACCAAAAAAAAAAAAAAAGAAAGAAAGAAAAGAAAGAAAGAAACAAGAGAAAAGAAAAGGCAAAGTGGAATGAGGTCACTTCACCCTCCAGAGAGGGGTTCTTTCTCATTCGCACCATCACGCATCTCCAGTGCAGCTTCAGAAACCAAACTCACTCCCCCTGGCTCTAGTAACTGCACAGAAAGGAAGGGCAGTGGGCTCCGTCCATGGCTGCAGAGCAGCATTGCAGAGCACAATACACAATACGCTGGAGGCTTCAAGCAGGGGGAGCTGGCAGCGTCTGATGCCTCTCCGAGCAGGGTGCCAACCCCGTGTGTGGCGCAGGCAAAGCTCTCATAGCTCACGAGGAGCCAGCGGGTTTAGTGGACACTGTCTAAGGACCAAACCTACATGTGAGTGGAAGAATTTTTAATTTCTATGGTAATAAGGCGCTTAAACTCCAGTTCTATTTACAGGCTAAACGTACATGCTATATCCCTATGCCCCAGGCTGATCACTATGATATGCAGATTTACCAGGGGCTGGCAGGGAGTAAAGGGAAACTACTTGAGGAGGAATTACAGTTAGAAGATGAAAAGAACTCTATGATTAAAGGGGTTGAGAGATACCAAAACAGAGAAGGGATTGAAGGGAAAAGCCTTAAAGGCTTATTGAAAATGAGACAGGTGGAGTCTGATTCACCCGCTGGAAACTCCAAAACTCTTGCTTTGGCCATGTGGGCAAGGCAATTGCCCTGGTAAGACTCCTCGGGGCTCTCTGCTAATCTAATCTATGGTTCACAGACTGTAGTGTACACCAGGACCTCAGGGCACCTGTCCAAACTGTGAATACCTGATCCTTTTTGGCACTTCTAAACAAGCTTGTTTCTGCCTTCTGGCTGAAATATATATACTAGTTCAATATTTGAAGGGTAAAATCCTTTATCTGGCTGGCACTGGATGGCAGCTTCTAGGCGATAGAAGGATTAATAGATTTACATAAAGCCAGCCTCCAGCCAGCTCCACATTCCACGAGATACCCTACTATATAACAGAAGAGTGCTAGGTTTAAGAGGAACCTTCTAGAAAACAGTCCCCATTTTATCAATGCCCAGAGTTCAAATGAGCACATTAAAGGGACAAAGTAAAAGTTATTTCCTTTATCTGCATGTCCCTTCAAGGAAGTTTAGTCCAAAAAATAAAAAAAAAAAAGTAAAATAAAAGATTGTCAAAATGTTCTCCAGAATGAAGGTAGCTGGAGTAGAAGAACCATAACCAAAATAGTTATTTGCTCATTATATAACTTCTGTATTTAAAAAGTCAAAATGGTATTTCTGGAAGGTAATTTGATAAAATTATAAGGTTCACTTTTCCCAAAGAGATATTCAACCATTTTGTTGCAACATTCATGCCATTCAACTGATTCATGAATGGCAATAAGGCTGACTTGACCCTGACAACTTGAGGGCTTGCAATTGTCTTGTAACTTGGGATTTTTTTTTAATTCCCTTTTGAGGAAATTGAAACATAAAGAGCCTGAGAAGCGCCTTGAGCTGCAAAGTCACACAGCCACCACATCAGAAGGGAACTGAGACCTATGAATGAAGATTCATGGATTCCAAGTCAAGGACGTTAGCTCTGCCTGCTGTTCCTTCCAACTGTGGAAGAGCTCTTCAGTTGCCTCAAACGGAGGGCCCCATACTTGTCCTCCATGTCAGTGAGGTTGTTTAAGGATCAAGCCTCCTGGCTTTGCTTGCATGGACAGTGTGGTGGGACGAGATGCCCCAGCCACAGCTGGGCAGGATGGGAGGAGTGGGCAGCTGCCAGATAGCAGAGCTCTCACTTCCATCGGGAGGTGAAGGACAAGCAAGCCCAGGTCCAGCAGAATCAGGTGGAAGGCAAGGTGGCACGAGAGGGTGTATCTATCCTAGAGACTCAGAGCCTGGAGGGGACTTCCCACTTATGCTGAAGCAGAGTGAGCACCGGTCATTAGAGAGGAAGAAATGAACAGAAAAAGGCTATGGAGGTGGAGTTGGAGTAGAAAGGTAGAAAGTCAGGAAAAGGAAGGAGAAGAGATGGGCTGTTTGTCTCTTTTGACTTCTAGAAGAGTCACAAGAAAGGAGGTAGCTAGGAAAAAGAAAGGGATGAAGAACCCCTGCCCTTCATTTATCCATTGATTCATTGAATAAGTTTGAACACCTACTATATATCAATCACTATTCCAGACACTTGAGAGATATCCATGAACATAATGGACTAAGATTCTACTCTTGTGGAGATTAGATTCTACAGAAGAGAAATAGACAATAAATAATACAATAAACTATATTAGTATACCAGCTATACTGCATGTTAGATAGCAAGTATGATTAAAGAAAAAGTAAAATAAAGAATAACAGAGTTCCTGGCTGTGGATGAGGTTAAAGTTAAATAGTGGTCAGGAGACACCTCACTGAGAAGGCAACTTTGAGCAAAGATTTGAAGTTACTGATCACATGGCAGTGAGCAATGTGAATACCTAGGGGAAAAAAATATCAAACAGAACAAATAGTCTAAACTTCATGCCCTAGTCTAGCTTGCTATAGTTCACCACTCTAACAAACTCTACCTTCACCCAAAGATGGCCACAATAGTATCTCCACTCCCACATGGTCTCTTTATAATGTGACTTTGACATTCCTTCCGTCAAGAGGTGAGGTTGATGTTCCACTGTGGATCTAGACAGACTTGTGACAATGGCAAAAGTGATACTACATAATTTCTGTGGTTAAACCATAAAAGACAGTAATTCTTCTACCTGGTTCCCTTGGAATACTTGCTCCTGAAATCCAACCACCATGTTGTCAGGAAGCCCAAGCAACCACATGCAGAAAGTCTGTATAGGTATTCTGTTCGATAGTCCCAGCTGAAGTCCCACAAAACAGCTATCAGCAATCAATGGACAGGAGGGTAAACTCACTTTTAGACGATTCCAATTGCCAGCCATCAAGTTACCCTGGCCTTGAGACTTCCCAGTGGAAGCCTCAGACACTGGAACAGAAACAAAACTTCCTTACTGTGTCCTTTCTAAACTTCTAACCCATAATTGACGGGCATAATAAAATGGTTGTTTTATGCCTCTAAGTTCAAGGGGTTTTTTATATAGCCACATAACAATAGATAACTGAAAAAGTATAGAGTCCTGTCCCAGCTAATAATAAAATGTTGTCTTGATTTGCATGTGCCTTGTGTTTGTATCTTCCGTGGGAACCTCACAAGAAGGAAAGATACTTAGGCTAAGATCAACATGTTTTTATGTCCCTTGACCTAATAACTATGTAGGAGTCTCATCATGACCCCAAAGAAAGAATAAATAACCTAGAAATAAAATTTAATAAAAGTTAAAGAAGTATCACAAATCAGTATGGAAGGGAAGAATTATTTAAAAATTGATACTGGAACAATTGGTGAACTATTTAGAAGTAAATCAGTTTAGATTCTACCCTTAAGTAAATTCAATGTGAATCAAAAAACTTAATATAAAAAAGTCAAATGGCAAAAAAAAATAAGAAAATACCAATAAAGGTATACTTTATTTCTTGCAGAGAAAAGTCTCCCAAATTTAGAAACAAAGTAATTACAAAGGAAAATATTGATAGATTAGAATGCATGCCAAAAACTTATAAACAATATTAAAAGACAATGAACCAGGAATAATATCTGCAGCAAGATTATAAGCAAAGAGCAAATACCAGAAAACAAACATACAGAACAAAAGCACTAAGATTCCAATTGATTAATGGGGCAAAGGACACAAACAGAAAAATTCTAAATGAGAAAATCCGAATGGTAAATATCCAGTCTGATGAGTTAACAAAGAATTTCAAATTAAAATAATAATGAGGTAACAATGATCTCCATCTACAATAATAGCAAAGTGATAATAATGGTGTATTGTCAGTGGAATAGTCTCACATATTGCTGGTAGAAGTATACATTTAAAAAACCTTTGGTGAGGTAAGTTGGCAATATGAATAATAAAAGAAAAAACTCAAAAATAATTTAGGGTAAATTTCCACCTTTAGAAGAATAATTGAGCAAATTATTATGTATCTATTTTAGAAAATATTATATATCTATAAAAATGATTGCAAAGTTTTTAATGATGTGGGAAATGTAATCAAATTTTAAATAAACAAAAATGTACAAATACATGTATGTTTCTTCAAAAAAGTCTAATAAGATAACTATCTACAGGGATTACTGGTGAATTTCTTATGCATTCTGTACATTTCTGAGTATTTTCAGGAAATAAAAAAAGAAATTAGGGCACGATTTATTAAGCTTTGGGTCCCAGTTTCCCTGCAGGAGGAGAAAAGTGTCCAAAGGTTTCTGATAAACAGAACTGCCCACAAGAACCACAAGGTCAGGCAGTTCATGGCACACAACTCAGCCTCCCACCTTGGGAGGAAACTGCAGGAGGTATGAGGAATCCAGGACCATTCACACATCAGCACTTACTTGTGGATAGGTATATTTCATGTCTTTTTTTCAGCTCCTTATGGCAACAGAGAGATCTGGCATTGATCTCTCCCATAAGCCTTGGCATAGACCCCACTGGCTTTAAGAAAGTTGATAGAAGCCAAGTGTTAAGGATAGGATGCCTGACTGCAGAGGAGAGATTCCCAGTGAGATCAAGCCTACAACCTGATGGCATCCTCTGGCCTACTGGAAGTTTATCTACTAATCTGGGCTGCCCTAGGATATTTCCAACAACACGCAGTGTCCAGACCATAATATACCCATGCAACTCTCCTGCACTGACTCCTTGAATCTTACTGGATAGAATGTCCTGGACAGACTTCATGAATCAGTAGCAATATTCCCTATGTGGACTCTCCTGCCATTGCCCACCCAATAACACATGGGAGTCCTGGGCTGGTCCTGGGATGAGAAAATGGCAGTGGCTTAGACCTATTACTCACAAGCAGTATGGAAAGGGAAAAAATTATCAGGGCAGTTTTCATATCTAATAGCAATAAAATCTCTGATTCTAGAATCAGCTCCCAACCAAGGGCTCCAGTTAAATTCCTGACCATGAGAAGCTACAACCCATGCAGGGACTGAAGATGCACTTTCAAAGAGGCTTTGGCTATTCCATAGCATCACACGGGTCATGGAACAGTGCTCCCCGCAAAGACCGGGGAGATATCAGCAACTTCCCTTGTTTAACAGAAGAGAAAATCTGAAGTACAGAGAAGGAAAGCAATGTCCAAATGCATATGCAAATTCATATCCAATCCTAGGCCAAGTCTAATAAAATTCTATATTATCTTTGAAGAAGCCATCATGCACTGAGAGTCATGATAGCACCTGCCTCATTGGGTTGGAGGGAAACCACTATATCTGACAGAGAGGTGTACTTCCTAACATGCCCTTCTGGCCAAAGAAACCATGCAGTCTGTGTCCTCCAAACCCAGGTTGGTTGTCACTAAGTACTTAGCCAATAAAGATCTCATGGCACACTGCACACACCAACCCCCAGATGTAAGCTTTGGGAAACTTCACACTCTCTACCTACTCTCTTCTTGATTAAGTTCTGGATGTGTTCAGAAAAGACATTCTCAAATATATGAGCACTGATGGAGTTGACTGAACTGATCTTGAAACATCCTTCATTCAGGAGAACAGAGAACCTTGTAAGTCCAAGGGATTTAAGAACAGAACTGGGCAGGGTATACAGCTGGTGTCCCCTCTGGTAGAGTGTGACATTAGGACATCTGCAATCTTTCCATGCCTCAGTTTCCTCATCAGGTAAACAGACAAAACAGGGAGAAAAACTACATAATCACTAAGGTTTCTTACAGATATGTATTTCTTCATATGTCTTCTTTGATTTCTGCTATAGATTTCAAAGGCAACTCTCCTCCTCAATTTTAGGTTAAAGAAAGCAGTTTAAAAGACACAGCATTTCTCCCTGGAAGAGCCCCGAGGAATTCCCAAAGGCTTCTTTAGAAGTGGCTTAGACTGTGTGGGTTCCTCAGCGTGCTGTGTCCCTGTCCATACTCCCTCCAAGAATCAAGAGCACTGATGCTGTCCACCCCAGGCTTTGGCTCTGGCCACTGACTTTGATGTTTCATCAAAGTGACAGTTCTGTGCTATGGGCTCTCATTTCAAACAGGCAAGAGATTCAAGTATCATTTGTCATGATTAATGATAAAAAGTCCAGAATCTGATGGCTTCATTTCAGCTGCCCCTTCTCTGCAACACTCCCAAGATCATATCCAGAGCCAGGATGACATTTGTAGGGGGTGGAGGAAGTGACTAGAAGGAAGATGCATGCTGGGATTCACAGAGCTTCTGATGTCAGGTCAGCACAGCTGTGCCAAGGGAGCAGCAGAAGCTGAGGTGGTACCAGAATCCTGGCATTTGGCAGGAACAGACACTAGGAAGGGAAAACCCAGTGTTGGTGATGGGGAAACAGGAATAAGGACTATGTTCAGGATTTGTTCCGGATCAGAGACAGGAGGTACAGAGGCAACAAATATCATTGGAGCAAACCAACATGCCTAAAGCAAGGTTCTAGGAAAAGAATGTAACATCAAGTATAAATGCAGAGTCTTAAAAGAAGCAAGATGGGAGAAGCAGAGGCCCACAGGGGCCTCTTCCTGGGCAAAATAGGGGCCTGTGGAGATGGAGCTACCTTGGGGTAACTTGTGATATGGAAATACCACCAGAACAATCAGAGCACCCTTTGTTTCCTCACCATGCAGAATAGTGTGATAATCCCCTGTTAACCCCCTCTACTCTGGCCCTCAAAGTCCCTTTGAGTCTTCTTAATATCCCCAACAAAGCAGTAGCCTCTGGAAAATAAAGCAGGTTCCCTGTGCATCATGGGAGTCTGATTTGTGCAGGAGTACTTTGAGCATGGCCCAAATTTAGCAGTGGAAGAAATATCAGTTCCACAAAGGGCCATTCTTGCAGTGATCATCCTAACCCTAAGTAAAAACCACTCCACCATCAAACCATCCATTAGCTACTGACCAAATCTTCCCAAGCAAAGGAAGTTATGGACAAATCCTGTAGTTCCACTGCCCAGGGGTTCATGCATCCAGAAGCATTTGGTGTGCTTCCTGTGGTGGCTTCATATGATTGTAAGATTATTTCCTTCTCTGTCACTTCTTTCACTAGTCCCCCCACCACACAGGGCCAAACAATACTTGACAACTGTCAACTTAAGTTCAGTACAAAAAAATGCTCTGTTGGTGTGACAAAGGCTGACACACATGAAATGAACTTCGGCAATGACAAGCTGAATCCAAAGGGACTGAGTGAAATATCAGATACATCAGATCAGACATTTTCTTCCCTCTTGAGAGCAACTCAGAAACCAACATGAAAAGTCAGATGTTTTAAGTAAGGGACACTGCTGAAATTTTACCTTAGGCAGTTGTTATGCCTGGGACAGGACCTCCCAACCCACATGTATCCAGAGGAAATACTGTTGGTGTTGCTCTAACACTCTTTAGGGACTTTGTCTCCACATTACAAATGTCATTTTTCAACATACTAGGAAGGAAGATGGCAAGTAGGCATGATACAGGTTTCCAAGTGGGAAAACAGATACACTAGAAATCATTTTCAGAAAATCCTACTGGAAGTCACAAAGGAAGCCAAGAATAGATCTGGATTCAAACATAGTTAATTTCCTCATCAGAGGAGTCTTTGGAAATGACATTGGAGGAAAAGTTGTGCAGACAATAACGCCTTGGACTTAACTATAAAAATCTGCCTTTACTCCTAGCTCCCTGTTTCTCTATCCATCAGGAGGACCTCCTTAGCAGCCTTCACCTAAGGTCAGTCCTTCTCACCCTGGTTGCACATTAGAATGACCCAAAGGTCTCTTTAAAAGATATATGCATTTGGCAGTTCCTTGAAAAGTTAAACCCAGAATTCCACATGACCCAGCAATTCCACACTAAGTGTATAACCCAAGAATGGAAAGGCACGGAGACTCAAACGTACTTGTATGCCAGTGGTTCATAGAAAAACCATTCACCATAGACAAATGTGGAAACAACCCAAGTGCCCATCAACAGATGAAGACTAAAGAAAATGTGGTATATACATAAAACAGAATATCATCCAGCCTTAAAAATGAATGAAATGCTGATACTTCTACAACATAGATGAACTTTGAAAACATTCTAAGAGAAATAAGCCAGACACAAAAGGGAAAATATAATTCCACTTTTATGAGGTACCTAGAATAATTGAATTCATAGAGAAAGTTAAATAGAGGATGCCAAGGGCTGGGGGAAGGGGAATGGTGAATTATTTTTTAATAAGTGCAGAGTTTCTATTTGGGATGATGAACAATTTTAGAAACAGTAGTAATCATGGAACAACAGTGTAAATGTACTTAATGTCACTTAATTATACATTTAAAACTGGTTTGAATCTTAAATTTCATTATGTATATTTTACTACAATAAAAATAATTTTTAAAAATAAGTAGAGGAGCTAGGGGCATAGCTCAGTAGCAGAGTATTTACCCAGCTTGCCTAAAGGCATAAGTTTTCCTAGTACCACAGAAAAAGAAAAAAGGAAAAGAGCATGCGTACACACACCCCATACCTATGCTCAAATCTCACCCAATATCAATTAAACTTGAATCTATTGGGCACAGCCAATGTATCTTTTAGTCTCAGACCACCCATTCAGCCTTTTGCCCACCCATTCTTGCCCTTCCTCCAAAATTAATGAATAAACATTGATCCAGAGCCTTTCTTGCATGCTTTAATGGCATTCTAAGAGCTGGAGATGAGCATCTGAGGATTCAAAGTTAACCACTTAATTGGGTCCCACAGTTATTAAAAAAAAAAAAAGCAGATGCAATGATGTTAAAATGTCCACAAATCTTTTGATATTCTTTTCATCCTAACCGACCTCCCGTGACTTCATGCTGGACTGGACTTTGTGCCTGCCTTCTAAAGAACAGTGTGAATCCCTGTTGCTTCTGGCTTGTTCTCTCACACTTGGTTCATTCACACTGGGGGAAGCTAAGTGCCATGCTGAGGACCTGGGCTAGATCTTACCTCACCTTGTCCCTGGCCCTGGTCCTGATCCTGGTGGGCTCCTTTAGCAGCCCTGTGCAGAGGTGTTGGAGGTTTTCAGATTTGGGATTTACCAGGCTTGTGCTGACCTAGGATGGAGAATTGGTAAGACAGGGTAATTGTGGAGGCAAGGAAAGCAGTAAGAACCTGCTGCCACATCCAGGCCAGCAAGAAGGCAGAACCAAGCCAAGCAGGCATAGAAGGAATGTAGAGAAGGAGATGGACTGAAGTGATTCTAAAGCATATTTAGGGGTGAGTTCCTTACTTGGGAGACCAGGCATGGAAGGAACCACAAAGTGAAATCACTCATCTTGAATGCTCTCTGACCACCCATTTGTAGCTTGCCTGCCCACCCTCTTGCCTCCTTTCTGTGTGGGCTTTCAAACCCACAGACTTATGATGTGTTGGAACTGAAGAGCCTCAAAGATCATCTGGCCAAACCCCTTCTCCCTGCTCGCTGCCAGGCTAGCTATTGACATCCCTTATGGTCTGTCTCAGTACATGGTACATCCAACACAGGAACCACAAGGGTCACTCTTCAGGAGGCAGCTTTTGGGAGCTGCTTTTCTCTCAAGACCCCACTTTTCACCCTTGATACCAGACAGAGGCCAGCATAGGCAGGTCCTCAGGAGGAGCCAGGGAAAGCTTTGAGTCTGAAACAAAACACTTCCCTCCCCACCACTGTATGTTTTGCTCTGCTCTATCTGCTGATGTTCTCCTCATCCTGGACCTCTGGGGGTCTTTTGAGATTATGTTCTTCTCTACCCTTCCCTGGCCCTTGCAAACTACATGGCTTTGGACAGGTTACTCCACCTTTCTGATCTTCAGCTTTCTCATTTGTAGAATGGGGATAATAAAAGTCCCAACTCCATAATATGAATATTATTATCAGGATTAGAGGAGGTAAGACAGAAGATGCTTAGTACAATACCAGGCACACAATAAACTTTCATTATGTTAGTGGTGGTGATGATGGTGGTGATGGTCATAATGGTAATAACAATGATAATGATAAAGATGATGATGGAGGTGGTAAAATCCTCTTCCTTTGGACTAGTCATGTGGTAGTAAACTCCATATCTACCTTGAACTGGCTCTCAGACTCTGTCCAATTTTTTTCTTGTCTGTGCTTCCAGCTCTCTTAATCCTGGCTTTTCCCTGCAATACTTAATCCTCCAGTAAGCACCGTAAAAACCAGATCCTCCAAGGTGTTAGGGGGCTTACAGCTGATCCAATCTAACATATTTATATCATAAATAAATAAACAGGTTCAGTGAAGTAATTTGCTTTAGGATGGATGTATCCTTTAAGCCATGTGATGTCACACTTACGTATCAGAAACCAACATGTAATTTTTTTCTCATCTACAAGCTGAAGTTGGAGATTGATGTGGACTGAAGTACACGCTCACCTCAGACTCTTTGCATTTGCTGTTCCCTCTGCCTGGAGCTCTCTTCCTCCAGTATCCTCATGGCTCTGTCACTGACATCATTCCCATTTCTGATCTAATATTGGTTTGTCACAGAGGCCTTTGCTACCCATCCTATGTAAATGAGCACCATGTCACTCTCTGTCCCCTCCCAGGCTTCATCCCCTCCCCCAGCCTTATCACCACCTGGTAGGCTGTTTTGTGGCTTATTGTCTGCATTCCCTGTAGAACAGAAACACCATGACAGCAACAGATTTATTCTGTTTAGTTCCTATTGCCTAAGATGCCTGGGCACAGAGTAGCTATTAAATAAATAATTGTTCATTTGATCATTCATTCGTTCATTCAGTGGGTAAGTCAGTCTGTTATTTATGGAATGAATTCACAAAGCCTCAGTCCACCAATGATTCAGTTGGTTCATAATTTCACAGAACCTAGTAGCAAATTATGGGTTAGAATTCTCCTTCCACCCTCCTCCCACACACTGCCTTTATTCTGCCTGTCTGTAGTTTAGGAATCAGGATTTCAGGGCAAGAGAGTTGTTCATTACAGTTGCCCCCTGGCTTTTAGGGGAGAATCCGGGAGGTTTCTGTCCCCTTAGGGTGATGGCTGCCCCTTGGTTCCCAGTGAAGCAGAGCCAAGGAAGCCCTTGTCCTCTTCACCCAACACTGGGATTCTGGGGTCCTTCTCAGACCCGGAAGAGATGTGACCAACCAGATCAGGGAGTGACAGGCCAACCTGTTCACTACAATCTGCAGGGCCATTATCCCTCCACCCCAACTTGGGAGACAAGCTGAGTAGAACATTGTTTGATAAGAATTGCTTTTCTGCTATTACACAGAATAAAAAGCTATCTTTTTCATTTTGTTGGATTGCAGGATAAATCAAGTACACACTATTTGTTTAACAAGAAACAACCTGTTTACCATTTGTAAAGGGACTTGATTGCCACTGAGAAATATTAGAGTGGAGCTGCAGTAATCTATACGCTGAGGAAGAACAGGAGGCACAAAAATTGGGGAGAAAAGACAAAGAAGAAAGTTAGGCCTTTAGGAAATAAGGTCTCCAGAAGGTGAAGTGAAAATAATGGAAATTACTATAAGCTAAGCTTTGTGTTAAGAACACTGCCAACTGTTCTGATAATCTCACAACATTCCTGAAATTACCCTGATTTCACACACTGAGAAACTGAGGCTCAGTAGGTCACATGACTTGACTGAGCTTCAGCAGCAGGCAAACTGTAGACTTCATATGTAATTCCAAGGCTCAATTTTTTCTCTCACCATCATCCCAAGGCAAATAGACTGAACTGTCCTGCTGGGGCATTTTCTAACGCAACTTTACCCAGCTCAGATCTAGATATTACCAGTGGGATTCTAAGTTGCCCGCCTCCACACCTAGACCCAGAGGAAGAGACATGACCACCAGATCAGTGGGTAGTGGGCCACTACAATCTGTAGGGGCCATTGTCCTATTTATCTCAACTTGGGAGATAAGCTGAGTAGAACATTGTTTGGATAACTCAATATTACCAGTTGGACCCAGGTAAATTCTGAGGCCTAGGAATTTCCATTTTGCCCTAGAGAATGAATGAGTCAACAATTACCATGGCAAAGGAACTACCTTTCATGAGATTAGGGAGCAAAGAGAACTCCAAGTATGGGAACTTAGCCTAGCACAAAACTAGGCTGGAGGATTAGAGAGCATTACAGTTGGTAGGTGTGTGGGGTCGGGGCTGCCAGGAAAGTGGCATCAGGAGACAACGCTGGCCAGGAATTCAGAATGGAGAAGGTGAGGCTGGTAGATGGAGCTAAGAGAGAGGCCAGGGCAAAATCTGCACAGAACCATGGCAGGCTGGCTGGATAGCGGCTGAGCAGAGAGGCCAAACAGTAGGACAGAAACAGGACTGACGCCAGGAAGCTCAGCCTGGGGAGTCCTAGTTCCCCCAGGAACAGAGATTCCAGCCCAGCATCCTGTCACTGCTGAGTCATAAGGTCCTTTGAACTCAGTGAACCAGGGTAGCCAACACTGCCTTGTTTGGGACAGAAGTTCTATTGTCCACACAAAGCCTGGGCCTGCGTGGCAGCACCCGGATACTCTGACCTGACCCGGAGGATGAGAACCCCTCCTCCGGTCTGTCTACTGACTTCTGAGAGAATCTAGCTCAGAAACTTCCAACCTTTAGACAAAGCACTTGAAGGAAATTCTCATAGCTTAAACCAGTGCTTCTCAAAGAGCTGGTCACGGATGTGGTAAGGAGTGGGCAGCCACACACTCACACCCTGCTCCCTCCTCTGAGGTGTCACCAGGAAAACAGAACTAACCTGTGAACTTAGTGATGAGCATGATCTACACCCTTATCTCACCCAAGACTCTCTGTGTATGGCTATCTGGTAGCTGGCCACCTATTTTAAATATCCTACTCCAACTTCTTGGTCTAACGGCTTCTCTCCTCCAAACCAATCCTGTAATTCCACTTGCACTGACAACAGGAAAAACAGGGGCCTCAAGGATTTGCCTCCTACACAATGATCCACTTAGCTCAGCTCAAAGGACGAGGTAGATTATTCTATCTCTTTGCTTCCAAAAGCAGCAGCATTATCTTTTCTTGAAACAAAGAGGATATGGCCACTTAAAATCAGAAGGGGAGAGGAGATTGTCAAGCCAAAGTTTTTCTTTTAGGGAAAACTTTCTCTTTCCTGTGTTAAGAAGCAATCAGGAAGTTTTCTGTAAATTTGGTAACTAAAAAGGCTGAAACTTTATGGGCTACATCTGTCAAAGAGAAGAAAGGCCATCTGAATTATTGCAAAGAGACAAATTATTACTTCATTGCCATCTGATGCTAATCCAACTCTCTATCACCTGCGATGGTTTCCCCAGCTGCCAATGTCCTATGGAAGGTTTAAAGCAGATCCAAGAACCCAACCCCATCCTACAGATTCCCTCTGCACCTGTTAAAGGCTGATTTCCTGTCAGAAAAGGGATCAGGAAATGCCATCTCTTCTGCCAACCTATCCTTGGAGAGATGTCTGCCTCATTAATGACAAGGCCACTTTGTCATTTCTCAGAGAAAATCCCCTGGCTGCCATGGAAGGAATGGCTCCTCTCCTCCACGCTCTGCACCTCCACAGTCTGCCAGGTTCCGTCTTTACTGGGTCTGTGGTCCTTCTGGAATTAGCTGAGACATGGGAAGCACCAGCTAGGAAGGCTGATGGGAAGGTAGGTGGGTGGTGCTGATCTGACCTGGGAAGGAAGCTGAGCTTGGTGTTTACAGAGCTCTTCACTGACTTTCTGGGTAACCTCAGGGCAGTGGTTCTTAAATGTTGGGGGTCACAGGTCCTGTTGAAAAGCGATGAAAGCTATGAAACCCCTGCCTGTGGGCCACAGCCTAAAAGCCTTCAGCTCAGAGGCTCTCCCCAACCCAAAGACCCACCTAGGCTCCTACTTTATAGGCCTCTAGGGAATCTATGGATAGGTTTGGATTTTCAGTGCAAATAGAATAGCCAAAGATAGCTTATTATAAGGTCATATGCCTAGAAGGGAGGAGAGCTATGATTTAATTCACTCAGTATCTAATTGCTTGAGTGTGAGAAGGCCACATTTTCTCTAGTGCCCCCACCTTAAAAATAAGGATGATGAACTACTTCTTTAATGGATCCTAAGGGCTTCAGGGGGCAACCACAAGGCTATAGCCATGGGTAAAATGGAGGCTGGGCAGCGAGGTTTTATGGTCATTCTCTCCCTTCCCTTCATTTACAGCAGCTTTTCTGGTCTTAAGTTTGAGTGTCTCTGGATTAGAGAATTTCTAAGGTCCCTTCCAGAGCAAACTTTGTCATATTCTGGGTCGGTCCAGGACAGAGAGCTGAGCCAAAAATGATAGCTCAGTTAAATGGCCACACTATAAAAGGTATACCCTGGCTCTTGTCTCCATCTCAAGAGAACATAGGTCTATCTTTGGCCTTGTAGCCTCAGGGACCACTGGCTTATACCAGATGCACCTGCAAACTGTATGGAATCCAGCAAGAGAGGAAGTCTGTGTTGGGGAAAGAGAAATGCAGGCTGCTTAGCTCCACATGCAGCCCTTCAGTTCGGGAAGCTGAGCCTTGCAAAGTTCCAGGGGCACACTGAATGCTGAAGGAAACAGCAGGCTGCTCCCGACCCATTCAGTGTCGAACTGTGTTACTGGTATTGTTCTGCTAACTTGCTAAATAGCTATAATTAAAACCAGGCTATTATCATTAATAATGATCTTCCTCTTCTGACTGGCAGCTTGGTGCTTTCAGCAAGTTTTAAAGAGCAGCACTTCTGTGTCTTACAGGAAGCGAGGGAGATAGATGGGGAATTGCTCTGACTTTGGAGCAAAGGGCACGATGGCATTGTCAGGGTAGCAAACTTTTGTGCCCATGGGGCGGGCTTCCCTGTCAGCTCATCCAGACACAACAGGCTGCTGGCTGTCTCCTAACTCCTCCAGAGGCTGTTTTACACTTCACAAAAGAGTAGGCTGGGACTGGGAAAGTGGATGAGATTCCACAGGCAAGAGTGGGGCAAAAGTTCTATCCAACTTTTTTTTTTTTTGTACCAAGGATTGAACTCAAGGGCACTTGACCACTGAGCCACATCCCCAGCCCTATTTTGTATTTTATTTAGGGACAGAGGTCTCCCTGAGTTGCTTCGGGCCTCACTAAGTTGCTGAGGCTGGCTTTGAACTCTTGATCCTCCTGCTTCAGTGCAGTACCACTCCTGGCTTCTACCCAACATTTTAAGGCTCAACTGAAATACCACCTGCTCCATGGAACTTCTTCCAGTTTCCCAATTCCCTCATCCCTTTCACCTTCTCCAGGTCAAAATGAATCACTCTGTCATCATTTTTGTTATTGCAAATGCTTCTCCACTTTCCCTAGTCTTAGACCTCCAATTCTTATAATTTCTACTCCCATATACTTGGAGAGAAAAACAACTACAACCTCTTCAATACGAGAGCTATTGGAGTCCTGAGGAAGGGGTGATGTCCCTTTTAGGCTATGCCCAATTGTCCTCCTCTTTATCAGCTTGTTGAAGACCCCTGACCACACCATGGCCCCCACCTGATCCATCTTCTAACAGATACTCTGCTTGAGGTTGTCTAAATAAAATCAATAGCTCCCAAGTTTGCCATGAAGTAGAAAAAGTTGTGAAGGGTTATAAAGTGTGAGAACTTTGGTGTCCCCTCAAGGCTGACCTTGGCTTGAGGAAGAAAAATATCTGCAACAATAGTTGTCAGGCACAACTATGGTTGTTTAGAGTACATAAGTAGACAAGAAGAAATCAAGAGACCAATTGCAAACAGATCTTTTTACAAATAGAAACAAAAACTATTGTGTAAACAAAACAATTATGTTTGTACATAAACTATTAGAATGGGTTAAATTGAACCTTCATTTATTTATAAAAGCTGGATAATATGAAGGAGGTATCACTTCACCTATGGAACAGACATGAGGAGTCACAGGGATTGTTTGTATTTCTCTAATCCTAGAGTTCCCAAATAAAATCCTGGATGCCCAGCTAAATCTGAATTTCAAATAAACAGCCAATAATTTTTGTTGTCACCCCAAATATTCTAGGCATGGGACCTGTCTTTCTGAAATTCAAACTTAACTGAACATCCTGTGTTTTTACTTGCCAAATTTGGCAACTCTTCCTAATCCCTCAACTTTTTTCTACAGTCACAAATAGAAGAACAAGTAAGTTTAATGTCAATATTAACACTAACAAGGCATTTTGTAGTAAGGAAGAAAGAAGAGAAGAGAAACGAGAAAAAGAAAAAATGAAAAGAGAAAAAGAAAGAAAGAGCACTAAAAAATCCCTTACTTTCCCTTACCCTTCCGTAGGAGGGTTAACAGTTTGACCATCCACCAACCAAGCCTGAGGTTGTCCTGCATTCCTCAAACTGTCTTCTCCTTATTCAGGCCTTTCCTTTGAGTGTCCTCCTGCCTGAATGCTCCCAACTTCAATTGTCCAATGAACTCCTTCAGGACCCATACTAGGGCACCTTCTCTAGAAAAACCTTCCTGACCTTCCCAGACTCTCTGTCCCCTGGCCTCTGCCCATGGTACTCATGAGCTTGTGGAGATGAGCTCCTGCATGTGGGTGCTGTGACTTGTCTACCATCGTATCCCAAGCAGTGCCTGGCATCATGCCAGGCTCCCAGGGGTGCTTCATAGAAGACATTCAATTTAAACCCATCTCTCTACCAAAAGATGAAAACAGAGAAGGTAATTCAAACTTAATGGAGTTAAAACTAGGCTCAGACCTACTACACTCTCCTTCAAGAGTAAGATGGAATTTTCTCTTAGGCCACTTACCTATATGTGAGCCTGCTGTCTTAGAACAACCCATTGCATGTGTCTTATACTGTGTGTTCACCAGTATCTTGGTGTTTGGTAGCTCTTCATCAGAGGAATGATAGATATAAAAAGAGAAGAAAGCTAACACTCAGCCTGGTGGCAGTATCCTTGGCCATTTCCTCCCAGAAGAGGAGCGAAGGGAGGAGGAGAGCTTTTAGCTAATAGTCCCTTCTGGTCTGAAGTCAAGCACATCCCAGACTTTAAAGCCTGGCAAAACCAGGCCTGTGAGTCAGACAGAACTACATTTAATCTCATCTGGACCCTCCTGGACAAGCTATATAGACACTTTTGACCTCAGTTCCATCATTTACAATGTAGGAGTAATTAATTCTACCTACCTCAAAGGGTTGTCATGAACATTGGCTGACATATCACGGCACTGGGCTAGATACCTGATAGAGCAGACACCTGATTGAGGTCATTTCCAATTCTTATCAGACTTCCCATGATTACAGAGTAAGGATATGAAGACAAAGACTGAAAGAGGAACATTCCCCACTTGAAATAGAAACATCTAACCCCCTCCTCTTGCATTTTGACTGCTTCCCTGAGTGATTCATTATTGTAACTTTGTCTAGTGCTTTTCACTTTTCACTGGGGCAGATGGTATATCTGGTATCCATCCCTGGAATCTTACTGCCTAACAAACTTCCCCCAAAATTTGGTGGCTGAAAACAACCACTTGATTATTGAATTTCTGTGGTTCTGAAATTCCAGAAGAGCTTGGTAAGGTCACTCTTCTGCTCCATGTAGCAGCAACCAGGGTCTCAAGGTGGCTTCACTTGTATGTCTGGCAATTTGACAAGATTAGTGGAAGTCTGAGCTGAGCTGGGACTGTTAGCCCAAATGCCTTCAGGGCTATCTCAGAGTACTCACACATCTTTCATAGCCATTAGCTTCTGCCAGACTGAGCAGCTCAAGTAACAAGGAGAAAGCTTCTGCATGACCTTTTTGACTTAGCCTTTAAAGTCATCCAAGGTTGCTTCTGCCATACATTATTGCCTAAAACGGCCATAATCTTGCCCAGATTTAAAGGGAGGGGACATAGTGCCCATTGCTTCTCAACAAGGGGAGGAGCAAAGGATTTAAGCCCATATTTCCAAACTGCAGCTGAGAATCTTAGGCAGATTCTGGTTCAGTGGCTCTGGGGTTGGGCTCGGGATTCTGCATTTTAACCAAGTCCATGTAACGCTGAGGCTACTGTTTTATCAATCACACTTTGAGTAGGAGGGGTTTTGATAAGCCTTCATGTTGCATCTTTCAATGCACCAAAATCCTGTCTCTTACTGTTTCTGTTGTCTCATTCCCTGGAAGCTTCATTTAATTTAAAACTGAGCCAGTCAATCTTTCTCATGCTTCCTGGAAGGCCTGCTATGTTCAAAGACCTTTGTTTCAAAACATCCCTGTGTTTAGATTTCACAAGGGGGTCTCAAATGGCTAAAGGGAAAACCTTTGGCAAATGAGAATGTCAGGTCAGGTCATCAAAACACCTTTGGGTACCTTTTCCTCTGCTATATACTTTGAGTAAATAGTGGGTCCAAAAGGATGATTGTGATGAGAGGACTCACCAGTGGTTTGTCATTTCTTTGAGGCTCAGACAATATCTGTGACTCAGCTAATTGCTAACCAGTAAATATTGATGCCATAGGTTCTGGCAATGTAAGTCAATTATCCAATTACCAAAGCTGTCCCTAAGTGTGGAGGGTTAGGCCTGGGGACATAGAGCACATGGTCTAATTGATTATTTTTTCTATTAAAAAAATCCTGTATATTAAACTAATGATCAGTCTTTTTTTGAACCCAGAGACACTTAAACACTGAGCCACATCCCAAGTCTTTTTTTATTTATTTTAAGACAGGTTCTTACTAAGTTACTTAGGGCCTCTCTAAGTTACTGAGTCTGGTTTGGAACTTGTGATCCTCCTGCCTCAGCCTCCCAAGCCTCTGGGGTTATAGGCATGCATCACCACACCTGACAAACTAATGATCAGCTTTAACATAACTTTATTTACTAACATTTACTTGTTTATTTAAGAAATAATATAATTTGAAATAGGAGTAAAGGATATATAATCCCTATATACAACCTGGTGACATCTAGATCAATTCTCAGTTGTGATACATTTCTAGCTCTACAGGACATATTTTCTTTAAAGGAAATTTCCTCCTTTTTTTTCAAAATGAATGCAGGTTTTGCCCTGTGCAGAACTTACAGGGGCTATTGAACCAACTTCAGAACTCAGAGGCATTGGGCACCAGTGACCTCAAAAACCTATACTGCAATTTCTCTTTAAAAAATCACTAATGCTAGTTTTTCGTATGCCTTAATTAACTCCAAAGCACTCTGAGACATGTCTCTGTATTCCTATTAATTTCCCTAAAAGAACTTCCTCTTATCATACCCACACTTTTTGCATCTTTTACATCTTCATTGAAAACCACTAGGAAAAAACAAAAACCAAAATTTTTGAAACAGACCAGTTTCTTTGATGGTTTCTTCACAATCAGGAAAGCGTTACTACAACATCCCATGCACTCTTTCCTTTGGCTTCTGGGAACTCAGTGTAACAGTGAGATTTCCTAGTTGTTTGTTCTTATCAGAACATTTTGTCAAGTAAAGTCCTAAGGAGAATCTCAGTGCATAAACCAAAAAAAGTGAGTAGTTGTAGCGGAATAAGGAAGGGGCATCTCCATATTCAGACACAGTCCAAAAGCCACTGGGTAGAAGGTAATTTGCAAGAAAGGTGACTTTGAATAGTAATCTATTCTGGCAGCCTCCTCTTTAAAAGTTCTGAGTTTTTACTTTTCATTTTTAAGCACATTTAAGTAGAACAAAATCATTCCACAGCTGTACAATGGTTTCTCTGCCAATGGGGGGGCGGAGGAGGGAGATGAAACCAGGAGGACAGTCAGTGGGGGGAGATTGTCAGAGGAGTCCTCTGACACATATGGGTTCAATATTCCTCATCTCAGATGACCAAGTAGTCATTTCATCTCTTTATGACCTATCTTGCTAAAAAATAAATAATAAATAAATGAATAAGTAAATAAGTAAATAAATAAATAAATAAATAAACGAGTAACCAGCTATTTTGCTGGACTCCGCTGTGAAGCCAGTTTATAAAACAAGATGGCAGGATGCTTTACAAATGTGTTATAGAGAAATGCTTCAAAAAGAATGTGTACAACCCGAGGTCTCCCAGCCCTTAAACGAGTGTTTCCAGGTCACGCCCACTTTGGGCTGAACACCGAGCAACAAGCAGAAGAGAAGCAAGCTCTGCTGTGTCTGTGACTTGGGGTTTGTTCCGACATAGACTCCACAACCTGTGCCCTGTGGCCCACTGCACTATGGTTTAGCTGCCTCATCTAAGTGTGCCTCTCCCATTCCAGTCGGGCTGCCTGTCACTACAATGGAGGAGCCGTGTCTTCTGTTTAGTCACTTCTTTGGGTACCTAAGCTAAGCAACGTCTGGCAAGGAAAAGGGTAGTAGTTTCCAAAGCTGAACAAGCCTGGGCCTAAATCCCTAAATACTTTTGGTTGAAATCTAGATGTCTATGCACTGATTTTTCTAAAAGTTAAGTCTGAAATTCTCTTTTGTTCTTTCTGCTGAAATAAAATAATACTACCAACCTGGTACTCTTTGCCCTGTATCCTGGGACCCTCAGTACAAACATGTTGGGGTAGGATTTGCTTCTTGTGCAGAACCTTTCTTTAAGAGGGAAAGTGGCAGTTAGCTTTGCTCCCTTTCCTTTCATAGGAGAACCAGTAATAGTGCCATTTATTTGAGTAATATTAAACAGTTAACAAAGTACGCTTACATAAATTCTCTCAAACTCCCTCCGAGTCTCTGTGAGGTAGGCAGGGTGGGTATAAGACCTACTCTGCATATGTGACTAACAGTCACTGATAAGCTGTGAACCTAAATCTAAAAATAAAAGTCTTCTAGTGGCTAATGTGCCCTTGAGTCAACCCTATGCTATTGGGCTTGTCCTGGGCCACACAGTCCAGAGGCAAGCTCATGTCTGGGAAGGAGACACCCCTTGTTATGGTTTAGATGTGGGGTCCCCCAAAACTCACATGTGAGACAATGCAAGAAGGTTTGGAGGAGAAATGATTGGGTCATAGCCTTGACCTAATCAGTGAATTAATTCCTGATGGGATTAACTGAGTGGTGACTAGAGGCAGGTGGGTGTGGCTGGAGGAAGTGGCTCATTGGGTGTGTGGCTATGGGGTATATATTTTGTATCTGGAGAGTGGAGTCTCTCTCTCTGCTCTCTGATCATCATGTGAGCTGCTTCCCTCTGTCATACTCTTCTGCCATGATGGAGCTGGCTGTATATGGATTGAGACCTCTGAAACCATGATCCCTTAAATAAACTTTTCCTACTCTATAGTTATGCTGGTCAGATCATTTAGTCACAGTAGTAAAAAATCTGACTAAAACACCCCTGCAACTCTTAGCTCAGAGCACAGCTTACCCAAATGGAAGGAAAAGAACAGAATAGAATGGAAATTGAAGTGAAAGAGATTTAAGTTTGGATCTTAGATCTGTTGTTCCTGACCAAACACCTTTGGGTAAGTTAATGGAGCCTGGTGTTCTCGTCTCTAAAATGGGAATGGGAATGATTCCCTCAAAGGGGTTTGCTAAGGATTAAGGGAACCAGCATAAATGAAAGCACATAGCTTGGTGAAAACCATATAGGTGCTCTGTAAATACGTATGCTTTTGGAATAAAGGAAGAAGAAGGGGCTTTCTTGACAAAATGTCTTCCTCCATACAACTGTCACATCATGGTATTTGAAAGTCATTCCTTTGGGGAGGAGTGAAGACTCACTTCCTTCAAGAATGTAAGCAAGGATAAGACATGCACACTTTAAACATACCTTTCAACCTTTACACTAGACTTTTAGAAAGACATGAGGGTAGAATAAACAAGCCCTCGGGGTAACAGAAGACCTGGAGAAAATGTTGAGGGACAATCACATATTTATAGTAATATAGATAATGCAATGCACCTTAAATGAACACAATATTGAGATTTACACTTACACACATTAGTAAATTTCAGATCAAGTATTTCATACATGCCACCTACACACCGTCAACTCATTATGGTTATGGACTAAAGAAACTGGAAATGGCCTTAGAGATCACTGTACCACATCTAATTTAAAAATGACAAATCTGAGGCCTATAAAGAAGAACACTTTATGATTCTGAGGAGAACCATAAGACATACAAAAAAATGCTGACTTCCGATGCTGCTTGGGAAACAAGTATTAACATTTACATCTCACTGCTCAGGAAGACGCTGGCTCCCATCAGCACAGAACTGCATGCTGCTGAGGTTGGTGCTATGTCATAGGTGAGGCTCAGCTGCAGCAAGACCAGAGAAAACAGTGATAATGAGAACTTGGGCAAAGACCCCCTGACGTCGCTTCTCTCTGCACAATGCCAAAGTCAAGAGAAACATTTAGCAAAAGCTGATTCTCTGATCCCATGTCCTCTGCTTCATGAAAGAGCAGCTTGATTAGGTGCAACCAACCACCCCTTGACCTGAATGGCTTTAGTGTAGAAAGCCTACACATAGCTCTTAAGGTAGATTCCATTATTATACTGCAGAGATTGAGCCTCCCCTCTCTGCCTCCTGCGGGAGGTTGTACTTCCCTGCCTCCCTGATGCCGGCCTTGGCCTCATGGTATCCTTTGCCAATTGGAACATATGTAGAAGGGGATGTGTACCAGTTCCAAGCAGGCTGTAAGGACTCTCTTACACTAATATCCTCTGCCATGAGACTCAGATGAGAGGTGCCCCTTATCCTGAATCAAGAATGAGAAGATATGTCAAGCAGATCTGAACCTACTGGCTGCCTGGAGTGGAGCAGCAGCAGCCACCCACAGCACTACCAAGCAACACAAAGAAGAAATAAAGTGGTGGCAAAGCATCAAGAATTTGAGGTCGTTTATGCAGCACAACCAAGTAGAAACTGTATGCTACACTCTTCACTTGTTGCTCTCTGATTCCTACATCAAAGGCCACCCTCTCCTCCTCTTAAACAGCCCTTGATCACTTACTGTGCACAGACCCCAAATGCTTCATTATCTCATCTGATCCTCACATTGAGCAATGGTTGACACATTATTGTCCCTATTTTACAGATTAGAAAACTGAGGTTAAGGACACCTGAAGGCTAAGAACAGCAGAGATTGGTCCTATGACTGGAAAGTGGCAGATGTAAGACTGAAACTAAGACAGTCTAAGCCAGAACCCTGGCTGTCCGCAGGCCCCAATGGAATCTGAGTACACCCCCTACCCCTACACTAACACGCATGCTGCTTCCCCACAGAATATAGTCTTTTTTCTTTTAAATAGACTCTTGGGAGAGGGCAAACATAAATTGTGGATCTTCAGAATGATCTAAGCACCCTCAAGCACATTTTCTAAAGCATGCTGAATTCTGAGCCTTTCTCAGGGTGATACGGCCAGTTCCGTTGTACCCAGAGCCCAGCTGGCCCAGCTCTATAAAATCCTCTAGCCCGTTCCCCATTAGGCACTGCAGTGCCTGGAGGTGGCCATAACACTCAATTCTTGATTTATTGCCCCATCTATTCTGGGCCATTCCTGATGCGCCATCGTCATCTCCCCTGCCTGACAGGTTTAGGGATTCTTCTTAGGCCATAATTTCAGAATATTTCCACCCCACCCCTTCCTTGGCCCTGGAATTTTAGCAACTTTCCATTCAGAAAAAGATTGTTCCATTTATTCTCAGCTTCATGGTCCTTTTTACATTTATCTACTGCTCAGCTGCCTTCCTGATCAGGTGTTTAAAGATGAGCTCTCTGCTTCTGCCGAGTGACCCCTCTCCTTGTTCTCATGGCTCGCAGCTTCTCCCTTGAAGGCTCAATATTGTTTTATATGTCTGCAGGCTTCCGACTCATTCTATTATTCTTTCCTTCTTATCAAATGAGATAATGGATGTGAAAGGGCCTGGGAAACTATAAAGAAGTGCATAAATATTCGTTCTTTTTGTGGTTGTTACTGTTGTTTTAACTAACAATCTCCTGAGTTAGATTCCCTGGGATTCACTGTGGTGAAATGTTAACTCTCACTGCTGGGCAGATTCCAGGATTCATTCTGAGCCTCAACAAATCAAAACCAGGGCTTAGGCTCTCTTCAAGTCAGTATTCCCTGGCATACAATACTGCCCACAATAAGCAGACTGTTGTCCAGGCTTTGTATACTCGATTACATAGGTTTCTATTTCCATTATATCTGTAAAAGTGTGTGGTTAATGATATTAATAAAGAAATGGAAAAACAGAAGTCACTACAAATAGTTTAAACACTTATAAACTTTCAAATTGAAAGTGCTGTCAAGGATCTGAATACTTTTCCCACAGGAGAAAAGATTAAGAAATCTGGAGATAACTTAGTTGTCCTGGTCTGCAGATGCAGAGAGCAGGGTTTATGTCCATTTCCTTCACCATTTGAGGCTCACAGTAGGTGCTCAGGCAGTTTTGCTGCTGGTGAGGATTGTGGTGTTGAGTTTGGGGGAGGAAGAATGGCATGGTGGCTAACAGCAACTACTTGGGAGTCTGCGAACACTAAATACAAGTTTTAGCTCCACCACTAGGTCATGAGGATCCTTGGGCCAGTGACTTAATCTCTATCAAGTTCTGTACAATGGGAAAATGACACCACTCCCTTCGAAGAGATGTTGGGAGGGTTATATAGGAAACAAAGGTTAAACTTTACTTTCTCAGGAGAGGGCAGAGGGAACACCTAATAATGTGTTAGCTTTTAAAACCATCAACAACTTAGCTGAGATGACCTAGTTAATGGGTGTGTTAGCTTTTTTGTTGCTACGACAAAATACTGAGAAAATCAACTTAAAGGATGGAAGATTTGCCAGGTACAGTGGCACATGCCTGTAATCCCCTTCAGCTCAGGAGACTGAGGCATGGAGGATTCCAAGCTCAAGGCCAACCTCAGCAACTTAGCAAGGTTCTAGGGAACTTAGCGAGACCCTGTGTGAAAATAAAAACTAAAAAGGGGGCTGGGGATGTGGCTCAGTGGTTAAGCAACCCTGAGTTCAATCTTTGGTACCAAAAAATAAATAAAAGGAGGAAAGATTTATTTTGGCTCATGGTTTCAGAGGTTTCAGTCCATGGTCGGTGGCTCCATTGTATCTGGGCCTGTGGTCAGTAAGATCCAAACTACAACAGTGGAGACCAACAAAAGCCCAAGTGGCTTGAGGGATAGCCCAGGACATTTTCTTCTATTGTAGAACAAGGAAATTTTTAAAACTAGGATAATGCAATGTAATTAGCATCACATTCCTACCCCTAAAAAATTCTTAATGCAATATATTCTTTTGCTCCAAATTCCCTTGAAATTCTCAAATATTTTGCTTTTCCATTTGGAGGTAAACAGGATAAAATGCAGGTATCTATGAGGATGGTGTTTGAATACACAGACACCACATGCACATATTCCTCTTAAAATGTACTTTTGGGGTCAATATTTCCTATAGACAGATGTAGTATTTGTTTAACAATCAATGGGAACCATAAATCCTTAACACAGTTCTATCCGTGGTAAAACTTCAATATGTCAAGTCCTGTGTTTGGGATCCTTTCTGAAGACTTAATATCAAGATGTCATCATTATCCATAATGTGTTTTTGAATCAGGTCTTAAAACTTAATGTGGCTTTTGTGCCTGGAGATAAGGCAGGATTCGGATTTTGCAAGTTACAGTGGCACACACGAGGACCACGGTTTGATCTTAACACTCTAGGATGATTTAGAACCTTAATTAGCTCTGAAAGTTATTACTCAGATGGCCTCCTCATTGGCATTTTGCACTGTGGATAGGTGACAGCTTTGGAAAGCAGACCACAATGGAGGGAATTGGGATTCCATTAGAAAATCTTTTTTCATTCTGAAAGGCACTGGAAGTGAACAGGGGTTTCCCTTAAAAAGGAATGGGCTGTGATTTGGAAGTTACTCACACTGAATGGCTTGGTGGAGAGAGAAGAATTGAGAATGGAAGCAGGAACCAGCCACTCCAAGGATCCCTGCACTGGCTGTGAGCCCGTCTACACCATGATCCGGCTCTGTCCTATACCACTGCCCTCAGACCTGCTGGGCAACTGGTTAAATAATGCAGAAAAGAATTCATGGGCTTGTAAATGAGTGTCGCATAATTGGCCATAGTTTCTTATTTTATTTCTTCTAGATTATATTTGCATTTTAATAGTCCTTCCCGTGCCCTAACATAACCATCTCCATTCAACAGTTAATTGTGATCCTCAATTTGGTCAATTACCAGCTTATCAGCTGGTGTATCATCTCTCTCAAGATATATCTTTTGGCCAGTGGGCTTTCAAAAGGAGGACCTTGGGAATGAGTCCATAGCTTTCTAGTATTCTCAACAACTCTAAATAAAGAAAAGCGTTGACTAGTTGTTCTGGGTCTGTCGCTTTCTCTTGCCTGCTATGAATTTAGAGGAAGAAAGATTTGCCAGGCACAGTGGCACATGCCTCTAATCCCCTGCAGCTCAGGAGACTGAGGCACTCCTTGCACATTTTTCTCCATCCTGAATAAAAGGACACTTACTGAATGACACTATAAAATCCATACACTGTTCCCTGCAATGGTAGTGGGACTGGTACTGGGAAAGCACAGAGACACAGAGACTGCAAGACACTGCCAACCTCTTAGGAAGTGTGGACTCAAAGCTCTTAGGTCAGCACAAAGGAGGGAGTAGTTGTTTCTTATGGAGGCAGGGAGCAGGGCTACAGAGGAAATGTGTTTTAAAGAGTTGATACCAGCACAGAGCATAAGTTATGAAAGATATTTCCTAGGACAGGAAGGAAGGGAAACAGTGACCTTACTCCTTCCCTAAGCAAGAGGGAACATCTTTACAAAAGCACAGGACAGTGAGGGTAAATTTGCTATTGTTATAGACTTAATTGTGTTGCCCCTTATACATATGTTAGAGTTCTAACCCCAATGTGACTGTATTTGGAGATAGTGTCTTTAAAGAGATAATTAAGGTCAAGTGAGATCACAGGGTGGGCCCTAATCCAATAGGATTAGCGTCTTATAAAAAGAAGAGATATCTAGGGTACATGTGCACAGAGAAAAGGCCTTGTGAGAACACTGTGAGCAGTAGCCATCTGCAAGCCAAGAAGAGAGAGCTCAGGAGAAATCACCCTTGTTAACACCCTGATCTTGGACTTTCAGCCTCAAGAACTGTGAAAAAGCAAATTTCTGTTGTTTAAACCACCCATTCTGTGGCATTTAATTATGGCTGCCCTAGCAAGGCAAAACATGGGTTCTCCATCTAGCACCCTTGTGTACTTCCATGCCATCCTGTAGAACAATAAAAATTAACCACAAGTAGGTACTCAATATATGGTCATTATTACATTGCATAAGTAGGTTTCTATAAGTACAATGGAAATGCAAAGCAAATACTTGGAAAAATACACACCAAACTTTTAACGTCGGTTACCTCCAGAAAAGGAAGGAGGAGCCTAATTGGTATTTTGGATAAAGAGAACCTTAGGTACAATAATGAAAGATAGAGACCCACAGTCTACCTTTAAAAAGTGAGGAGAGTACATTCACATATTACTTTTATAAATAGAACTTAAAAGTGGTTGCAAGGAGGAAGCAAATGGTGCATTTGTTCTGCTAAGTACAAGAGCCATCAAAGTGAGAGGAAATGGTGGTGAGAAGGGAAGGGCAGAGGGCACCTGGGAAGACACTTCCTCCTGAAACTCTCCAGCAGGAGTTCTCTGGCAGGTCCTCCCTCCCAGGTCAGCAGCATGGCACTGTTACATGCACTTGGCTCAAGAAAACAGGCAAACCCAAGAGCAAAATCAAGAGCATGAGTGAAAATGAGATTAAAGAATGAAAGAAGTGAGGACAAGACTAGAAAAGGGGAAATGGGAAGGAGGAAGAGAAGAAGAAAAGGAATGAGAGAGAAAAGAAAGGGAGGAGAGGATCTAGTTTTATGCCGTGGGTTCCCCACACAACATCAGGAAACTCCCTTCCCACCTTCCCCAGCCCCACGCAACTCAGAGGTGCCCATCTCCCATTGCAGGAGCCAATTTTTGGTGAGCCTATTTTGATTCTTTCTGCCAGACTTTAGGTTTAAAATTACAGGGAAATGCCACATACCTAACCAAAAATAGAAGAAAAAAAGGGTTTCTTTGAAACTGATCAAATGCAATTAAGGCCAAGTGTCCAACCCATACACCTTTGATTAACCTTAATATAAAGAGAAATGATTGGTGATTAAGAATTAGATGAGGTGACTAATTATATCAGGAATCTGCCTTCGAAGAAATCTCTTTCAGCACCAGAGAAAATGCTGATAAAAAACAATCATGGCTGTAATGGTGCCTTTTAAGGAGAATAATTAACCTGTAATAACAATTTTGGCCTCGACTTAAGCCCTGTAAAATAATCCTTTTTCATTAACTTCAAGTTCAATTAGCATCAATAATGAGCGCTCAGTTAGAAGTAACCACAGCACCAAGTTCCCTGATGGCTGAGCCTGGGGCTGCTTAGCTTTTAACTGAAGGCCATCAGGCCTGGCTGTCCAAGGAGCTGAAGTTCCCTCAAATGGGAAACTTTGGCTGTGACTACTGCAGGGCAAGGAAGAATTTGGTCTTCTGAAAAGATGTTTCTGATGACATTGACATTTCCAGTAAAGAGGAAGGAAAAGGGGGAAGAAGAGCAGGTGAAGCAGAAAGAATTTGCCTCTACCATATCCAGTGGTTTATTAATCTAAATGTTTGCTACCCATAAGCCTGTGTGACAGAATGGTACACTTTTGCTATCTTAAGCTGAGTTGAGTCCATAATCCACATACTCACTGGGATTGTCCTAAATGAAGGGGGAGTTCCCAAGAAGGCATGACTTAGAGGGAGATCACAACTTCATATGGTATATTTTACACATCTGTAACTCCAAAACTTAAATGCTGATGTGGTTATTTGTCAGGTAGCTCCTCCTCCTTTCTTGCTAACAGAGCCTCTACTTTGTTCAGATCTGGGGCATCTTCAAGGTGCTGCCCCACCTAGGAGGTAACTGTTAAACAGTTGAAATCAATGTTTTTCGAAGTATGACTCCAAGAGCACAGTACTTTATAAGAACTGCAAATTTTCAGGCTCTACCCCAGATCTACTGAATAAAAAACTGAAACTCTAGGGAAGAGACTCAGTCATGTCTGTTTGGACAAACTTCCTGGTGACTCTGATGTATACTCACAGGCTTAAACCTAAGTGAATGGTATTATTTCTTCTATTGGTTGATTTTGGCATCATCCTTTGAGGCAAGTCTAACAAATGGGACACAAGTGGAAATCCACTGGAAAAAAAACATTCTTCTTAAAAATATCTCTGCCAGCATTTGCGTGTGAAGGTGCCTTGAACTTCTGTAGCCATCTGAAACACTGAGAGTACCACCAACCAGGAGGAAGGCAGAGTGGAAAGACAGAATGGGTCTGGGCCCTTCACCTTATCATTGCCGCTGATTAACCAACCGTGGAGCCACGTGAATTCTCAATCTCTTACAGGAAACGTGACACCACTTATGAATTAGCCACTTCTAGTTGAGTGTTATTTGCAGCTGAAAGCATTCTGGCTGATAGGGATGAGAATCAGCATGGCCATAGTACTAAGAACATCTGTGATGCACAGAACCATGTACTACGTGCATGGTGGCCGCTTCATGTGCCTCAGCTCAATCTTCAGACTGGCCTTACCTCCTCACTGACCTAAAATCCTTATTATTAGCAACACTTCTCTGGAAGGCTGAACTGATCTGAAAGTATGTTAAGGAGTTTTGTCCCACTCTGATTTCCCTGTTTTGCCCAGATTAATAGGCCTTAGAAAGCACAGACAGATCTACGCTGATGGCAGCCCAACTCATTCATTTATTCATTTATTCATGTACTAGATTTCAGAAAATAAAAAGGGAAGTAGATAATGTGCATGACATGCCACCGGAGGGATGTCAGTGGAAATGGGCTGCCTACCACAGAGCCCGATGCATGAGGGTTACAGAGGAGCAGTGACCATGTAAGGGACCAGGGCAGGTGGCCAGGGCCATGACTCCAGTCACCCTTGTCTTTTACACCAAGAAACCCATTATCCTCTTAGCAGGGTTGCTACCTACACCTCTTTCTTCCTCACTCCTTTATCCTTGGCCCATAGTTTCTAACTAAACCAAACTTAAGCACATTTGTATTTTAACTTAAAGAAATTTTCAATGTAATCACTCCAAAATAATTTTTCAGTACCCACTTTGGTGCCTTGCATGTGGTAGGGATTTTGCTCAAATGCCTGTCTGCAATTATAGTGAAAATCAGAAGCTTTAATGTAGCAAAATCTGATGCTCTGCATCCCCTCAGTTGGGTTTCATAGGTCAATAAAAGGTGCATGGGACACCATGACAAAGGAAAGACCAGATGCTCTACTTACTGCCTCACCACTCTCCCTCACCCTTTAACCTATCCACCTCAAGACAGAGAAATGTAAAAGAAGAAGGCATCCTACTGGGAGAGGAGCAGAAGTGTAAGAAACAGGGAAAGAGGGACAAGGGAAAGGGGAGGCTGTGAGGGAGGAGATAGACACAAGGACTACAAGATTCTCACCTATTCCATAGGCCTCTGGAAGATCGCAATTAAGTGTCTTTAAAAATAAATATATAAGTTTCCCCTTACAGGGATGAGAAGGAAGTACAAGCTTGGAACAAAGAGAGGATCTTCACACTTCAGAACTTAAGACCAAATCCTACAGTAGCTGTTTACTAGGCACACGACCTGGGCAAGTCACTTTGTCCCTCGGAGCCTCATTTGTGAATCAGAGATGAAATTACCTATCTACTGCAGTTCTCAAGATTAAACAAGAATGTCTGTAAACTGTCTGGTATATAATAGATGTTCAGTTAGCATAAATGCCATGGAGTTCTCCATCTCCCAGTCCCTTCGCTTACGTAAAGTCAAGTCTGACACTCTCTCTGCCAGGTAATGCTTGAGTATGTCTAAGTAAATTGCAGTGAATTTTTCTCTTTGATGGAGGAAAAAAGAGGATTCAACTAAAGAAAATTCAAGTTCTGAGAGCTGCACTCACTGGGTTTGCTAACTCAGATAAAACCACAAATGAAAGCTTAGTGTCAAGAAAGGAATCCTGGCTCCAAGCCCATCTACCAGGTATGGAAACCCTACTTCATCTAATCACATTATCTCCCAAGCAACTCCTCTCTTGTTGAGAATCAGTGCTTTACTTAAGAAAAGCTGCAAATCAAACAACGGGGCTGTCCAGGGAACTGAGGATTTAGCTCTTTAAACATTTCCTCCTATAAATATAAATGGTTGCTTTTCCACTAGAGGAAGCTCCATCCCTCTGATCCAAAAAGCACTGGGGAGGATACCCAGAGGATCGTCAAGTCTGCTGGTGAACATTCCCAATCACCTAATCCCTTTGCTGACAATCTTCTGATCTGACAGAAGTAGAGGTTATTGTGTCCCTCCATTTACAAAGAATTAGGGAAAGAGGGAGTGGATCAGAGGGAAGAACAGAACACAGAATCCACCAGGGAGACAGAGGGGAGGGAGAAAGAGAGAATTACTTTTAATACAGTTGCATAATCCATAATTCAGCAAGCTTTTCATTTCTCTTATCTTCTAAAAAACATGAAATTAAGTTCTAAGCAAAGTGCATAATTTATGAGAAGTCTTCGTGCTGATGACTCCCAAATCCCCATGCCTCACCCTAACTTCTTAGTGCCACATTTCTAATTGCCTACAGGATATGGCTACCAGCTCAGCTCCCCAGGAGCAAATGGAACTCAACTCATCCTCCCAATTTCTTTTCTTCCAGAGTTCTTTTTTTTCTATCAACTAGATCATTATTATTCTAACCTTGCTTACCTAAAGTTCTAGAGAATCTTGGATTCCTCCTCTTCTGCCTCTGCCCGAAAGCCTGTGAGATTCTCCCAGACCCATTCTTTTCTCTGCCACCCCACTAATTTCACCTCTTTCTAGATTTTCCCATCCCCACTCCAGAATCTTAACCCCAGCCTGTATGTACAAAGCCAAACCACGCACTATATTATCAGTTCTGTCTTCCTAGAATGTTATTCACTTTATGCCTCTAAGGGTTATCTGCTGCTGTGAGTTTAAACACCCCCCTGCTTACTCTCCAAGGTCCTGACCTCATCTTGCCCATCCAAAGGCACTTAAAACAAAACCTCTTCTCTCCACAGTGGGCCCAGTAGAGCATGAGATTCATTTTAGGTTCCCCAAATTAGTTGATCAAATTAGTTGATTCAACTCAAACTGGATTGAGCGTGTATACACACACACACACACACGCACACACATGCACACACATGTAAGCATGCACATGTAGGCATGCACACACACTCTGAGCTCCATGTTTCCCACTTGGAATGCTATTCTTTTATCCAAACTATACAAATCCTACTCATCCTCCAGAACCCAACAAGACTCAGCTGCCTCTGGAAACCTCTAGTCACTGCTGCTACTCACTATTCTTTGCACCAAGACACACTTAGCCCTGCATCCACACCATCTTGTACTATTTTTAATGGAACAGCTGGTATATTGTATATAGTGTTTTTTTTATATCATAATGCACTATCAATAACTGTAGGGTTGGTATCAATGCCTACACTTCATTAGGGCTCAGAGAGTTTAAGTGAAGATCATGAAACTAACTAATGGTTGTATCAAGTCTTGGACCCCCAACTTCTGACTTGAAATTCCATGCTTTCTGTCTTCCTTATTATACCGTAAGTTCTTGAAAGTCAGGAACCTTATCTTATAACTGTTGCTTTTACCCTTTACAAAGTTCTGAACATCCAGAAGGTCTTAGTGGTTATTTGTTGAATGGAGAATTGAACTAAGGAGAGTCAATGAGCCATTAAGAAGTGAGCAAGTGGATTTGAAAGAAACACACTGAGTTCACTGAGTTGCAGGTTATTAAACATAGAAAGGACTTGCTCAAGTAGCTCTTTTCATGCACCATATTCACATCCTGTGTCCATTCTTTATTCCTTCCTTCTTTGATTCAGCAAACATTCACTGAACACTTCCTGTGTCCCTTGCGGTGAGATAGACAAGTCAATCACTTCCTTAACATTCTGTCCCAACACTAACAGAAACTTACCCAACTAATGAAGAGGATAGTTTTATGATATTTGCATGTGGATAGTTATTTCTCAGTTAGCCAGTCTATGTCTACATCTATTGATTAATTGATTGCCTCTATGCACACCATCAATGTCTGACTGCTGATAATGAATACAACAGAGCAGACTGGGTGAGTTTACTATATATCCAGAGAAGTATCAAACTGACTCAGGTCTTCCTTTAGGGCAGAAATAAAAATAAATTTCTTTAATCTTATCCTAGTCTCCTAAGTGTATTACTTAGAGGTAAATAGTCCTTATCATAACTGGCTGCTTACCAAGAATCAGAGAAGGTTATCATTTCTTATCACTGCTCTCTGGAATTCTAATTGACCCTGAAACTGATTTTAGAAATAATCTCTTCCCAGCAATGTTTCAGCATCAGCCCAGGAAACAGGTCAGAATTACAGAACTTTAATATGAAAAGGATGGAGATTAGAACTTAGTTGATATTACAGAAACTAAGACTCAAGAAATTTAGGTGATTTTCCCAGGTTCAAGTGGGGCAGCTCAGGACATCCTAAAATGAAAACCCGATCCCACGGTTCCTTGTCCAGAACTCTCTCCTCATCTTCCACTGCTTTGACTCATAGTATACTTTCTCAAACTTCATGATTAATTATTGAAATAGGAGGTTTTTATGTTATGAAAGTAAAACAGTTTACAATGAATATCTTACAAGCTTAGAAATTCTCTTTATGGATTTAATTAAAAGCCTTTGACATAAATAAATGAACTAATAAAATAACTTGCTGGTTCCATATGGATTGCTTAGGTAATGCACAATGGGACAGTGTTGGGTTTTGGAGAACTTCAACCCTTTGAGCAAAAATGTTGCTCTAGTCCATGATATCTAAGGATTTCTTTTAAGCCCTTTATTTATTTATGTTTTCTATAAGATAAACTACAATTTTGAGCATAATTAAATCCCAGTAAAGAAGATATGGAAAGGAAACCACAAAAATAACAAGGGGGGACTCCTCTATTAATACCAACAGCAAATAAGAGAAAAAAATGGATCATGTCTTCAATGTTTTAACCATGTTTTAAGTGCTGTACTGAACTTTAAAAATTACCCTACACCTCCTAAGAACCCTATTCAGCGAGTACTACAATGATAACTATTTTGTAAATGAGGATGGCAAGGGCAGAAAAACTGAGCTGTTGTCTTACTAGAACTTGTAACTAGTACATTCTAGAGCCTGGTGTGCATTCCAGAGCTAACTCCAGATTCTGCTTTTTACTCAGTATAACACCATTTCCTTTCAGAAGTACACGAGTTAACTAATTTTTCCAATTCTATAAAAAAACAAAACAGAAACTCCACCTTTCAGATTCTCTTTGCAAAGGATGCTGCTGCTTCTGATGATAATTGAGCATAAGGTTGAGTAGAGAATTGTACTCTGGGCTGCAGGATTAGACTTCTATCAGGATTTACACAGCTGGAGCAAGATAATTCTCCCTCCTTCTGTTTTAACAATAAAATGTCTTCAGTAAAATGAGGACAAATAATACAAGTAAACATGCACCTATAAGATACTTTGTAGTTAATCAAAGGAGAAGGCATGTTGATTGTGAGTCCTTCTCTGGATGCCACTGTGCCACGTCACTCAGATATGAAAAATGCAAACACAATTTTGTGCTGCAAAATACTTTCTTGATGTTATCAAGTGTTCTCATTACCTCTACAGGATCATTTGCCGCTTTTACTCTGTTCTGACTTTTCACATTTTCTGTGTTCTGAAATGTAAACATCACTGCTTGTAATGGTTCCTTAAAAGTACTTAAGATTCTCATAGGTCAGAATCTTTATGTAAATTAGGCTTAAGTCTAAATTATGTTTCTTGCCTAAATATTTAAGCACATAAATAATCTCTTGCCATCCTGGCTGTCATTTTAAGCTATTTGACATTTATTGTTCTGAAGAGAAGAAAGGTCAGATGTATCAAATCTGCATTTGTGCTTCATGACATTTTTCTCCAACCAGATTCTCCCAAATTATGGTATTGAGACTAATACTATAAAAGTAAGGGGGTAGAAGGGGGAGGAAGGGAGGAATGTGGAGGAAGAAAGGAAGAAGACAGGAGGAAGGTCATGGTGGGAAGAACGGAGAGAGAAAGAGAAAGCGTCCCTGTAGCACATCCTCACCTTAGCTGTCCACAATGACACAGATTTAGTAGACCTTTGTTCTTTCTCCCTCAGCTGCATTTATCAAGCAGCTGTGTGGGTACAAGGGGGCTGGAGCATGAAGGGAAAGGCAGGGTCGGTGGAAAGGAAGGGGATGCATGGCTCCATCCTCTATCTACCATAACCTCTGGTCATACTCCATGGAACGGGCAGATGGACACTGTCTGGCCCATCTTCTGGGCCCCCACTCCTCATCTTTGTGTGATCCTTTGCATAGTTGCCTTCTTGTCTCAGAGAATGAAGCTATGTGCTTTCTCTAGAGTCCTCCTGCCCATGGTTCTGCCCATTCCTCCTTGAAGCTGCCAGAAGACAAGGTCTCCCAGTTCAAGGGCCTCACTCACTGTGCATAGAGAATCACCCTGTCCTTGTTTGAGGGCCATACCTTAAGAACAGAGGGCATCAGGAGGAAAGAAGTAGGCACCATGAATTCTGAAACCCAGTTCTGAGGAAGCATGACCAGAGGCACTAGAGGCATTTGCTTTCTTCAGGGCACTTGCCACCATACCTTAAGTTGTTCATTTGCATGTTTAATGTGCTTCCCTCACCAGTCCAGAAACCCAGAGAGCAAAGCCCATGCCTGTTCTGTTCATCGTCTTCTGTGCAGAACCCAGCAATTTGAAAAGAAAAGAAAAGAAAATGGAGAGAAATTGGGGGAGGAAGAAAAGAGCACAAAGGAAAATATTCAGGTTATTTGGGATAACTGACTTGAGACATCGAAAGAACCCCCGTGCTGGAAAGAGGATAATACTTGAGGACAGAACTTTAGTCACAAGTATGAACAATGAAACATATAGATGATAAGCGTAGAGTTAAACAGGCTGGCATTCAAATACCACAATCTTCACTAACAACTATATGACCTTGACCATGTTGTCCAACCTCTCTGAGCCTTAGTTTCTTTATCTGGAAAATGGAGATAATAACTAAAATCAACTTTACTGAGTGACAGTAGGGACTAAATTAAGTAATCTTTGTCCAAGGATAGCTGTTATAATTAATATTAAGTTACAAAGCAGTAAATTCAGTCACTATTAAATAGTTTCCCAGCAGATCTAATCCACAAGTACAGAGCAGTCTCATAAAATACTGGTTTCTGCATCCCCATAAATATTTTTTAATGAGATGAAAGAATTCTGGAGGCAGCTCCAGAAGCAGACAGGGGCCTGGATGGAATGCCGTCTAAAGGCTGTCAGTGCCTTGGTTGAATGATCTTGCTACCTAGCCAGAAACCCCTTTCTTTCTGATACCTGGAATCTCCTTTCTCTTTAGCTTTTCCCCTCTGGATTCTCAATATTAAGAAGTTCCATCTATCCTTAATACAATTTTCTCCATTCTGCTGAATCTTTTAACATCAATGATATTTCCTTTTCTTATATTTTCATGTCTTCCTTTCACAGATAGGCTCCTCCAACAACTACCTAAGGCACTCTCGCAACCCTTCCTCCTACCTGAGCCTGCTCTCCAAGAGGCACCTCAGTGACTTTCTCTTGGCCAAACATAATGTCCTTTTCACCCCATCTGACGCATCTGCCTCACTCAGCTTCCTTGACACATCAGGATGGAGATGTCTCTCTTCCTTCTGGTAAAAAAACAAATTCTTCCTGGTGGCAGCATTGACTTCATTCTGTTGTCTAATTTTGAACCTCCCTAAATCTAAGATGTGATCTTTCTTCCTCTCTTGTCTCCCTCAGAAAAACTCACCTACTTTCAAGACTGAAACTACCAAGTCTATGTGAATAGCTCCCATATCCATATCAGCCTTGACCTCTCACCTGTCCCAATTTCAGTCCCATTGTTTTATGTACACACCAGATAAGCTCATCTTCAGATGGATGTCATATAATTGTTATTATGTCAACCACTGTCCGCTCAGACCACATCTTTTTCCCCCAATCTTCTTCTTTATCAGCAGTACCACAATTCGTCTAGGCCCCCACCTCAAACCTTTAGGTTTTTGGCTCCTTCCTCTTTGTATCCCATATATCTGAGCCTTTGTTGGCCCACGTGTGATTCCATCACTGCCAAGGAAATGCACCAGCCTCTCAAGGCTCCACTTCAGGACCAGCTCTCTCCATGGTCCAGGTCTGAGACCCACTACAAAAAAAATATGTTTGCTGAAGAATCTGCAGTGAACTTACAATCAACATGCATCTTCACAACAGAAGACTTAAATGCCTTCTGATTTCTTTAGCAAGAAATTTAAATTCCAGACTAAGTAAGCCAGCTCTACATCTAATCCACAACATTTGACCTAGTACCTATCCCCAGAATCCTCAACATTTCTTAGACCTCTTTGCTTTAGCTAGTTCTACTTTCTTTTTTTTTTTTTTTAAATATTTTTTTAGTTGTTGATGGACACAATGTCTTTATTTTATTGCTTTGTATGTGGTGCCGAGGATCGAACCCAGGGCCTCATGCATGCGAGGCAAGCGCTCTACCGCTGAGCCACAATCTCAGCCCCTAGTTCTACTTTCTTAAACATGAGCGTGTGCACGCATGTGCGTGCACACACACACTATCCTTTTTTCTGCCTGTCTCTGTGTCTGTTTGTTCATCCCTTTTTCTCTGCCCTTTCTCCTCTCTTCTTCCTCCTCTCTTTCTCTCTTTAACCAGTTGTTCTTCTGGGCATTACATTGTGTTATTGGCCCATATTAAACAGCCCTTTACCCTATTCTTTTCCAAGTAAAATGTTGCATTCCCTCCAAGACCCTGCTCTCAAATCACCTCATTCTGTAAATGTTTTTCTAACTCAACTTCTATCTCAAACCCAAAAGAAATTCATCATTTTTAGCAGAAATCCTTTGACCTGACTCCTTGCCAAAAGGCAATATGCTTACTGTTTCAAAAATTCCAGAGCTACATTCCTGTCTCAGAGGAACATCACCCTTCCCGACATGCACTGAACAAGTAGAGTTCATCTGCCTTTAACAGAATGTTTTTGATATCTAAAAGTACAGAATGAATCTTTCCTTCATTGTCCCAGCAGAAATCAACCTCTCCAAGCCTCCACTGCACCACTATGACCACTTGTACCATTTGTTGACCATTCAAGGACTGCCTTTTATGAGAGTTATTTATTAGCATCTCTGCCTTTCTCCCCAACTTGTTTGTGATCTCTTCCCCTAAGGAAGAGATTGTACTTCCTTCAACTTGGTAGATACTCTTTAAAAAAAGATGAACCAATAAATTTTCTCAGGAAAAAGTCCAAACTTGCAGACAGCTATAAAAAGGAATTTTTTTTTTTGTCTACTTTCTCTTTGGTGAGCACCTCTCATATGGATTTACATGGTGTCACAGAAGACTGGCCAACATGACCATGATCTTAAAGCTCATTGTGTAAGTTCCCAGCTATGAAAGAGAAACTAACACCAGCTAGTTCTTCTGACATAAGTAGCTGTAAAAATTAACAAAATGTATGAGAAGGTATTTTAAGTTATTAGATAATTAGCAGCACAGGACTATAATCCAAGAATGTGAAAACAAATGTGGCAGGCCATAGCAACTGCCCTGATTTTCTGTCTGGAGGCATTTACCAGACTCTGACATAGGAAGGAGGGACCTAAATAGAGCATAGTGGTCTTGCTGGCCAGAAGTAACGAATTGGAGTTTGGGAAGTTGGAAGCAGCTTGAATTTCCAGGAAGCAAACTGGAAAAGGAGAAGAAAGAGAAAAGGTAAGAGAATGTTTCATGAAACTGCACAGGCATGCTCCAGGATTCTCTGGCTAAACATACGTGGTTCATTGATAAGATGAGATTCCACATGTCTGAGCAAAGAACAGCGACCACAAAAGAACACCTACCAGAGAACTGAAGGCTTATCGACTTCCACAGCTTGTGGATTTGGGACATGTTTAGGTGCTTAATAGAGTAGAGGGACTTCATTGAACACCTGATGCATTTGGTGGAGATTCCAAAGAGGCCCAACCATAGGAGTAGGCCTAAACTAACCATGAGATAAAGACTTCTCTGACTTCCCCTCTCAAAGCTCAAGAACAATCCTTGAAAATATCAAATTGACAGGCAAGTAAAATAACTATCAAAGAAACCTTAATCATCTTCAGATAAAGACAACAAAATCCTCACACTCCACAATGCAATATTTATTATGCAGAAGATCAATACCATATTATCAGATGGGCAAAGAAACAGTGAAAAGTGTCCTACAACCAAGAGAAAAACAATCAATATAAACAGACATAGAAATACAGAAATAATATAGTTAGCAGAAGGAAATTTAAAATATTATAAATATGTTCAAGGACTTAGAGAAAACCATAAACATAATTAGGGAAGAAATAAAAATGGAAATAGACACTAGAGCTAAAAAAAATACAATTAGCACACTTTCTCCTCCAAATCTCTTAAGCATTCTTCTTAAACCTGGAGCTTTATCTACCTCTGCTACTACTACATAGTTACTGCCTTTGGTTGGAACCAAGGTGGCCTTTGGGAAAGCAGGAAGATGATGTGGAAAAACAAAACAGGGATTCTCTTTTGTACTCTTTGGCCTGAAGGGGTCCCCTTGCCCAGTTCTCTGGCCTGTACAATGTGGTTCTACCAGGGTTTCCACTGGAGCTTTGACTGCTCACCTTGATAGCCATGCTGACTCTGTTGAGGGACCATCATCATGAGATGAAAGGGAAAAAAGAGGGAGAGAGGGTGGGGGAGCAATGGAGATTTCTCTCTATACTCACTGAGTCACAAAGCTCCTTTTTCTGGCTTTGTGACCAGAAATAAAGGATTTCTCTGGGTACTTAACTGTCCATGGCAACTGTCCCATGGCTTTGCAGAATGCCTGAATCTGGCTTACTTTGGCCTATTGGAAACAAGAGAAAACTAATTCTCTGAAGGAACCAGCCCAGGGCTACCACTTATTGACCTGAGTGATGCATGTGCAGACAGACTTGAAGCAGAATAAAAGGCTTTGAGTGCAAAACTAAGGTTCAAACCCCATCCAAATGTCAGACCAAGAAATGCAATGTTCTGCACTTTCAGGATACATTCTAAAATTGCTCAATATACAAAGAATGTCCCCCACCAGTTGATCACTTCTTAAGACTAAGGATAATCAGAAGATGCTTATAAGAAAATGATCCAGATATTGGGATTATCAGACAAAGACTTGAAAAAAGCTATTCTAATTATGGCCCAGAAGGTAAAAATAAATGTTCTGAAAAATGGATGTAAATGTAATTCTCAGGAGAGATAAATTATTTTTAATGGGAAATTTAAAATTTAAACAGGTATAGTATCTAAAGCAAATAATTAGAGCAGAATGAAGATAATAGAGGAAAACAATGTATAAGAAGGATAATCTATAATGACCAGGTGGGATTTATTCTGGAAATGCAAAGCCAATTCAACATTTGAAAACAAATAATAAATTTATCAAATTTACAAGATAAGGAGAAAAATTCAGGTGATCATCTCAGTAGAGGCTCACTCTGAGGGAAGTTGGATACAATATCCTAAAGATTTTCAAGCAGTCCTGTGCAAAAGACCACCTGGAGAAGAGCTGAGACCTCCCACCATGAGTCAGTATAAGCTGGCCAGCCATAAGGGCAAGCTGCCTTGTTAGTGGACTCTGCAGCTTCAGTCAAGCTTTGAGACAGCTGCAGCCTTGTCTGACGTCAGATTGCAATCTGATGAGAGATTCCAAGAAAAATCATCCAGTGAGCTATTCCCAAATTCTTAACTATGGAAGATAAATTATTGTTTTAAGCCACTAACTTTTGGGGTGATTTACTATGCAATATTAGATATTCAATACAAAAGAAATGCAAATTAAAACCACAAGGAGATACCACCACATGTTGACAATACCAAGTATCTTCAGGAATGTAAAATAAGCTGTACTCTCATTTATTACTGGTGGGACTGAAAAATGTTACACCCACTTTGAAAAACAGTTTTGCAGTATTTCATAAAGTAAACATATGTTTACCATATGACCCAATAATTCTACAAGGTATGTAAAAGAATGGACAATATATATCCACAAAATTACTTGTACACAAAATGTTCCTAACCACTTTATTCACCAGAGCCCCAAACTTGGAATGCCCATCAAATGATGATTGGATAAATGAATTGTTGTTTATTCACACAATGGAACACTATTCAGCAATAAAAAAACAAACTATTATGCATGCAACAACAAAGATAAATCTTAAAAGCATTATTCTAAGTGAAAGAAGACAGACACAAAAGAGAATATGTAACCCTTCAATTTTCCATTTATATGAAACTCCAGAATAGATAAAAATAATCTGCGGAGATAGAAATCAAATCAGAAGTTTCCTGTATCAGAAAATGTAACAAGTTCATGACAAAAGGTCAAAAGGGACATTTTAGAGGTTTGAAAAATCTTTTCTCCATCCTAATTAGGATGGTGGTTAATACAAAATTGTATATTTATCTAACAACTCAAACTGTACAGTTAAGATGGGCACATTTTATTGTATGTGAGTTATATTTTGATAAAGCTGAAAATAATCATTACATAATATTGGTCTCAGGTTCAGAGATGTTGACATCAGGTCAGAATCCTTCCAGGCTAAAAATAATCAAATGTTCCCTCCCTTCTCCGGGTTCATTCTCTGCCATGCTTCAGGTCTCTTTTGCCATGTCTATGCCTCTCAGTGTCCCAAAGATAATCCCTAGCTTCTGTTTTCCTGGGTTGCCTATTAAACATCTTATACATTCTTCACTTGTGTCTTTATGATTCTCAGTAATTTTGTCTTTATCTTTAGGTAAATGTAATTATGTTTTTATCCCACTTTTCCTCACCATATGTAATACTCTTCTGTATTAACTAAGACCAAAGAGTTTTAAAAATTATTTATGGATTGTACAGTTTATTTTCTCTGTTAATTTTAAACTGAACATAAGAATTATTTTTATTAAGTCATTTCTTAATACATTAAAATTACTGAGTATAATTATCACATGTACCTTTCATAGTCCTTGGTTGTTACTTTTACTTCTTCAGGCTAATGAACTCATTTATAAAACCTTCCCTTACCTGCTTCGGGAAGAGTTTTGTATAGTATCCATCTGGCCACCAAAGGAAAAATATAATCAAGAGTTGGGGAAAGAAACTAGCACTTGTTGTACACCATTTTTTTATCTTGACCTTCTACATGCTTTATCCCATGTAATCCTCACAAGAACCCTAAGAGTTGAACATTATTTGTTCTCACTTTACAGATTAAAAAAAACTAAAGTATATAGAGAAGAAAGTAAACAACCTTGATGCAGTAAATGATAGAGCAGGACTTTGACCCCAGAACTGTGATGCATTCTATAGATTTTAGGGAGAATAGATATTTTTACTTTTAACTCTTCCACAGATTCAAATCCTTGATATTAAAAAAAGGAGGTTTAATATAGAAACAATGTATATCCATACAAAGGAATACAGTACAGCAATAAAAGGAAAGAATACAGTTACACACAACAATATGGATAAATATCACAGAAACAACATTCAGTAAAACAAATCAAACACAAAAGAAGACACATGGTATAATTTTATCTACATGAAGTTCAAGAATAGTCACAACTAAATGATGATTTATGAATCAGAGGGATGGTTACCTTGAGGTGGGAGGAATGGATACAAACTGGGAAAGGATTGCAGAGACCCTGGGTGCTAGAAATGTTCTGTATCTTTATCTTGGTGGTGATTATATGGATGTGATATATGTAAGTTATCATCAAACTATACACAAGATTAGTACTCTCAGTGTACTTTACTATTTTGTTTTTGTAATCTCATAATTTTTTTTAAATATCACTTTCTATTGTTAAAAGGAAGGTTCCTGTGTCCCACTATCACATAGATTCATTGCTATAAGAGCCTGGAATTAGGAAAAATGACTCCAATGCTCTGACTTACTCTGAGCAAACTTTTTTCATACCTTCTTTTTAGTCTTTTCCAACTGCCTATTTCTCCATGCACTCGCTGTTACTTAACCAGAAAGGTAAAATGCAAGGAACAAGACTTAATTTACCAAATGATTGGGTAAACCTGTCCCAAGGGAGTTCTCCTGACCTGTTCTGGGACCTCTAACTTTCTGGAACATGTACACCATACCACCAAGGGAGGCTGATAGGATTTCCCTAGATAAGGACTTAGTCTCAGAATAGCCAGATGGAAAATTCATTTTAAAATGTGATGGGAAAAAAGTTGTTTTGAGAAATCCAGCTCACCAAAAATGGTGGCAGATACTTCCCACCCCCTTACCACATCACCACATCACCACCAGGTCAACACTCTCTTTTAACTACTCCTCCTTCATACCTTGACCTATATGAAAAAGCCACAGTCATCGCAAGGTTAAGAAACAGTGGCCACTTCATAGAACAGAAGGCGACATAATGGCTTTAAGGAAGAAGACATCCATGAGGTTCCTTGATAGCTTTATTCCTAGCTCTTTTCATGGGATCCCTGGACTGACAATCATCCAAATGAACATCTCCCATTCCTTTATTCCCAAACAGACATGATGTTCATGTGCATCTTCTAGAGATGTAAATTATCATTAAATGTAAGGATGGAGGCAAGGGCTCAGCTATGGCTTATAAAAATCATTACAAACAAAATGCTGTGTGGTTGCTTAACAACTTTTTTTAAAGTTGAGTCACTTTCCAGAGGCAGCCTCTCAACCAAGTCCCTGGGTTATATGTCTTCAGGGAATCTTAAAGCTTAACTGCTCATAACAGGCTTGTGTCCATTAACCCGTTGGTACTGTACATCTCTCTCCATGTCTTCCACTTGATAACCAATGGTGAGGCTGGAAACAGAAGGGAAGGGCACAGCCCAGTTAATTAAAATAAAGGAGTTCCCAGAGACCAGTGGTCCTGCACCTCTTTGGGAATGGCAGAGCCTGGACTGGACAGATCACTTTTAGTCAAGGAAGATTCACTACCTAAAATCTGTTCTATAATGTTTTTATCTTGCTCTTTCTCAGTTTAAGCTTTCATATTCTCACAAAGTTAAGGTTTGGTGTCTTTCTATGGAAAAAAATTGAATTGTAAATATGCTGCTTGAATCTTTGGACTGAATCCAAGGTCAAAAGACCTACAAGAGGATACATGTTGATGGAAATAAAGTAAATAACACACTTCAATCCTCCTTCTCTTCCACATTTCTAGGAGAAAAAAAAGCCTTTCATGATGAGACAATAGATACTCCCACAATGGCCACTCTCCCCACTTCCCATAGATCCTGCCTTGCATCTCTTGGGAGTAAGAAACAAGTTTCAGTAAGAAGCTATGGGGAACACATAACATCATTGTTATTGCCAAGGTCACCACATGTGGTCATGCATAGGAATGATGCAACTCTGGATGGCACCATTCAGATAGACAAAATGTACATGAAACTCTGAGAGTTGTAGAATATACAGCTTATAGACTGGATGCTGGAATGTTACTGCTGTGAGAAAAACCATAATGATTCGTATTGAAGGAACACTTCATTATCCACCAGGTATTTGGCTAAAGATTGGCACATATCATCTAATTTAATATCCATGATAACACCTTGAACTATTACTACCCCCATTTATAAACACTCAGGAACCATTACTATCTCCATTTTTATAATAAGAAAAATGGTCTCAAATATTTTAAGAAACTTTTCTAAGCCATGGCTATTGCCCACAAAATATTTGTGGTATGGTCATCTGAAAAGCATAATGGGAAAGGTTCTCACCTATTTATATGGCTTAGTCATCCAGAATTTGCATCTTAAAATGATCCTCTCAGTAGAAAAGGCCTGATTAGAAGGCCAGGAGAAGTGGGGCTCTGGTCAGTATCTAGCCAGCATCTGGCATCTCATAACCTCTCAATGCACAAATGAAAGTTTCAGTGCTACCTTTTGGTACCTGTTCAGCCTTGAAAAAGTGTTCTCAACCTTTGGATTACAGTTGCTCCATTTATAAAATAAAGCAGACAATTGCCTTAGCTACTATAGGATTAATAAAAATAATAAATGTGAAAGAATTTTATAAATTGTGAAGTCCCATATGACTGTAACAGGACATTAATAATGGTTATAAAGGAAGGCAAAATGTCCTTTATGGGTCAGGCTGGGCAAATTCCCATGAAGTGAGGTTATTGGGCAGTAATTCTAAGAGTGGCAGGACTCAGCAACTTCTGCTGACCTAGCTCCCCCTCTCTTCCCTCATATACAGGCCAGTCCCTCCTGACCTTTAGCAACCCACCTTCTTTTAAAGATATTCAATGTTATTAATGGTAAGACTCTCCTCCCATACCCCATAAAATCTCTTTTGGATCTTTTTTTCTCTTTTGTGATTTTGTGAAATGTTAAATTGGATGTGGACAAATTTAATCTTTGGAATAGCCATATTTATTCTCAACATTTTGAAGAATCTTCAAGTAACCAATAATAGTCCATCAAATCAAGAACTAATCTCACCCTCTCAAGACCCTGTGGTCACCTGCCCTGCCCAATAACAGTAACACATACACACACACACACACACACACCCCACTGGATCTATAGACCATAACCCAGAGAAAAACTCAGGGTTTAATCTGGAGGTAGGAAAGGATAAAACTAATAATTTAAAAATATTTTTTCACTAAAAATCTTACTGTAAGCTTTTCCCAACTTCAAAGATACTTATACAATTTTTTTCTTTTCCTCTAGAAACACAATGCCCCCAAGCTCTCAGGAATTAGATCCCAAAAAGATCCTTATTCTCTCAGCCATTTGCTGTCCCAGATCCCCTGCTTGTTGTAGATTCTCACCATTGAAAAATATAGAACTTATCAATTATGAACAATGTGGCTTGTCTGACCCACATCTCATCTGACTCCCTGCTCCCTTAGAATTCCATTCCATAGTCAAAGGAATATCAATTTCAGAAAATAAGATTCCTGATATCTAACCTAAAGTTTCCTTCTACAAGTCTCATCCTATTACTTCTATGTCCACATTAAATAATTCCTCTCCTTCACTGCCAGTCTCCCTCCTCCAAGATCTGTGGATTGTTACCGTGGCTTTTCCTTCAGCACCACTTAGCCAAGCCATATACATTTAATTCTTTTCATCATTCATCATAAATCAGTCCCTTCAACTCTTAAATCAGCACTCTGCTCTTCTCTGGACTAGTTCCAACTCTCCCAATTCACCTCCAATAATTGATATCCCTTCTGGGATCTCAAATTTCCTCTCTATCTTCCTTTACTCTCTCTGCCTTCTCCAGATGAAATGGGAAGAGACTGACTGATACGTGTGGCCAAGGGTCAGGTGTATTGTATTGCATGCCTTTACTTAAATTGCTTAGAACTCTCCACAGCACATGTAAAGACCCAAGTCATGTAGCCCCTTTCCTCCTAGAGTGAGGAGGGACTGCTTCTAGGGAAACAGGCCCTCTTATCCCACAATATCCTCTAGCCCTTCACCTAGGAGATGGAAGAAGCCAATCTCAAAACACCTACAAACCAGAATATTAACCAGGGCTATGGGCAATGCCTTAGCCCCCAGGTAAACAACTTTTATGCAATTTAGGCTGTCCCAAGATGGTACATCACCATTCATACAATCCCAACAACTGCCTTTCTATTTCTTCCCCATGAATGACTCTTCTGGGGAATTGCTACAGACTGAAATGCTGATTCCCCTCTAGGAATTCACAGCAACCCACAAAGAAAAAAAAGCATGAGTATGACATTCATTACACGGCCTCTCAGGCATCTTTTTGTCCTCTCAGAAAACTCAAACCACAAGCAATACAAAGGTTTTGCTCTGTTCCAACTGGTTACTTTTCCATTTTTACCACATCTCTAGCTCAAATTTAGGAAGCTTGAATATTCAATATGAGATAAATAGGCTGCTTCAGGCCCCTCACCATAAAGGATGGCAAAACTACCATCCCATCCCTCCTTTTTTCTCCCCACAAATAGCCCCAACCACACAATTGTTCCCCTCTAGACCAGACAACCAGCCCCTTGGGCAGAAGCAGGAAGAAATGAACTGAGCTTTGCCTACTTTCCCTTTGTGATCGAAGATCCTATATCACCAAAGAGTTGATGTCCTTTCTATAAATCAGAGCCTATGTAAAAAGACTAAACCCATTTTCCCAAACATGATAAACAGAAAAATTAATCCATGTGGCAGAACGTAAGCCTGAATTTTCATACAAGAAAATAAATGGAACCACAATGATTTATATTGTTCCAAACATGAAACATTATTATAGCAGGGTGTGTCCACTCCATGGGAAGGTCTACAATAGAGGCTGCATCTGAATGAGGCTGGAGAGGTAATGGTAAAGTGAGAGGCTAGTCCTGCATGGCCAGCTGACTAACTACAGACAGCATATGTCCTCAGAGACAGGAGGGACCAGCCTGTTCCAAGTGTGATCACCACAAGGCCTGAAGTGCTTTTCAATAAGCTGTCTGTCTCTCTGGAGGTCATAGGGAGCTCATCCAGTTACACTTAGTGTCTTATTTGATCCCATCAATAATCATTTGATCCCAATCCTACTGAAAAATGCTTGGCCAAAATTTCTAGCCTTTTAATGGCAGAATCCTGGCTCTTTCTGAAACTAGCATTGCTAGATGTGTCAAATGATGCATAAGAGCTTGGTCCAGCTGCCAAAATGACTGTGCTGCTGAGGAAAGACTTGGGATGCCCACTGCTTCCTACAATCAGTAGCAGAGCAGCTCTTAGAGAATACTCCTTTCTATCTGAAACTCCCCCACTCAGTAGTAGCATCAACTCATTATGTGGGACTTGAATGAAGTAGTATATTCTTCAAATGCATTATGCATATAACTCTCAGAAACACCCACTGGTAGATTCTTGCAATCTGCATGTTTATAGTTGGCAAGTTTGGGGCTGTATGTGACAACAGCTAATATAGACTGCTGTGGCCTATGGTCATTTAACAAGAGGTGATGAGGGAAGCTCCAGAAAGGCTCGTAGACATCAAAGTGGAAGAAAATCTTCATTTCCAAATAAAATCGCAGAAACACTGGGCATTAAAAGAGAATGTATAGGTATAAACCACAGAAGGCATGATGACATTAAAATCAAGCTGTTCTTTACAAAAGTATCCTTGGTGGGACAATTGTATCAGTCTTCCTCTCAATTCACTGAGGCACTATCAAACTCACCAGACACTCTCTTTTACTATGGAGTATATAAGGTCCAGCACTGATCACAGGGGTCATTCTAAGTGCCCATACCACCAATGCCAATGCTGAAATATGCATCTACTCTAGGTTTTTCTTGAAGACCACATACCAGGATGTTTTCTGCATCATGACTTGAGAACCTCAGCTTCTCGATATCTCTGTTGCATAAGAATATTAACTGTGTGGGGAGTATCTGTGTGTGTGCTGGGACAAGCATGGGAGATGCTTGTAGCTCTACAATAGCCATTTTATTTTTCAATGCTTTCCATCCAATTAATACTAGATATTAGTAGCCAGTGGAGCATAAGAACTTCATTTATTTCTAATGATGAGAATGATAGAAAAGAAGCTGGTTTTTTCAATGGAATTAGTGTAGGCTGTTTAAAAACACGATTTCTCTTCTGTGCTTTGCTCATTCATTTATGTGGTATATTTTATTCAGGAGTTCTCCCCCAGCAGTCTTACAAGAGAAACATCCATTCAAAACTACCTGGTTTTGCAGTTAAATGATACTGGAGGAAGAGTTAGAAGTGCTGCACATACATCCGCAACTCAGTGAATATGGGAAGAAATGAGGGAGTAAATGAAACAGAAACCTCATTTCAGGAGTCTCCAGCAGAGAGATCTGCAGTGAAACAGAGCTGCCAAAGACCATCATCAAGAGCTGTGGCTGCAGAAATTCAAGCTAAAAATCAGAAGGGGGAGGAGAAGAGGGAAGGAGAAGAGAAACAAGAAAGCAAACTATTGTTTCCTCCCTAGTTTCATAGTGACTTCCCCAAAGCAAGACAATCTTTACAACTTTCCTCCCTCATTCCACACCTCCTCCTGTCCCCTGTTCCTATTTCCTCTGTGGTTCTCCCAGGACATCTGAGAAGATGAGAGTCTGAGAGTGCAAAGCAGACTGGGGTAAGAGTAGAGGGTAGTGGAATGAATTAACAAAGAAGAGCCAATCCCTGGAGAAGGGAGCTTACAGTTGGGAGGCATTCAGTAATATGAAGAGAAAGTTTATATTCCCTATGAAATTATACCACATTCCCCAAATCTGTGGGGAATGAAGAAGAATGTGGAGGAGAGAGGAAGGACAATAGTTTTCACACTAAGTTGGAACTGAGAAATAATAGGAGGGTTTCAACCATTCTAGGGTTCTAGGCGGGGAAAGGCAACCAATTCTGGCTTGGACCTTGTGTAAGTTGTAGGGAGCATTATGCCAAAAACAGGAAACTTTTCTCCCAACTCGGTTGCTAAACAAGAAGGAACGTCCTTGGGGAGTGATCGCCTTCAGGAACAAAATAACATACAGTCGACTAACTTTAGAAATGAGGAAAGAGGACTAAGAAGCTGTGGACTTCGTGGTGCCCTCGAAGGGGAAAGACAAGTGAGGGTAAGGTTTAGATGATAGCGGCTGCAAATCGATGTAACTAAAAATGCGAATCCCAGCACACTCTGGCGGGAGCTGCTCACCCGTCCCAAAGATCTGGAAGAGAAGGCGGGGCTGGGAGGCGCGAATCGCTGCGGACAGCCTTCCCTCTCTGCCCACTTCCGATGCCTTCTTCTCCGGCATCAGGCGGATCCTCAGCCGCCCTTCGCCGTGATGAATCCACCAGCTGAACAGCTCACTGAGGTTGAACTGGAGCAGTCCCACAGCCGCCTCTTCTGGGGGCCCAACGCAGCCCTCAAGGATGGCCTCCTCGCCCAGCTCCAGCACCAGCTGCTTGGCGCGCCGGAGCTTGCGTACAGAGCCACCTTTCAGCACCCTGGACAGCGTCGGGTCCGCAGCAGGGGACAAGGAGCTGGCCGCCGGCGGCCCCAGCAGCCTAACCAGAGGGGCGCAGTCCAGAGCTAGCGAGCCGCGCGCCTCCAGCCGGTCAGCCCTCGGCTCGGAGGGGGTTGGCGGCGGCAGCAGCAGGTCTCGGGCGTAGACGCGGAAGAGCGAGGGCACCACGAAGTCCACCGCCAGACTCTTCCTCTGTAGGCGGGAGTAGCTGAGAGGTTCTCGGGGCTGCAGCGGTGCCCCAACTGCCAGTGAGCCCGCACGCTGCCCTGTCGCGGTCCCAGAGCCCAGGGCTGCCGCTGAAAGCAGCAGCGGCAGCAGCCACAGGAGCCGAGTGGTTCCCATCCCGTCAGAAAAGGGCTGTTTATATTAGTCTCCCGACTCTCCCGGCCCAGCCTTGGCCTTGGCTTTCCCGCAAACGGAAGGGGCTCCAAACAGTCCCTGGTCCTAAAAGGTTCCTGTCATCTGATCTTGATTCCCTTGCTCTCTCCCAGTGGCAAGGAGGCAAACAAGGGTCTGAATAAAACGGAGCTGGAAGTCAGGGGCGAGTCCAGAGAACACGAAAAGCGCTGGGTTCAACAGCTGGACCCTATGCCTCTCGCTCTCTGAGCTGAGTGCCGCGCCCGCGTCTGTAGCTCGCTGCGTTCCCGAATGACAGAAACTACTACGGCTGAAGGGAGGTGGCAATTGGGTACCGTCCTCTCCTGCCCCCCGCGGCCGGAGCTGGGGTCTGTCAGCTCTCCCCGACAGCCTCCAACCCTCCGCAACTTTTCAGGCTGGGAACCGTGGATCTAAGCTGGTACTCACTGTCCTGGCCTCCTCCTGCCTCCCTTTCAGCTCCTCTGAGCTCCTCTTCCCGAGTCTGACCAAGAGTCACGTAGAGAACTGCTTTCTAGTACCCTTTTAAGCGACCTCTGCTGCAGGAAGTCTTCGGACAGCACTGCCTGCTGAACTTCATGAATCTGAGACTCGGTGCTGCTGAGTCAAGACTCTGGCCTCCACCAAGCAAGTTTGCAATGTCCTTATTGTCGCCCGCGTCTTGGTTCCTTGGAGTTCGTAGGCAACAGTGCGGCCCCAGCGGCAGCAGCACAGTGAAAGCATTCAGGGCAGGGGAGCCCGAAATCTTGTCCCCTCCTCACCTATCGGTAGAGCCAGTGGCTTCAGGTGGCTGGCCAGAGAGCCGCCGGAAGGCGTCTCGGTGCTCCACGACTCCCCGGACAGCGGCAGCGAGGGGTGCCAGCTGCCACCGCCGCTGCCGCCCTCAGAGCCGCTGGATCGCATCTGCCCCAGCGCCCGCCACTTGCAGCTGGCAGAGCCTCGTGTGCGCGCCGAGAGGGGGCGGGACCGCGCCGGGGGCGGGGCTCGCGCGCCAACTCATTGCTGCTGCCAGACCCACGCAAGCCCGCCCCGTCCCGCCCATGCCCGCCAACCAATGGCGCAGCGAGGTCGGCTCCCTATGCAAATCTGCAGAGGTTTTGGTGTTCATTGAGAAAAGCACAGAGTCCGCCGCGCCTTCCCTCCCTCAATTCCTCTACTTCATTCCCTTTCCCCAGATTATCTGCCGGATTTCTCTGCTCCTGCGAACAGGAACGTGTTTTGAACAAATGGAAAACTGGAAGAGATCTTTGTAATCAAGCACTCTCCCTAACAACGCATTTAAGAGATTAAACGGGTGCAACTTCAGAAAAGCAGGTTCCAGAATAAAATTGGAGAGGAATGGAAGGCAGGAGGGGGAGGGGTGGCAGCGCGACATCGCTAAATCCAAGAACTGCTTGTATTAGGGTGGTGAAACAAAATCTTCTCTGACTCTCCCATTATTTGAATGCATTCCTGGGAGCCTAGCGGTCCTCCAATTCACACAGGAAAAGTTGGCGGTGGAGGTCGGGGTCTTGCAGAGTTGTTCTTCAGCTACAACAAATACATTCCAAAGCTGTCAGTCACCCCGTTTTCTCAGAATGGTATCTGAACATGTGCCACCTCCTCTAGTTTCTGAAAAGTGAATTTGTAGTGCTGGAGATTGAACCCGGGAGTCTTGGGCATGCTAAGCAAATGCTCTTCCGCTGAGCTAGACCTCCAACCCAAAGCAAATATTTTCAAATCGTTTTACAAAGGAGGAAACTGAGTTGCAGAGAACTTAATTGGTATTCCCTGAGTCATAGGGTCATCTGTGACCCCCAAGACCTTACTCATGTGTTCTCAACCAGTACTCTGTCATATCCCTCCAAGGAGATGGTGTAGGGGTGAATTAACTGGAAGGAACACGATGGGACCCTCTTGCTTACATCCTTGGTAATGAGAGTTCAGAACCCCAGAGCTTTTTTACTCACTTGTCAGTACCTCTGTACTTCCTCCCCCAAGATAGGAGCATCACTTCTCTGTACCTCTGGTCTCTTTTTCCTTTTGTCCCTCAAGAACTGCCAACACAGAATTCATATAATGGCTGTGTTTAAAACAAGTAGTTGACTAGAACCACAGACCAAAAAAATAGAATCTTTGGTTCACAAATCCCTCAGTTCCTTCTTCTCAAAGGTTGGTTTTCAGACCTGGTGCTAACTATCGGAGCTAAGAATAAAGCAAGATTCCCCATTCAGCTCACAGCCTGATAAGTAGCACAAGAGCTTCCTCAGAATCAGAGCACTGTGTCTGGTGGACTCTCCCTCACTGAGCCACAAGAGGTGGTAGCCAAGTGGAGCCCCTGCTCTCCCAGGGATGGGGCTCTTTCCAGCACAGGGGCATCACCTATGGCCAAAGGAAGACCTAATGGACCAAGAATATCCCTCCCTGGAGTGATCTGCTTCTGGCTCTATATATGCAACTCACTTGATCTAGCAGGCATCTGTCCTCTCCCTGGAACTCAGACTGGATGGATTGACTTTACAAGTTTAAGGGCAAAGATTTATCTGACCCAAGGAGGAGGAAGGATGAAGAAATGATGCTCCTATCTTGGAGGAGGAAGGGAGGAAATTTTAACAAAAGAAAAGACAGGAAAAGATAAGATCATGGAGTTTAATAGAGGGTGTGCATATATGTTTGGATTTTCATCAGATTTTCCTGGTGTGCACACTGGTAGAAAATAATTTTCTACTTGAAATATGAAAAACAGTAAAATGCCAGTCCTTTCACTCTCCATTCCATCCCTTATTTCCCTGTACAATTCTTGTACAAAGGCAAATTGACTTGGGTCAATTGTCAGACCAATTCAAATGCTGAAACCAATGGCCACTAGAGGGCTGCAGAGACTTGAAACTAAGATGAGCGGCCAGGGTGTAACATTCTCCCCAAGTCACTCCCAGTACCTTGCTTTTGCACCTGGTGGCCACAGGGGTCTCAATTAACTCTTGTGTTTTTATAAATTCTCCAAAGGAAAGACAAGTGCCTTTCCCTGTAGATTAAATTACACTAAATCTCAAAAATATTGTTCTCATTTTGTTATGTGATTTTTAAAAGACAGGAATGGGTATGGATAGCCTATATCAGGCACTATACATATGCATCTATAGGTTGTGTGTGTGTGTGACATCACACGAAGAGCTTTTTGTAGGAGGGAGATACATCTTATTATTTCCATTATGGAAACAAAGAGGCTAAGGCTCAGAGAGGCAAAATAATTTGCCAAGGTCAAACAGCAAGTAAATAACAGAGTTGGAATTTAAACCAATGATTCTTTTCCCCCCAAATTACACATCCCACTGGGACAAATTAGGCCTTTCTGTCATGCCTAAAGCTATAATATTGACATCTTTCTCCTATGTCATCACCACCAAAAGAAAAGGTAATGGGAAAGTGGAATTAAGAGCAAATAGGAAAGCTGGGACTGTAGCTCAGTGGCAGAGCACTTGCCTAGCATGTGTGAGGCACTGGGTTCAATCCTTAGCACCATATAAAAATAAATAAAATAATGGCATTCTGCCCATCTACAACTACAAAAAAAAATTTTTAGAAAAAAGGAGCACACGGGAGAAGGAAAGATAAAAAGTATGAGCTGTGATAGTTAGATTGTCATATGCACTTCTTATGGCCTGGTATATTTCAAAATAATTTTCATACATTATGTCATTTAATATTCACAGAAACATAATAAGGAGAAGCGATAGTAACTCCATTTTACAGATCACAAATGGAAGTTCAAGAGAAGTAATTTTTCAACAGCAATGTTATACAGGAAACTAGATTTGTTACCTGAGTTAAACCTGGATACTGAGTAAGAAGTCCAGCATATTGAACCCTGGGTGACCTCATAAGAGAGATGGATGGGATGTAACAGACTAGGATGGACAGAGGAAAAGAGGAAAAAGCCAAAGCCCAAACTAGAGGGAGATAAAGTGGGTGGGAGTGGCTGAGAGGGCACATAGAGACCCTAGAAGCCGGGTGGAGACAATCAAGTGAGATGAGCCATTCGGCGTCACCTTGAAGATGACTTGGGTGGTTAAGTGGGAGAGGAGGAAGGCGAATAGACCAAGTGCCAAGAGATGCAAAGACCAGAAGGGCACTGAGACCCCCAGGATCCTCCTTGGGAAATTTTCAATTTCTATAAACAAAGGGGACAATTTAGGAGGGATATGAGTTTTCCATAAGGTAAGTCACAATACAAATGACATTTTAAATCCAGGTTGTACGACTTAAGACAAAACATAACACACAACAGTAAAATCTGACTGGGACCTACAGCATTAATTAAGTCAGGCATTCATTTGGTCAATAAAGTTTTCTTGAGTACTTAATATATACACAACACTGTTCTATGTTATAGTAATATTGCTCTGAACAAGATAAATAGAGTCCTTCACCTCTTGAAGCTCAAATTCCAGTGCTGTGAGAAGGACAATAAACATGCAAGATCATAAGGTAATTTAAGATAATAAAATAAAAAATAAATTGGGCTGTGTAGCAAGCAATGACTTGGGCAAGCAGCAGAGGAGCTAGTCAGAGGAGGCCTCATTGAGAAGCCTCAAATGGAACTAAGTTGTAATTGGTGGGAAGGAGGTAATCTTAAAAAGATCTTAAGGGAGAATGTACTAAGCAAAAGAATATCAGTGCAAAAAGCCCAAGAGGACAAGAGGTTTGCATGTCCAGAGGACAGTAAAAGGTCAGTAGAGCTGGAATATACTACATGGGGACATAAAGCTGGAGGGGCAGCCAAGGTTCAGTTCATTTAGGGTTACAAAGGCCATGGTAAAAGGACTGACTTTTATTTTGATTGCTATAAAAAGACAATATCGAGTTTAGTGGAAGAGTTTCATGCTCTACTATATACTTTAGACCCTCATTGTCCAATATGGTAGCCATTAGCCATACATGGCTACTGAACACCTGAAATGAGTCTTCTACTCCAAATTGGAATGTGCTATAAGTGTAAACTACATACAATATTTCAAATATTAATGATAGGAAAATATGTAAAATCTCTCATTAGTAAATTTCACATTGATTATTGTTTGAGTGATGATATTTTACAAAATCAGTTTAAACAAAATATATTATTATGGCTACTTTTCATTTTAAAATAGTTTTTGAAAATGTGTTTATGGTTTTGAACGAAGATTTTAACCTCTTGGGCCTTATCTTTCAGGTTTAAAAGTAGATTATAACCTCTTTCTGATGAAGTTTTTGTGAGAATTAAATAGGATAACAAATGTGAAATTTCTAAGTGAGAGCATGACACATGATAGGCACTTGCTAAACTAAAAGAAGTAATGATGGTCAGATTTCAAATGTGAGGCCTGGATAGGGATGGGTTCTGGCTAAAGGAAACTGTGTTATATGGACCAGTCAGTGACCGAGCTGACTTTGACTTTCTGACTGCCTTGGGATAAATGGATTGACCTAGAAATGATCCTGAACAATAAATCAGTAAGTCTTAGGTACCTAGGCATGAAAGCAAGAGGGGTTGGGGAAGAAGGAGGAAGAAAAAGAATGGCAGGGGAGGAGAAAGAGGAGTGGGGGGGAAGCAAAAGAAAAATCAGTAGAGTTGAGATTAGAGAAAACTTGTCACTAAGACATTTGGAAACCCATGAACAGAGTAACTAAACCTGTGCCAAGAGCAAGAATCAGAACTCAGAAGACACATCCAAATGAACCAAGAATTTGTATTCAGGAAATGGGATTATTATAATCACTGTCTGGCTTCTCAGAGGCTGTGTGACCTTGGAAAAATATTTGATTTATCTGAGCTCCTATATCACCTTAGAAGAAACAATCAGGTATAGTCTTTAAGACGCAAGTCTAAAGTCCTGTGTGAGATTCTTCAAATGACCCAAACACCTCATGTAAGACTGAGAACCAGCACTGAGAAAGGCTAGAAGGAGACTGAGCTTCCCAGGGAATTCAGAAGTGAACTTCCTGGGCAGAGGGAAAACAAAACAAAGATTTCTTTAAAAAATGTCTCTGCTTGTGAACAAACACGAGCTCTGAATCTGTGGCCTGCAATTGTTGGCCAGTCCTATGTAAGATATATTCTAATATCCATCATGCTAAGAGAAAAGTCATTAAATATTAATTTAATAATTATTTATTAAGCACCTACTGTGTGCCTGGCTTTGTATGATGTGTAGAGAGGAGACATTGCAGTGAATAATATAGTCTATGTTTCTACTTTCAAGGGCCTTGATAAGATTTAAAAATTCAGAATACAAAATTGAATTATACCTATGCTATAACTGAGCAAAAATTATAAGCAGACAAAAATATTGGAGAGAAAACATTGAAAATAGATTTATTGGAATGGTACAATTGGGGGGAAATTTTCTATCTTTTTTCTTACCTTTTCTTTCAAATGGGTTTTAACAGTTTTATATCATAAACGATAACAGAATTTGACTTCCCCCTCCCCCCAGAAAAACCAAATATCAGTAACTTAAAAACAATGAAATATACTCATCTCATAGTTCATGTCCATTTCTGGGGAGGAGAAGGCTCTAATCAGCATAGTCTCTTAGAGATCCAGGCTGATGGAGTGGAATTCTTATAATGTTGGAGATTCTTGTACCTAGAAATGGTTCATGTCACTTCCACTCACATCTCTGCTTGGAAATATTCACAAGGTCCCACTCCTGTCATGAAAGGGTTTACAAGATACACAGAAATATCTAGCGAAGGGCCTTATTGATTCTCAAAGAAGAGTAAGACCTAAAGGTGTCACATTGGATGAGTTAGACCAGGAAGAGTCCAGAAGACTAGAGTTACTCAGAGAAAAAATACAGTGCAACTCTTGGGATGGGGTGGGTGTTTTGTGGTCAAGCTGGGAAGCCTGGCCACCATACAAAAGCACAGATTCTCCTCAACATGCTTCCAGTCTGCACGTACCTCATTGTGGAAGTAATAAGAGAGCTCGGTGCTCTCATCTCTCCTAAAGCATGACATAAGAGGTGGCGCAGATGCACAAAAGCATCCTTTCCCAAACACTAAAGAGTGACAGCTCTCTCCTGGAAACTATAAACAACCTCACATCTACAAAAGAGAGAGGAAGCAACAAGAGAGATAAAAGCAAACCATGATCACCACTGTGTACCCACAGCAATCCCTGTGTTTGCTGAAGCCCTGTGCATTAGGAAAGAAGGGCAGGGGCTATTACTATAACTAACAAGTGTTGGTCACATCACCTTCTTCTATTCTTATATGCCCTTGCCTTTTTAAATATCCTTTTTGGCTAAGGAAGATGAAAGAAAAGGTTTTTTTGAGTAATTCAGTTATCAATATTACCTTCTTGGAGAGTTTTTTAAAGGACTCCAAATCAAGGCTGCAGTATCCATTTCATTTAGTTCTCTGTGATTTTCAGCCAAGACAGGTGAATGCCTTGGCCTGTGATTTTTAGTGGCATTGTAGAGAAGGCTTTTGGTGCCTTAGAGCTTAGTTATGTCTATGTGATGGATCAGATTGACTGTAAGCAAGTTAATCTCTGAGCAATAGATTAAATCCAATTGACCTGCTTCAGTTCTCTTAATGATCAAAGAAATGTTCCCACTGACCAGTCTTGTCTCATATATCATTCCACCTCTGTGCCATCCTACATGGTTCTCAGTGCCTGCTTTCTCTTCTTATCTGGATCCTGGGATGACTGAATGCCTTTGACTGAGCTCAGCCCAAGTTTAGACACCAACCTTAGTTCTATTTAGGAAGAATTGAGTTCCAGCAGCTCTGTATCAACTCACTCTCAATAACCTCCCCTCACTCTGAATCCTATTTCTTCTAATGCAGTGAATGAATCCTATTGTCTTGCCTGTTATCAAGCCAATTTCTTAAAAGGTAATGTCTTAGCTTCATTTACAGGACCCTCCCCAAGGCCATACACTTCCTCTGAAATGTATTCCTCGAAGCCAATTTCTTGCCAGTGCAGCTGTGCGTATGTGAGCTCCTGTTCCTCTCTCCTTGGATATAAACTAGAGATGCCTATCTTTGCTTCCCTTTCCCTGACTTCTGATTGTGCCCACAGCCAAGGTAGGGATGGGCATCACTAAGTTCCTACGTACCTTAGGCCATGGCCATAGCTGAGACCAACAAGAGACTCCAGAGAAGCTAACCCTAGGCTAGTTTGAGCCAAATGTGTTTTCTGTTGAAATTTGAATAGAAAGCACAGAGACTGTGTGGAGCTGAGCTTTGAATCATTTTCATAATGGAATATCAAAATGTCCCCTTTCCTAAGAACAGATAGTTTCCATCAGCCTTGTAACCTTATAACAAACACCTCACTTTTTGAACACACTTGGGATGGACTTGCTCCTAGCAAATCAAACTAAGCTGGGACTCTCTTTTTCCCACTCGTGGTCCTTCCTAACACTGGCTCCCTGCATAGGCCCTACGTAGACACTGTTCTGTAAGCCCCAGCACTGGCATGCAGTGCTGGCCTTGCTCATCCCAATATGACAGAGCCCCAGTGTCCTCTGCTTTTGCTCCTTGATTATTGTGAACTGAGTACCCGGATGGATTTGCACAGCACTGGGGAAACCCAGGTCCACAAAGACCATCTTTCCAAAGCCACCAATCTGGACATGGAGTCTGTTAGGACTTTGCTGTACATCAGAAGAGGCACATCAGAGGCAGTTTAGAAGTAGCCTAGATGCTACAATGTTCATATTTTGTAGATATTTCAAGGCTTTATATATCAATTATTATTGATTCAAAGCAGGCAGGATGCAAGGATATATAATACCATTGGTCAATACTTAGGCCTTATCTCAAGAGAAATTTCTTATAAACAGGGAGAGTTATCTAGTTTCAGGAATCAAAAGGCTCCTTTGTAGCTCCTTCCCCATTCCAAGTCCAAAACCTTGCCCTGCCTAATCTCCTGGTGGCTTATCAATCTCACATTGACCTGATAACTAGTCCTCACTAGCCCTCAAACTGCTTACCTGTCCAAGATGTCTAGTTCTGGGATACTAATCAAGTTTTGGAGCCTTGTCCATTATTTTGAGAAGCAAATTTCCACTAGTGTTAACCAGCCGCCAAAATAGCCCCACCGCTTTATATCTGCACCCTTGTACATTGCCCTCCCACATTAACTGGGGCTAGCCAGTGTCACCAAGAGGATATGCAGAGTGAGTGACTTCTGAATTTGTTCATAAAAGACATTATGGCTCTCTTAGATCACATGCTCTGGGGGAAGCCAGCTACCATGTTGTAAGGATATTCAAAAATGAGACCATGTGACAGGGAACAAAGGACTCCCACCAGCAGTAAGCCCAAACTTGCCAGGCAAGTGCTAAGCTACTGAGGAGGCAGATCCTCCAGCCCTGGTCAAGCCTTCAGAAACCTATAGCCTCAGCCAATATCTTGACTGTAACCTTGTAAGAGACTCTAAGCCAGATCCACTTAGCTAGGTCAAATTTTTGACTCATATAACCTGAGAGATAACAAATGTTTGCTGTTATTTTAGGTTACTAAGTTTTAGATTAGTTTGTTATGCAGTAATAGATGATATCATCTCTTCCAATTCACCAGGTTCGTCTGTCTTGCCTCTTACCTGTTCCCCAACCAAGCCAGTTGTTGCAGGACAATCCACCACAGTGGGTACCATATGTACCCAAACACCCACCAAATTAGGATTTGTTGCTACAGATGCAGCCAGAGGCTGGATACCCCAGAAACATTTCACTGTGTAATAAGCACCTGCAGCAGAAGCAGCTGGGAAAGAACATCCCTAGGAAGACATCTTTTCTTTTTTTTTTCCTTTATAGAACTCACTTTCTGGTTATAAAAGCAATATACATTAATTGTAGGAAATTTGGAAAATTCCAAAATATATTTAAAAGGAAGTTTAAATAACCAGCATTATCACCATCCAAAACTAATGACTTAAAATTTTGGTATATAATCTTCTAGTATTATTTTAAATTAGTATAATTCCATTCATGCAGAGTTATGTACTGTGCTATTTTTTTAACTTGACATTATATTGCGAGCATTTTTCCAGATCACAGACATTCTAGGGATTTATGATTTTCAATGACTGCATAGAATTACAATATATAGATGTACCACAATTTGTTTAACCAGTCTCTATTTTTAGACATGTGAGTTGTTTCCACGTCTTTGCTATTACAAAGAGTGCTACAACTAGTATTCATGTACATCAATCTTCTCCGTGGATTGGATTAATTCTATAAGTCATAAATCTCTGTTTGCATTTCAATTCATTTCTTTAGATCCACAAATTTCTTTTTAAAAAGTATAGACACTAACACATGCATGGAATTGAAAAGTTGCAAAAAGTATATCTTTTTCTCACCAGGGTTCCCTGGTCCTCCAAGTTTATTTCTCCAGAAGTAAGAACTGTTACTCATTCTGTAATGTTCATGCAAATTTCTTCTAAGCATATATAATCACAGAGGTCTGTGTCAGCTGTCCTCAAAGTATGGTCCATAGACGCCTGGGGTCCCCAAGACCCTTTTTGGGGAGACCATAGGGTCAAACTTATCTTCAAATTTATACCAAAGCATTATCCACATGCTTCACTTTTATTCTTGGATGAACAGAGAAGTTTTACAGAAGCTATGTGACATCTGAGACATCATTACTTTGACAGCTAATGAAATGAGTGCTTTTGTATTCCTGAGTTTTCTAGAACTTCCTGAGACAATCTCTTTGAGGTCTTTGATCATTTTTAAGTGTGTAAAAGCTTCCTGAAACCAAAATGTTTGAGATTTGTTGGTCTCTCTCTCTTTCTCTCTCTCTTACACAACCAGTAGCCCACTGTGCATAATACTTACCTTTTTTAAAAATATAACAATGTATCTTTGAGATGATTGTTAAATAAATAACAATATTTATTGTAAAATAAATAAAATAACCTTGTAAAATAACCTTGTAAAATAACCTTGGTGTTTTTAAGTGACTGTGTGTTTCATTCCATTTTATAGTTGTTCCACAAGTGTTCAACCAGTTCCTATTGACGGAATTTAGGTTTTCTTAAATCTCTGTGGTCATTATTACTATTATATAACAATATCCATTGCACAGAATAACCTTGTATGCTTTTCATTTTGTACAAAGGCGACATCTCTATGGTCAACTCCTAGTGGTAGAATTTCTGGGACATTTAACTTAGGTGCTGCCTGGCACAGAGAATATATTCATTTTTATGCTCACCATACTTGAGAGCAAGTTTCCTCACATCTTCAAATCTTTTATCATTAAAATTTGTTAAAAATACCCCATTGTACTCTTGAGTTTTTGTTTTTCCCATTATGAGTACAGCAAATGCATTTTCTTATTTTGAAAAATTTTTGATGTCATCTTTTCTGGAAAGTTTCTCCTTATGTACTTATCATCTTTTGATATGTTGGTTTGTTGTCATTGATGATTAGGGTATCTTCATATATTAAGGAATTTGGCACATTTCTGTCTTTTGATTATTTTATATTACCATACAAAATACCATTATAACTCTCAAATTAATAGTAATTTCATGTGGCCTGTAGTCTCTACTACTTAGGAGGCTGAGATGGGAGGATCATTTGAGCTCCCAGTTTGAGATCTGCCTGGGCAACATGGAGAGATCTTGTCCCAAAGGGAATAAAAAGTGTTATATCTTCTATGGCTTCTGTGTTATATCTAAATCACACACACACAATATTTTCAATTTTATCTTATATTTTCTTCTAGTATTTTCATAGGTTTTTATTTTTAGTCTTTCTAATATGTTTGGATTTTTTGGTAAGGAATTAGATTATAATGGGAAGTTATACTTGATGTATGTATGATATGTCAAAATACATCCTACAGTCATGTATAACTAAAAAGAACAAATAAAAAAAATTTTTAAAGAATTACATTATAATTCAATTTTACTTTTGAATTTTATTCCTACATGGGACTCATTGTCCCAACACTATTTACTTCATAAACATATTTCCTCACTGATAAGAAATGCAACCTTTATCATAAATTAAACTTTTGTCAACATTTGGATCTCTTTCTGATTCCCACATTCAGTTACATAGATCCATCTTTGACCCCTCCCCAGCCACACACCATATGCAATATTATAGCTTAGAATAGGTAGAAAGTTGTCCCCTGCTCCAAATTATTCATTCTTTTCAGAGATTATCTATATAGTCCTGCCCATTTTGCCATGTGAATTTTAAAACTGACTCAGCTAGTTAAAAAAAAAAAAAAGACTTACTGAGACCACTTAAAATGTACAAATTAACATGGAGAAGCCTTTTCTCTTTATAATGTTGAGTCTTTCTGTACAAGAACTCAGGAGGCATTTTTTTACAATGCTCTTAAGTAACATTTAATAATTTATTCATATAGGTCTTGCATATTTCTTGTAGAGTTTATTCATATTGTTTCTTTTGCTATTATAAATAGAATTTTTCCCTTGCAGATGTATTTTCTAATGATATTATATATTAGGATGCTATTGATTTCCTTATATTTATTTTTATCCTTTATCTTTATTTATATTCATTTTTATCTTTTTTGGATAAACTTATTACTTAGTTTTTCAGCTGATTCTAGATTTCCCAAGGATACAACTATATCACTTGCAAACAGTGATCATTTTTCTTCTTTCTTTTTCAATATTTTCATACTTCCTTTTCTCATCAAATTTCACTGGATAGCTCCTCCAAAATAAAGTCAAATCCTAGTGAGAGTAGTGCAAAATCTTTGTTGACCCTGACTATATGGGAATGAGTCTAATTATCGCTAAGCCTGATGTTGGAATTTGCCTTGAGAATTAAATATTTTTATTGAATGATAAATCTTACCCTTCCCAACTCCATACTCCCATCAGTGGTCCAGCTCTCCCAATCGATCACTATGCCCCTATCCTGCATCTGCCCCACAACGTGTGTACAACTCAAACTGGAGAAATGAGCTTGCCTAGAATTAGGGTGCATGCATCCTGGCCTGAACACCAAGATTAGACATTTTAAAACATTTTCCTCTAAAGGAGATTACCAAAATGTACACCAATTTCAGCTGAGGGTTGCAGAGTGAGAAGTTACTATGGGGCCCGACAAGTTTACAAGGAAAACTAGTTTAAGGAAAGAATGCTTGCACAAAGCTTCAAACCCAAACCTGTTCATCTACCATTGCCCCATCTGATTCTCCTTCCCATGGAGACCTCCCAAGTCTTTGCCTGACTCTTATTCATTAGCATAACTGAGTCTTGACTCAGAATCATTTCAGACATACTCTCTATCTTGACCCACGCCAGCTAAGGCTGACCCTGTGCAGACTGTAAGACCACACTTCACAGCAGTTTCTCAACAAATTAAGATTAGCCAGGATGCTTGCTTGGAACTAAGACTCCCAGGGTCCCAAGACTGTAGGAGCACTCTCCATGCCTTCAACCCCTCCCTTCTATCTTTCCCCATTCTATGCTAATGGACTGTGCTCTTGACAGAGAGCACCCCTTTGTTTGTAACCTTGGACCTGATTGGTCCAGGAGTGTATATAAGTTTCTGCAGTTTCTGGAATAAATGGTGTTTCTGCTTCTTGTTCTGGTGTACCTGCTTCTGGCTCCGGTTGTTTCTGCGTCTCACTCTGGCAGAGAAGTTCTTTACCTACACCCTCGGGGTCTAGGGAGAGTGGCCCCGCGTACCGTCACCATCCTGAGAGACTCCATTTCGTCTTCCCCAAAGCCTCCTTCTTTTCTCTCTGGACACCCAACTCGTGGAGCCGACCCACGCGGCATCAACCCCTTAAAGCAATAAAAGACCTGCTGGTGCCATGTATAGCAATGTTTGAGGAGCACAGCCTGATGGTTCCATGGGATGCTGCAGGAACTGATAAAGGACCTAGGAGTTCAGCCCTCTTTCTTCAGCACTTCAAGATTGGAGTTAAAGATGGTTGATTGAGATCATCATCACTACCCTTGGTGCATGTATGAAGACACAATTGGTGTGACTTTATGTGGTTTGCAACCAGAGAAATGGAAAAACTGAGCTCTATATATGTGCTATGACTTGAAATGCAATTAAATAAACTAATTAAAATAAATAAATAAATTCCTCATAGTCAAAAAAAAAAAAAAGATTGGAGTTAAATCATTGGGTAGTCCCTAGAACTATTCAATTGTGCTGGGGCCACCCTAGGAGGACAAAAAACATTTTTAAACTACATTGGCTCAGAATCTCCCAGGCTTCCTATATATTTATGGGATGGCAGAGACACACCCAAACCATCCCTGGGTAGATTCTAGTGGATATTCTGAAGGAAGAGGGTAAAATGTGCCCATTGGAACTAATGAGGTGACCTTGGAACATTCTTTGAAGGAATCAGCCTTCATAGGAATGGGCTGTGAAAGCCTTCAACAAGATCTTTCCAGACATAAAGAGCATGTAGCCAAAGCTGGCTCCATATCCCCACATCATGGATGGAGCCTGCCTCCAAAGCCCAGGCTGCTCCTGAACTGCCTTGTATGAAGACAACAGGAACCAAGATGGCATCTGCTGCCCCCTAGTTACACTGATCGCTGGCTAGCTGGTTCCCACTTTTGTGGGAGAGGGCTGGTTGGTCAGTACTTATCTCTTGCCTGTTTCTCCTTCCTCTTTTCCCCCATACCTGATGATTCCAAGCAGGCCTCACCTGCAAGACTCTCAAGTTATAGCTGCAGGTGATTGGCCCTATTTACAAACAGTCTGCTGCACATGTACCCAATGAGAGCCACTTGGAAAGAGACCTGTGAACCCTGAGGAGATCCACCAGCAGATTCCTGCGGCAGAGTCAGGGTGCTGTGAAGTGTCAGAACTAGTGAGCTGCTTTTAAATTGGTCTTTGAGCAAAAGAGTAAAGCAGCCCAGTCCATTAAGGAACCTCACTCAGGTGCTGTCCCACTGACTTGCCTCCCTGGGTATTCAGGGACTCAACTAATGAACCTCCAACACCTCCAACAGCTATTTCCCTGCAAGTCACACCACATCAAGGCAGTTTGCAGAGAAAGAATGCGCTCCTGGCCCACTGAGGGAGCCCCTCTGGTGAGTTTAGCTTCTATCTCCAGCAGCAGGATGTAATGAAGGAGGCTCCTTTGAGGGAAGCAAAGCATTTTTCCTGTCTGTCTCTCTGCCACCTTTATAGAAGCGATTTTCAAAGCCTAGAGAAGACAAGAGAGGGCTCCCCCTCTCACAGGGAACACTAGATTTTCATCCTGAAGCCAGACTTCAGGCTACTGAATAACAACTTAAACCTAACATTATCCAGGTTTTAAATTGTGGCATCCATAAACTAAAAATAGCTCATTATGAGAGTTTGTAGAGGAGCCCAATTCAGCAGCCACTGAAAAGGGAGGCTACCTTCAGAGACTGGCTGCATTTCCCAGTTTCTACTATGTGTGATGCCTCATGCATAGTTGAGGAGGTCAGCTTCCTGGTCACCAGGTCTTCAGTTCCACTCGAGCTACATTCACAATGCAAGTAACTCATGACATGATTCATAGTAGAACACGTTCACAACTATTGTGAGCTAGTGAGGTTTTCCAGAGCCACTACTTTCGCTTTTTTAAACTATAAATTGCTCTTTATGTAGCTTCATTACTATCAATTTAGAGTATTATCAATTTTTTGGTTAGCCCTCTTGTGTGCAGTGATCTATAGTAGCATTGACTGTATTTTGAGCCTGTAAGTTTCCACTAATTAAAGTTTGATATTAATCATCTCTATCCCTGTGCTAATTTGCTTTTATAAGGACATTTAATTTGTTATGTGCTGCCTGTGAACTTGTGTCATTTGAACAACTTGAGCCTTTTTTCAAGGAAAGTATAATAAAATCACTGAGTTATTTTAAGATCACAGGGCATTGTTTTAACATACATAAACTCTTGTATATGCTTGTTTCCTTCTTTTCCAATAAAAATAATATGCAACATGTATTTATTTATAGCAACAAATTGACTGCCATCAATTGCCTTTGTTCTTCTCCAATTCCTTTTTATCCCCAAGTCCTATCCACCACTAAAAAAGACAACTGGTATGCCATGAAATCTCCTCTCTCACCCAAAGTGGACTGTAGTCAAAAACAGGGCTATGAAAGTTGAGTGAGGCACTGAAGGGGAGGCCAGTAATGGGAAGGCCAGGTCTCTACCACCTCATTAAAGCACAGCAACCTGCCTCTAATCTGGGTGCTCAGTGAGTTTCTATGTTTGTAGAAAGAATCCTGCTGCCTACAAATGTTTGACATATCTGCACTACATTTTCCCGTTTATTCAAATACCAATAACCATTTAAAATAATGCCAGAAAATCTAGAATGGCAAACATATTTGTTGTGAGAGTTGTTTCATTTGAAATAAAGAACAAGGAAATAGACAAAGTTGGGGGAGGGGGGACTGTAAAGCTCAGCCCAGAAAAAGAGTAAGGTTTAATTGAGCTCAATTTAACCTTGCAAAACACCCTATGGGTTGTTGCAAGGAGAGAGGTCAAGATGATTCCAACATGAATGAGATCAGATCCTAGACTTTGTGGTGCAAGAGAACATTCCAAACAGACTATGATATAGAACAGAGAGATGTAAATGGCATTGGCTAAGAGGATAGGCAGAGGAGATCACTGATTATGAGGGACCAGGCAGGAAACTTGTACCCCACCCTGGGTGGTCTTGACTTATTTAGTTATTCAGCAGAAACTTAACCTTTGACAAGGCACTGGGAAAAGACCAAGGAAAGGACATCAAGAACCAGAGGATTTCCTTGTTCATTTTGACAATAATGAAAGTGATCTCCAACAATGCTTCTCAAACTTGATTGTGTACACAAGTCACCTGAGGAGTGGGTCTTGTTAGAAAGTGGATTGTTGATGTCACAGGTCTGGAGTTAGCCTGAAATTCTCCATTTCTAGCTCCCTGGTGATGCTAATGTTGCTGGTTAGCTATTGAGCAGCATGGGCTTATTAGACCCATGCTGCTCCCAGGTGTTAGTGACACATTAGAAGGCATTACTTCTGTGACAAATACTGCTACTTGCCTACCCAGTATCCATTCTCTTTTTTATTTTACTATGAGAACCCCAGTTTTGCTTGTTAGCAGGATATGCTCAGCTAGAACTGTTCAGTTCCCCAGTATCTATTGCAGTTCAGTGGGAGTGTTGCAGGTGACATGATTCTGATGAAAGAGGTATCCTCAGAACTTCCTGGAGAGGTACTTCCTTGTTTGAAGTGGCAAAGTCTATGGCAGAGAAAATTTGGCTTAATTCATAGCTTTCAAAGTTTCCCCCTTTATCCTGCCTGAAGTGTAGACCTAACACCTGGAGGGGCAGCAAGTGATATGGACTCAAGCTGGTAGACCTGGGAGAAGGAGTCTGGGTGCCCGGCCCCACTGACTGTGCCTACCTTCAAATTTTGTTGTTACCTGGTATCATGGTTTGGATTTCCCCCAGAAGCATCCCTGAGACAAGAATTCAACTGCAAGAGGGTTGATCCCAAGAAATACCAGCAGAGGATAGGAAGTGAGACAGGAACAGGAAGGGAGAGAGCCAATGGCATGTGTCATCAAGCCAGTCACCACAATGGGAAACTGGAGCTTAATCCCTGGGGAGGTCCAGCAGCACAGTAGAGCACATACCAGAATTGTCTTACCAAATGGGGAGGAGACTGGGCATGGGTATATCCCACTAAATCTCATCCCTTTGTGGGCAGGGCTGCTTCTTTAGAGCATTAATTCTTCATCCCTCTGACTTGTCTTACACACAGGTCAAAACAGGCTCCTGCTCCCTCCTAGGACTGAGATTGGAGATATTTACAGTAGTAGTAGAAGCCTGGTAGACAGACATGGGTGGGATACAATAACGTGGGATACACCTGGAAAAACTCATTTGACTCTGTTACCCTAATCAAACAATCTAGCTGATAACCACCAATCACACTAACACAGAAAGCACTACTGAACACTAACCTATATCTATAATGGTAGAATCCAGGGCATTATCTTTAGAGACAGGAAGCTTTCTCCAGCAGGCTTTAAAACACACTGTACAGGCAACCACCTACTCTGCCAATAGGGAGCAGCCAGCAGGCCTTTCCACAATGTGGGGATTTTGACATAACACCCAGAGCTTATAAATATGTTACTCACAGAGAATATTTTCCCACTTAGTCTAGATTTTATTTTTTTAGTTCTTGGGCAAATCAAAGAGACTTTCAATGAGTTCAGGAAAAAGCATTCTCCAGGTAGGGAAAACTCCCATCCTTCTGAATGATTAATATCCTTATGAATGACCTAGAAGATGAAATAAGAACAAAGTTACCCAGAAAGGCACATGGTACCAAGCTGAGACAAGGCAGAAATGTGAAAAAAGATTAAAAGAATGAGTTCATAAAGTTCTTAAATGTGGAAACTGGAGGAGAGCGCATTGAGATCATCTTTTATTCTTGTCAAAGCCCTTGGCTGACCTTGGGGGAAATGAACACAGCGTGGAGTATGGTAGGGTCCAAGACTTGGATTCCTCTACTGTCATTTCTCCTCTCTGCACAGAGGCTGGACCCAGGGTTGGCTGCAGCCACAGCAACACAGACTGGAGATTAAGCAGGCCTAGAATTCCAAAGGTCATTGATTTCAAAGAAAAACACAACAGAAAAAGCAGCCATCACCAAGGGGCAAAGAATAGCAAACCTCCCTCCACTGACCCAGGGAATGAGCTTTGGAGAGCCAGAACCAGAGACTCACTGGGAGAGAAAAACAATAAGCCCAGGGTCCTGGAGGGGAAGGTAAGCAAGCAATACTTCCTATTTAAAGTATTTTAAATAGGGAACTTTTCACACTCTTAAATATTTCCAAATCAGGTTTTAACATAGCCAAAGGGCATGCAATTAAGCACATGCTTTTGCTACAAAGGAGTAAACAGTCCGTTTCCTTTGTGCTGTACAAATTGTAATAATGGGATTGTCCTTCTTGAATTCCTAATGCAATCCTCCCGAAGTTCATTTCATCCATTCTTTCACAGATGTTTGCTGACCTATCACTTCACCTTTGCAAGTGTCAATTTCTTTACCTATGAGATGTATCCATTCTTTCCACATCTTAAGGCTTTTGTCAAAGTCAAAACAGAAAGAGTATCATAGATGGGCAATGGTTTATAAACTGGAAATTAATGTAAAATACTGTGATTATCAGCATTATCATTCTGTAAGCACATTTGGATTTGTTATTTTACATAGTGTTGCTATTTATGCATTAGCATGACCTTGGATAATAAAATATTGCTCATTAAATGAGATAGTATGAAATAGACGTAACACAAGTCCTAGTACATCGTATATTCTCTGCATGTGCTGGCTCTTGCTATCATTATCACCACCACCACCATCACTATCAACATCATCATTATCATCAAAATGTCACCAAGTCAATGTACATTCTCTTCCCTTGATCATGGCCATTTGGCTGCTTGTATTTTCTTTCTGAGCCAGTCTGTGAACCACCAGGCAACATTAGAAAATTAAGTAGTAAGGCTTTCTCTAAAAGCTGAAGAGGCTTTTCTTCTCTAAAAGGTGAGCAATGAATGAGCATAAGATTACTCTGAAAGCCAATTCACATCCCTTGTGTATTGTAGTTGCTTTTGCCTACTTTTCTTTTTTGTTGACAGTCAGCATTCACACAAGAGTTCTCATAACCGAGCCTGGGGGATGTAAAACTTGAACCTTTTTCAACCAGTCATGGAGCAGATTTTCCATTAGCCCTGGAGCCAATCAAGGTAATTTATCCATCTGTGGACAAATCAGGTGTATCTCACTCATCTCTCCTCCAAAGACTCACGGCGCCGTGGGATATGGATGCTGGAAAGACCTCAGCAATCTAGCCAACCCTTTCATTTTAAAGATAGATAGGAAAATTGGGGCACAGGAAAATCAAGAGTTTGCACAAGAACAAGGGATACTTCATAGTGGTAATAGCCACCTATGTTTGCTTAAGTCTCAACCTGGCATTCTTGCCACCACCCTGTTCTGAGAGTCAGATGGCACTGTCAGAGTCTTGGCAGGGGTTGGAGGAAAGGCAATTCATGCAGGTAAAAGAAGCCAGAAGCAGCTGGAAATTAGCTGGTGGGAGTGAAAATGAAATAAACATGGAAACAAGCCCCGGTGCCAGATAGAGGCAGGCATGACACAAGGCAGGAATGGAGCAAGGGGCAGGCGCACCAGATGAGAGCTCAAACCCAGCGGGTAGTGGTATCCAGCCAATCTAGCAATTACCTGGGAACCAGACTCACAAGGCTTACTGGTTCCTCCATGTCCAAGAAGTCCAGCCCTGACCTGGAGTAGGCTGAGGGCTGGATCTACCATTCTGAGACACAAAGGGTTGGCTTTCTGATATTATTTTAGTCATGGTTGTTCCAACCTTGCCATTCTGAAGGGTCTCATCTGATGAAAGCTTGAGTCAAGAGTGGAAACCACAAACTGGGGACAAAGATTCCCAAAGTCTTGAATATAAAAAATGGCGGGGAGTGGGTAGGTGGAGCAGAATTTCCTCCCATTTCCTGATACTGATAGCATTCACCAGGGAGTGTGTTTCCTCAAGAGCTGACAAAAGAAACAGGTCTTTAAAGAAAAAATATTTTCATTTGTTTGTTCCATGATGTATATGTACTTTTTAAAAAGATACTTAAAAATCAAACCCTTTTAAGCCAAATATATGGATTGTATGGAAGACCTCACTTCCTACTGCTATGGTCTGAATGTTTGTGTCCCCTCAAATTAATGTCAAAATCCTGCCCCCCAAGGTAATGATACAGGAAAGAGACCTTTGGAAGGAGATAAGGACATGAGAGCAGAGCCTTCATGAATGGACGAGTGCCCTTATACATGAGATTCCAGAGAGCTCTTTTGCTCCTTCTGCCTGGTGAGATAATAGTGAAAAGATGGCTTTCTATGAAGCAAGAAGTGGGACCATACCAGACACCAAATCTGCTGGCAGCTTGATCTTGAACTTCTCAGCATGCTTGTAAGCCATCGGCTCTATGGTATCCTATGAGAGCAATGAGAATAGACTCACTTGAGAAGAGTGGCAGCTTGCCTCAGTGAGGATAAAGAGGGTGTCCTAGGCAGCAAGCTCAGTCTGTGCAGTGGTCCAGAGGCAGGAAACAGCATTCCCTGTTCAGAGGGCAGCAAGAGTCGCTAGAGAATGGGTGTGTGTCAGAAGCTGCAACAGGAAGGCAGGCAGGGGACAGACCTTGGAGGACTGTGCACACCAGATGGTAGAATTTGGACTTGATCACTATGGATCCTCATAATGACATTCTTAGGTACAACAGATCCTCATAATTCACAGATTCAGCATTTGCAAATTCTCCTACTAAAATTTATGGGTAGCCCCAAATCACTTCTTTTTTCATTGTTTATTTTCGTACTAGTGATTGAACCCAGAGGCATTTTATCTCTGAGCCACATCCTCAGTCCTTTTTATTTTTTGATTTTTTTAATTTTTTTAATTTTTTTTTTTTTTTTTTTTTTTTATTTTGAGACAATGTCTCAACTAAGTTGCTCAGGGCCTCACTAAGTTGCTGAGGCTGGCTTTGAACTTGTGATCCTCCTGCCTATGCCTCCCAAGTCACTGGAATTACAGCCAAATCAATTCTTGCAATGCTTTTGAGGTCATTCACAGACACATGCAGAGTGGAAGGAACTGTTTTGCACACCTTCCCAGGGGAGGCGGAACACCATGATGCTCTGTCCTTTTGTTTCAGCTCTCAAACGGAAAACAGTTCTCTTTTTGGAGACTATTTAGTGCCATATTGTTCACATTTTCATGGTTTTTGTTGGTGGGTCTGGTTAAAATAGCTCCCATGTGAAGCCGAAGAGCTTCAAGGCAAGAAAGCTGGGATGTACCTTGCAAAGAAAATACGTGTGTTAGACGTCTCATTCAGGCATGACTTGTGCTATCGGCTGTGAGTTCAATGGTAATAAATCAACAATATATATTAAATAAGATGTCTAAAAAGAAACACACATTGAACAAGGTAACATGTTGATATAATGATTGACCAACAGCTTATAGAAACCTAACCCTGTCTTTCCCCTAGGAGCAATGGTTTCAGTATTGGCTAATCCAGCTTTCACAACAACTATATAGAACATAGCTACTATGAATAATGAGAATCAACTGTACTCGGAATAGACTCATTTTATTTTACTTTTAAATCTACATTGCACAAACGGAGATCCTAATTCTCACAAGGCTGAGACTTGCCTAAGGCTCCATATTTACTAAGTGACAGAGCCAAGCTTTGAACACAAATGGTCTGACTCCCACTCCCAGCATATTTCTACTCTGAAATGTTGCAGATGCTAACTAGCAGAAACACTAGTGTCCCTCAGGCCAGGTCTTAGAAATCTATAGTCAGCCATGTCCCAGAATGAAAGGTAATTCAGTACAGGTCTGCTAGGATGACTTAGCAAGCTCTTCACTAGAGCAAATAGCCAGGTAACGACCTAGAATCCTACCTGGGTCCACTTGATTTGGGCTTTACAAGGACTTAATTCATCAGTGGACCACTGCAGGATCCAAGGTGAGATACTGGCAGCCCCTGGAGGAGTCTGGTGTCTTGATATTCCAGATGCCCCAGCGCTTAGCAGCCCAGAGTCAGACAAGAGCAGCTTGGGCGTGGGCACAGTTAATATTTCTTCCAGCAGCCCCAAATCCCTCCTCCAGTTTCTGAGTCCTGCTATATTTTTGAGGAAGCCTGAACATATTATGAAGCAAACTCAAAAAAATCAACAGTGTTATAGGGAATGAATCCATGAGGTAGAGGCCCTGGGAGTGAGAGTGAGCTACAATTTTCTACACCAGCAGGCTTCTTGTGGATTAGTATTTGCCTGTTCAGCATTCAACTGGTCCACATGAAAACAAACACAACTGCTGAGTGGTCTGTGTGTGTGTGTGTGTGTGTGTGTGTGTGTGTGTGTGTGTCTGTGTGTCGTAAATAGGGTAAGGAAGGAATCAAACATCAGAAAAAAGAAGAAATGACTTTTTCCCATGCAGTACATTGGTAATTGACCATCTCTGTGAGATTCCCCCTTCAAATCTGCCAAATTGTGACAACAGAAAATCATCCCAGACTATATTCAAAGTAGAAAAGTGTTAGAAGAGGCTGCAGCAGCCCCAGGCTAATGACAGAGTTTGCCTCATGAGTCCCAGCTTTTTCTTCCAAAGTTATTTGCCCCTTGGACACTTAGAGATCCCATGGCCTTTCCCTAGGTTCACCTTATAACATTGTGGAATTCTCTATTAAAAGGAACCCAACAGGCCAACTAATCAGAATCCCCACCCACGGCAGGGATTTGAACACAAATGGTACTATTAAGAGAGCATCTTTGCACCTTTCCTTAAACACTGTCTTTCCTATGATGAAGATGATGGGCGGGGACTCTTTCTTCTAACAGTCATCCATTCTACAGGGGCTCCTCTAGTGCAGGGTTCTGCACACTATGGCCTGTGGACTACAACTGACCTACCACCTGCTTTTGTACATAATGCTTTATTGCTCACAGCTATGCTAATTAGCTATCATCCATGGCTGCTTTCACACTACAATGGCAGAGTTGAGTCATTGTGAGGACTAGATGGCCCACAAAGCCTAGAATATCTACTGTGTGTCCCTTCACAAAACAATTTCCCAAATCCTACTTTAATGAAAAGTCTGGGTTTTCTTACATTGCACTAAAATCTGAAATCTACCCTACTGTCCAAGTTCCCCCCTTTAAGGACCACAAGAGGCTCCTTCTGCATCAGACAGCTCTCTACCCAACTCCATCAACTTGCTGTTGTGTGTAATCAACCACTGATTGGCACTAGGCTCTGTCTTGGCCAAGATGGGAACCCCTTCCTTGTTCAGTCTCCACTTGCATTTTAGAGGAGGACTCACGTCCATGTGTGCTTGATCATGTTCTGACTTCTGGGGAAGCTGTTTTTCTCAAACCCACCCCCACTCTCACTCCTGCCTCCACTCCCAAAATCTCTGAAATTTAAGTACTTAACAAAGCATGCTAAGATGGATCTTGTACTTGTTCAAACATCAACTCCCTTTACGAAAAGCCTCTCTAGTGACATTTGCTTTGCCTGTTAATCTATTTGTAGCCTCCAGTCAACTGGGCAGGGTAGCAGGTAAATGTAGACAAGAGGGGAAAAAAGTTCCAACTCAATTTGACTGGATATTTGAACCATTGATTGTTATAGCCAGAACAAAAAAGAAAGAAGCTTGTGGACCAATTCTTTTATTTGACAGATGAGTAAGCAGAGTCCCAGAGAGTTTTTTTTGCTCCATGCAGCTAATTCTTTTAGATCTATATTAAAAATGTTTAGGGTTTGTTTTGTTATTGTTTGTTTGTTTGTTTGTTTTTGCACTGGGGATTGAATTCAGGGGTGATTAACCACTGAGCAACATCCCCAACCCTTTTTAAAAAAAAAAAATATTTTGAGGCAGGGTCTCACTAAGTTGCTTAAGGTCTCACTAAGTTGCTGAGGCTAGCTTTGAACTTGTGATCCTCCTATCTCAGCCTCCCAAGTCACTGGGATTATGGGTGTGTGCCAACACACCCAGCCATATTTTGGCTACCTTAATGAACACAAACTGCAAGGATTGTGGATCTTTCCTAGACCATATTATTCTTTTTTTTTTTAATTTTTTTTTTTTTTTTAGTTGTAGATGGACACATTGTCTTTATTTTATTGCTTTGTATGTGGTGCTGAGGATCGAACCCAGGGCCTCACGCATGCGAGGCAAGTGCTCTACCGCTGAGCTACAATCCCAGCCCCTAGGCCATATTATTCTATATCCAAGGATTCCTCTACCTCCAACCTTCCCACTACTCGGTGAGACTCCAGAGTCAGGCCCAGCATGTTCAGAAAAAAATGATGAACATGCATATAATTGCTATAATTTATTGAGCACTTCTTGTGTACTAGGCACTCTGACAACAACTTCTACACTGAACATTTAATCCTTACAACAAAAGAGATATCATTATTATCTTCATTGAATGAATCAGGAAATTGCATGTTAAAGAACTAGCTAGGTGGCCAACTGGTGGAACCAGGATTGCAAATCGGACAATCTGACTCCAGAGCTGGTATCCTCCATCCCACACCCTCTGGCCTCCCATTAATGGAAACTTCATTAGGTTTGCATTCTGCTTTGCACAGAGTCAAGTCTCTTCACAGAGGTGGGTGTGAGTCTGGTGATCCTCTCCCTAATACCTTTCTCCCAGTTTTATGCTCAATGATATTTTTGACCAATCAGGGAAGATCTACAATATTGAATTCCACTACAATTCTACTTTCCCTTTTTCGCTTCTACCATTTCCCCCCTCTTTCCTTAAATGGCTTGGATCTGCCAAAAGCCCCCACAAGTAATGTCAGCTCAGGCAGAGGTATACAAAAATAGCTTGCTCTCCTTTGGATTCCTGCTCTGCTAAAGGTTCAACAATGCTGTTCTTCTATCTCTTTGAGCAGGCATCTAGTTCTGACTTGGAGAAAGAGACAAAATTGGACCCTGAATTCAGTTCTGCTCTTATTGGACCTTTTATGTAGCACAGCATGAGTGATGCTGAAATATGAAGAAGAAAAAATACAATCCCTGCCCTCCTGGAGTTCACCACCTAGTGGGAAAGGAAACCACATAAACAGATCACTTGAGAAATAATGTGGAACCTAAGGTACACTAAGAAGACCAGGGGAGGGGCATTCAGCTCAGGCTCAGCTTAGTAAGGTCAGGAAATGTTCCAGAGAGAGAAATGCTTGAGCTGAGTATTTGAGAATCAGTGAGACCCACCCAAACCCAAGAAGTTGTTGTTTAGGGCCCACTGAAGAAGGAGGAATCTCTTGACCTATACATGGGATGAGACTAAGGGTCCTTCCTTCATTTAATGGACACCACACAGGGAGCTCTTTCTCCATCTGTATCTTGTGCTCTAAGTGTTTTCATTTAATATTCACAACAAACTACTAGGTAGGTGGCACTATTCCCATTATATAGATCATGGAAGCTTAGAGAAGTTAAGTTCCTTGCCCAATTACATGTAGACAGGCAATAATAGAGGTAGAATTAGAAAATGTTGGTTTTGTCCCAGAAGTCTATGGTCTAACCTCTCTACATATTTCTACATCAATGGTTCTCAAACTAATTTGGTTGGACCCTAGCTACTGGGTCCAAAGGGAGGTGCAGACCCAGGCTTCTCTGCCAACCTGGGCCTTCTCAGCCTCCCTCAGCTCAGAGTGCTTATAAGAGGTGGGGTTGACCATCAAATGCAATGTCCTCAAGAAGGTCACGTGAATCCTGAGCATAACCTATCAGGAAGGGCACAGGCAGCTGTGACTCCAACAATCTCCCTTCCCCAAGGTGTCCTCTCTGCTCTGCTCAGTGGCACTGCCAGAAAGGCATGTGATGCTACAGGCAATGTCATGTGTTTGCACACTGCTTTGAGCTCTCACAGTCTATCTCTGCCTTTTTTGTCATACTTTGCAAAGGCCAGCATCTTCATAGCCCCCTGGACTGGCCTTTGGGACCTGAATCTCTCCTCCTGCTTTTTCTGGGTTCCTGTTTCATGACTTGCAGGGCTGGCTTCTGTGTTTGGATGCTTGCTGACTGGTAAGGACAGGTGGCTCTTCGTCCTCTCGGGTTCCCAGGACACCCCCTGCCATCTGTCTTCATCTTCCTCTGCCCTGGAGCCAGGCTCAGCTCCAGATTGGTTCCAGCACAACCTTGACCTAGAAGTTGCCAACTGCTTTAGTAATGAAATCACCAATGGTGGATAAAATATTTTACTTTTTTTTCCAGGATCCTCATGTGTCCTAAGTATCCAGAACTTTAAAAAACCAAAACCAGAGTAATCAGATTTTTGATAATTAACCAAGGCCCTGAAGGCAGAGCTGATGCAAATCCCAGGTCTAAAGCAAGGTGGGGTGAGCTGGAGGTTGAAGCCTGTGTCTGCACCTCCCTTTGGGCCCACCAGCTGGAGCCCAGCTGAGTCAGTCTGAAGGCCAGCTGCAAGATGGGAAAACCAGGCCTACTTAGCACAGAAGGCAGCTGCTGAGGTTACAAGAGTCTTGCAAGGCCAATAAGCAGGGGGTTTGTTTTTCCCTAAAAGCCCCCAAGGGTGTTAGTTACAGTTAGGAAAATCCTAAGTCAAACCCTGTTTTCTTCCCTCTGGTCTTGTGTCTGAGCAGGGTTAAGCTCTGCAACATGGTTACCTGGGTCAGGTATCCAACACTTGAGAGAACAGGAGGGCTTAAAAGTCAGAGCCCAAAGAGTTGGATGAAGTGAAGCCTGTCACTTGCTGGCCATGTGCCTAACACGAACCCCAAATCTCCTCACCTACAGGATGACTCAAGGATATTCAGAGACCCTGAAAGCCCTGCTCTAGGACCAGCTAGCACTGAGACTACGGGTGCAAGGGGGTAGCGCCAAGTAGGAGCTCAAGCCTTGCTTCCTCTGGCAGAGACTTGCTGGCTTGTGTCTCTCATCTCCTCTTTGGCTTTCAGAAAACAATCAGAACACAGCACTGATTGCATTGTAAACATGACTTCATAATTCCCCTTTTTCTGTTTTATTTAGAACCCTAGAGAATAAAGGTTGTGCCTTTCTTTTCTTTCTTTGTATATCTAACTCAATATACAAAGGGTTCTAAATGAATTTGTATATCCATCTACCTGGTGAAATAAAGAAATTCCCTGGTGTATTTAAGTAAAATCTTTTTCTCCACTGCTCTCTCCTTTTCTGGCCTTTCCCTCTTTTCATTTGCTGATTCAGCTAAGGTTTGTTGAACAGGCGTCACCCTGTTCCAGGCACTGTGGAGGACATATGGATATAAGGCGTGGTCCTTAGCCCTCTTGTCCTGTAGGAATATTGGCGCAAGTCTGAAATCAGTAGGGGCCATGTCCTGGCAGGAACATCTATAGTGTTCAAAGTGCTCCATGTGTCAGAGGAAGGAGAGCGCCCTGGGGTTGCAGTAGCAGTTTCATGGAACACATGACCTTTGGTCAGGGCCTCTGGGTTTTACTCTAGTCTGAGCTCTAAGATGTAGACATATTCTCCGCAAGCAATGAGAGGCTAATGATTAGAATGCAGGCAAAAATAAAGAAGAAAAAAAAAAAAAGACTCCTAGCCATTGGCCAGGCCTGCCTCACTATAACCAGAGAAAACTTTCCAACCTATTCTCAGGGGAGCATAGGCCAATGGCACACCAAGCCTCAAACAGTGTGGTGCTAGATGAAGGATACTTGGGGGCCCAAGACACAGCCAGCAACTGCTTCACCTCATTCTGTCACTGACTAATGTCCCACCATCAATGTGCTGCAGTTTGAATCTGTGTCTGATGATGCCCAACCTGTCAGCTGTTTGCTAACTACACAATAGAAAATAATGAGCGCATTTAGCTGGCATCACTGTGATTGGGTAAAAGAAGGCAAGGACTCCTCATTGGCTGCTGTCATGTCCACAGATTGGTTTTCCTTGGGTCATGGCTAAGCCTCATACAATCAGCTATGATGAGAGAGGGGGAAGGAATCACATGGCACAACATGGTACATGTTGTTTAAGGAGCTGCCAGTGACCACCTCCCTCAGCAGAGTGGAGGGCAGAGACTCCATTAGGAGGACACGGTCGGGTACACACTTTGAACAATCTGATCCATCTAGCCTTGAGGCCCGGGTGTGATTTGTTTATGGGGGGAGATGACAGGTGGTGTGTGGGGGAAAGGAGCAAACATTCCAGTGGAAAGAACAGGATGGGTAAAGTCTTGGAGACAACAACGCTCAGGACAAAACTATCCTCCTAGATTATGTAAATTTGGCTTGGCCTCAGGAGATCTGCGGACGTTTCAGAAAACCAAGATGTTCAACAAGTAATAAATATTGGCTTTGGTGAAAAGAAACAAGTAGGTTTATACCTCTGAAAGTTGGAAAATGGCATACACTAAGAAAGGGTTGAAAATGTTTGTGGAATGGCCACCTCTAAGTTTAAAATAAGGATCAATTCATCCTGCCAAGGACAGCACAGGGCAGCCTTGCCTGGAGGCAGAGAGCTTGACCCACACACCTGTTAACCAGACTGTTGGCAATTGGCACTGACTCCCAAAGACAGTGGACACTACATGTCTTATTCCTCAAAAGACCTCATTAAACATCAAACAGAATTGGAGGGGGCCATTAGCAGATCAAAGTTCAACAAGGGAAAAAGGAAATTGTTTGGTAAGTACAACAGATAAGACTATGGCCTTGAATACAGGTAGAGTGGGCTACAGAGAGAAAGGAGTTACATTTTCAGCAGAGCTCCAGAGGAGGCCAGTGAAGTGGAAGCTGGAATCACAATGTAACAAAAATTAGAAATGTTTTTAAGGAACAATTTACCTCCACTTCATAGGCAGAATACTGGTTGCTAGCTGTGTGCCCTGTTCAAGGAAAGAAAATGGAGAATCTCTTTTTCTAATAAATTAAACTATCTGGGGAGGACATGAGCCTTTATTGTAAGGGCTGTGTCCCCAAGTAAAGCCATGTAAAGACATGTAGGTGTGCGGGGAGCCCCCAGAATGAGGGAAAGGCAAGTTGCCCGTCGAGAAGCCCATCCGGAGAGTTCCCAGTCAGCCCTTCCAGCCTCAACAGAAAACTGGAAAAGCAAAGCCAGCTGCATTGTGAGGCAATAACAAGACTAAAAGGATATGCACCTGGTGGGATTCAAGAGGATATTGCACCAAGGCAAGATCAGCGTGATATTTTTAAATATTAGAGAACAATAAAGATTTCTTGGAAATCAAAAATATAATTTCACCAAAGTAAAAATTTAACAAATAGAATCACTAGACAATAAAGCAAGGACTGCTTTTAGAATGCAGAACGACAACAACAAAAACCAAAGGGATGCAAAAGATGAGAGAAAAGAGACATGGTGGTCAATTCAGAACAGCTACATGGAACTGTAAGGGTTCTTAAGAGAGAAAACATGGTGTCAAGGAGAATGAAAGAAACTTTCCTATATCTAGACTCATAGCCACCAAGCCCAAACAGAAACTAATAGAACTATCCAGGGGGTGGGAGGAATGTTAACTATGCAAAAAATAAATAAATTAATTCAACTGACACCATAGTTTTTTTTTGGTACTGGGGATTGAACTTGGAGGTCCTTGACCACTGAGCCACACCCCCCAGCCCTATTTTGTGTTTTATGTAGAGACAGGATCTCACTGAGTTGCTTAGCGCCTCACCTTGCTGAGACTGGCTTTGAACTCGCGATTCTCCTGTCTCAGCCTCCCAAAGTGCTGGGATTATAGGCTTGAGCCACCGTGCCCAGCTGACACCATAGTTCTTATGAGCAAAACTGGATGCTAGAATATAATGGAAGAATATCTCAAAGACTGGCAAAAACTCATCTGTAAGCTAGAACTTTATTACCAGGTAGTTGATTAATCAAGTGTGAAGAAGAATGAAAGTATTTTTGATAGAGATGAAAACTTCAAGAAGTTTAGAGTCTGTGCATCTGCTTTTAAAAGTTATTTTTTGATGTACTTCAACAAAACAGAGTTGGTAACATGAGATCCAGGAAACAATAGATGCAATCCAGCCAACAGTATCAAAAACTCTTATTATAGTAGCAGTGAAGACTGGGTCAGGGAACCTGAGCCCTTGGAGATAGAAGGTTCTGAGAAAAACAGCCAAGAGTGGGAGGAAGAGTTGGGAAAGGAGCAGGATAGAACAGAATCTGAGAACACTTGAAGAATAAGAAAAGCACCAAAAGCTTGGAATTAAAGAGAAGAAGACACTTAGATACCCAAGGAAAACAAAAAGCACTCAAGAAACTTATGGTCCAAATATGAAGCATCTGGTTCCACAGAGAACAGGACAGCATTGTCCTTTAAGAAGAAATGAAATGAATTCTGAACAATGAAGAAACTGAGTGGTAAGAGGAACAAGGTGAAAAGATACAGGTTTCTTCTGTTTAGACAAACATAAAGCAATCCATAATTTCAGGATTGGGTTGAGGAAGAGTGGAGTAAAATTTGCAAAAAAAGAAAAAGAAAGAAAGAAAGAAAAAAGGACATGATTTTGAGCAATTAGTGGAATGTAAGAAAGAATATTATATTTGACGTTTTTCAAGTTGCATAAAATATAGACATTGCAACCATAGAGGAAAAAATACAATTGGAACACAGTAATTAATTGACTGCAGTGAACACTCAGCACCTCCTTATGATAACACAAAATCTTTGTGTTAGTTTCCACATTTAGAACAACTTAGAGTCAAAGCAAAGAAAACTTAATTATAGCTCCAAAATATAATGCATATACTGTGTACTTTAATTATTTAAAAGTTCAGATCACAAAAACTAAAAGGTGAAAGAAAAGGAAGGAAAAGGAAAGGTGGATTTTGTTCTTTTATTAGTCATTGTGGTTATACATCATAGCTGGGTTCATGTTGATATGTTGACAAAATCATACATGCATGGAATCTGATTTACTCCATTTCAGTCCCTGGTGCTCCACCTTCCTACCCCTCCTCCCTTTCCCTATTGTCCTTCCTCTACTCTACTGGTCTTCCTTTCACTTACTTATTTGTGTTTGGTGCTTTATGGACATACATAAAGGTGGAATTCACTGTGCTATATTTATGCATGCATAAAGCATAATTTCATCAAATTTGTTCTGTATTTCCTCTTCTCTTTCCCTTATCTCTATTTCCTTCTACTCCACTGATCTTTATAATTTTATGATAAAGCACGGCAGTTTTGATGTTCTCATTTTATAAAGTGAGAGTCAAAAGGTGTGGACTTTACCTGCTATCATGAGGCACAGAGGTTTAAGTACAGATTAGGAGATTTAAGTACAGTTAAATGCTATCAGAAGATACAGAGGGTTAAGTAAATTTCAAAGCTAAAGGAATTGAAGTAGTGACACCAGTTTTCAGAAGAAAGAAAAGGAGAGGATGAGTATTAAATAATCTAAATTCTCATTCATCAACAGAGGACATCAACGGACACTGTCCCAGGCTAAATGTGGTGTCAGTGTACCATTTAACACATGGTGGGATCCAGACTGAAACCAAGAGTTCAAAGTCATTGCTTTTGAGGATCAGAGATAAGGTTGAGGATGCATAGGGTAGGGAGCAGAATCAGTAATGAAAAAATAGTGTATAGTTTAGATAAAAAACATTAAGGTTAGATTTCTTGAATCAATGTATACAATGTGTATAGTTTATTTTAAAAGAAAAAATATATTATTTCCAAAAGGATTATTAAAATCTTAAAATCCAGGCTGCATTAAAAGTGTAATATATCTGATTTTTTTATTAAAGAGTAATCTAACTTATATATAATACAGTACAGGCATTAGTATTACTGGATATTATTCCTAGTCACATTATTTTTTATCATTTTGCCATATTTGCCCTCTTTCTCTTTCTCTCCTCTCTGAAATAATTTTTTTTCAGAACTGTTTAGGAGTAAATCTATTTAACTTTACCTTTAATACTCCAACATATTTTTCCTAAGAAGAGGGATATCCTCTTATAAAACTATAGTGGAGTTCAAATTCAAGAAATCTAACTTTAATATTTTTTATCTAACTATACACTATTTTTTTCATCAATTGCCCCAAAGTCTTTTATAGAAATCTCTTTTTGCTTTCCAGAAAGTATCCAATCCAGGATCATATATTGCATTGTGTTGTCTTTTTTTGCTATTGTTGTTATTTTTAATCTAAAACAGTTCCTCAGCCGTTGTCATTCATGACATTGGCATTTTTGAAGATTATAGGTCTCTTGTCTTACGTTAATTTACTAAATTTAGTTATTTCACAGAATTTTTCTCAGTTTTGGTTTGTTTAATGTTTTCTCACAATTATATGTTATACATTTTCAACTGAGATGCTATATAGTGATTGAATTCTTTGATTTTTGTTTTATTCCTTCTGCTAGTTTGAATCTGCTATTAAACAAATTCATCAATTTTTTTAAAAAATTATATTTTCAATCCTGAAAATTCCATCTGATTGTTTTTATAGTTTCCTTTTCTCTGTTGACATTTTCTATTTGTTAAGTTGTTGCCACCGCATTCTCCTTTAAGTCTTTGGACATAGTTTCCTTTAATTCTTTGAGCATATCTACAATAAATAGCTCTTTGAAGTTTGCTGAATTCAATATTTGGGCTCACCCAGGATCCATTTCTGTTGATCTTTCTTTTTTTCTTGAATATTGATCACACTCTTTTGTTTCTTTGCATGTTTAATAATTTTTGCTAGAAATTTGACAATTTAGGTAATACAGTGTAACAAGTCTGGATTCTGGAGAATCCTTTCACTTGTTTATTTATTTTTGATTCCTGGAGGTTTTTGTGAGGAGAAAGACAAGGCAATTTGTTAAGTAGACACCAGTGTCTCTGCTGAGTGTTTTTATTATTAGCTTCACTTTTTTTCACTTGGATTTCTAGGAATTACATAACTTAGCAGAGAACCAACAGTTTGTGTGGATGTGGTTCTCTAATGCCCCTTGATCCCTTAAGGTTTCCATCCTCTACTTTGCTGATTATCTATTTATTGCTTGGAAAGTATTCAAAGTCCAGCCAGTTCTCAGGTCTGTCTTGACTTTCACTTTCCACTGGACTTTCTTGGGTCTCCCCTGACCATGCACAGAACTTCCTGTTAAGTCAGAGCTGGGTGGAGAATTTATCTAACAATTTTGTGACTCCAAGTTCTAGAATCTCCCTGTGAAAATATCTGACTGATGCAATGTTCACCAATTTGTTCTGGAACCATCTCAGATTAGCAGAGTCGTAGGTTCTCCCTGTTCACTTTCTACTGAGTTTGCAGTTTTTACTAACAGCACTCTGGGATTTGCCCTCTTCTATCAATTCCATTCCTTTTTGCAACAAAGCTGCTGGTTTTCCTGGCCAATTGTGCAATGGTGAAATTACAATTCTTGCTGATAGATTAGGGGGACGAGGGGTCAGATCTGCTGTGATGGGAGGAGTGGAAGAAGTTGATAGCACCCCAGAAAGTAGTTTTCAGAGTCTGATGTTCTTATCAAAAGCTCTAGCAGTTTTTTTTTTTGTTTTTTTGTTTTCTGGGGTTTTTTAAATGAATAAGTGCTTCTCACTTTTTTTTTGGTCAGCTTCTGGTTTATTTTCAGATTCCTGAAATGGTTTTTTCCATTTTCATATTTATTTTGAGGGAAAAAGTTAAGTTTATTTTTTATGCCTATAAGAAATTTCAGCCAGGCATGATGGCACAAGCCTGTCATCCCAGTGGCTTGGGAAGCTGAGGCAGGAGGATCTCAAGTTCAAAGCCGGCCTCAGCAATGGCGAGGAGCTAAGCAACTCAGTGAGACTCTGTGTCTAAATAAAATACAAGATAGGGCTGAGGCTGTGGCTCAGTGGTTGAGTGCCCCAAGTTTAATCCCTAGTAACCCATCCTCACCCCCCAAAAAAAAGAAAAAAGAAATTTTACTCTTGCTCTGATACATTTGGAGTTTATTCCTCCATACTGTATAAATTTAATCTTATCATTTACTACCTGGGTATCCATTTGTCTGATATTATTTATTAAAATATTTATCTTTTCTTTAGTGATTTAAGATGCCACCTGTGTCATATACTAAATTTCTGCATGAATTTGGTTTCTGAACTTTCATTTTATTCCATTACTATGACTGGTTGTGTGCCAGCACTGTGCTGTTTTAATTATAGAGATTGTAATGTGTTTTAATATCTCCTAGGATTTGTCCCTTCCCTTCCTCCTCCCCTTGGTTATTTCTTTTCACTGTTTTATGGCTATTCTTTTATGTTTATCTTTCCGCATGAACTTTTAGTATCATCTTGTCTAACTTCAGAAAAAAAGGAATGTATACTAACAGTTTATTGGGATTACATGAAATGTATAAATTAACTTAAGCAGAACTAACCCTTTGATGATATTGAAATAGTCTATTCAAGAACAAGGGATAGTTTCCACTTGTTCAAGTCTGGGCTTCATGCTTTCCTTCTTATAGAAGTCATACATTTCTTGCTGGGCACAGTGGCACACAATTACAGTCATAAACCCAGCAACTTGGGAGGCTGAGGCAGGAGGATCATAAGTTTGAGGCCAGCCTCAGTAATTTAGCAAGGCAGTAAGCAACTTAGTAAGACTGTGTCTCAAGGTAAAAATCCAGTAAAAGGGCTGAGGATGTGGCTCAGTGGCAAAGTGCCCTGGTTCAATCTCCCAGTCCAAAAAAAAAGGATTCACACATTTCATGTTTATTCTAACATATTTTATTTTTGTAGTTGTCTTAACCACATTTAAAATTCAAAGAATATTGACCTTTAGGCTCAGATAAATACTCAGGCAGAGAGGGATCTAAAGAACATGGATGTTGGAGGCAACTAAATGTGGATTCAAATCCTGACATTTCTCCTTCTTTTGAATCAGTTATAACCTTAGACTCTCTGGTCCTCAATTTCTGCCCCTGTGTAATGGAGACAATGACAGGCACCTCTAAAGGATACTGTGAGCACGAAATGAGATCACCTCTGTCACCTGCCCCCCACACAAAATTGTCACCACCGCTTCTTTTGATGTTTTACTGATTTGGGACTCTGAGCATTTACTTTTCTGTACTTCAGAGTCTGTTTCTATCCTCACAGCAACATCTGATGGATATCTTGCTACAGCCTTATCCATAAATTGGTGGCAGAGGGATTGATGGGTAAACAATGAAGCAGAGTGTGATACTTATTATTTTAGAGTGGGAACTATTCAAATACATGCAATATACTTGCTTTTCAGTTTCCTTAGTGATCATCTATCCCCACTTGAGGATTATTTCATTGGCAATGGAATCCAGATTCCCCAGCACACACTCTCCCTCCCCTTTCAAGGTGGAGGTGGAGAGGAAGTAATCTCATCAAATTTCCTGCAGCATTTCAAGGTCTCCTCCAGCCCCAGGATGTATTTCACGCCTCCCCTCCCCTCACTATCTCACCCAGCAGGCTCTGTTCTCTTCTGTCTCTATTTTCTCTCTGTAAAGCTGAAATAATCACCCTTAATGCCAGGTAAGGTGCTTTGAGATCCTAAGATGAAAGGATTTGGGCCTATAAACATGAAGTTGGGGACTGCTTGATGGTATATGTCTCCTAACCCTTCATTCAGCACTGAACAGCTCTGTAATCCTGCTCCCTTTCAAAGTAAAATCACCACGTGAGGAGGGGGAGAGGGGGGGCGGGGGGCACATTGCCTTTAAAGACACCAAATGTCCTACTTTCAGAAAGCAGCCTGTTGGCTTCTGAGGCAGCCCTTGGCTGCTGCTCCAGATTCCCTGAGCCAAACAAAACCTCCCCCGAGCAGCTGGGGAATGCAGGTGCTTCCCCGCTCCTCCAGATTCACACCTGGGGTGAGAACAGAGAACATTCTCAGTACCCTTCTTTGCTGGCCTCTGCCACCTCCTCAAGAGGAAACAGCAGCTTCTCTGCCTGGTGCTACCACCCATGAGCCCCACAACCTTGGATCTGGCAATCTAAGAGGGGTGCTTTCCTCTCAGTGGTAGTTTTCATATTCTTTTTTGGGCGGTGGAGTGCTCATATCAAATTCAGTTTCCTTCTGAAATCCAGAGTATATGACAAATAGCAGTAAGTTGATTCTAGATAGAGGGATCTTGGGGCTCTGCAGGGCCTGCTGATCCGCTTACTCCCCTTCCACTGCACTCACATGATTGGTCCAAGTCACATTCACACACCCCTGGGGCTCCTTGCAACATAATCTAAAAATTACTGGAAGGAAAAAAAGAACAATTTAGTTCTACAAATGAGGTTTTAAAAGAAAAACAAATGAGGCTGTAGCACCAGATGACCTTCCTAAGAAAAACTTATCATAAAAAGAAGCATTTAAACTTTAGAGAGCAATGTCATGGCACTTAGGCAGCTCCTCTCTCCCTGACCTTGATCCACAATGTGACATTGAGGGTTACTGAAGTCCTCCACACTTCACTTTCTTCGTCATGTAAGGGTTAATGACATTGACCTATTCTCTTAGCAGTCATTGTCAAAGATCTCTTTTCCCCCCAATAATAGTCTATCAGGAATATTGAGAACTCATGTCAAAATGTCTTGGATACATAAAACTCAAATTCTACAATATTTTGTGGGAGCCAAAATGTAATTCCAATTATAGCTATATTTAAAACAATTATTCACCCACATATAATCATTCTCCTTTATTGGAGTCTAAACCTGTACTTGCAATTGATTAAGGCTTCTATATTTTATAACTTTCTATATGATGCATTTATTACCTCTGCTTTGCAATCTATCCCCACTAAAACTTATTCAAGGTAAGTCTGACATTTTTAGGATATGATTTCTAAGTAGTATCTGTGTGCAAATTACATTAGCATACCAAATTAAATTGTTTCTACTTTAATGCATTGTGTCAAACAGATAAATACCCAATTTGAATTTTGGGGAATAAAGAAAGTGGCATTAAAAATATCAATATAATAACATACTTAAAATCTGAAATTTAGAGAAAGTTAGGAATACATTGGGGTTTTGCCTCATAAGCTCATTTTCAGCTTAAAGTTGGTCCTGAAGCTTCTGGACCATAAAACAAAAATGTCAACACATTCCACACAGGAACACAAGGAAAGAAAGCCAGCCCTACATTAAATTCTCCTTTCTTACTTTTTTGTTTTTCTCTGTAAGTGTCCACAACACTTTTCCTTTCAACTTGACCCTTGGGTAGTTATGCTTTTCTTTTTTGTGACTGTTCACAATGTACACGACCCTTCATGCCTGTCCTCATTTCCTTTTCTTCTCACAGTAATCCCAGGAACAGCCCTTTTTATTTCATTCCTCCAAGGAAACAGAATGTATGGAATAACTGGCCACTCAGAAGTGGGGATCCAGAGCTCGTTCCCTTCCCCTGTCTAGTCTGCCCAGCACTGATGCCACAGGTGCTAAAATCCTGGGCCCAGCCGCCCTGTGGGGCCTCTGAGGACCTTCTCAGGAGCAGAGGAGAACTCTGAGGGATGCTGCCCAGCCGTGGCCTGCTCCTTCAGGAGCACCACTGACGGCAGTCTGAAGACCCAGGTTCTGCTCCAGTTCTGGCCTTAACCTACTTCACTCAGAAACCTCAGATGCTCCACTCATCTTGTCTAGGCCTCAGTCCCCCATCCATCAACTGGAGCTGTAAGTGTGCCTGGCTCCCCAGACACACTAGGAGACTCAAAATAATACAGAACACGTGTGAAAATGGTTCCAAAGTGATGGCTTCATTTCACTGTGCCCCATGGGTCTGTGGTGGTGCTGTCTTTTGAGGCCTATATCTTGAGATTCATCCTTCAGGGTCACCTCAAGTTCCCAGTGCCAGCCTGGCTCAGGACTCTCGAGACGGAAAGTGAAGCACTGGTGTCCTGACCCAGTCCTGGGGACCTGCCAAGGAGGCTGCTCCTGAGGGGCTCTCCCTGCCTGGTCAGTCCAGCCTTTCCAGTGGCTCCCTCACTCTGTCATGGGCCGGCTCCTCCCATACTTTGTCCTGCCTCAGCAACAGGCCAACTGTGACTTGAGGAAGCTGCAGCCCGGGCTCTGGATGGGAATGGGCATATGAGCCCCCTCACTTGAGGCCTGCTAAGGCAGACTCCCAAGTGAGCTGTGTAGAAGGACTGGATATATAAGTAGCAGCTGCTTCTCAGGCTTCCATCCCAAGGTACCTGCTCCCCAACTTTCCTGAGACCCCGGGACAGAGCTCATGGCTCTCCTCTGGCTCTTTAACTATTTATATGGCTAAAGTTTCAAACACAGATTAGGAGATTAGGGTGGTCCTGGCTTGAGAAGTCTACAAAGCTAATAGAACCAGTCAAGCTAAAGATCCTGAACTGCTGCAGAAAAGTTAGGGGGACACTGAGATGGAGTCGCTGGGAGAGAGAGAAACCTGGACCTGGTTTAACCACATGTTATACACACAGTTTTCAGACCTACTTCTGAGAGCCTTACAGACTGGGGCTGTTCAAGACCAAAGACACCCAGAGTGGGACCACAGACACCTCAGCTACTCTGAGGCCACTTTGTTTTCATAAAGATTCCAGGAAGAATCCATAGATGCAGAAGGTGTCTGCATCTATACCTGACCTGAGGATTATATCCAAGGCTGTCAGTCAGCCACTGGGAACCCCAGACTTGGGAATTTTCTCCGTCAACTACATAAAATATATATCCAAGGCTGTCAGTCAGCTGCTGGGAACCCCAGACTTTGGAATTTTCTTCTTGTCAACTGTATAAAATATTCACGGTGGGGTTGGCATTAATTGATACTAGACAGAGCTATTCACCCATTTGCATTTGGTGTTTCATTGAATCTTTGCAGGGGTCATGCCATCGGAACACTAAGGAAGCAGGCTTGCCCATGCAAGTCAACGCAGCCAGCAGGCAGAGAGAGCAAAGCTGAACCAGGTCTGGAATCTGACTTCAGAGCCTGCACTCCCCGCCATCCTGCTGTTCTGAGCTATCTCCCAGCATCAACAGGCTTTATCAAATGACACCTGGGGGCTCTTTTACAGAGCAAGCTACAGGAATGCTACTGTGCACCTGTGCTGTACACATTTTATATTGGTTGCACTCTTCATGACAGTCCTATAAAATGAATACTCTCATCCCCAGGTTACAGATTAGAAAACCGAGACTCAGAGATGGTAAATGACTTACTCTAGTTATCTAACTAGCATTTGAACCCAGGTCTGCCTGGCCCCAGTGCTGGGGTCTTCCACCTGGGCAGATCTGGGTGCTTACTTGTGATTCTCACTCCACTCTTAGAGTCCTCTAGCAAAGCCAGTAAAAGGAGAGGAAGCCCCTGGGGATGCCACAGGTTTAAGAAGAAATAGAGTCCTGAGTTCAGGCTGGACAGTGACATTCTGGAAAACTTTCTACAAATCTGCAAAACCTGGTAGCTGCTGACCCACATTTTGAGAATCTCAGTTTCAGAGCCATTAACCCAGAGAGTCTGAGATATAAAGTCACATTTTTTAAAAAGTTTCCCAAGGGACCAAGTATCAGAAAATATGCTTGGATTCTCCTGCTAACTCTCTGAGTGAGTTTGGATAAGCCAGTTAACCTCTCAGGGCCTCAGTTTCCTGACAAGACCTCCTAAAGCCCTTTCTACCACTGTGCTCTGATCCTGTAGTAGGATCAACCTTAGCCTCTGAGAGTGGCTCCCAGTGGAAGTGTCCTGACGTGCTGTGAAGTATGTTGCAAATAGTTTCTTATCAATATTAGATGCACTAACCTAGAGACCATTCAAGTAACATGTCTCACTCATGATGAATGAGCAGGAGAAAAAGGAGTAGAATGCCAACTGATGCTAGCAACTATTTGCTGTTGTTGTTGTTTTGTTTTGTGGTGCTGGGGATTGAACCCAGGGCCTCACACATGCTCTGCAAGTGCTCTGCCACTGAGCCACCTCTCCAGCCCACTAGGAACTATTTGTGATCCCCGGTGAGTGTAGATGAAGGCTCTGATAGCTGCAGAGCTGAACACCAAGAAGTTGGCACAGAGGCAGTGCCATTTGTGTTGGGTCTGGAAGCGCAAGGAGAATTTCCCAGGGAAGAAGAGCCTACCAGACAGAGGACACATTCCATCCAAATGGCCTTTGCCAACCATGATGATGGTAGTCTGTATAGCCCAAGATTATCAAGCTAGACCTATAGCACCATCAAAGGAGGCCTGAGTTCCTGCTAGATTTTCTAGGGTTCCCAGTCCACAATGAAACCAGGTAGGTAGTCTCTGGAAACACAGGAAGGACTGCTGGAGCAGGGGACATTGTCCCTCCTTCAGCAGCTCCTTCCAGAGTCTGTGACCCTGTCCTGCTATGCTTTATTCCCTGCCCAGACCTGCCCAGCCTTGTCCAGTCTTGCCCAGCCTTGCTTTCCTCTACCCTGTTCCACCCAGCCCTAGCAGGCCTGCCCAGTCCTGCCCCACACAGCACAACCATGTCTTGGTCTGCCCCATACTGTCCCGTCCTGCCCAACTGCTTTGCCCAACTAAGCCCTGCTCATTCCATTTCCTATTCTGCTCCATCCTGCCTGACCAGTTCAGTCTTGCCCCAGCCAGCTCTGCCTGTCCACTCCTGGCTGGCCTACCACTGCCTGCCCTGCCTGCCCTGCCAGCCCTGTCCAGCTGCCCTGTGCTGCCCTTTGTGGGTCTGGAGGAGCCCTCCTTCCTTCTCCCAAAGGCATAGAGGAAGCACCCTTCCTTTAAACATCCTACTCTCTCTCTAAGGCTGTATTTGGGGACATTACAAGGAACAGCTTTATGAATCCCATTATTGTATCTATATTGAGGACAGGGCTGAGGACTTGGTTACTCTATGGATTCTCTTTATGAAAAGCCTGGCAGAAGCATCTCTCTAGACTCAGTAATAGGTATTGAGCTTCTTTCAGTCAACTGGGTTATTTTTTATCCCAGGGTAGATGAGAGCTCCCACTGCAGGGCCTTGCAAGGAGGGCAGGAGCCAAATAAACCACTGGCCCTTGTGAGCGCCCAGGCGTCGCCATGTGCATTTTGGCACTAACCTTTCCCATCCTACAGGGCTAATCTTTTCATTTTCTTTGCTTATTTCCCCACCCACTGTATGGTTAATTTCTTTTTCTTTATAAACTACCCTGATTTTTAGAAAGATGTTAAGCACAAATAATGGGGAGCATTTATGAAGCTCACGCTCTGCCGGTGGGGGGTAGTGTTGTCCTCTCTACACATCTGGACAAGGCATTATAAAGCTGCCCCGAGGCCTGTGGGCTCCACTCCATACATGGT
>CM053411.1:60206220-60324042 GCA_028644305.1 Xerus rutilus | reverse complement strand
CCCCTTACTTTCTGGCCACCACGAACTGAGCAGCTTTCCTCCACCACACCCTTTCTCCATGATGCTTCTGCCTTGGAACCAATTGACCACGGACTGAAACCTCTGAAACTGTGAACTCAAATAAACCTTTCCTCCTGTAAGTTGTTGATGTCAGTTTTTGTAGTCACAGCGACGAGAAGCTGACCACCACCCCCAACACAGAGCTTACCAAACGAGCATATTAAGGCAGAGGAAAGGAGGAGATGAGTTGATACAGGAGGGGAAAAAAGCAAGCGGACATCAAGCTGCGTGCCATGGGCAGAATGTACACTTCGGTGTCCTCTTCATTGTCATTAAAAAGGAGCCAAATTAATAGGGATCCCCCTGTGAGAAAAGTCTGAGGATGCTAAGGGGAGAAAAGATGATTTTTATCTTCAGAGACCTTCCATTCTGGCTGGGGGGAAAAAATCAGGGAGGTAAAGAATTATACAATAGAAAATTGTCTATACTGAGTGTCCAGTTGTCAATGGGGTACCACATGGAAGCCTTTAATCAAGGAGTTCTTAGGAGCTTCTTCTGCCTCTCCTGCCAAGAATTAATAGGAGTATGCAGACACCAGAGTAAGAAGAGGCCAGCTCTCCTACCTCACAGCAGTCCAGGAGCCCAGCGTAGGGTGGTGACAGAGGTGGCAGAAAGGAAGATATGAATACCCATTCAACAGGGACAAAACAGAAGGGTGTCTCCTCATGCATGCATTTAATCTGCACAGCTCCAACTAGAGGAGAAAGAGAGAAACAACTTTAAATGTGCAGTGTCATCTGCCTGCTCCCTCACCATGAGCCAGAAGATAGGAGACTGAATCTTCCTTTGATCTCAGTTCCCAGTGCCTCTCAGAGAGCACCTCACAGCAGGACTGTGTGAGTCGAATGTGTAAAGGTTCTTCTTTATATGCAACACAGGTCCTCAGAACAAGTCCTTGTTTCTTCACAAAACCCTATGTCATATACTTAATGGGAGATCTAAGGAACTTTCTGGAGTAACTGATGACTTGTAATATCACACCCTCTCCACTCCAGACTTTTGAGTTGTACCCCTGAGCAAGATAAGACACACCGAGTTGGTGCTTGATACAATTTTGATGAGTGACTGGTGAAAGAGCAGATCTGGGCGATTAAAAGAATCACTGTGAGAATCATAGAAGCCCAAAGCTGCAGTTGGCTTTGAAGAAATGTTGGCAGGTCTCACTCTCTGTGATCTTCATGTCATTACCCATGTCACTTTCCTCTTTCTCCACCCGAACAAACTCCTGTTGTTCTTCAAGACTCAGCCTAAGCATCAACTGTTTAGTAGAGTTAGTATGCTTAGTATAGTATAGTGGTTTTTTCCTGGATCACTGTGGCAATTTAGTTACTGTGCTCTCTTAGTATATAGTATATAGTTCTATAGCACCTATCAATAAGTGATTTGTGATCATTTACTGCAGTATATCTCTGTTCTACTGTCTGGAACACAATGTAAATCAAGTGAGTGTGTTTGGTTAGAGACCAGCTGGTCTTGGTAAGACCCCATAATGGTGGACTGAATGACTGGTCCTTGTTCTTTTCCACCATGCTGTTCCCACAGTAGTACTCTTGCATGGTGGCCTCAAAAAAGGGAGAATGTGCCACTTGATCTTGATTTTTTCCAGCAATTTTCCAAGTGTCCAAATATCTAGAAGGAGGTGACCGAGATACTTTCAGGGAGGCTGTGAGTTCAAAAATATTTTCATAATAGTAGTAAGACATTATTTGTTCTTTTCACTAAGTTGACATTTGCACCAACTTACAGCAAACTACATCAACAGCCATTGTATTCTTCTCTGCCATTCATTCATGATAAAAGAGAATGACATCTTCTCTACAAATCTCCTAGAGATGGGATTAATGTTATTAAAGCTTGATGTCTGTATAAATGTCCTTTCAATAATCTATGTGAGGAAAAGAGATGTTAAACATAAAGAACTTCTGCTACATGCCTGAGTACCATCCTCATCTCCAGGAAGAGCACCAGTGTGACGGAGCCACAGGCTGCCTCAGCTACATTGTCCCAAGAACACCATTGTTACTTGAAAGGATGACTAACAAACTATGGCTGTTCAGACTTGTGCATTTGGCAGATTCTTTGTCAGAACCAAGCAAGACTGTCACTTCTAGGAAAACACCTGACACTACTTGGAGCTAATGATATGATTTGAGCTTTCAAGCCAAAATTAGAATTTTGTAAAACATGTTTTACCAGTATCTACAGAGGCAGACTCCTTTTTATAAATTTGACAGACCTTCACCTGTCTTTCTTCTCTTGCCCTACACTGGAAAACCCGATAAGAGAGCCCAGTATTGTGTCTGTGGCATCAGTGGAGAAGTTTAAGCCACACCAACCTTCACTGTGCACAGGGCTTACTCTGCTCTACCCCCTCACCACAACAAAAACTAAAGACACCTTGTTTCACTCAAGTAAGTTCAGATTGGCTTGGGCGTTTGCCTTGCTCTTACTAGAAAGCCTCAAAATATGTGTAATGAATTCTTCACCTTGGTATGTGTGGCATCATCATTCTTGACATCCAAGCTGATTGCTTGGATGGAGGGTTGGTCCTACCCTCCATGGACAAACACAGGACAATGGACGCCATGAGCAGGATGATTTATGCAGTAATCACAACCCAAGGCCCCTTCTTACCTTGCTTTGGCTGCTAATGGCTCTTTGCCTGCTGACAGTGCACTTGGAGCCCGGTCTGCCATCCATGTTCTCTCTGAGCTCTGCTGCACCTGCTGGAGGGCTTGCACTCTAAGCTGTGCCAGTTTGTGCTGTGTTGGCCAGACTCTGTTGAAGATTTAACTGATGTAAATCAGAAGCTTCGATAATATGCATTCAGGGACAAAGGTCCCTAATTGGGAGTGCCACCCTGGGAAGTGTGTCATGTCCTAAATTATCCATGTGTCTCAGATTGAATTATGTGTCTTGGTTCCAATATAAACCAAAGTTGACTGACTCAGGGAACAACTCCTGTCCTCTCGCTGTCATTTGTGCACACCAAATAGGTGTTGGTGCTGTTCTGCAGAGCACTGAAGGAGAAGCTGGTACTCCGTGCAATGCATGGCTCCACCAGGTAAAGAAGAGCAGCTTACATGTGGTGCACTGAGGAGCAAGTGCCAAGGGCACCTGACTCACAGGATTCCCTGAGGCTAAAGTAGTTCTGCTTTTATTGTGCTTTGTCACAAAAACTAGCTCCCTGATCCTCAGCATCATAGTGAGGAAATCCTGATGCCCCAGGGCACAGACCCTAATGCAGAGTGGGCCAGAACATTGCACCCCTCTTTCCCCAAAGGGGCCAAGGGAAACTATAAATTTATTAGAATATTGAAAAATAATGATCACCAAAGACTTTGAGTGCCACCAATTAACAGAATGTTAAATGGCCAGTCCCAACTCCACCAGGAGGAGAGAGGTCTCCTAAGGCTTTAAAATAGGTAGCATTAAAGGATGTGTAGGGTAATGCAAAATTTTTGACCCCAGTGAAATTTAATGTGATTTCCCAGATGGAAAACCTTAAAATAGGACAGGGAAAGAACTTCCCTAAAGTATTTCTCATAATTACTAAAAATAATAATAATAATAACAACAACAACTTTTTATTCATTCAGGTAGAAGAAACAAACAGAAACAGAAGTCTGTGATTTGGGCTAACTGAAAATTTACTAAAAAAATTTATTCAACAGGAGTATGAACAAGGATCCAATTGGCTTTTGCATCTCTATAACACTAGTTCAGAATCAACTTCAACATCTGTCAAGATGAGCCAATCGGTAGGTATATCTTGTGATCCCAAAATCAATCATTTATTAAGAAACCTGTTTAACCTATTAAAATGGGCCCATTATCCATGCCCTCTGTAGCATTCCAGAGCTCATTCCCTGTCTTTCCTCTCATCCACTGGTGTTCATGACATGGAAAGTAGCCCGTCCCACTGCCATGATTGTAAGTGTTCATGCCTTTACTAGTTGAAAAACCCTGGAGGAGGGACAACAGCTATTTAGAAAAATTGGCCTGGTGCAATGGGTATATTATTACGTTGGTGAACATTCCAATGGACTAGAGGCCCTTATAAGCCCCATGCATGGCCTTTTGATACTGATACAAGGCAATTATTTTAAAGAAGGGCACTCCAAAATTATCAAACAGATTTACTTCCCCTTATTAAGCCAGAAACATTAAGGAAACATTAGTTGGCCTAGAGTTATCAGTTGCCCATGAAGAACAAGATGAAATCCAAGTACATTTGCCTACTAATTAACAATCCAGGGAATAAGAATTATAAAGGAGTCAATGGTCTTCATAAGGGACCTCTATGCAATCAGCCTCCTATAAACCAAGAACCTAATCAAAAGACCTGATATTAGAGATTCCAAAATCTGAGTTTCCCAAATCATTTAATCTTGGACACAACTCTTGAAGAATAACAAGCATCATTTCAGCAGACTATGGGAAAGCTTAAGGACTTCAAAGTCAGGTCACATCAGATGCATGGCAAAGTGGCTCCAGGTCTCCAAGACATTCATTCACTGCCACCCTGAGGGCCATTACCCTATTTCCCAATTGTAGGCAATGGCTACCACCACAAGGCTGCTAGAGTCTTCAGCATCTTCCAGGGACACCAATCACCACCTGGGGATAATTGCTACTATAACTCTCTGTTGAGTCATTGGTCTTCTTACAATTGGCAAGTCCTAATGGCCTTAATCAATACTGTGCTAGGGTCATAGCTATATCTGGAATTCCATAAAATTTAACCAAGGAACCTCAATATATTTAGAGAAAATGAGAGATATAGCAAGTAAGCATGCCTTATCTCGACCATCAGAACTATAATCTTCTCTAAATTCTCCATAGTCAAAGCACTTACTGCCCTGAAATATTCCGTAGTTGACAAAGAAAACCTGACTCAATGAGTAATAACCTAGAATTGAAGTAAATCTTTGACACTTGCTGTTGAGTTTCACAAAATGAGATCCTCTAAACTTTTCCCATACCCACTTCCACCTGGTTAAAATAGTTAAAGTCAATATTCTTTGAAACAAAGCCAACAAGAATTAAGATTTAATATATGAGCTTTACTAAAGGTTTGGCCAGTATACAAGCATGATGGAAATAACTGATGACTAGGACATGTTTGCCACAACCTTAATGTGATGGTACCCTCAATGAAGTCCCCACACCTATTATCATTACCATTACTGAATCCATATAACAGCAATTACAAAGTATTTTGTTGTTACAGAGTTGGATAATACATTCTCTTCAGTGCCTATTCTATGGTATTTCACCCATAATTTGTCTTCACCTTTGAAGGAACACAGTACATCTTTACGAGCTTGGACATAGGGTAGTTTAAGAGTGCTGCCATCACACTCAGTCTTTGCAAGCAAGATCTTAACTATATTCATTTTCCTCTAGGAACACAGATATGACATTATTCTGGTAACATCCTCCTCCGAGGATATTTAAAGGATATACTCATACGGAATATATAACTATTTGTCACAGAACTTTTACAACTGGGACTGAGCCATTGTCCTCATAAACTCTAAGACTCTACCACTTCAGTAAAATTTCTGGGCATTATTTGGTCTGTCAAAGGATGATCCATTCTCAATTTAGGAAAGAATCAACTGTTCACATTACCAGTACCCAACACAACATCTGTTTTTTCTATTTGAATTTTGGAGGCCACATATTCCTCACTTATAAATATTACTGAAGCCCATTTATGCTGATACAAATCAGCCTACTTTGAATGAGGCTCCCTTCATCAAAAGACTGTAAAGTCTGTCTAAATATAACAGGCACTCTTACTAATGCTTACCAGAGACACCTTCTTTAGAGGCATCAGCAACGTTTTCTAGTGCCTCTTGAACCTCTGATCCACCTGTGATGACAATTTCATGGACTTCCAGTACATGAAGTTCCTTAGCTCTATACTGCACACAATTAGAAACACAACTTCTGACTGCATGTTGGGGTCCCCTGGAGATGATTGAAATATTTCACAGGTTCCAGCCTTTACCCAGTTGCCATTACACCTTGCCATTACAGCACGGGCCCAGCATGGTCATAGAGGCCTCTATATTGAAAGTGGAGAGGGTATTTATAGGATAGAACAAAATCTAGGCCATATTGAATGTCCTGCAAGCCTTCTCCTTGTCCTCAATCCCTTGCCAGATGCAATGGTGTCAGGAGCAATCACCCTCCTTCCTCACCTCGTGGCTACCCAGGGAGCCCATTGGAATCAACTGAGTGATCACAAAAACAAGTCTGTATGTTTTATGGGTAGCAATGCCACCATCACACATAATAAAGCTCACTAGAGTGCTACTTCTTGCCATTTCCTCACCAGGACATCGCAGACATCCAGGATGGGACTCAGGGTCAGCACAACTGGCCAAACTTCAAGTAGTCACCTTGAAGTGGCCAACCACCAGTCCCATCAACATATTTTTATACACTCTTGAGCCATTGCCAATGGTAAGGTTATCTGGTAAAATCAATGGCAAGAATCAAAGTATCCCTTTAGCATAAAAACAATCAGGAAATTTCTTGCCTCTCAGATATTCAAAATACATATCAAGGAGGCACATGTATCACTGCACATATTAGTCACATTACAAGCCTCACCTACAGAGTTCACATTCTTCACATTCTTTCTCACCTTTAGAGTTCCAGACACTACTGATAATAACCAAGGTACTCATCTCACTTATTAAAATACATCTGCTGGGCCCATGACTATGTTTTTCCATATATAACTAATTCATTTATTCTTCAGTTATTCATTGAACACCATCTAAGGGGTAAGCACTAGGTTGGGTACTGGGGACACAACAATGAACAAGACAGACATGGCCTCTGCATGCCATGAGCTCATAACTGTAAAGGGAAAATGAATGTACTGATAAAGATGAGCATGGTGTGCTGAGGACGCCCAGAGGAGCGATACCTATGCTGAGAACAGAATGCCAGCCACAAGAAGACAGTCATGTCAGGGAGAAAGAGAAACTGTTTTCAGTGTGGGAGAGAGAACATGGCTTATTCCAAGAACTGAAAGATGTTCACTGAGGTTAGAAATAAGAATGTTAGATGGCTGTTATAATCAGAAAAATAGGAACCTCTCAAGGTATTTCAAATAGAGGAGATATAATGGAGAGAATTTTTAACAACCATGATGGAAGAGTTCAGAAGAGGATGGTGAAGAAACTCAGAGATCAGTACCAGCAGGAAACCACAGGAGAAGCAGGGTCACTAAAGCCCACAGCTGGAGTCATCTGGCAGGGACATCGTGGTAGTGTCTGCCTGATGGGAGTTGTGGCCACAGAGGAGGTGGGAAATGCAATTGCTACTGGAGGCATCATCTGAAGCAGAGTGCTGGGGGAGTAACAATGCCCCCACACTCTCCATCTCCCACCAGTGCATTTGGTAGGCCAAAAACCCAGGTGGAATCCAGTTAATCTGGGAACATGGAATTGTATTGTTTCAGGGATCAGCCTCACTATGATATAGAGCAGAGCAAGGGAAGGAACAGATCAGAGGGCAGGCAAGGAAATGACTAACACAGGGGTGATTGGGAAAGATGAGACTAAAAAAGTAAGCAAAGGTCAGATCGCTCAGAGTCTTGTAGGCACTTTGTCCTTAATGCAATGAGGACCTATTAAAGAGTTTTAAGCAGAAGTATGTGATTTATTTTATCTTTAAAATTACTGAATGTTTTAATGTATGGATTTTTTTTTCAAGTTAGTTCCTGAGAATAAAAAATATAAAGGTTTCATTATAGTAGATATGGTCAGAAAACACCTGCAAAGAATGATGTCCCATTTAAAAGCTACACTGGTAATTCAGGGTGTATCTGGAGACTGAGAACAAAAATAATGAGACATCTGGGAACATGTCATCCAAGAGCCCATTTGAGGGCATTAGTCATATTTCTCCTGGAGAGGAGAGCTCTGAGGGGAGGCATGACAGCTGTCATAACGTGTGAAAAGCCAACATGCGGAAGGAGGGTAGCTTCTCCCTTCATAATCCAGAGGGAAGAGTGAGGAGTCAGGGATGCTGAGGAGAAACTGGATTTTATTCCAGTTTGAAGGAAGAACTTCTCAACCTGTAGAACATTTTACCAAGGGAATGGACTCCCTCCCCATGAGCACGTAAGCTCCAGTGAGGAATGTGATCGGGTACCATCTTGTATTGGTTAGATCTGGGTTTGGGCAGCCACAACAGCACATGATTTCAGTAGCTTCCTATGGCAAAGGTTTAATTTTGCACTCACACTACACGCCCAATGTGGGACAGCAGTAGCCTTTGATCCCTGTGGTCTCTCAACTCACTGGGGATGGGCCCATGAGCATCCATGACTGCCATTAAAGTGGCAGAACCACTAAGGGGAAAGAACCCCTTAAAGCCTCTGTTCACAGGGAATGGGAGCCTGCCTCCTCATCCTTCAATGGCCAGAGCACCTTATACAGGCACAATCTCATCAGAGGCTCGTGCTCAGAAAGCAGAATACCAGAAATATTTGCAAAGAGCATTAATGATAACCATAAACTTCAACCTCCTGTTTATGCTCATCCTGTCTACTTTGCTGGGTAATTGAGAGGATAAAATGATGCACATGAAAATTTTTCATATGTGATAAAGTGCTACGAAAATGAACAGATGCAGATGTCCTGCATCTTGCTCAATACTCTCCCCTTAGTGCCCAGCACCACACGTGGCTCTCATAGTAGAGGTTCAATGCATGTTTGCTGAAAGACAATGGATTAACGAGCATTTTGAGTTGATCTGATTTCTTATTGGGAAAATCTAAATTGATTCTAGTTGTTATTAGGAAAAGGTGGCTAGTCCACAATCATTTGTCAAGATGTTGAAAACAGATTCCTTTGTTTAGAGGGAAGACACATTAAATGGTCTCACAAATTCTTTTTAACAAACAACAAAAAAATGCTAACTGCACAGCTTCCCCCAGAGACATAAAAACACAATGATGATCCTGAAATAGGGGCTCAGGTTTCATGGCTTGTGAAAGAGTTTTTATTCTTTCAAATAAACCCTTCCCCCCACAACTCTTCACTTTGTTACTTTGTTTTATTGCCTAGATTGCATGAAACACTCTCTGGACTTTATTTACTGTGTCCCTATCTAGCATAGTAATGAGAGGAAACAGGCACATTACTTTGTTCTTACCGGTAACCCCCATGCCACTAGAGTGCCACAGAGTAGACACCCAGTGTTTGTTGAATGGGTGCTACTTGTCTTGATAAGAAATGAGAAATCTGAGGCTTAGAAAAACAAATCAAAAGCCATAGCTTCCGACTTAGTGAAGAATATAGCAGAAAAATCTACCTGAGCCTCTTGGGCTATGAAACAGAGCGCTCAAAAAACAAAAATGTCGTGAGTGAGGAAGCTCCACTCCCAAACCTAGTCACTGCACCTGCCAAGGGGGAAGGGGAACCTCCCTGGTAAACACAACCCATTTGGGGAAAGAACCTTGGCCGTCACAATAGCAGTTTTCTGCCGAGGTGGCATTTTTCCCAACACATTATGCAAAAGCCAGTTGGAGAAGATGCTGAGGACTGTTATTTCCTAATTTGATTCTGCCATTTCCAGTAATGGAAAGCTGCACTCCAGCCATCCATCTTAATAAATGACAGATGCATTTCATTAAAACTTCCTTAAATAATTTCTTGTGGTTTTAGGAGGGGAAAACAAGAAAGAGTGCTGTTTTGTGCTCTCTTGCATGTCAACGTTTTGAGAGCCATTAAACAAAGCAAGAGCTGGTCTCAGGTTGAGAATTGAGTGGTCAACTGATGCCAACCCAGGCATGTTTCTCAAATGTAGGTCCTCATTGGACAAAGGCATAAAAGACTATTAGACTGTGTGTTGGTGAATGAGTAATAACAGTAATTACACAGAGTTTGACAATTAGTATAGCACTGTCCATTCCTAAACACATTGCAGAGTGGAGATGAGTAATTTTGCAAATGGACTCTTCTCAATTTTGGAGCTCTCTGCAAGTAATCAGGTTGTGAAAATAAAGTCCAGCAAAAAGAACTTTACATTGGGTTCAGGAGATTTCAATTCTAATCTTGTTCCTACTGTGACCTTGGCCAAGTCAATGACTTAATCTCTCTGTGTCTTCACATCTTTTCCTTTACATAGCAAAAAAAAAAAAGTCAAAGCAAGATTGTCATGAGGATTAAATGAGACAATAAAGAGAAAGAACTTGTTAAACTATAAATAAACTTTAACACAAAAACACCTTCATGAAAGTAGGAATTCTTCTTCCCTTTCTTCCCTCTTTCCTCACTCTCTCTCCCTACCTCCCCCTTTCTTCATTTCTTTTATTTTTTTCTTTTTCTTTCTCTCCCTCCCTCCCTTCCTTCCTTCATTCCTTCCTTTCTTCCTTCCTTCTGCATAGAATACTTGGCCCGTAGGAGGTACACAATACATATTATTGGATCTACAAGCATGATGGTTTATTTTGTGTGTCAGTTTGACTTGGCCCCAGGATGCCCAAATATTTGGCCAGATGTTATTCTGGGTATGTCTGAGGGTATTTCTGAATAATATCAGTATTTGAATGAAGTAGCCTGCCCTCCCATGTGTTTTTATTTATCCAATCAATTGAAGACTTGAAGAAAGAAAAAAGGTTGAATAAAAGGGAACTTTCCTGTCTGACTTCTTGAGCTGGAACCTCATCTTCTGCCCTCAGATTGGAACTTATTTCATCAGCGTTCCTAGTTCTCTGACCTTCAGGTTTGGACTGGAAATCACACCACCAGCTTTCCGGGGCCTCCAACTTGCCAACTGCAAATCATGAAACTTTTTAGTCTTAATAATTGTGTGAGCCAACTTTTTATGATAAATCTCTTGATAGATAAATGATAGGTAGGTAGGTAGATAGATAGGTAGATGATAGATAGATAGATAGATAGATAGATAAATTGGTTCTGTTTCTCTGTAGACTCCTGACACATGAAATGAGTACAGCGCAATAAAATGGAAAGTGTTAGTAATAATAAGTCACTTGCCTTGAACTTCTAAGTATACACAAAGAACTTGAGGTTGAGCCTAAGTCAGAGAAATGTGACAAAAAAAATCAATTATAACTCAGGACATGTCATTTTATCTGAAGTCCCAGGCAGGACCCTCTGGGTTGTGTAGTTATATCAATACTGCTGTGCTATTCTCTTCTAAGCTCTCATTATATGCTTGGCAGTGCACATGCATTATCTCATTTAATCCTCACAAGCCTATTATTATCCTTACTCTACTCTCAGGGGAAACAATGAGTCTCAGAAAATTCAAATCACTCACCCAGTGTCACAGAGCTGATGATGGAGTGATGAAGCCAGATCTAAATCCCTAACCACCAGGCCACTGCCTCTTACTTGCAACTGTTAGGGCAGAATTGTGGCCATATCACATAGCATGCATTTTGTTTATTTTAATACAATCAAAATCAAATGGGCTTAACATGATGGTATGTATTGATTCATATAACAGCAAAGTATCTTGTAGAAGGGTCTTCAGTGAGTTTCAGCCATGTTTCTGTTCCATTTCTCTTTCTGCACTTGTCTATGTGCTGGCTGTATCATTAATTGGCTTCCCTCATGAAGCAAAGTGGTCATAGGGATTCCAACACAATGTTCATCCAGAGGGCAGAGAGAAATGAATCTTCTCCAAAACATGGAATGGACTGAGAAAGTTCACTCTGATTTGGACCTGCCTGAGAGAAACAAGAGTGGTCCAGGTGTAGCCATACATTGGTTGGATAAGGTCTTCCCCTGGCCCTAGACCAACACCCAGGCAAGGAAGATGAGATTGGACCAAGGGCAAGGTGGCTCCCCACTTCAGGTACAACACATAAAAGGAACTCTAGATGCTCTAAGAAAGAGAGGAGACTGGAGTGGATGCCAGGTGAACAACCAACTGGCAGTCCAACACCCAAAACCACTATGCCCTCCACCCATGTGTCAGGACACTTTCTTGAGTAGTGGCCAGTAGCATGTACTATCCCATTCCTCTGATCCAGCTGTAGGCTGACCACTCAACATCCAACCTCTCTGCCAATCACTCAATATTCCAACAAGCATTGATAAGCACCTTACCATGTATAAGCAGCACCAGGGGATTGAAATTCAAAGACAAGAAATGATTCTTGACCTCAGATGACTTGAAGTATGGTAAAGCTGGTGAATTACCACAAAGAACAGAGAGGGAAAGGACATTCCTAAGAGGAAGTTGGATGCATGTATGTGCAATGGTCCCTTGGAGTCTCATAATCCTAAACTGAGGTGACCCTTCAGCCCTTTCCTCTGCAGGGGAAGCAGCCCCAACCTTTTACCCTTCCTTCAGAACTTGTTTTATCATTTTCCCTGCTTTCTTCTGAACCAGTGCCCAGTTCCCTATCCTCTTCTCCGTCTTTGAGCCCATGATGTGCAGTGCTGTGGGGGCTCCTGATTCAGACCATCTAATCCCACGCCCTCTCTCATTCATCCATGCATGGCTTATTTTCAATCTCCTTTCATTGTAGACCCTGGAGAGGGGCTGTGTTTAAATATTCTTACTCATAGCGTGCCTAGAGCATAGCTGTTGTTCAATACGAATCTATTAACAATACTAAATGCATTGATAAAGAATTTCAATCCCTGGAGCAATTGATCAAATGCTTTTTGACTAGTTCTAAATTCATCTTATCCTGAAATATTCATAGCTCTCAATCATTGACAAGTTATCTGGTTGCTTATTTTCAACTCATGAGATAAGAATCTGGGCCTCGTCTTTTTCCTCGTTTTTCTATAGATATTTCAGTCCTAGAAGCTTAGACAGCCATCAAACCTCATGAGGTTAGGAGTGAACAGGCTTGACTACCCCTGTTTCAATAGACGGGAAAAACCAATGCACAGAAATGGGATACATCTTTTCTGGGGCAAGAACAGCAGGAACTAAGCCCACAACTTCAGTTGCCAGGTGTGCCTTGCCTGCCTTCCTGTATCTTCTCATTCCTCATAACCTCAGTGTCTTCTCAGGATGGAGAGGAGGAGCAGCTGACTGTCCTGCAGGCTGGAAGAGGACGGGGCGAGTACTTACTAAGCATTTGCTAAGTCACGTGCTTTGTCCCATGTTTTCATAGAAACCATCATTTATTCCTCACGATGGTCTTAAGAAGACAGTTATCATTATTCTCCTTCCACAGAAGTGTAAAAGAAGAATGTAAGGTTCAGAATTATGTAACTAACTTTCCCAGGGCTAATTTAAGGTGAGAGTCCAACTCCAACCTCACTCCAAGCTCTGCCCTACCATCTGGACACTAATATCGTCCAGTGTCAATTAATCCTTAAAAGTAATTAGAAATGGCATCTAGGGACTGATGGAGATGGGCAGTTCCCATAGCCTGCCCACTACATCTTGCCTGTTAATTAATGATTTGATGGTGGTGATGAGGGGTAGCCTGGGAAGTAGATTGGGTTGTAATCCCATCTCTGCAATTAACTGGCTGAGTAACCTTGAGCAATTCCACTTTTCCAAATATATTCATAAATAGTTTTAAATAGATACATGAATGGCTAAATTATTGAATGCTCAATGAAGAGGCCTGCTGATGACTTTGGCTCTTTTTGTCCCTCACTTCATCACTACACAGCCTTTAAAGACACTTGGGAGTTTAATTATGACCTTAAGAGTGACTTCAAACCATATCAGCTATTGCTAGTCCAGATACACTGGAATATAAACCCAAAATTTAGAGCATGTGCATGAAGAAGAGTGAAATAAAAGCTCCCACAACTGCTCTCTGTGCTGGCTTTCCTCGGCTGGTCCCAGAGAATGCCCTAAAATATTAGCCTTCATTCAGAGGAGGCTACAAATGAAGTCACAGAAGGGTGACAGAGTGGGGATAATAGAAATCTCCTAGGCTAGACAAAAGAAGAGGGAAGGAAGGGGAAAGACATGATATTTTGATACATGCAGGGAACTTAATTGCTTAGGAAGAGGCCAAGGGCAGGTTGAAGAGTCAGGGTGGGGGAGAAAATCACTAAATTTGGAAACATGAAACAGAGCACAAAGTTGGCTCTGTACTGACCCCTGCATGACTTTAGATGGTGCATTCAGTCCCATCGCAACTTCTTTCCCCATGGGTAATATATGGATAATAGATCCATTCCACCCATTTCATAAACTTACTCTGAGTTCAATGAGATAAACCAGAACAAGAAAAGCAAGTTATTACATCATAGGTGGATTTAAGGTTTCTCTGCCCGTCATTTTAATTTTTTTTCTCTCCATGGAACAATATAAAATATATAAAAGTGCTTACTTACAATACTTGCACATTTCAAGGGAGAGGGGGCAGTCGACAAAAACTTATTGAGAATCTAGTATAGGCAAAGTTTGTAAAGGGACGCAAATGCATGAAACCTACTCCCAACTACCTTAAGGAGTAGAAATACCTATCTATATTCTCAATGCTATATTGATTGATAGCAAAGCTCCTTCAGGACTTTGATAGTCAAAATAATAGTCCCCAAGGCCATTATTACTACGTCCTAATCCCCTGTACCTATTGTTATGGTTTGGATCTAGAAATGTCCACCCAGAAGTTCATGTCCACCCAGAAGCATTATCCTCAATGCAAAAAATTCAGAGGTGGGGGTTTATGCAATAATCAACATTAGTGGATTAATTAGTGGATTAACATCATTAGTGGATTATTCATTTGATGGATTAATAATTTGAATAGACTACTGGGTGGTAACTATAGACAGGTTGAGTGTAGCTGGAGGAAGTGGGTCCCCAGGGATGTGCCCTTGAAGATTATATCTTGCTCCTGGCTCCTCACTCTCTTCTCTGTCCCCTCCTTCTTCTTCCCGGTTTCTACAAACTAAGCAACGTTCCTCTGCTATGCCCTTCCACCATAATGTTTTGCCTCATCTCAGACCCAGACCAATGAAATTGGCCTACCATGGACTGAACCTTTTTAACTTTTTCTCCTTTAAGTTGCTTTTGTTAGGTATTCTAGTCAAAGTGATGAAAAGCTGAGTAACACACCTTAGAATATATAAATTTACAATGGAAAATGAGAATTAAGTTTGCAGCAGATTACTCTGCAGTACATGGGTGGGCCCAATATAACCACAAAGGTCCCTACAAGTGGAAAAGGAAGGCAAATGAGGGAGAATTAGAGGAAAGGCCTCATAAGAAAGACTTGGCTCAGTGTTACTCTCTTTAAAGAGAGAAGAATAGAGCCCTGAGTCAGGGAAGTGGGCAGCTTTGAGAATCTAGAAAAAGTCAAGAAAATAGATTCTCCCCTTTAGCCTCCAGAAGGAATGAAACCCTGCTGATATCCTTGATTTTAGCAGTTAGATCTATTTTGAACTTCTAACTTCTAGAACTTAAGGTAATAAATTGGTTATGTTTTAAGCTACTGTGTTTTTGGTAATTTGTTACAGTAGCTGTGTTAATCAGTTTCCCATAGCTATAACAAAATACTTGAGAAAAACAACTTAAAAGCTGGGTGCGGTGGCACACGCCCATAATCCCAGCACTTTGGGAGGCTGAGGCAGGAGAATCTCGAGTTCAAAGCCAGCCTCAGCAATGGTGAGGCACTAAACAACTCAGTGAGACCCTGTCTCTACATAAAACACAAAATAGGGCTGGAGATGTAGCTCAGTGGTCAAGTACCTCTGAGTTCAATCCCTGGTACCAAAAACAAAAACAAAAACAAAAAAAACCATAAAGGAGGAAAGACTCAGTTCAGAGGTTTCAGTCAATTCTTGACTGGCTCTATTCATTGTTTCTGGGCCTATAGTAAAGCAGCACATCATGGCAAAAGGGCCTGGTGGAGCAGAGCTTCTTATGTCATAGTGCTTGGGAAGAGGGGGAGAAGGAGAGATAGACAGACAGACTGACTGATCAACCAGCCAATCAGGGATAAAAATATCACCTTCAAGGGCAGGACCCTAGAGACCTACTTCCTCTAACTATGCCTCACTTCCTGAAGTTTCTTCCACCAGCTGGAGACCAAGCTTTCAACATATGAGCCTTTGGTGGACATTAAAGATCTATACTATAATAGCAGCCATAGGAAACTAATACAAGAATTCAGTTTTGCTTCAATTTGGAACCAGCCCTTCTGACTATCTTATATTTCTTTGCAAATAAACCTCTTTTCTAAGTACTTTTGTCTCTGAGTGTTCCCTGACAGTCACCATTGAATAATTCATTTTCTACCAATAAAATGTCAGCAAGAATATAAGATTTGTTTCCATTACTTATATATTAAAATATATGATGTAGTTCTTTATTTCAAATCACTGCACCATTTAGTGGCACAAAACAAACTTTTATTATGTTCATATATTCTAAGCATCAGGCCTTCAGAAAGAGTACAGTGGGGATTATTTGCCTCTGTTTATGATAATTGATCCTTAATTGGTAGACAGAGAGGGCTAGAAGACTCATACCCTCCTCAGTCCAGCAGTTAATGGCATCTGTATTCTGGAACATGAGCTGGGCCTATAGAAGGGAACACCATCACATGATCTCCCAAGGTAGCTGGAACTACAACTCTTCTAGAATGTCATAGAGTTGGAATCTTAAAATATGGAGCTTTTTTAGCCTGGCTTCTTTCACTAAGTATCATACATTTAAGTTTCCTCCATGTCTTTCTATGGTTCAATGGCTCCTCTCTTCTTTTCACTGATTCTATTTTTTGGACATACAACAATGTGTTTATTCATTCACCTTTTGAAGGACATCTTGGTTGCTTGAAGCTTTGGCAACAGTGGATAAATCTGCTATAAACATTTGTATGCAAGTTTTGATGTAGACAGTTTTCAATTTGTTTGGGTAATCACGCAGGAGCACAATTCCAAATAATACGATAAGACTATGTTTAGCTTTGTAAGAAACCACTAAACTATCCTCCAAGGTGGCTGCACTATTTTGCATTCCTACCAGCAATGAATGATAGCTCCTGTTGCTCAACATCCTTGCCAACATTTGGTATTGTCAGCTTTTTGGATTTTGACCATTCTGATAGGTATGTAGTAGTAGTATCATGTTTAAATTTGCAATCCCTAATGACATATAATACTGAGCATATTTTCATAAGTTTATTTGCCGTGTGTGTGTGTGTGTGTGTGTGTGTGTCTGTCTGTCTGTCTGTCTGTCTGTCTTTAGTGGAGTACCTATTCAGATATTTTCCTATTTTTTATTGGTTTTTTTTCTTTCTTAATTGAGTTTTAAGAAGTTTTGGCTACAAGTTCTTTATCAAACGTGTAACTTAAAAATATTTTTTAATTCACTTGAACTTCTCTGGGACCCTCTGGTGAGACACAGAGCTGAGGCTAACACCCATTGCATTAAGGAGCATAGAATGGAGGTAACTATCATTAGTATCACCCATCCATTCATCTCAATGGCACATCAGTGAGGTACAGCCCTATTCCTCTCCCTGGAAGTCTATCTTCTAGTTTAAGGCCACATGTCTTCTCACTAAAAAGAACTGCCACAACTGACTTCTGGGAAATAGAGGGTCCTTTTGGTAGGGATTCAAGTTTTATCAGGCTCTAGTCTTTCAAACCTGGAAAGAGGTTCAATTTTGTTTGTTCATATTTTTGTGTCTTAAAATATAATCAGAGATAGGGCCTTCAAGTTCTCATTCTGTGAGTCTAATCTTTCTTTATATTCCTTGAGAATTTCAGAGAAATTGCCATCATCACTGTGATCTAAAAAGCCACACTTGTGTTCTCTTCCTGCCAAACATTTGCCAAGCCACCTCGTATCCAACCAGATGTTTAAGGGGTTCTTTAGTACTCTTTCAAACCCAGTTTCATCTCTAGTACATGATGTTCCTTAAATCAGCTGTGACTTCTGAAAACTCCCAGTCATCCTTGCCCACCAGTGTTCCAAAAGGACAACAGTCACTGGCTCAGAACCCACTTGTCCCTCTGCTGGGACCATGATCCATCTGTGGTTCAGATAGGTTCTGCCCTGGGATTCTTAGCAGTCCTGGATGAACTTCCCACATGTATCATGTATGAATTCTATTGTGCACATGGAACATAAGAAATTTCACATTACTTTTATCTCCTGGAATAAAATCTTTTCTGAGCCCTGCATCCTACTGGGTTCCTACTGGGCATCCTTTCCTCATTTAGGGCTAGCAAAGTTCCCAGGTATCTGACATAATCAAGAATAGCTCTCTGGTCATTGGGCCAACACTAATATGGTCATTCTCCAAGTCCATGAAATCCCACAAAGGTGAGCATTCACTCTGTCCTGGGTTCATGGTCAGAGCTGTGTGTCCAGAGCCTCAGGTCCAGCCTGCCAGATGCCCAGGCAATCATAATCTGTTCATATCCTGCCACTTCCCTTTGTGACTTCAAGGATAAGGCACAGGTGCCTGCTACCTATAAACCTAAAAATCCTCCTTCTCTCTTGGTGTTAGAGGATATTCTAAAACATTCTCCTTCCTGTGGCAGCTTCAACATTTTGAGCTACTTGGGTGCTGAGTCCCTTCCTCCACCTTCACCCACTCCCCTGCAGCTCTGCACATTGCCCTGTGGAGCACAGACTTTGGCAAAAACAAAATTCAGGAGGAGCCACTGTCTCCAGAGGGCCTGGGAAGTAGTGCTTCTTGCAGAAGCTCCAGGTGAGAGAACAGAGGCTTTAGGGTAGGAAATTGCTACTGTACAGCACCAAGAAAAAAATCCAATTACTATTTCAGTAAATCATTCTGCCACAACTAAATTACCTTAATTATAGGATAGAATATCTCTAAGGATTCTTATCACCTTAACTCCCAGAATTTGCTTGGAAAAAGCCTGTGATCTAAATCATCAGGCCCTTTTGCCCACCAGCATGCTGTCTTCAGTTTGCCTGTGATTGGGAGTGGTTTTATTTTGGCCTCTCTGTCCTACTGGACTGTGAGGTTTTAAGGGCAGGGCCTGAGTTTTTCTGTAGCAGTCGGGTCCCAAGAGGAAGTAGATGGCTCAATGAAATTGGATAATGCAAAGAGGATTTATTTATCAGGAGACTCATTACAAAGGTATAGGAAGGATGTAGGGAACCTCAAGGGATAGTGTGAGAAATTGGAGCTAGCAGAGACCCAAAGAGATGAGAAAGAGGGGTCAGGTTAATGAAACCCATAGGGAAAGAGTCAGTAGAGTCAGAAAACATGCCAAGGTCACCTGGGAGGATCCATGGAATGCCACTATCCTGTCCTCACTCTCTTCATTCCGACTGAACTCTCCACTGGCCAACCAACCAGAAGCCAGAGGGCATGGGACCATTAATGTAATTCATCCTGCTCATCCCTGAGGCAGAGAACAATTTAACCTCTCTGGGCTCTAGAGTCCATGAGTAGGTCTTCACTCCTGGAGCAACTGTAATCTATGTGCTCATGAGTTCTATAGTCTAGGGATAGAAAAGGGAAGCTAACTCCTATCTTCTTACTGCAAGTCCACAGCTTGTTCCATTCTTCTTGACTACACTGAATCTCCCGAGTGATTCTGAGCATATAAGCACTTAATTTGAAAGACACAATCCATCACTTGATTATAAGCTGATTTACAGTTAATGTGGGTTGTTCTGTTACTCGAACTGGACTATAAACTCTATAAAGGTGAGATTTGTATCTTATACCTTTCTTATATTTCTTACAGCTCTAAACATAGTGTGTTGTCCATAGTGGGTACTTGATACTTGTCAAATGAGTGAATAAGCCATTGAAGAGATTTCTGACCGTCCAGACAGAATTGAGCTCCAGGGATAGGAAGGGGCATCTTTTGAATGACAGCCATACCCTGTGCTCCTACAGAGACTTCTCAGGGAAAGAACTACCTAGAATCAGACATAAATTCCAAACTTCCTCCTCCCCTCCCTCTAGTAACTAAAGCCTTAGAGGCAGTGTCAGACAAGCTCCAAGAATAGAAAGATGATTCTGGGACACAGAGTCATTCAGTCATCCAGTCATCTGTTCATCCACTTAACAAATAATGACTGAGGCTTTTCTAGGTCTTAAGCATCAAGCTAGGTATTATGTATACTACAGTGAATGAGATGGATATTGTGCATATAAACTTAGGAATTAATATGAAATTGAAAAGTGTGATAAGCACAGTAAAAATTTTTTAAAAAATAGTAACATAAGAAACACAGAGACATGTCCTGCCCTCACCCTCCTGCTTGCCTCAGAGGTCACTGAAGACAGCTCCCATCAATGTAAGTGAGTTTCTGCACTGACTCTTTGCTTTGGGGCATTTTCTGGCCTCCATTCCTCTCTGAGGGAGGCCAAAAGTTTAAGGGAGTTTGGTGCCCCTGGAACAACCTTTACCAAATGAGGAAGAGAGATGGGAGCTGGTGGATAAATACCCTGCCTTCTGCTCCCCTGGGGACAATTCTGAGGCATGGTTCACAAAGGCTATCTCAAGAGGGAGCCCCATCATCATCCCACTCCAGCCTCTCCCCTCTATATATCCCAGAGAGATAGAACCCTAGTACCCACAGCAGTCACTTATTAACCCTCGCTTGGCTGGCTTGGTTCCCTTCTCTGAATCACTCTCTGCCTCCCCTACTGGTGCTTCCTGGAATTGCTCTCCCAATAAATTACTTGCTTCCATATTTTGCATCTCAGGATTTCCTTTTGGGGAACCCAAAACTAAGATCACAGAAAAACAATCTGTAGTAAGGTCAGCAGCCATTATGCTGTGCCTCTTCTAATCTCGGGGGTCTGTGACATCAGTTAAGTCAAGTCTTGGAATTTTGGACGAGGTGAGTCCAAGTTGGTGGTCCTTATCAGAAGGTAGAGAAGAGATGCCATACACTGGAACAGGGGTGGGACACAGGAAGTGACTGCATGAAAGGAACCACCTGGCTGCCACAGGAAGAGGGAAACAATGTCTTGTTCTCTCCACAGAAAGACAACTTGGTTCCCATTCACCACTTCGTGGTGGTGATCTGGACTGTCAAAGTAGAGAAGGGGCACGGGCAGAGAAAATGGTGCCAGCTCTGTCTTTCCTTCCACAGGCTTGAAGGGCAGAAAAAGATGCTTTACAGACCAACAATGGTCTGCTTAGAATTTATGTTCAATAACTCCTCCTCTCCCAATATTAAACCTCAGGAAACTTCTACTATATTCAGGGGATGATTTCTCTAAGAGCCAGTGCAACATCTGACTTCATCTTTGAATCCCTGTCACCTAGCATAGAGAAAGAGATGGTGCATTTGGGGAGGTGTCATCCCCTCTCTAGTTGATTTCCCTTGTGTAGGGAGCCCCATCAGCACCCCACTGCAGCCTCTCCCCTCTGTGCCCTCTCTGTGTCCTGGGAAGTAGAGAGTGGCCCACCTGATTGCTGGTTTGGGAAGAACATGGGTAGGGGTAGCCCAAACCTTTCCTCTCATCTTTCTCTCCACAGTGAGCTGCCCACAGGGTGCGTGTGTTCTCTTGGAGCCAGCACCTCTGGGGCAGGGCAGGCAAGTTGCCTGATTCTAAAGTTCAGCTTTCACCTAAGACCACAGGCTTACTCTCCTTTATTAGTTGCATTATTTTCAACAGCAATACGCTGGTCCCTAACAATTCCTTATTCCAATGTCTTAAAAGTTAATTGGTCCAGCTCCTATTATTATGGAAAAAGAATTCCACAACTTTAATGAAACAGAGTAATAGAAATGAAAAAAAAATTCTGAGTTCTGAGTCGCCTTCTACTTAGCAGCTACGTGAACTTGGGGTTATACTCACTGTTCTGAGACTCAGTGTCTTCATTGTTACAAATACTGGACCAGGTGAATTCCAAGAATTCCAGGTGAATTCCAAGATCTCATTCATGATTCTAAGCTCTGGGGTTTATAGGATCTTTGACTTCTGGGGAGCTTTCCTTGTCCTACAAGATCTGGGTGAGTTTCCCCTTCTTTGTACAGCCCAGGGCCCCGTCTTTCCTTCCTGAGGGCACTCGTCACATCATTTGCACTACTGCATCCTCAACTAGTCAGTTAGCACTACCAGGGTGGGGTCCTGTCTGTCTTGTCCCCTGCTGGATTCCCAGCACTATTTGGGATGTGTCATAGCAGGTGCTTAATAAATATTGGCTAAATTTACAAATGTGATATAATGCAGGAGCCAGAGACCCCCATAGCATAGTCAGACTATTGCATAGTCCCCTCCCCTATGCAATGGGAGAAAGAAAGCATCACAATGGTTGATCTGGCCACAACTCTGATGCCCCAGGAATCTGGGAAGTGGATCAAATGCTAAAGACCAAAACTTGACTCTGTTTCTGAAAAAGAAAACATTTTCCTATATTGTTTGGCAGATTAAATGGCTAGTGCTTAGGAAGCAGCAAATAATCTTCAGGGGAGTGGCAACCACCTCTCCCATGGTCTGTCTGTATTTGCGGGCGTCAGTGTTAGGGCTATTGCTGGTGGGAGGGGCGGGGTGCGTGCACATGTGCACACGCGCACACTCAAATTGTCAGTGAGGCTTTTAGCCATTTGGAAAGCACAATAAACTCCTCTCCATTTCCATCTGCACAAGCCGTTGCTGTAGTCATTCCCCTCCACAAGCCCCACAGCTATTTTGAGACTTCCCAGCCCTGGGATTGGAGGAAATGAGCAAATCAACCCTGAGCACGCTTTGGGTAGCTCTGTGACCTTGCATTCCTCCCAGTGACCTTTCTCATGTTGCTCTTTGCATGGGCAACTCCAGCCATTACATTAGCAACACACAATTACACCTTCAAGGTAGATTCAAGTTCAGGCTCTGCCAGGACATAAATACCTTAATGAGGTGACAGCCATGCAAAACTTCTGAGTGGTATAAATCAGGGCTCTGAGAGATGGCAATGACATGTTGGCAGCTTCATGCCCCAGCACAAAGAAGCAAGGAAGGCAGGGAGGAGGCAGAAGCAAGGGAGACGGGGAGAGAAACACGAGAAGGGAAAATGAAAGGAAGGGAGGAAGGAGGAGGCTGCTTTTCTATGACAAGGCTGTGATCGCTTGAGGCACGTTGTTTATATAAACAATTTCTAATGTTTTCATCCACCATTTGCCCCCTCATCCCTGCTGTGGGACTCCTCTGCTGGTTCAAATTCCTGCTGGCACACCAGGGTCCAGCACCTGTGTACAGCAAGCACTCCCCAGTGGACAGTACCCACAAGGCTCCAGGTTTCCCTTGCCTCTGCTGTATCCCCCAGATACCTCTTGGCCCATGGGGTGGAAGCAGAGTGGGGCCTCTACAGCACAAATCCCTACCTTCTGTCAGGGTCCCAAGGGAATAGTGATCTCAGGTCCACAGGCAGAGTGAATGAGCCACTATCCCCCCTCCAATGCCACCCAGGAAAGAGAGCTCCAGTGCTGGTGCTCTGGCCATGAAATAAGGGGACCTTCCCATCCCCGAACCTCCTTGGTCTCACTCAAACAGCTTTGGCTCTGTTCTATACTGATTACAGAACAAAATGGCCCTGGATACTCCTTGGAGCACTCCTATCCAAACATCACAGGTAGGCCTGTGACCTGTTGCCAGATCCTGAGAAAAGGTGTGTGTGGGATAAAATCCCAAGTCAGGGGTCAAAATTAAAGGAAATAGCAAAAGGTCTGTGGAGCACAGTCAGCCTGGTCTGTTTCCTCAGACTGCCACTCCCTGTAAGGGTTCAGTGGCTACTCTGTGGGAACGTTTGCCTGACCTCAAGGCACAGATGTCTAACATGATATCCACTGTTCTAGGCCTGACTATTCCCTTCCCAGCAGTCTCACCATCTCTTGGGAGCTTCAGTGTTTTGTTCCTACATCATAGGAGTAGAATGAGGGACTGTCTTTACCCAGCTTACCATAGGAATAAGAGGAGCCCAGTATAGCACGGCCCAACAGAAATATAATGTTAGCCACATATGTAATTTTAAATTTTCTAGTAGCAATGTTAAAAAAACATAGGCAAAGAGATAAAAGTTAATTTTAATTTCATGTTATTTAACTTGATATGGTCAAAATATGATTTCGACATGTAAGCAACATAAAATATTATTGCAATATTTGGCATTCTTTTTCATAGTAAAGGCTTTGAAATCCTGTCTGTGCTTCACATTTATAGCGCATATTAATTCAGACTAGCCACATTTCAGTTGTTCAGTGGTCACATGTGCCCTATTGGATTGTCCATTCTGGTGGGATTCCTTGAGAGTCATACTCTTTATGTTCTCCAGCCATCCTGGAGATGCCAGCTTCAGGTGTATGAGCAAGTGAGCACACAGGCTCTCTGGGAAAACCAGAAACATAAAACATAGAACATTACGTAAGGGCACCTCAGATAAGACTCCAGCACAGATGTTCCAAAAACAGTAAAGGTATCTGCTTGAAAACATGGTCTCCAAAGCTAAAACATGATGGGGTCCTCGTTGCAAAATAATTTGCTGAGAGTTGCAACTAGTGGCTTGCAGATTTATTTTGTTTGGCCTGTAGATCAATATCTCATCTGGTCTAAAAAAATTAATTGGATGTCCACACATAAAAATTGAGTGATTTTACATTAAAATCTGGCTTTCCCATTTCTCTTGTGGGATCAGAAGATTTGGGATGAACCAAGCCCACATTTCTGCACATCAGCACGCTAATGGAGACAACGTTCCTGCCAACCTCAAGCATCACCCCTTTCATAGGCCACACACCTGCCCTCCCAGTCACTGCAGACACAACCACTCCCTATTGTCTTCCCATAGCAGCCAGGACTCAGTTGTCCTGGTCATCACACCTGCTCTGTTACTTAGAGATATTGTAGTGGCACTCCCTCCTCCACAGAAAATCTTAAGCTTCTCCAGAAATCTTCACCATTATTGATCTTAGGACTATCAGCAAAAGAGTCTCTACAAAAGAGTTCAATGTAGTTAAAGTTTCTATTTCCTGTTGCTCTATCTTACTTGGCCACGGCCTGAAAGAGATCAGCACTCCAGGTGCTGAACATCCCCTTTACTAGTTTTTCACAAGCACTTATGGTCTCGTGTAGTAACAATATAATAGGTTATGGAAGTGTGTTTGCAAATACAGAGTGTGGTAGGAAAGACAGGGCCAACAAGGCATCTGGCCTTGAACCTGAGCTTCACAGAGATGTTTATATTTCAAAGATAAGAGATGTTACTAATTGGGCTCCATGGTAACAGCTGGCAGGTGGAGGAAAGAAAGGGGAGAAGAAGCTCTCCCCTTCTCAGGCGCTGTCCTTGAAGTGTTAACTTGCCCAGAACAGTGAAAGAAAAAGCTGCTTTTGTGTGAACTTCTGCAGACTGTGAACTTCTGAGACCCTCCCCTTACATGCTGGGTATAAAGTTTAGGCTGAAACTGCCTAAACTCAGGTTCAGAGGGATTAATTGATTACAGCAAAAGCCTTACCCTCTAAACCAACTGCAGTCAAAACTTCTTCCTGCTGTCTTCAGTGTCTGTGTCTGTCCCTACAACAATACTCCTTGCCCCATAGTGTACCTAAAGTGGGAGAATCCAGATTGATCCAATGGGCCATATGCTTTCTCTATCATGCTTGCCTTTCTCACTGTGACCTACCCTGTTCCCTGAGGGCATTTGAGTTTGTGGCCCTGTGATGATTCTGTGCCCACAATTCACCTTGGAAAAGGTAGATCCAGGGACTTTTGCCACCTTAGATTCTCCATTTCTCTGAAAATCTCTCTCTCTCCCTCCTCCTCTCTCTCTGTCTGTCTCTCTCTCTCTGCACCAGCCCTTCTTTGCAACAGTGAAACCATATCTCTAACTCTGAAGTGCTCTGTAGCAAGTTCCCAGAAAATGACAGAGCAGAAATCAAGCTCTGGTTGCTTTTGTTTTTCTCTTTATCTAAATCAAAAAGGAGGAAGAGATTATGAACCAACCATGCAGACAAGAGAAGGGAGTATTTAAATCAAAACACACAGCACGATGATTGCCGGGCTCCTCCAGCATCCTGTTCACCTGGGGAAACTGGCTCTAGTAGAGGACCTTCCTCTTCACAAGCCATACTCCTTGTCCTCATTACCGCCCTACCTCTGCACCCACATGTCCAGAAAGGCACCTAGGACTGTAACTAGACTCCGTCTCACTTATTAGCATGTTTCCCTCTGCTCATGTGTTAGCTCCTTGAGAACAGGATCCCGGGCTTATTTATTGCATGTGTCTTTGCATCCTAGCACCTGACACAAAGTCACTCTCTGTATACAGAGAGTAAAAAAGACACAAATAGGAAACAAACACAAGGAACCTTGAGATGGCCAGCCCCACAATTACAAACTTACTGTTTTTTTTATTATCTACATGAACGTGGGCAGAAAAATACCTTCCTAAGCCTCAGTTTCCTCATCCATAAAGTGAGAAGAGTGATTTTCTTCTGTTGGAGTTAATGTGAGGATTTGGTGGGGGTTCAGGAAAAGTGGGTTCACCTCTCCTTTAATCTGGGCCAGAAGAGGGGAACCAGAGGCGATAGGGCCTGGGCTGATTTGCACAGTGCTCCTTGGCTGCCCACAGGCTACAGCTGGAATACAGGCTGTTCTGACCCTCGGTCTTACTTCATCCCCAAGGGGCAGGTAGCAAGAGGTGTCCTCCCAGCCTGGGCCTCAACTCAGGAGTGCCTCACAGGATGGACAGTGATGTGCTCAAAGGACGCTTCTTGTGTTGCCCTCTTGGTTTCATCCTTGACGCATGTTCATCAGCTGGCTGGTCTCCCTTCCTCCCTCCGCTCCATGTACTTTTCTCTAGATGGATGTCTCCCTTGTCTCCCCCAAAGACACATCTTTCTGTGATTTGCCCCTCCATCCCTCTCTTTACCCCAGAGCCTTTCCTCCGTCTTTATTTTCCTTTAGTGTTCTTCACCCATGTTTTTTTCTTACCTGGCCACTATATAAAATGAATGTGTGCTTTAAAATTACTCAGTATGTTTCTTGTATATGATAAATTTTAAGTGGAATACTTTATACTTTTCTCTCTTTTTGATCCTCCACACTCAATCCCCTCATAGATGAGTTAAGGGTTTCCATTTTATGCTCATCAGCACCTCATAACATATTTACCTCATTAGATTTATCATATTGTACTTGAGTAATCTGTGTGTCTCCTTTGGCTTGAAAGCTCTGTGAGGGGTGGCCTGTGTCTTGTTCATCAAAACTTCCTGCACAGGCCCTGGCACAGGGAGGAAGCAGTGCAGACCGAATGAAGGCTGGCATAAGCAGCTGCGGGCCTATGCACTCCTTGAGTGGACCAAGCGAAAGAACAATAGGATTCACTGGTTGGGGTAATAGGAAGTCCAAGTAGGCTTCAGGCCCATCTAGGTTCAAAGGTTTAAAAATATCACCAGGAAGCTATTTATGGATTCCCTGAGGCTCAAGAAAAAAGACTTTTTATCAATATTTGAGCAAGAGTTCTGGAGATAGACGTGTCTTTCCCAGAACCAATGATCAAGGCCATGCTTAGAAGGCCAGGAGTGTTCCTGCCTCACCCAGGAACCAGGGAAAGGTGGTTAGTACATGGAGCGTAGGAGGTGCTTGTTTGTTAGCAGAAGAGCATGGATGAAGCCTGAATCCTGTCGTTGCCCACTGCAGAGGCTCTTGGTTTCCTATGTCTTTACTTGTGCTCCTCTTGTCCCATCCTTAAGCCTGTCCACTCTTGAGTACAATGCTTTTCTCTCCTTCGTAGCTGCCCACAAATTCTCACCAGCTGCTCCACCCACAGTGGCCACCACTGCAGGCCACAGGCTGGCAGCTGGGCATCGCAGGCAGTACCCGTTGTGTGCACACGTGCAAGCCGAGCATCACAGAGCAAGTGGAAGTGCTTGCTGGGAAACATGCTGCTTTGCAGAGTGCTGAGTGTTTATTTGGATTAATGATTTTCAGAGTTGCCAGATTTCAAATGTAAATCAAATATTTATTGGTGATAGGTGGCAAGGAGAAAAAGTATACTTTTGGGGTAATTATTCATGTATTCCCACACATCTGTCATTGGAGTAGCTGAATTTCAAGCCCATAAACTGGACCCAAGCGATGACAATCTTATTTATAATTCCTAACACTTATATAGTGCTTTAGCATTTACAAAATCTTCCCGTATGTTATATATTTCAGCTCTAAGTCACTCTCCTGTACAAGGTGAGATTTGTAATTCCCATTCTACAGATGAAGAATGTGAGACTCTGAATGTTAGGGGATTTCTCTCCAAGTAGCAAAAGCAGGGGTTAGGACCTACTCAGCACAATTCCAGTACATAGTTCTCACCAAGCTGCTAGTGTAGCCCCACCCTCTTTCCTTATCAGAACCCCTAAAACCCATAAACAACCTTTCTTGAAGGATTTTCAAGTTACCAAGATTTTTCATGAACATAATTGCATTTCGACAACAATCTATGAAACAGATATCTCCATTTTTTTTGACAAGTGCTTACAGGTCAAGAATTATGTGTGAGAAAATTACAGAGATGAGCCAGAGATAGAAGGTATGGTTTTACCAGTTACTTCCCCCCCCCCAAAAAGTACCACGGGGTCAAGCTTCCCATGAGGGATTCAGACAAATGCTAAGTCTTGGCCATGTTTGATCATTAATCAAATGCACAGCAAGACTGTCACAGAAACTTTCCTCTTCCTGCCTAATCTTTAAAATCAGTCTGTTCTTTCATCTCAATTTAAGTCGACAGACATCATTCTCACAGATAATTGTCTATTTGTACAAACCAAATTTCTGACCTTTTCAAATTTTCATCTGTCTTTCAGATGATGGGCACCACTTCACACTAGTGTCTGACCTTCACGAGTCCTCCAGCATCAGCTGACGGCTCTTTTCCTTAGCCCACTGGTGCTTCTTTTTACATGTCAAGTGTCTCATTTGAAGATTTGTTTAACCTCACAGAGAATTGGATCTGAGTCCTCTGCTCTTGATATGGCCAATCATTTCCCACTATCATGAAATCAAGCCTTTTTGCTATAGCTGAAGAACCAGGCTAACTCGTTGACCTGGAACATGTTTGGGCTGTAAGGTCAGCTGCTTTGCTGTGATGCTCTGCTAAGACCCTTCCCTAGTCAACACCTGATGAAGGATGTCATATCACATGTCTGTCACATTAGCTTTTTCTATCACAGAATGCTAGAGTTGGAAAGGGCCAAACATTATTCAACGGTTCTAATCTTCAAATTAAAAAAAATATCTCAGATCTTCTTGAAGTATCTGATGAAAAATTTGGCTGAAGGGTAAAAACAAGACTTCCAAACTACACACAGGATCCTTCTTCCTTAAATTCTCTAGAAAATAAAATTTAGGGACATCTTGATCTATTTTGAGCCCTGGATCCCTCTGTCTTGCATATTCTCACACTAGTTTCTTCTTTATCAATGCTGTAATCTGTTTGAATAAGTTATAAATTCAATGATGTTCTCTACCATTTTAATGAAATAGAAAGAGCCCTAGGCATGGACTCATGAAATCTGGGTTAGTCCAGGCTCAGCCCTACCTGACCTGGGAAAGCAAAAGCCTCAGTTATTCCTCACTTCTTGATCTCTACAATAGGGAATCATGCCGGTCTCCAGAGGATGGCTGGAGTGACAAATGAGCTCAGGTATTTAGGTGGCGACTGCTTTTACCACCCCCTCACTTCTGCAGGACTGCTCTAAACTGGGGAAGAAGACACTCAACCTGAGAATCAGCTTGATCCAAAGGCAAATAAAAATGAATTGTTTTAAATGTTCAGGGTCTTTGACCATCTCTCTCTCCAAAGCAATGGGCAGAGGACATATAGGAGTCTGAGTAAGGAGCAACTGGCACTGCACCCCCCGCCATGCAGCAAAGGGAGACGTGTACACACACATGCAGAGTTGAGGACCATAAATAAAGAAGGGCCTACGCTTGGATTCACAAAGGGACCCCCAGTGATGTTAGATCTTGACATGCCTATGCCCACCCTGGACTGGTCCTCCAATTTCCCCTGCCCCTCCTGCCTATGCAGATGAAGTCCCTGGTTTGAAGCGTGAAAGAAGTGGATTTGAAGAGTGAAAAAAGTGGATTCTGGGCTCAGAACCACCCCTGTGATAAAAGGTGTGAGATTTAATTTTTTAGAAGGCAGATGCTTTGCATGTTAGATAACTGAGGCCTCTCAGACAGGAAATTCACAAGAGACCTCAAACACAAGAACAAGTGTAAGTATCAGGGTGTACCCAAGAGGAACCCCATGAAGAGTTTAACTAGTTGGCTGTTTTCTCGCCCTGTGGACTATGGAAATAGTAGAAGCAACTATCAGTTCACCTTTCTTCTCCAGCTATGGAAGTTGCTTCAGTCAGTGCCTTTAGCCATCCAGTCCTGTATGGAGGTGGGACAGGTAGAGAAGGCATGAGGCAGTGTAGGGGAGTGTGGCAACCTCAAGTTGCCCCTCCACTGAGTTCTACCAGGCTGTCGCACCTTCATCCTATGTGGGATGTCAGTCCCCAAGTTGAGGTGGTGTCAGCAGTGAGGTGAGGGGGACTGTGGTGGAGTTGGAAGGAATGGGGCACTCCCACCACAGAGAAATGATTGCCAACAGGCAATCTGGTAGCTGATAGTAATCAAATTGCCCCTTTCTCCAGACACTGGAAAAGTGACCCTTGAAGGGATAGAAGCTGACACGGGTGATAAGTTTTTGACGGCATTCTCTGCAAACTACTAAGCTTACCCTGGTAAGAAAGATGATCAGAGGGGCAAGACTTTCCCTTCTGTGGCCCCACTGTCCCCCATCAGCTCCCCATGGTGCAGTCTAAATGTCAGGGAGCAGACACTTGCTCCCAGCCTCCCTGCACAGCCCCTGTCCCAAAGGCTCCAAATGATGCTTTCCTGGTCCCCAGCAAGGCGAAGAAAACGTGGCATTGTGATATGACAATGCAGATCACTTCCCAAATGTTCCCTTCCCAGTTATTGAATGTGGCCAGAGGACTTCTGGGCACTCGGCTCTTCCTATCTCCAGTGACCTTGATGTTTCCCATGCCTGGAACAATAGCACACATCAATTATAGTAAAATCGCTCCTAGTTCTTGGCTCCCCAGTGCCACAGGGCCCCCTTGGGAGCCATAAGCTGTGTGCTCATAGAAGACAATCACCTCACTCCCTCTTGATTAACCTCTTTAAAAGCCAAGCCACTATTCCCAAGAGTAGAAAGCCCTCCCCGCTTTGGAGTGAATCATGAACCGTCTCCAATGCCTCTCTGTGCTCCCAGCTTCAGCCCAAGAAACATGAATAAAGCTACTGTGGTGCCAGAGCAGCCATCCTGGGTCAATTTTCCTTCTGCAGAGGTACTTTGAGGTCAGGGGGTCTAGCAGAGGTCACGGAGCTGGTGTAAGAGCTCTTGCTCCAGCCCAGAATAGGTAAGCTATAGCCTCATCTTTCAATAAGTCAGTGGATGATGTCTGAAGTTCATAAATCAAGAAATGGTAATATGCACACTATTTAGAGGTGTAAAAATAAACTCTGGTAGAACCAAAACCAGAGACACTCAGTAGTAATCTGCAGGAAGTAATATTTGGGAGGGCAGAAGGTAGACACCAGGGCACTGTTTCTCATTTTGAGCACTTATATATCATTTAACTTTTAAATATATCTATTAATTTTTCACCCTGATTCAAATAAAAAGATATGAAGAAGTCAAAATATAATAAAATAACATGATCATGTGTAAATTACAGATTTAGAGAACTGATGGAGCTGGAAAAGAATCTAACAAGTCCCTTCTCTAGCTCACCCTTTACCCGCTACTTACATACATATGGGGAAACTGGCTCAGAAAAGGAGAGATCGCTTGCCTTAAGTCTTCTGGCAGGTTTTTATACTAATCTTATATCAACAATACAATCATGTAATCATGGTTAAAGTGGGGAGGTAGAGCATGAAAACACAAGGACCAAAATCTCTTCTGGTTGTGCCCTGTGGGTCCTATTAGCAGAACTCATTGCCACTTTTGTAATGACAGTCTCTTATAGTGGTAGGCTATACACTGAGTCAGGGATGCCATCCTGGAGAGTCAGGGTTATCAAAGGTGTGGAGAGGAGCACAAGGGGAAGCTTTTATCTGGATTAAAAGACCTTGGTTCAGCAGCACTCTAGTTCTATAATGCTGAGGGAGACACTTGGTATATCTGTGCCTCATTATCCTAGTCTACAAAATGGGGATAAATAATAATAGCACCTACCTCATAAGAATACTGTGAGGAATAAATAAGTTAACGTATGCTCAATATTTAGAACAGTGCATGCCATATGGTAAGAGTCACATAAGTGTTAACCTCCCCAACCTGATATGCCAAACCCCTAAGACTTTAAGAAATACATATAAATAGAGAAGTTTTTATGGATCTGAAGATGTGAAGCATACGGGCGTAAGGCAAGAAGACTTGTAAGATAAGATTTCACAGGGCATTCTAACACATCCTGGAAAGACACATGAAAATCTAATGTGTCACCATGCCAGGAGTCAGTGGGTCTGTCATACTGGGAACTGCACCAGAAGTTATCCTCACTCGCTATGCCAAGAAACAGTTGATGGTGCCAGCTGAGAGGCTACCACCTCCTGGGAAGAAAACAACATGCCCCAGTATTACAAGGAAGAATCTTGCCACAGAAAATGAATGTAGAATCAAGAATTGTGAGGTGTCAGGAGAAGTGAACATAAGATAGAACTCTCTGACAAAGGAAAGAACCTCCAGAGTAAAATATTAAGTCTTTTCAAAAATACAGTTAGAATCCTCTTAAAAATTAAATTCAAAGTTGTTTCAATATTTGAATGAGTGATCTTTGAGAGAACAAATTGGAGATACTGAAATTTAAAATATAGTTGATATGTTTAGCAACAGCACAGATACAGCTGAAGAGAAAATTAGAGAACTGGATAATAAAACTGTAACAACAATTCTTAATTAAGCCCCATGAGATAAAGAGCAGGAAATATAAAATGAGAGTATGACAAATTAATCACGACAAGAAACCAAAGAGTGTCTTGATACTTATTCCATAGATTTCCATTAATTAATAAATAAAATTTTATTAATTGTAAATGATGAAATAATGATTTCTAAATGAATAAATCTGAAAAGACACCATTTTAACTAAATAATCAAAGTTAGTATTAGCAGTAACAAGAAAAATCAACACCATGCCTCCCAGATATGTTGCACTTAGAAAGGCACATCATTTCTCTGGTGTTCTTTCCAGAGATGCTTGAACTCAATCCATTCAAGAAAAAAAAAAATCAGACACCTCTAAATTTAGAAATACTCTACAAAGTAATTGACTTGGGTCTTCAAAAACGTCAAGGTCATGGAAGCAAAAACAAAAAGTCCAAGAAATTCAGATTTCAGGAGTCAGGGAGACATTCCAATTCAATATAGGAATGGACCTATATATTGGACCCTGGGCCAAAAAAAAAAAGTAAATCAGTGGAAAAACTGGCAAAATTTAAATAAGACCTATAGATTAGTTAATAGTATTGTATCAGTGTTCATTTCCATGTGTAGACAACTGCAGTATGGTCATATAAGAGGTAACATTTAGAGGAAGTGAGATGAAATGTATATTAAAATTTTATGCACTGTTTTCTGCAACTTTCTATACATCTAAAATTATATAAAAATAATTTTTTTTAAATCACTTAGAACAAGTGCCTAATACAGAGTAAGCATTCAATATATGGTTGTCGCCATTGTGGTTATTTTGAGAAGTAACATTTAAGAAACATTCCCTGCATCCATAGTTACTAACCAGTGGGCTGATTTTCTGAAACCTCCACCTATACACCATATATTAACTTTGAAAAGAATATGCCTTTTACATTTATATACTAGTATATTTTAGAAGTATACAAAATGGATTTAACTAATAAACTATACATTCATTTAAGAATATAGCTGCAATATTTTGTATTTCTATGAAGAGATGGAATCTACTTCCCCATCCCTTGAATATGGGCTGGCCCTATTATTTGATTTGATCAATAGATACATGATAATGAAATGAAAACTCCCAAAGACGAAAAGATGTTCAACATTGTCACAGAGACACATAGATTGATAGGAAAGGATGACAATTAGCCTGACAATTGACTTTCAAATAGCAATGATAGAAACTTGAAGATAGATAATATCTTTATCAGGTCAAAGGAAAACATCTGCTAACTCAGAAAATAACTTTGAAAATGTCCTTCAAGAACAGAGTGAGGGCTGGGGCTGTAGCTCAGTGGTAGAGCGCTTGCCTAGCATGCGTGAGGCACTGGGTTCAATCCTCAGCACCACATATAAATAATAAATGAATAAAATAAAAATCCATCAACAACTAAAAAAATATTTAAAAAGAAAAGAACAGAGTGAAACAGACATTTTAATATAAAAGACATAATAGATCATCACTAAGTGGAATTCTAGAGGATCTACTTCAAATGAAAAAAAAATGATCAAAGACGTAAGAAGAAACAAAGAGCACAGATATAATAAATATGTAGGTAAATTTAAGAAAATTTGTTCTACATAATAATAACAACAATATCATATGAGATTTAAGATAAATAGGAAAAACTAAAATTCACAACAAAAACAAATATAATTTGGAGGAGAGGTAGCAGTAGTATACCATTTTAGGGTCACTTTATTGTTCTAAATGAGATTTAAAAAGATAAGATTTTAGACACAATGTTAGATATATGAACATTTCTAGCAAAATAAAAAATAGAAAAAATTAGAATGAATTAATTACATTCAATCAAAAGAAAAAAGGAGGAAAAAAACACAGCAAATGTAAGAAATAAGATAGTAACAAGAAAGAAAGTGGCAGAAATACATCCAAATAAATTGTTCCTGGGCTGAGGATATAGCTCAATTGGTAGAGTGCTTGCCTTGCATGCACAAGGCCCTGAGTTCAATCCCCAGCACCACAAAAACAAAACAACCAAACCAAATAAATTGTTCCTTATAATAAATGCAAATGGACTACAATATTATAGCAAAAGACAGGTTATAAAACTGAAGAAAATAGTAATTGATTCAGAATATTACATATCAGTAAAAAAAAGTTAAATTTTTCAATATCATTTAGAGAATTTGTTATCTTTATGGAGATACATAAAATTAAACTCCAAACCTCCCACGTGTAAAATTCAATTTTAGATGAATTTAAAGATGTAATAGTGAAAGGCAAACTTTTTGAGGCCAATATAAAAGAATAGTTTTATATTATCAAAATAAATGAAATATTCTTAAATGACACAAAAAATCAAATTGCAAAAGACAAATTTTATAAACCAACTACATAAAATCAAGAAACTTAACCATCAAAACACACTATAAAGACTTCAAATTTATTAATTAAAGCTTCAAATTTACAATACATACTATGGTAAAATGTTAGGATGAAAAATCTATTGTTTTAAATTTCTAGACAGTAATAAGAAAAAAAGAGTAGAAAAGTGTGCAAAATACTGAATATGCACAGAAGAAATCAAACTGAAGGGGTTAATAGATAAAAAGATGATCAACTATACTAGTAATTAGCAAAATGCTAAATAAACCATAACAAGATCCCATTTTATATTCACCAACTTAGTAAAGCTTTTCAAAAGCTCTTGATTCCAAGTATAATGAAGATAGGGAGCAAAACAAACTTACATAGTGCTAGCGAAGAGGTGACCTATTACACCCACCATAAAAGACAACCTGGCACTAGGTAGTTGTAGATGTTCATACCCTGTGACTACTATGTGCATGTGGACCATGGGAGGTGAGCCGATTTACTCACAGAAACACTGAAATAGTAAAAAAATAGATAGATAGATTCATCAGCCTTTAAATGGTTAAATAAATTATAGTATATTCATATAACGAAAATAGCTTATATTCATATAGTGTTTATAATATACAGTAGTCCCTCTTAACTGTGAGGATATGTTCCAAGACCTTCAGTAGATGCCTGAAACTGTAGATAATACCAACCCTATACATGCTATGTTTCTCCTATATATGCATAGCTATGTTAGTCAGCTTTCTGTCACTATAAGGAAACACATGGGAGAAGTTTATTTAGGGTCACAATTTTAGAGGTTCCAGCCTATGATTGGTTGGTACTGTTGCTCTGGGATTGTGACAAGGCAGCACATGGTGGCAGAAATGTGTGACAGAGCAAAAATTTCTCACCTCCTGGCCACATGAAACCAAGAAGGCTAGGGGGCAAGAAAGGGTATGAGATCCCACAGTCCCCTTCAAGGGCGTTTCCCAGCAGCCTAAGGACCTCCCATGAGGACTCACCACCTCCCAGCAGCACCACTTTTGGGTCTTGGCCTTTAGCATGGGCCTCTGGGGGACATTCAATAGTGAAACCATAGCAATTCCTATGATAAAGTTTAGTTTTCTTATCATGTGAGCATGAATTAGAAGCTGAAAATTAACTTTCCCATTCCAGACATTTGAGGAGGAAAATTCCAAAATTACAATATCTATGATAAATCAGTATAATTAAGAGCACAAAGAATAAGCAGAAAATCAGGTATGAAAAAGCACATTTTGTTCCTACTAGTCAAACCTCAAAACCACAGAATTTATAAGAAGGCTCTTAAGATAATTTCTTGTCATTTTGACTCTACACAGGCTAAAAATTTAAACAAATACCCTATCAACATGATTACTGATGACTCCCAACACACCAATAATTGAAAATGAGCAATTTTTGAGTTTTTCCCAAATTATAAATCCTCGGCACAAAGTTCTTTCTTTACAAAATGTTATGAAACACCACTCCCTGAATCCTATTCTGGAATTTTCCATTTAAAATCTTTGGACTTTAGTTGAGGGTGAGTAAGTGCAACTGTGAAAAGCAAGAACACGGATAAAGGAAGACAGCTGTGCCAGGAGCTGTTGTAAACACATTTTTAACTCATTAACCACACCCTTGTGGAGTGGGTATTATTGTGCTCATGTTACAGATGAGGACAGGGAGGCATAAAGTGGTGAAAACCTTGCCCTCTGTCCCAGTTAATAAGCAGTGGACTCCGGACTAGAACAAAGACAGAACTCTAGGACTGTGCTCTTATCCACCAATCTTTCCTACCTCCCAAGACACTTCATCATGGAATACACGTGCAGAAGTGCAAATTAATGAATTAAGGCTGGGCACCAAAATTCAGACAATCTCTGAAGCATAAAGTTGAATGGGGCGGGAAGTTCATTACAGAACAATCCATGCTTGTGTAATTTATTTAGATAAAGCTTAAAAATTGTAAAACCAAATAAAGTGTAAGGGTATAATCAAATAATAACAGATGATTTCATTTATTCAAATATTAAAAAGGAATCCTTGAAAACTTATATTGCTTATAGATAAAAAAAAAAATTTCAAATGTACATGCCAAAACTCTCAAGGAAAGTAAAGAGAATGATAAACATAAAATCATGGAAAAGGCTTATATGAGGAAAGGATAGAAGGAATTAGTCCTAGTGGCCTACACAGTGGGGTAACTATAACTGTGACAATTTATTATACATTTCAAAATAACTGGAAGAGTCTGAAGCCAACACATACAAATGATAAATGGTTGAGATGGAAATGCTAATTACCCTACTGAATATGTGTATCAAGTATCACTCTGTACTCCACACATATGCCTAAATATTATGTGTAAGTTTAAAAAAGTAAAAATTGAAAGGAACAATAACTTTAAATTTGACTTAAATAATGTACTCCAATTGAAAAGGAAAAACATGAAAGTAGTAATTAAAATGAATTTTGAAAAAAGAAGGGAAGTCACAAAGGAAAAGAAAGTCACAGAGGGACTGCAAAGGTAATATAATGTCTTCCTTACACCAGTTTTGGGTATGTATTGTTCATTGTATTTTCATTTTGTACCTTATACATATTTTATAAACATTTTATACATACTCAATATTTAATAAATTTTTAAATGATGTTTATAAAGAATAGGAAAGAAATAAGAAAAGCACATTGTTGAATCTAACTAAGTATTGATTGTTTAAAAAAAAAGATTTTTAATAAAAATCTGAACCCAAAGTTCTAGTCGATAGCAACATGGGCTTTGGATAATGAAAGACAAATAAAAGCATGCTTTTTTGTTGTTATATGCAAATAAAGAGTATAAATACTAATTAACTCTAACTTCATTAGAAAAATATTCATCTGCTTATGCCAAAATGGGAGACTTAGGAAAATCAAGATAAAGTGTATTGCTTTCTAATCAGTGAAAGAAATTTTCAAATCTAAAAAGTGGCACTATACACATAAAAACTATAGCAGCAAATGATCCAAAAGAAATAACTAAAAGAACTGGAAATAGTTAACTCAGGGAAGTAAGAAATGAGAGAGAGAAAAGGTAGAAAAATCTGTTTTTTATCAGAAGTCTTAAAGACTATTTTTCTTCTGAACAAATGTACAGGTATAACCTTGATCAGAATTAAAATTTTAAAAATGTGATTATCTCCAAATCCGCTGTAAAGGCATTTAATATATTGCCAACATCTATTATTCTTAAAACAGCAAATTAGAAATGGAAGCTAAAGTCTTTCATTTGGTGCAGACACCTATCAATATCATGGAAGACAAGAATGTTCACTGCCACCAATATTATTCAACATAGCCAGAACCAAAAAAGAAAAAAAAATGCAAGAAAAAGAAATAAAAGCTTTAAAAAAAAAGTGTAAAGGGAAATACCCATAGATGCAATCATCTACCTCAAAATCTAAAGAAAACTAACTGAAATCTATTGGAACTTATCTCAAAGTTCAGCAAAATCACTACACAAAAATCAATGACTTTTCTACAAACTAGTATTTACCAATCAAAAATATTTTAGAAGACAGATCTTATTCATGATAGAAGCAGAAGCTATAAGCTACCTATAAATGTATCTATCAAAATATGCAAAGCCTTTTTTGAGGAAAAAAGCAAAAACCTTTTGTGGAAGACACAAATACATGGAGAGATCCATCATGCTCATGGATGGAGAGATTCAAAACTGTATCTCATTTCTCCCCCAAATAATACAATCTTGGTCAAAATCTTAATGTGACTGTATCAATCAGAATCCCAGCAGGAAGCTAACAGCACGCTCAGATTAGGATGATTGAAGGAGGTTAATAATACAGGGACTGTATCCACACCATATAGACAGAGTCTAGGGAAGTCACAGCGAAAAGTACCATAACCCAAAGTAAGCAATAATGTAGTTATTACTACCCCTAGACCTAAAGGAGCAGAGAGAGAGAAGGAGGGAGAGAGAGCGAGAGGGAGAAAGAGAGAAAATAGTTATCAGAATCCAGAAGGGAGTTGGTAAGGAGAAGACATGTGACCTTCCATAGAGAAACACAGCCAGCCCAATGCAACACTGTTGGCAGAGAGCCAGAACAAACATCTCCCTTTATCCTCCTTCTCCATCATTTGTATCATAGATCCCTCCTTGGCCAAGTCCAAGTGCTAGAGCATCTTTGATGTAATCTGTATATTCCAATTTACCATGGAAGTGGGTAGTAAAGAACAGATTTGAAAAGATAAATAGGACCTATCTGATACTGCAAGGAAACAAGTCATCAGAAACAGACCTTTGACTATGTGGGAAACCAACAAACAATGGAGGTAGTATTTCAAATAAGGAAAAAAGGTCAATCACTCAAAAAATGAGAGCCATGGGCTCTCTGGGAGAAGGAATAGTCTGATTCCCACCTCACACCAATAAAGATAACTTCTAGGTAGATCAAATATCTAAATGTAAAACAGAAAGCTATAAGAGAATTAGCAAAACAGAATATTTTGATGTTCTTTGTTGCTAAAAGCAAAAAAAAAAAATTCATACAGATAGACACGTCTGACTTTTCCAAATATTGTGCACTAAAATAGAGCATTAAATAATTATGAGAAACAGGGAGAAAGTATGTGTGCATATTAACAAAGAACTAGTATCCATAATATACAAAGAACTCCTAGAAATCTGTAAGAAAAGAAGACAACCTAACAGAAAACGTCTAGCAATATGAGCAAACAGTTCATAGAATATTTACAAATAAGGAATAAACAGAAAATGCTCAATCTCCCTGATAACCAGGAAAACAAATTTGAACAGTGCTCTCTTCACTCATCAGATGCTCCCAATGTTAAACACTGTAGTAGCAGGGAATGGAGAAACAAGTACCTGCTTGCACAGCTGGTAGGAGTAAAAATCAATATAAGCACCTTAGAGATCAACTGACCACATCTGTTAAAACTAAAAGCTTGTTTATCTGTTAACCCTCTTATTCCCCACACATTACTTGTTAAGATTTGTGTTTTTAAGAAACACAAAATACTTACCAAAGCAGGAGCGGAGCGAGTATAATTGTCCATCACACAATTGTGGGGCAAGAAAAAACTGGAAACAAACCTAAGCAAATATACATGGCACAGGAAGACTGGGCAGCGGTTAAAAGGAGAGGTCTGGTCTGTATATGACAACCTGGATAGAGTCAAAGAGATGCTGTTAAGTTTTTTAAAAGGAACAAGTTACAGAATAATGCAAATAATGCACCACTTGTATTAAAAACACATAAAATGTGCCTAAAGGACGTGTTTGCAGAGAATACAAACCAAACATAAAAACAGTGGTTACTTGCAGGGATCAGGTTAGAGGATTAAAAGTTGGGGTGTTTGGGGAAGCCCTTTAATGCTCTTTTTACTATCCTTAAAAAAGGCATATTGCTATGTTATTTGCATCATTATGTGCCAGCACTTCTTCGTGGTTCTGTCCTTGTTGCTATGACCTTGTCCACACTCTCCTCTAGATAGGTTGTCTATTCTTACAGAAGTATGGGATATCATTACGCTGATGATTTCAAAATCTGTATTTTCAGCTCAGCTGGTGTTTGAGCAACTCAAAGCTGTCAGGGCCAAGACCTCTGAAATCCCCTTGGCTTTTTCCTCCTGGTTACAGCAGGGTTGCCTGAGTTTAACAATCCTCATTCCAGGGAGCAGGAAGGGGGAGTCCAGAGGAAGTGATGGTGTCTAGAATAAGAAAGCCAAGCTTCTCCTGAGCTCCCACGCAATCTTAAAGCTGCCTCTCACTGGCCAGAAGAGTGAGCTACCCTTAGCTGCAAAGGATGCTGGACAGCTTCAGCGGGCATGTTGCTGCTGTTAGGAGAAAGGTCAGCGTTCTCCACTCCTAATGGCTAAACCATCCATACTCCTTGACTGGCCTCCTTGAGTCGCTCCTCTCCTGTGCTTTCCATCAACACACCCGCTTGGTTCCCATGTTGGCCTGGTAATTGACTCCTTCTCCTTAACTCTCACATAGAAGGTTGTCAAGTTTCCAAACACCTCCCACACTCGTCCACTTGCCGTCCGTCACCTAGATCCCTGCCTGCTTTCTCTGGGGACTTCTTGCCCCTCTGACCTAGTCTTTGCAGTCAGCCAGGATGATCTTTCTAAAAAGCAAAAAACAGATCACGACATGGCCTTGCACTGTAACGTTCTTATTGTGGCTTACAAGGCCCTTCAGGATCTGGCCCTTAACTACCTCTCCAGCTGCGCTTTTCACCCTTCTGCCGCCATTCTGAACTCGCTTTCCATTCCTCTAACGAGCCACACTTTCTCCTGAGTTTGTGAGTTTTTGCAGGTCAGCTTTGCTGCCACAATAAACAATCACCAAATCTCAATGGCTTGCAACACCGGCACCTCATTTTTCCTTGTGCTACATGTCAGCAGCCACAGGTCAGCTCTGCTCCCTGTACCTTCTCATTTTAGGATGCAGCCTGGAGGAGCAGCCCCAGTTTGTAACATGACATCTCATGGTGGAAACACAGTGTGCCTCTTAGAACTTCTATTCAGATCGGCACACATCACCTCCTCCTGCATCCTCTTGTCCATAGCATGGCATGTGGCCAAGTCTGTCATCTTTGGACAGAAGACTTCTACCCCTCCAGCAGGGAGACAGTCACAAGGCATTGAGAGAGGAAGGGAGAAGAAAATAATTGAGGTTGATTACAGCATTAATGATAATGATTACAGTGATAGCACTTACTGAGTGTTCACTGTGTGTCAGGCTTCTGTGGAATGCATTAAAACCGTTTCCATTGTATCCTCATAACAATAGTAGGTACTCTCATTGTTCCCACTGTACAGGTGAGAAAACTCAGGCCAAGGGAGTTGGGGAAATTTGCTCATGGTCTCCTAGTGAGTAACAAAAGCCTAGACTTAAAACCAATTCCAAACCTCTCTGCTTGGAACCCATGCTTTCAATCACTATTCATCACTTCTTCTATAGCTCCCCACTCACCCTCAGGCTCAGTCTTTACCACAAAACTGAAATTTCCTAGGTATCTGCAAAAGGAGGTGATCCATGACCACACAGCGCCTGGCATGGGTAGGGCTCAGTCAGTGCAGTAGAGTGAATAAATAAACTGCTGCAACCTCACCTCCTATTTTTCAGGTAGCTGATTTCTGCTCAAAGTATCAGTATAGGTGTTGCTTCCATCCAGAAGCTTCCTCCCATGACTTGGGCTGGGCTGGGACTACTCGGTGCTCCTGTGGAAACGTGTGCGTGGAGCTGTTCTTGTGCTTACTGTAATGAACTGTAATGACTTCCGTGGCTCTAGAGAGCAGATCATATCATCTCTGTCTCCCTAACGCTGAGCAGAATGCTAACCACAAGCGCTTGATAAATGTTTGCTAAATGAATGAACAAAGATGAGAAGACACCAGGACCACTCTAGGATGGCCCTAGGCAAGGCCACCCAGGTAGGAAACTGACATGTCTCCCCTTTCTTGATAAGCATTGCCCCCTCTTACCCACTGTTGCTCAGAACCCACTGCTTCTAGCTGGTCCTCAAATAGCACTCTCTTCCATGTCTCCCTCCCTGACCAGTGCTGGGACCTTGGGTGTATTCAGCCATAAGAGAGGCAGACTGGAAAGGCAGCTGGAAGCTTTTCAGGGACTTTCTATAGCACAAGCAAGGTCATACTTCCCCCAAACTCATCTCCGAAGGCATGGAGGCCTGGGGATAGGCTACTACTGCCAAACCCATAAAGACCCCAAGAGAGGCTGTTGAGAGTCTCAGGCAAGAGTAAAACTAGCCCACAGGAAGAAGGACTTGTGAGATGGCTCTGGGAAGGCTCAGGAATGGATCTTGTTCTCCTGGTGAGGTGGGAACCCTGCAAGCAGGCCAGCCTGCCACCTCACTGTGAGCCCGTGTCGTCATGTGTGCTCATGGCTTCTCGTGTCCAAAACCTCTTTCTTCCTCCATTCCTCTGCTTCCCCTCTTGGCCTGGCTGAGCAGAGGGGTGATGCTCTCTAGATGGAATCCAACACATCCAGTCACTGTGGAGGCCTGTTCTGTTGACCAGGCAATGAAACCAACTTCTTCACCACAGTAATCCCTACCCCTGCAAGCCCACAGCACAATGGGGGGATGAGACAAGGAATTGAAGCCACAATTAGACAGGCAGTCAGTGTAGATAGGTGAGTCGAATCAGGTCGGATCAAGGAGGCCAATTTGGGTCTGGGAAGTTGGAGAGGGATTGAAATGCTAAAGCTTTCAGAGCCCTTTCTCCTCCCCTATCAGGGTAACCTGCCCCTGCTCCAAAATGTTGCTAAGGTAACCTGCCCCAGGGAGTTGTGAATTTCGCCCCGCTTCCTGCCCAAATCACTCCATCTGGGCCCTTTGCCCTATCCATGTGCTTTTCACCTTTTTGGCCATCCCACCTAACATCCCCAGCCTAGTCACATAGGCAGGAAGGAGAGATAAGGGGAACAGAGCAGGAGAACAAAGGAAGCCTAGGACATATAAAAAGGCAAAACATGTGTACTTCTTGGGACACCAGGACACCAGCTATGGCCCCCTTTCTCCCTCCCAGGAGAAGTCTATGTTACCCCTTTTTAAATAAACCCTGCTTAAACGCTTGCCTTGGTGCTCTTCTCTAACGTTACACTTCAGCATGTGGAGGAGCAGGACTCGTCACAGGCAACTGGCAGTGTCATATTCACATGAAGACAATTCCAGATTGTAAAACCAATGAAAAATATAAATAGGGAAAGTGGTAAGGCCTGGGACACCCTCCCACAATAAGATGATCAGAGCAGGATGTTTTGAGATGGTAGTGTTTGGGATGCCCAGGAGCCAGCTGTGCTAAGATGGCCACGGAGCACACATTCCAAGCCGGCAAGGGCACAGAGGGGTGGGACTAAGCTCACAACTCTCCAGGAATCTGAAGAAAGCATGTGGTTGGCTGCAGGGGAACATGGCTGGATGAGGCTGGAGGGGTCCCACAGGGCTTTGTGGGCTGTAGTGATGAGTTTGGATGGTATGCCTTGGACGGGTTTGCAGCAGGGAAGTGACTGTCACCTTCTCATTTTAAGAACATCAGTCTGGCCACTGTGAGGAATTAAGTAGGAGGAGACCATTATATTGTCCATAAGATGGATAGTGGTAGTGGCCTAGACTAGATAAGGGAGAGGGGAGGCAGAGAAGTGGGTAGATTTGACATATAATGTGGCTCTAGACACGTTTGTTTCGGGGTGTCTGCAGAGATCCAAGCAATGTTATCAGAGAGTTGGGCCTTAGAGCAGCAGTCTAAGCTGGAGGTGTAAGTTAAGAATCAACAGCTTACTGTTGGGGTTTTAAGCTAGGGGTTAGGAGGCATCATTCCAGGAGAGAGAAGTGAGCTCAGGACCAAGCCCTGGGTGTAGGAAGGAAACAAGACGACTCCAGAACCACAGACCCCAGGATCAATAGGTTTTAAGTATAAATGACTAATAATGATTAATACTCTCTGGTAGTTGGAACTAAAAAAAAAAAAAAAATCTAAAACAAATGTTAATTTTCTTTCCTCTCCTACTCTTAGATATTTGTATATTGTTGAAGCTAAACCTTTTCATCAAAATAAATATCCTCTTGGGTTCATTTCACTTAACATGATGTCTTCTAGATTCGTCCATGTTTTCACAAATGACAAAGTTTCATCTTTTATGGATGCATAGTATTCCATGATGTGTATACAGACTATATATTCTCTTTATTCATTCACATCTATAAATTTCTACAATTATTATGGCTCCATTAAAAATGAAATTTAAAAAAGGCCTGCTATTGTGGAATTTTAGGGTGAGCCTACACTCTAGGATACTTAGGAGGGAGGGGGGACAGTGATGATGAACTTACATCACTGGTAAAGTCATGTGTACTTTTTTTTAACCCACTTTTTTTTATAAGCAAAATATTTGTTGCTAGGAGAATCCTGAGAAATTCTCTAGTCCCCTGCCTTATACAGTAAAGGCAGTCTAGTGACATCAGTAATGTGCATCACATGACAAAGACACTTGGGTGCTCACAATGTGAGTCTATGATTGCTTTGGGAGTGAGGCCAACATTTGGTGCTTTAACAACCCCTTCTGGTGATCCTGATGCATGTTCCAGTTTGCAAACCACTGTGTTTTTAGAACCTTCTCGACTATTATTCCAGTCCTAGCTAATTGGTAATATAGTGGGCACCCTGGAATAAGTAAATCAAACCTGGCATTGACAATGAGGCCTAGCTGTGCAAGCCTTAATAGCCAATGGTGAGAGAAGAAAGGGAGACGTGCCAGGATCATCCCAGTTCCCCTGGGAGACTCTGGAGGAGGCACAGCGACCAGGGACCCTGATTCAGTTGCACCATAGGTCCTGGGTGATAATCCCCTCTCAAGGATTTTCTATCTCAGTAATTCTGCTATCCCAGGGGTTGCAGCCAAATGGAAATACATTAAATTGTAAATCACCTTCCCACATGGACCACGAGAATCCCTGGAAGAATTCATTAAAGTATAACAGCACCTGTACCTGTCACTGTTGCACACCTCACTCAAGTAAGGCCACAAAATACAGATTATTCATCTCAAATACAGCCACTCCATAATGAGCTCCTCCAGGGTTAGCTCCTAGCAGGGAGCAGGAAGGAGTGAAGCAGCTGCTTAGAGCAAATTGTTTCCAGGAGAAGCAAGGATGCCAGGCTGGAGGGCTCCTGCCTGTGTCACTGACTCACCCTGCACCTCTGGCAAACCACTTCCTGTCCTGGTCCTTGTCCTTGCCTCCACTGTGAACTGTTTCCAGTGTCTCCTGATCTTCTCAGTGTATGAAGTCTTCTAGGAGGTTACCAATGATCCCAGTGCTCCCAGGGCTGAGGGAGATCCTGAGACATCAGAGTTTCAGTGCTAAATCCACCACAGTGCCAGGTAAACCAGGCCTAGTCAGTCACCCTACATTTGGAGGCTTGTTAGAACAGAGTGCTGCTTGGCATGGTGGTCGCATGCCTGCAATCCCAGCAGCTCTAGAGGCTGAGGCAGGAGGATCTCAAGTTTGAGGCCAGCCTCAGCAATTTAGAAAATCCTTTTGAAGCAACTTAATGAGACCCTGTCTCAAAATAAACAAAAAGAGCTGGGGATGTAGCTCAGTGGTAAAGTGTCTCTGGGTTAAATTTCCAGGAACTCTCTTTACCAAAAAAGGACAAAGTGCAGCCCCCACCCTGAGATCTGACTCCCACAAGACTAGAAAGGGTCCAAGAGCATGCTAACAAGCTCCCTTGTAGACCAGATGGCAGCTCCTAAATGCCCTTCTATAGAAGGCCCAGCTACAAATTGGCACACTTGAGTAGCTTTTTAAAAATACAAATCCCGGGGCTGGGATTGTGGCTCAGTGGTAGAGCGCTTGCCTTGCATGCGCGAGGCACTGGGTTCGATCCTCAGCACCACATAAAAAAATAAATCAATAAAGATATTGTGTCCACCTACAACTAAAAAATAAAAAAAATAAAAAATAAAAATACAAATCCCTAGGTCCAACACTGACATTCACCATTGAGGCTGAGCTGGGCCCAGAAGTAATTTTTTTAATTTGTTCTCTGTGAAAAATTTGTTCTATTTGACATGACAATAGAATATATTTTGGCAAATTATACATACATAAGAGTATAACTTGTTCTATTTAGGATCCCATTCTTGTAGTTGGACATGATGCAGAGTTACCCTCGTTGTATATTCAAATACAAGGCTAGGAAAGTTATGTCCAATTAATTCTACTGCCTTTCCTATTCCCCTCTCCCTCCCTTCCCTTTGTTCCCCTTTGTCTAATTCAGTGATCTTCTATTCTTCCCTTCCCTGTCCTCCCTCGTTTCGGGTTAGCATCCACATATAAGAGAGAACATTCGACTTTTGGTTTTTGGGGATTGGCCTATTTCATTGAGCATTATATTCTTCAGTTCCATTTATTTACTGGCAAGTGCTATTATTTTATTCTTCTTTATGGCTGAGTAATATTCCATTGTGTACATATACCACATTTTCTTTATCCATTCACTCATTGGAGGACACATAGGTTGTTTCCATAGCTTGGCTATTGTTAGTTGAGCTGCTATAAACATTGATGTGGCCACATCACTATAATATGCTATTTTTAAATCCTTTGAGTATAAACCAAGGACTGGGATAACTGGGTCAAATGGTGGTGCCATTCCAAGTTTTCTAAGGAATCTCCATACTGCTTTCCAGAGTGGTTGCACCAATTTGTAGTCCCACCAGCAATGCATGTGTGTACCTCTCTCACCACATGCTTGCCACATTTATTGTCACTTGTATTCTTTTTTTATTATTCTAATTAGGTTTACATGACAGCAGAATGCATTTTGATTCATTGTGCACAACTTTTCACTTCTCTGTACACAATATAGAGTTACACAATATGTGCAATTATACATGAACCTAGGGCATTGTTGTCCATCACATTCCACTATCTTTCCTGCCCCTACATCCCATCCCCTCCCTTCCCTCCCCTTTGACCAAAGTTCCTCCATTCTTCCCATGCCCTATCCCACATTATGGATCAGCATCTACTTATCAGAGAGAACATTTGGCCTTTGGTTTTTTGGGATTGGCTTACTTCGCTTAGCATGATGTTCTCCAACTCCATTTACCTGCAAATGCCATCATTTTATTCTCTTTTAATGCTGAGTAATATCCCATTGTGTATATATCACAGTTTCTTTATCCATTCATCTACTAGGGCATCTAGGTTGGTTCCATAGTTTAGCTATTGGGAATTGTGCTTTAGCTATTGGGAATTTATTTGTATTTCTTCTTCAGTGAAGTGTTTGTTCAGTCAGGACTATGTTTTCAACAGGCTTCCTGGGTGATGCTCTGCAGGGCTAAGAACCACTGAGCCAGATCATCCTGAAGGTTCTTGCAATTCAGACTTGGCATTACATTTCAAGAGTCTATGTCCAACATCATTGAGAGTTCCCTAAAAGTTTGATGGACAACCTCTAGGTCATGTTTTCTGTGCTCGGCTCAGTCAAGCCCAGTATTAGGCATTGCACTTTCATTGTACCCTGAACAAATGCAGGTACTGGAGACAGCATAGGGAGCCCTGGAGACAGGAGGACACACTCAGAGGACAAACACTTGCTTACTCATGGATGCATCTCTCTTCTGCCCTGAGGGAGACCCACACCTATGTCAAGAAGCTCCAGTGAGCAGCCCAGATATGAGCCAGGCACTCTTCCCCCTTGGGGAAGAGTGTGCCCTGGGTGTGTGTGTCATGCCAGGTGAAGTCAAACACAGGAAATGAGGGAGCAATAAACGCCCTCTGTGCCCAGGGCTTAGTGATCTTGCAACGGTCCACATCATGACCCAGCAGACTGCCAATAATCTGCAATGAAACCTAATGGAAGAGCCCACATGGGAGTGAGTCATGGCGGACAGCCCAGCCCCACTGAAGTGACTGCCCAGGACAAGGCTGTTGCTCCAAATGGAGCAGGTGCTGCCACCTCCTGGCTGTAGCATGACTAAGACATAGCTGGAGGCTCTGAAATCCTAAACCAGAAATTCTGGAGCCTTTGCCTCAGAAAAGACCCCAGAGACCATCAACCCTTTATACAGAATGCAAACTGAGCTCTTTAAACAGTGGCAGGTCTGGTTGGAGTCAGGACCAAGCCCAAGCTGGGGTCCTTTCCCTGGCACCTTGTTTTCCTGCTCCGTTAAGCCAAACTGCTGTGACCCAGAAATCTTTGCCACCAAGGGAGGGGCTTTGTAGCAGGATCTTAGCAAAACAAGAGGTTTGGCTGCTCTTCAGTGCTGGGACAACTTGCCTCTTCCATGCTTAACCCTCCCCTTCACTGTCAAAGAAGCACACTTGTCATTTCTCAGAGGAGAGAAGGGATTGCTCCATAAAGGGTGTTTTTAAACATTAATCTCCAAAGCCAGCCAGCATCGGATAGAAAAGGGCCCCTACTTCCTGAATATCAGACCACCATGACTGCACAATTTCTTTGTTGCTGTTTTTTAGAAGCTATTTGTGACTATGACCAGCTCTCTCTGGAGCAGGAATCAGTAGCCTGGAGAGATGGAGTATGCCCAGCCACGATGTTTGAAGAACCAGGGCTTAGGGGCCAGAGAGTCATAAGGAGAAAAAAAGAGAAGGTAGAAGAGAGAGGAAAGAATAAAGAGGAATATAGAGAAGGAAGAAAAGTATGAAGAGGTGAAGCCATTGAAGGGCCAACCTGGGACACATTCTGCTGACCCTTGCCTCAATGACCATCCATTCATCAGATGGTTGGGGGGCCTACTCTCCCACAGTGTCCTGCCTGTCTCTGGAGTAAACACAACAAGGAATCGCTTACTGCTGCCTTCAAAGAACACATGCAGCAAGGCACACACACAGGAGTCCCCACCAGACAATACCAAGTGGAAGGTGACAGGTACTGTGGTAGATATTGTGACAGTACTGGGGGAGTCCTGAGGAGGAAGACGGGGAGAGGAATCAAAGGTGCGAGGTCATTTCACTAGGCGTTAAAGTCATGGGCAGAACGAGGGCATGCAGAGATGGTATTTGTTGCCTTTCAGGAGACAAAAGGCATGAATTGAAGAAAGAGAGCAAGCAGGTATGGCAACGGAGTCCCGGCCACCTGCTGAAATGCAGGCGCAAGAAGGGACCTGCGGGTCTCAGCTAGAAAAGGCAGGTGCACCAGGTTCAGGGCTGGGATGGTACAATGAACTTGAATGCCAGTTAGCTCTATTCCATAAGGAAGAGGGAACGCTGCAAGCCTCCTAAAAATCATAGGGTCACAATCAGAACCGAGCCTGAGGAAAGCAGAGGTGGCAGCTGAGCAAAAGAGAACCCCATGTAAACGAACACTGCAGTGTGAGGAAGGAAAGAACATGAGTCTCCCATCCATCGGGACTGTGTTTTAGAATTCCACATAAAGGGTTTAACAGTGAGTCCCAGTGTTCACACAGCCGGGATTGTATCTGCCCGTTCCCAGCCTTCCTGGGCACTTACTGCCAGCTGTCCTCTGCAGAACCAATAGCAGAGTCCTCTGTTCCCCGAGGGCCTCCAGGCTGTTCTAGGTCTGAATGGTGTGTCACTTCTCCTCCAAGGATTAGGCTTGTGCTTTGGATAGACTTCCAAAGTCAAAAGCAGCTGTGCTGGAGAGCCAGGTGGTCTAATGGTCACCACACAGATAGAGTCAGGGCCTCCAACATCCAAACCTGAGCGATAGGAATATGTTGGGCTTCTCGGACTCTCTCCCCACAGTGAGGAGCTTGTACAACATGAACAACTAGAGCAATTAGCAAAATGCCCAGAATGTACGAGAGAAGACAAAAGAAGCCTCGCCAGGGCTGCGGGTGGGGCTCCTATGGCAGTTGATGCCTCAAACAAACTTGCCGAATATCTAAACTTTAATTTCAAATGACGAGGCCCTGTTGTTCACAGCCAGATAATCAAATTCAGTATATTGGAAACATGTTTCAATCTATTCTGAGGGGTTTTTTTTTTTCCAATTTTAAATAAATAAGAGTTCATTCCAAGGCAGCTTTTTATTTTCTTTGCTTCACAGCCTGATTAATGATAGGCTCAGCTCTACAAAAAGCCAAGGGAAGGGAAGAAAATAAATATGAAGGCCCAGGCATTTCCGTTCTCTCCTGGCCTTCTGAGAGAGCTTTAATACCCACCAACTGCTCCTGGATATGAATAGGCCCCAGACCCAAGCCAGACACCATGGGCAGGCGTGGGAGAAGCCCGAATCCGGAGCTGAGCTCATTATCCATTCCAGCCAAACACTGTCTTGAAAAAACAAGTAGAAATCACCAGGATTCTGCAAACCTCTGGCTGTTCACCTTGAGCTTTTGCCATTCGATGATATGATGAGCAATGATAGATTTGGAGGCAGAAGGCTAGGGTTTGAAATTTGAGACTGATCTTTCCTGGACATGGGGCTTTAGCCAAGTCACTTTCCTCTCTGAACTCCAGCCTCCTCTTCACTTGCAGGCTTGCTGGAAACATTAAATAAAACAAAGTGGGCATGACACAGTGCAAAAATATAAAATGAAGGCTGGCAAAACATACCCACTTCCTTCCAGGCCTTGGGAGAGTCTGTGTAAGGGCTTTCAAATCCTTATGAATGGCCTTTAAAAGCAGCATGGAATAGTAGAAACACCACAAGAGTTGGGGTCACACAGCCTCATTTTGGGTCCTGACTCTGTTGTGTTATTTAAGCAACTCACTCATTCCAAGCCTCAGTCTCCTCCAGCAGAAAATGAGGGTATTGATGCCCACTTCAAAGGTTTTAAAAGAAACTGGTCCAAAATGACCTTTTGGGGACAGGCTCCTTTATAGGAAAACTTCCCTTAGAATCTCACATGGGTCAGGTACTTCTGTAGGGCACAGACATGACTAGGACCAAGGACTCAAGAAAGGGAGTGAAACCTCTTGCCTGACACAAGAGGAATTTGTCAAGGAAAAGTCAAAGTGCTGAGTGTACCAGCACATGTCTGTAATCCCAGCCACTTGGGAGGCTGAAGTGGGAGGATTGTAAATTCAAAGCCAGCCTCAGCAACTTAGCAAGGCCATAAGCACCTTAGCAAAACCCTGTCTTAAAATAAAAAAGGATGAGGATATATCTCAGTAGTTAAGCACTGCTGGGTTCAATCCCCAATGCCCAAGAAAAAGGAAAAGTCAAAGAAAAGAATGAGAGGCAGAGAAGAAGGCAGAGCCAGGGAGGATGACCAGAGAATACAAGAGCAGGGTGCAACTTCCCTACCACCCATCCCTCCCACTGGACAGTCTATAGCAAAGGTACTAAATTCATAAAACACCTGGGTATCATGAGCAGAGGCCATGTGTTGCACGTGCCCATTCCAAATCAGTTTAGGATGATGAGAGAGTGAGTCTGCAGAAACCATGCAGCCAGACTTAGGCCTTTTCCAGGCTGTGGAAGCCCCAGGTGACACCAGAGATGGTGTTATTACTGATGCCATAGGAAAAACATATGACAAATTAGGAATATTTCATTTAAATAGTTTAAACTTCCAAAGAATGGGCTTAGATTGTGCAAATACATCTTGACACATCTTTGCCCCGTTCTATACTATTTCCTACAGAGTACAGGATGCCTGGGACACCTGCCCTGGACACAGTAGAATCGGGAGACTATTTCCATTTTTAGTCCATAAAAAATCAGGTGGAGAGAGGGTGTGGAGCATTTGTTTCTGAGTCTCCAATGGTAAAGAAGGCAGAGTTTCTGCAGTAGGGGAAGAAAAAGGTTTCAAGAGGAAACTGAACTAACAATTTCCCTGGCAGGTTAGTTTTATGCCACACCTGTTCTGCAGTGATATTTTGTATATTTTACCCACAGTGCCTTGCATCATTTAGCTTTCAATAGGTTGCTTTTTGGCAGTTCTCCTAACCTAATTAGGTACCTGCCTAAGCCAAGGGAGTGAGTTTTCTCTGGCCCAAGTTACCTTCCTGAGATCCCCAGCATGTCCAGCACATCTGGGTCCAGTACTCAGGGTGCACATCACTTATGCAGCTTGACAAGGCCAGCTCCCATCTTTCATCTTTGCCTGATGTTTACAGCCTATTCGATTTCCTTTGAAGAACATTATCCATGGTATTGCCTGGCAAATTATTTATCCATTGGGTTATTGTAGTAAACTTGTAAGCAGATGGGGTTTTAGATTTTTCTATCCTGTCTCAAAGAAAAATGAATAAGGAATGCACAACACCTACAATCTCTCCTCCATCATAGTCAGCTGGCAGGTGATCTGCTTCAGCTACTCATGCTGGACACATTTCTCACATTTCTCTCTTTTATTCTGCTACAAGGGAGAAGCCTGAATCTTCAGTTCCTCTGATGTCGGCAACACTTGGATATTGGGCATGATCCGCTTCCTGTCTAGCTCACATGCTGTGGCTTCTCCTGACTTTCTTTACAGGGCACTGGCATTGGCCTTCATTTATAAACCCTGACTCTGGCTTCCCTTTCCTTTTCACCTCACGTCCCCAATCCTGGCCTTCAAAGCTTCTTAGCACTCTGCTCTGACAGACCTAAATTCTCCTCTTTCCATCAGAGTCTGTCTATACCAGGTCGCTAATTAACTTCTGGCTCTCCAAGTTACAGAGCTCATTTGCTGACTCACAAGGGACAACGGAAGGAAGTCCTTCATTAGCATTCCTGAGCTGCTCATTAGCCACTGGGAGCATCACACCATCCAAACTGTCAAACTCTTCCTCCTGCAGCAGGGAAGAAGGGCTCCACCTGGATTAATAGCAGTTTCCCTTCCTCCACTGAACTTCTCCAAAGGGCTCAGCACTCCTGGGAGAGGGTATGAAGCCTGTGCAAGGCAAGCTCCTGTCCCTGAGTGAATGGAGCAAGACCCACAGCATGAAACAAACACAGTACTACATGCAAGAATAGAAGACCTCAAGACCAAGTTGGGGCTGGAGGCTTATATTTTGAAAACACATCAGTGTAATTTGCCAATTTAAAAACAACAATAGTGAAAAGAAAACACAATATGATCCATTTAATAAATGAGGAAAAATCAACTGATGAAATTCAATGCCATTTCATGATCTGAAAGAAAATAAATTTTTGGTAGGAGGGAGCTTGCTTCATTTCATACAGGATGGCTACACAAATACTACAGCAAATATTGCGTTTAATAGGGAATTGTTGAAAGTCATCTTTGTGTGATTAGAACCAAAACAAAGATGAACACTATGTGCATTTTTTAATTACTAGGCAAACTGGAAAATGACATGAAAAAAAATTGACCTCTAACTCAAACCATACACAAAAATCAATTCCAGTTTGGATTATAGGTCTAAATACAGAAAGCACTAACATTGCTGAGCAATAATGTAGGAGAACTGCCTTAATAGCAGGCAAAAATGTCTTAAACAGAACACCAATAGCACTAACCATAATGGGAAAAAATGATAAATTGATCTACATTAAAATTAGAAACTGCTGTTTCCAAACATAACACAGTTAGAAGAAAAGACATCATGTTTAACTGGAAAAAAAATGGGCTTGTTCAGACTATATGAACAACTTTTGCAAATCAATTATATAGAAAATTCAATTTAAAAATGCAACAAAAGACTTGACTAAGCATTTCACCAAAGAGATATCCCAGTGACCAACAGACATATAAGTTTCTTAAACTTTATAGAGGTCAAGAAAATGCACATGAAAACAATAGCATGACATCATTACACTTCACTCAGAATGGCTAAAAGTTTAGGAGCTGACTATTCCAAGTGTTGATGGGCACATGGATAAACTGAACCTCTCCTGCATTGCTGATGAGGGTGTCCATCAGCAGAACCATTTCACAAAAGTTGCTGCTGAAGTCGAACATATGCATAGTCTACGAACCAGAAATTCCATTCCTAGGTATGTGCCCAAGAGCAATGTCTACATATGTGCACTGAAGGACATGTGCAAGAATGTTCAGAGCAACGCTGTTCATAATAACCCCCCATGGAATCCACCCTACTATCAATCAGCCAAAGAACAGATAAATATATCGGTATGCCCGCGATGAAATACCACACAACAGAAATGAACAAACTGCTGCTGCACACAATAAGGAGAGATCTCACAAACATAATGCTGAACAAAAGAAGCCAGATTTGAAAGAATGCATTCTATACCATTTCACTTCTATAAGACTAAAATACTGGTGAAATGCATATTACAAATGAGTCGTCCAGGGTGCTGGTTCTCATCTATTTATAGATGTGGGCAGTGACTTTGTGGATGTGTCCACTGTGATATTTATCGAGCTAGAGTGATGTACAAAGGTGGGAGCTCGTGGGAGCCGTCTGCTCCAGCAAGGATCAGTATTTTATCACTGACATTGTTTAGAATATCAAATGCATGATGATACTGAAAAGAAAACCGACCACATTTCTCTTGTGTTTAAATGCTCTACAGACAGTGAATACCATTATCTCCTAAAGCTGAGGTGAACCGCTCTCACTGCCCCCCAGCTACTACGAGTCACACCGTACACTTAGAATTTGTACAATTTCAACATGCACACTACGCTTCAATAAAAATGTTCGTTTAAAATTTTTAATGGCACCAACTAAAAGAATGCAACCTATTACTTCTAAATCAGAAAACATTATTATAAAAGATTAATCCAAATTTGTCTCATGACAGAGGTTAGCTATAAAAAAAGGAGGAAAACGGACCTTCAGTTTTGTGTGTTGTATTTGTGTGTGCTTGTAATGACAAGTCTCATCCAAGGGATGCTTATATCAAAGCGGCCTATTTCTTCAGGACAGACAGTGAAGGTGAACACTATAACATCACACAGTATGAGCACAAAGAAAAGGTTTTATTCAAAAACAAGAAAAGGTTTAACAGAAAATGCCATAGTGCCTCTTTCTCTCATCCTACCATAGAGAGGGACCCAGGGCCAGGGCATGTACGGAAGAGGAGCTCAAGGCAAAGGAATGTGGTAAGGAGGGGGGCTGGTGCCAGCCTCTTCTGTCCTGCAGGGTCTAAGCTCAAAAGTGGCTGGCAAAATGACCTGGGGCCAGAGCTATAGGAGGTAGCACTGGAAATCCCTCAGACACTGGTGGAGGAACTGGTGTGCGGTCAGCCTGAGGGGTGGGTGGCGCTGCAGAAGTGAAGAGGAGCCTGGGGCCTCTACCAACCACTAGCAATGCTGAGTGCAGCAGGCAAAGGGCCTGGCAAAAGGCGCCACCACTGGACACACAAAGGGAGACCCACTTAACCCTATGGCAAATGAATAAAAGCAATTCTAATCTTCATGGCACTTGGCGGGTCTCCAAGCACGTTCCCATTGTGTTTTCTTTCCTGAGCCTCTTTTTAGAATTGGCAGAAACTATTTTTTTCCTTTTTTAATCAAATAAAAAATTTTCGAAAATAGAAGAAGAGGAAAAAAAAACTACCTGTAGATTATCATGCTGAACATTTTTAAATAGTATTTCACCTTCTATGAGCTATTTTGTTGGGTTTTTTTCCCCCTTTTATTAAATTTTAATCATACTAAATACACAAATTTGTGTAGCAGAGCTTATTATATCCATTTTAAAGATAGAGAATCAGAGGCTCAAAGAAGTGAAATAACTTGTCCAAAGCGACAGGACCACTACGTGACAAAGCTGGAGCTAAAACCAGTGAATTCTGATACTGTGTCCTCTGCTTAGGTAAGTCTCACCTGTGTGTATCTCATCACTCAGGCAAGTCCTTTCCTTGATCTCCTCCTCCTAGAAGGAAGGGAAGAAGAATCTTACCAAACCAGGGCCATGAAGGCTGCTGCAGAGAAGCTGGGACCAGCTGTGGCAGGGGAGAGGCGGCAAGGGAGTCTCTGCGGCCTTGCCATTATTCATTCTGCCCTTGCCCAGCACCCGAGTCAGGGACCTGGCAGAAACCAGATGGCCCCATCTAAACTAGGTAAGAAAAGCAAATTTAATGAGGTTGTTTATGAACATGTGGAAAGAGCTGAGAAAACTCACCAAAAAATGATAAAGCTCCCTGGGTCTAAAAAAAGAATGAATTTAGTGGGAAACATAAGAGAAATGGAGGAACTCTGGACACGGCATGGGGGAGGTGGGGGGCAGGAAAGGGGAATGGGTATAGTAAAGATGGTTGATTGAGATCATCATCACTACCCTTGGTGCATGTATGAAAACACAATTGGTATAACTTTATCTGGTTTGCAACCAGAGAAATGGAAAAACTGAGCTCTATATATGTGCTATGACTTGAAATGCAATTAAATAAACCAATTTAAAAAAAAGAATGGATTTAGAGCCCACAAAATGCTGGGGTTGTAGGAGAGGAACACAGTCCCAGACCACTGTCAGCAGGGAAGGAGCTGGAATAAACACCTTGACCTTCCTCTCCTCCTGGCCCAGAATCTGCCAGTACAGAAATCAACAAGAGGGCCAAGCACCCAGGGAAATGCCCCAGGCAGCCTCCTAGAACAAGGGCAGGAGGAGCAAAGGGACAATATCTAGGATGAGTCTCCCATTGCTTCATTCTGAGGGGCCAAACGGGGTCTTATCCTGAATTAGAACAATTTACATGAGTAACACATCAACATTCAGAACCATCCAGTGGGTCTGCAGCAGGGAGGGACCAGCCACAGCCTGCACAGCCAAATCGAGCTCATGACGTGCTTTTCCCAGGTTTCATAGGGATGTAGCCACCCCCTTTTGTGTATGGATGGTCTATGTGGGACTTCCATGCTACAACAGCCAGGTTGTAACAGACTGTATGGTTGGTGGAGCCTAAAGGATCTCCTAGCTGCCCCTTCACAGAAAGCCTGCGACACAGGGTCTACAGGAGTCACATTCACATAGCACTTGTTCTACAAGTATCTGTGGAATGCTTGTTATTGCCAGATCCTGTTTCAGGCACTGGGGATATAGCAGTAAACAAAACAAACAAAAGCCCCTGCCCCTGTAGAGCCCATGTGCACACATGTGAGAGTAGAGAGGCATTAAACCAAATACATAAGGAAGCATATAGAATCTAAAAGCTGATGAATGCTATGAAAAAAAAGTAGAGGTAAGAGGTCAGGATGTGCTGGGGTGGGGGCTGTAACATGATGCATGTTTTGCTTCATCTTAATCATCACACTGAACCCCAACATAATGCAATGAGGTAACACTCTCCTGCTTCCCACGGAAAATGAGAAAAATGAGACACACACTGGTCTGAGATTGTATGGCTAACCAATGGTTTTCCTGGAATTTGAACCCACATCTATCCTCTCCAAAGTCCTCGCTTATATACCACGACCATAACACCTCCCAAAAACAAGGGTACAGGCTCAGAAAAGTAAAGCAATGTCCAATGAGTTCTCTCTTTTGATGCTGAGAGATAGCTGTGGGCCTCCCTGAAGACTTCCTGAAGGCTTCCTAATGCTTCCTGGCATCTTCCTGAAGGTAACTTACCCAAGTTCATGCTGAGAGTTCCCAGGGGGTTTGGAACCCAGATCTTCTGAAACTAAACCCATGCATGTAGTCTTCCTTTAATCAAACAGAATTTTTAATAGGAGATGTTTTGAGGAGTTGACCAGAATTGAGAAAAGTTCAAGACAATGTGAAACTGACTCATAGAAAGTGAAGGAGGCATTTTACACCATAAACTGGTTTGCTGAGGGATGCAGTTAAGCAAGTAAACATAGAACAGCAACGTTGCTAAACACATAGTTCCCAAAAGATGGGGCGAGTATTCTAGCATCGTAAGACTTTGCCAAATATTTGTATTTAATTGTTCTCCCATCTTCTGAAGGCCAGATTACAATCACCTTTGCATATAAGATATAGGTGTGAGCTGTGGAAAAAGCAATGAACATCCAGGGATGTATAAAAACAAAGAGAAATTCCAAGGCCATTCCAAGATGGCTGCAACTCCTTCTCTGAAATGGTATGGTCTAGGGAGCTCTAAGTAGGAAGCCCAGGGTCATAAAGGGCCTATCATTGAGTTTCTCTCCAGTTAATGAAGTCCCTAGGCTAGGAGAGCTATTAAATTTCAGTGCCAAGTATTAGTACCTTTTCCTGATTGTAGTGATTCAACAGCCCCCAGTGAGGGTGAATCACAGGAAGAGTTGGAAAGCTGAATGTCGCCCTGGAGCCCAGACAGTCATATTCATGGACATCACCTGGCATTTACATCAGCCAAGCAGCTGGGCCCTCGGAATAAATATCTGCATGATCCCATCTGACCACCATCATTCCAGCCATAGTCGCTTGGTCCTTGCCCTCAAAGCCAGGACACACCAAGGGTAAAGCTGTACTTTGGACAGATGAAGAAAGGGAGGTAGCCAGGGACCATGTGAAGCTGTGAAGTGTATGTCCTGAATGTCCTCCATGGATATGCTGATCCAAGGAGGATAGACAAAAGCATAAATGGGAAAGCTGAAAGATGAAAGAGCTCAATTAAAGATTAAACAGCAAAGGAAATGACATAAGTGGTCTTTGGGTAATAGGGTTTAATAGAGAATGGGAGGGAAGAGAATGAGATTTTTATAATATGGTATATCTTGCCAAGAAAGAAGCAGTTTCTTAAATGAGCTGCACCCAACTGGACAACAGCCGCCCCCACTTGGCACTTGTAATGGTGATCTCCGTGGTATACTCCCAAGACACAACACGACTTTCTGAAAGACACTGCCCAACCTGCAGACCAAGAGTAGACAACTGATCCCAGGCGCCTCAATTTCTTCCCCAAATGACCAGCAATATAAAATGAGGATAATAACAGAGCCTAGGGATATAGATTCCGAGGTTCTACCTTGTGGAGGCCACCATGAGCCCTGGGCAAATACATATAGAAATAGATGGACAGAAGAGCAGAAAAAGTGGCCATCCCAGGCTGGAGGTCAACCAGAAAGCAGAGCTGACATCAGTTTGCTCAGAGCCTCTGGAGAAGCCAAGTTCCATCATTAGTTGCTCCCTAGGACTTGAGCTTGGGATGTGTTTCTGTTCCTTGATATGGACTGTGCTGGACTAAAGGCTTTAGCCCTCCACTGTCATTTGCAGAGTTCTACAGATGAAGGAAAGGCAATGGCTTTATTTTAGGGAAAAAAAATTAAAAAGGAAGCTGGGCATGGTGGCACACACCTGTAATCAGCACTCTGGGAGGCTGAGACAGGAGAATCGCAAGGTCAAAGCCAGCCTTAGCAACAGCGAGGCACTAAGCAACTCAGTAAGTCCCTGTCTCTACATAAAACACAAAATAGGGCTGGGGTCGTAGCTCAGTGGTCAAGTACCCCAGAGTTCAATCCCTGGTACCCCCCCAAAAAAATTAAAAAGGAAATGTAGCCACAACAAAGGAAATGTTCTCTTGGCATTAGTGAATCTGAGTTCATGGTTAGGGTCTGAACTAATTCACTGTGTGACTTTGAGCAAGTCATAACTGCTCTCCTGGTATTGATTTCCTCATCGATAAAAGGATCAATGTTTCCCAGTCTGAAATCCAAGAACTCATTCTCGCGGTCCTGCAGTAAATATGGGGTTTCATAATACCACGTACCACCCAGCTCCTCGATAGAAAGAACAGGATGCAGAGAGCACCCCCGCCCACTTCCTGTGCACAGCTGTGCAGGGCTTTCCACGTACACCAGCTCTGTTCACTTGCTGTCCCTTTCACCACAGGGCAAACTCTTGGAAGAGAGAGGCTGTATCTTGCACACCATACAAGTTATAAAAACAGTCTGCTGAGGAAGTCCCTAAGAGAGAGAGGTGAATGTCAAAACCACTGCTTCTGAGAGTTGGAAATGGCCTGAGAGGTCATCTAAGACACACATTAGGTGCACCTCTTCATTTCTATAACCTTCCATTCCTTCACTTATCAAAGGAGAGCCATGCCTGCATTTTAGCTTTGTGTTTTAGTTTTCTGTTGCTGTGCAATAAATTGCCACAGACTTAGCAGTTTAAAAATCCAAAGTCCTGGCCAGTGGCACGACTGGGTTCTCTGTTCAGGATATCAAAAGCCTAAAATCCAGGTATCCACCAAAGAAAACTACTTGCTCATCTGATTAGGTTAGGCTCACAGATAATATCCCATACTCAGGTACACTGTCTTATGTATCTGCAAAACCCCTTTAGCCAGGTACAATGACATCACCACAAGAATAACACCAGGGTGAAGGGCACAGGGACCATCTTAGAATTCTGGCTTGCACACTTCATTATTGTTATTATTTTTCCAATAGTTTCTATCTCTATGTTATTACATGAGAGCCAGGATACCAACCTCCCTTACTTCATTTGGCCTTATCATTATTATGGCATAATGTCTGCATGTTTTAAGCATCAGTGTAGTTAAACCTATATTTGTTAAATAAGTATAAAATGTCATTACTTGAAGGTAAAGGAGAGAGGAAATAATTATCTCTGGATGATATGAAAAATAGGCTTTTATGCTTCTGAGCCCAGAACAACAAGGACAATAACGAGAATTCCTCTCACTCTTAAGATTTTGGAATTACATTTGTTAAAGTATTTTCTGCAGACCACAAATCCTTGAGGGAGTCCCTTTAATGAAGTGGCTCCGTGGTCACACCAGAATTTCAAATGCTATATCACATTCCTCAGTCCCTGCCCACCCTACCCATTCCCAGCAACTCGCAAGAACAAAAAGCATGTAGGAAACTCTGCAGTCAATAGAGTTGGCCACAAATCCCTCCTACCCTTTTATTTTTAACTCATTCATATCTTTTGCAATTAAATTATAAGCCCTGTACAGGCACAGATTTTTATTATTATTATTATTATTATCATTCCCTTTTGTAACCCCAGTGCCTAGAATAGGGCTGGGTGCATAAACGTGGGTCAATAAATGGTTACTGAGAAAACAAATGAACCAGTGTTCCAGTGAACACATTTTAGGAGCTGCTGGTCTGGAATCATACATATATGCTCCTCCAGACTACAAAATCTCATCTGGTTCAAAGACGGAAGAGAACAGTGCATGTACTCCTTCAGTGATGTTCTTTCCTTATTGAGTTTGACTTCCAAGCCAGCAGATCAGGCAACACAGAGGTACTCACAAAACCAAGGGCACAAGTGAGATCAGGCAGCCCTCTGTGGTCACCCCAAGCTCCAGGGTCCCACAGGAGGCCTGGCTAGGACCCCACACAATCACAGAAGCAAACTCAACCTTGTGCCTAGTGAACCAATGTTTACACACGCGTAAACTCCTCCTTAGCCACACTTGCCAACCAGGGTTCCTAAAAAGCCAGCTTCTAAGGCTTATCCCTCTGGGTGAAGAAACAGACATCTGTAATCAGACTTTGAAAATGCAAGTACTTTAGAAACAACATATTTCACTCTTACTGGGTTTTAAATCAATAGTGGGACTCTTTAAAATCTCTTCTAAGACTTAGATGTATTAGAATAAAAGGAAGTGGGGCTCTTGAAGAGCAGCGATGTATAAACTTTAGGGTTTCTAAGAACCCTGGCTGAAGCTTGTTAAAAATGAAAGCCACACTTCAGAGACTTAGCAGGCCTAGAGGAGCACCTAGGGATGGCTTTACTAGCCCTCTGGGGAAAGGCTCTCCAGTTGTAGTTCATCTGGGCCACCCCTCACCTCGCCACTAAAAAAGCCACCAAGTGTATTTCCCTCTGCCTGGACACCACTGTTTTGTACTTAGTCCTATAAATTTATTTGGTGCCTTCTAATGACATATTTCTCCACACACTTTTCCTCACTTGATAATCTTATGAATCATCCGAGGTAGAGGTTTTTAGTAAATTTACTTTGACATTGTTGAATATTTATAGACCTTGGGATGGTGATACTGAAGCCAGAATATATCCATGTTTTGATTTTTGTCACTGCATTTATGATGGCTTGACAATTTAAAAAATAAAACAATTCACTTTTTCTGGTTTTTTCCATTTTCCATCAAAAAAAAATGTCTGGTTACTGGAGAGAACAGTGTTGGTGGATAAAGTCCATGATAAGTTTAGACACACAAAACTGGATCTTTGGGGGAAAAAAATGTGAATCATTGCCACAAAACCACTCCTCTTCTATCTGCTTCTACTCATGGGTTGTTCCTGGCTTTCAAGTGATGACAGAAGTCAGCAGCCCACTAGGTTCATCATAGGCAGTGAATTTCCTTCATCACTATTTCTTATGTTTAGCAAGTAGAGATTTATCAGTGTACTAGCCTGAATGGTGGTCCCTAAAAAGATACACCCACATTCTTGCCTCCGGAACCTGTGAATGTCATCATATTTGGGACAAGGGTCTTTGTAAATGTAATTAAGTTAAGGATCTTGAGATCACCTTGTATTTTCTGGATAGGCCTTAAATTCAAGGGTCCAGAGGTGAGACATAAAGGAGGGAAAGGAGGAAAAGCTAAAACACTTCATTTTCAAGAGTCCTGAAAAAAATAAAAGCCTTCAGTAAGAGGCTTTCTACAGTGAAATCATTTTACTATTGAAGCATAAATGACATACAGTTTATTCATTTAAAGTGTATAGTTCAAAAAGATTGTCCATCCCTATTTGTAGTCAGCCTTGGCACTAGGATATTAGGCAACCACAGAACTATTTTCTTAGTTTTTGCCTTTTCTAGAATTTCATCTAAATGGAATCATACAATATGAAGTCTTTCTGCCTGACTTCTTTCATTCATCATATGTTTTCAAGATCCATCTATGTTGTGTATCAGTAGTTCATTCTTTTCATTATGAATAATATTCCAATATGTGGATATTTCATATTTTGTTTGCCCAGTCGGCAATTGATTGACACTTGGGGATTTCTATTTTATATTTTTCTGATTTCTTCCCCCCAAAAATTCCTTCTAATGTCTTTGCATTTAATTTATTCTTAATTTTCTAGTTTCTTAAGGTTGAAGCTTAAATTACTGATTCTAGACCTTTCTGTTTTTCCAATGGTATTAATTTCCCTCTAAGCATTGCTTTAGCTGCATTTTACAAATTTTAACATATTGCATTTTAATTTTTCATTCAGTTCAAAGTACTCTCTATTTTAGTGATTTCTTTGATTATTCAAATGTATGTTGTTTCAATTTCCATGTGTTCCAGCTTTTTTGATTTCCTCTGTGTTGATTTCTAATTTAATTCCATTGTGATACAATGATGTTAAATTTCTATGTAGAGAGTCCTTCCTCATATTAAAATCAAGAATAGCCAGGCATAGTAGTGCACATCTATAATTCCAGCAACTCAGAAGGCTGAGGCAGGATAGCATGTTCAAGGCCAGCTTGGGCATCTTAGAGAGACCCTGTCTCAAAATAAAAAATGAAAAGGACTGGGGATATAGCTCAGTGGTAGATCACCCCTGTGTTCAATCCCCAGTACCCCCACTCTGGCCCCCACCAAAAAAAAAACCAAGAATAGCTTTCTTGGGCTGGAGTTGGGGCTCAGTGGTAGAGATTACCTAGCACATAGGAGGCATTGGGTTCCAGCCTCAGCACCATATAAAAATAAAACAAAGGTATTGTGTCTATGTACAACTAAAAAAATACATTTTTTTAAAAAAAGGAATTTCTTTCTTTTTTAAAAAAAATATTTATTTTTTAGTTGTAGGTGGACACAATATCTTTATTTTATTTGTATGTGGTGCTGAGGATCGAACCCAGTGCCTCCTGCGTGCGAGGCGAGCACGCTACCACTGCGCCATAACCCCAGCCCCAGGAATTGCTTTCTTATATGCTTCAAGTTAAAGGGGGAAAAAATGCCAAAAAAATGCCAGTTGTTCTAGCATCACAGGTTGAGAAGACTAGCCTTTCACCACTGAACTATTTTAGCATCTTTACTGAAAATCAATTAATCATATGAGTGATCTCTTCAGTATTCTCAATTCTGTGCCAATGATCTATGAGTCTATCCTTACATCAATACCAGAATGACCTGACCACATTAACTTCATAGTCCAGTGATGCGAGCTTTGGAGTACAGTCATTTCCTCACACATAAATCAAGAATAGCTTCATGAGGAAAAGGAAGGATACTGGGAAGTCTTTAGCCTCCTATAAACGTGCATTCCTTCTGAAACTCTCAGAGGTCTGTGAATAGCCTTTAGTGGGCAGTTGAGAGTGAACTCTTACCCAGCCAAGGTGCCACATTTTTGATAAAACTTTCCCTCAAACACCTTACGCAGAATTTCATCCTCTGATCTCTCAGCTTTGTTCCAGGGCCCTTGGTTCCTATGTTTAGTGTGACGGCTGAAACCAAGATGGACCAACAGAGGTTCTAATCATAGCCTTGCCTCTCACCTGGCCTGGGTTCTAGTGAGTTATTGCAGCTGACATTACTGCCTTTATGCCTTCACTTTGGGATCCAAGATATTTGCAGAAGATGAAGGCAAAATGAAAGCTTTAATTCATTCGTACTTTGAAACATTTCATCAGCTATTCTGTAGTTAAGAGTGTAGTTAGAATCTAAAAGACATCTCCTGTAAAAATATTGTAGTTTTTTTAATTTCAAGAAGTTAGTCGATTTTTTAAATTTGTGCTCAGATTGAGCAAAAATTCCTTTTATTATCTCCAAAGCAATTTCAAGCTGGCATAAAAAACTCACCTCCCCAAAAAAATTCTTCCTGAGAACTTTGAAAAATTTTAAATTGGAATGAAATAATGGAAATTTCAATCTTAACCACAATCTCATTCCCTGGTGTGAATGTGATTTTTGAACAACAACTTCTACAAGTGACTAAGTTGCTTGAAGTCTCCTTGTTTTTATTATGAGTACTTTTAGACACACACACACACATATTTAAAAGTTACAACATGAGAAGTAAAATTCCTTTCCTCACTCTACCTGAATTTCTATTTAGAAGAAACCACTGGTTAAAATTTTATTGCTATTTTTAGTAGTTATTTAGTAGCCTCTCAAAGGCTATGGACCAGTTGTAAACGAGATTTTCCAGGTAGTGGAATCCTGGTATTTGTTTTTCGTTGCATCTCAAATTTCACTGAAATGACAATAAAGAAATACAAGAGACATAGACACAGGACCACAGAGACAAAGAGAACAGAATCAACAAGGTTTTTTAAAGACATAAAACAAATGAAAAAAAAATTATTTAAATCTTGACCTGGATTTCTGACTTCTACTTAACCTGCTAGGGTGAGAGGAGAGAGAGCAAGAAGCAAGCTAATTTATGATGCAAAAGCTCAGGAACTGAAGGTTCAGATCTCCCAAAGGTGGCATGCAAGATGAGGCTAAAAATGGGGTGACCAGGAGGACTCAGACCTACAGGTCCTCTTCTCTCATTCACAGCCATTAGAGACTGCCTGTCCCTGCCCCAGAGAAGGTTGGAGGCTTGCTGTTTGAAAAGGCCACTTAGGGACTATGAACTAAAAGGAGCCCACAGGCCATGTACAAAGCAGAGGAATTAACATACAGTTAGGACCCTTAAGGTGAAGTCCCTGTGCTACTTCCTTCACGGGCTCTTAGAAGCTTTAAACCACCTCACTTCCTAAAAGAAGATCAGAATTCTCCCACTCTTCTGGGAAACTGACACAGATCTATAGATACTGATGTGAAAGCTCCTGACAAGGGCTGAGATAATCCTTATCCCCTTGCAGCGACCTTCCCCACAGACACACCCTCTCCCAAACACTGTGCTTCCAACCAGCTTTCTAAGGGCTGACTTAATATAAATGATTGACAAGTACTCCCAGATACTTGCGAAAATGGAAGTGAACAGGTAATATACAAAATTGAAAACTCACTAGAGCACAGTGTATTGTGTGCTATTAGAAATAGGAGATAAATAGAAAAAAATAGAGTTGGAAGTCTTTGCCTATGGTGAGTGAAAGTCTAAGACTAATAAGGAGAACAGGGATCTATAGATTTTCAAGCATAACTTTGCACTATTTGTTGATTTTTTTAAACAAATCCACATATGTTAATTTATTACTACATATGCACTGTAGTTATTATACATATGTATCCACTTGACAAATAGAACTACATTTTTAAGAAGCCACTTGGTTTTTATTTGCTTGCTTGATTTTCAACAGGAGTGTTTATATCATGCAAGGCAATGCTGCTCTTCTGACTTTGGGAAGGCATCTTCAAGTGGCTGACCAGTAGTTTTACGTGTTTGTAATATTATCTGTTCACCAGTATATCACTTGGATAGTTCCCAACTTCATGATGTTAGAAAGAAGCACATTGCAACCAAGAGGTGCATACATTGTTGCAGTCAGAGGTGACTATTCATCTATTTAACTTCCCATCTGGCTATAGGGATGATAGTACTTATTTTGTCAGTGGGCAATGCAAACACTCCAGCTTCACTAACTTCAGTAGGGCCCGGTTCACACATGACAAGTGCTTATGATGCACCAGGGCCTGTGCCAAAGCCCTTTGCATGCATTACTACCCTTAACCCTCATACGGGCCCTCTAAAGTAGGTGCTATTTTTATCCTCTGCATTTGCTAGCTGAGGAAACTGAGGCTTAGAAAGGTTAAATGCCTCCCCTCAAATCATCTGACTAGTAAGTGACAGTTTTATCAGACTTCAAAATCCATGCTATTCCTCACTACACTATTCTATTTCTCATGCATTTTATGAAAAATTTTCTCTACAGTGTATCTGGTTCCTGGTACACACACACACATTTTGTCCATCTCTCTGTAAGTGCTGTGAGATTAAAGCATGGCTTTTTTTTCCTTTGCTTCAATCTTGTTCCCACTCAGTAAGAATCTATGGGGAAAATGTTAAGATCTTCATAATTTAAAAATTCCTTCTAAGAATGCTTTTACTAAAAATGCTAATAATGCATTTTTTTGCATTATTGAATCCAGGGCTTTGCACATACTAGGCAAATTCTCTACCACAGAGCTACATACCCAGCCCTTTTTATTTTATTTGGAAACAGCCTTGCTAAGCTACCTAGGCTGGCCTTGAACCTGAGATCCTACTACCTCTGCCTCCTGAGTAGTAGGTTCCACTTCTCAGAGGTTCTACCACCTTAACATCCCTCACACTGAGGACAAAGCTTCTAGCACATGAACTTTGGGGGGACAAACCACATCCAAACCACATCAAGTAGTGTGCTTGGCCCTCATTACCATGGTCCTCTCATTTATAGCCACACATAGCCATAAGCCGATCCTCACACACCCAGGTGCGCTGTGTTGTGTGCAGCCTTTAGAAAAAAACATTTCCTTGACAGCATTTGCAAATCATGTTTTGTTTTTCTCCTCTAGAATAATTTACACCACAAAAAATTTCTTCCATATGTCAAAGTTGGTTTCATCAATTTGCTTGGAGGAGAGAGGCGGAGAAGACAACCACAGTTATGGAGCAAGTTTAAACCAAAGCATGTGTAAATATTGTAACAGCATCCTCTTGGTATAATGCTCAAGAACTTTCCATTCCTGCAGGCTTCATCTCACTTCCAAAGTGTGTATAATTGTGCATTAAGCATCAGGTTTGACGTGAAAAATAGATCAGTGCTGCTGAAATATAGCTTAATATCCCAGATTTTGATAATACTAACACCTTAACTGTTATTGCACATTACACTCTACTTTAGCTAACTGATTATCATAACGACTCTGAGGATGCAGCCAGAAGCATTATCTTGCTGGATAAACTCCCATTGTCCTATAGATGGTTATGTACATTTCTATCTACTTCACTTGGTTGTGGCTCCTTGACAGGAGTGGAGAGACTCATTAAGAGACATCCACTGAGCTGTGGTAACAGGAGGTAAGATCATGTCATAAAATGACAGTGAGACTTGCCTTCCTTCTTTGGGCCTCTCAGACCCAGAATTTACTAAGCACACCAGTCTCCCTTCAAATGCAGGGCAGAGGCAACCCCGTTGGTGCACTCCACTCTCCACCTTCGCAACCACACGAGCAAGCCAGGACTCTATGAGATGCAAGGTCTGGCAGGTTCAGGGATGGAGGCTTCCTTTGTCTTTTTTTTTTAACCTCCTGTTTTCCCTCAGGAAACTTCCAAAATTCTGCTTCCTCCTAGGTTGTTGTTGATTTTTTGTTTTTGTTTTTTTAGAGGCCTCACTAAGTTGCTGAGGCTAGCCTCAAACTTGCTATTTTCCTTTCTCAGTCTCCCAAGTTGCTGGGATTACAGGCATGTGCCACTGTGCCTAGCCTTCTGAGGTTTAACTTTGGCATTATTATTCCTACTGGAAGACAAGAGAGTAGGACAAGAAGTTGTAAATAAATTATGAATTTATAATTTATAATTAAAATAAATATTTTGAATAACACATTCTCTACAATGTCCTTACTTTGTTATATTCGTGTAAATTTGCAAACACACAGTTTTAAATGTTCCTGTAAGAGGTGTTTTCTAAAGCAATTCATGTTACAAACATTGAAAGACAATATCCAGTAAGGATTCCAGTAGGACAGAAATCTTTATACCTGTCTGACCTGCCTTGAAGCCCCAGACCATCTTTTTCTCTCCCCTGTCCTTCCTAGCTTCAAGTCTACCTTTCTTGGTCTGGGGCTGCTACCACCACCCTTTATGTCTCCAAGTCCCAAGATCTTGCTCAATGTAGCTGCCAGAATTCCAGCAGTTGCTCCACCCTTAAGTGCCTACACCCATATACCCCCAAACCTTCAAACAACAATACCTCTAGTGCCACCACCCAGCTGGGCCTGTAGCCATCTGACACCATCCCCTATGCTATTATTTCACCAGAGTTCCAAGCAGCTGCGGCACCATCTGCCCTATGTTTGTTTCATCCCTCATTCTCTACATTTCCCTCACCTTTCTTCCACAAAGCCATCATTGTGGATGTCTCTACTATTGCCACCAGGACCTCTTCCCAGTTGGTCAATTGAATTGCTCACTAATGATCAGGCTTCCACATGTATCACAGTCTACATAGCACATAACTTATTTGCACACTTTCACAATGGACTTAGCTTTCATCCAGTGGTTCTCAGTGCTGGCTGCACATTAGAATCACCTGGAGACTTTTGAAGACATACTGATGCTTGGATCCCATGCTCGGAGACACTAATTTAATTGGTCTGGGCATTGCTAGGCCTTCCAAGGGACACTACTGTGAACCTAGTCTTGGGAATAACAGCTCTATTCTTTCTAATACCTCTCTATCCCTACCTCTATGTGATGCATGGGCGGTGCTTTCTATTGTAACAGGCCATATCAAACACACAAGTGAATGAATACTAACTCAACTAAATAGAGTACATGCACAGTCATATATTGCTAAGAGCTGTCCTTGCGGTGCTCCTGGTCTGAGTGCTCAGTGGGTGGACACATGGTACTTCCTTTATCACTGGCTCCAGGGTCTCTACAATTCCCAGAACTCTGAGGACTAAGTATCTAAAATCTGTTTGAATAGTTTTGGTCAACATGAGGAAGGAAGTGGTCCACAGGTCCAATCAAGTGCACTGTCCCTCTTCCATGATGATTAAGTGACTAATGTGCATCTCCATCTTAACATGCAAGAGTTATCTTCTACCCCTGTTCTCAGCGAATGAGGAGTGCCACGTGGGATCATATAAACAGGGATGAAGTTGCTGTTTCTCTGGGCAGTTGTTGGACTCTGAAAGTCCATTCTGATCAGTATAGTGGACCCATAATAAGACCTTGGCTGGGCAAGAATTGAAGGATGAGCAACAGCCTATCAATCTAGGCCCCCATAACAGGCTTACCAATTAGGTACAGCTTCACTTTCAGTGACCTGGGTGAAGGTCGACTAGGTAATGCGCCTCTATTTGAATTCCAAGTCCAACATCTCCAGGTTATATAAATTGGAGGTAGTCCTGATTACCTAATTATGTCATAGAGTTCTTTTGAGGATTAAATGAAGTAATTCATGTAAAGCTACTTAGCACAGTGCCATGATAAGTAATTAATGTTTTCTAATAATGCACATAAAAGTTTTCACTTTGCATAACTTTAGAAACCATTTAGGGGATTAAAAAACAGAGAGGGCCATGGGAAAATATTCTAATCATGATATGCACTATTAATTTGGAGGTAGAATGGGGAAAGTCCACAAAGAAGAAAAAGTTTGAGGTGAAAAAATGATTTCCTATCCCTCGACCAATACTCTTGTGAGTAGTGAGGAAAGCTCTTTCTCTTAGGTTCCCCAGAAACCAACTCTTCTCATTCTCCCTCCTAATGAAAGTTTGGGAACCAGAGAGGAAAGGGAGGATCTGAACCAGAAAATTCCTAAAGGACTTGATTCAAAAGAAAGGCCCTTGCTGTCTCACACCATGGTCTCCAGGACAGCTGATGCCTATTAAGTGGGCTACTTCGTAAGGGCAGAGTTTCCCAAGTGTTTAGGCACAGAGGCAACCAAGTCAGGCTGTGACAGTTCCAAATCAGCTCTCCCCAAACCTCCTAATGTCCTTAACTTGACTTGCAGCTGAACACCACTCAGGGAAGAGAAATTTTCTCTCACCTTTGGCAAATAGAAAGAAAAAAATCAATAAAATAATTTCCAATCTGTTCCTTACAACTTGATGCCCCACTGATCAGAGTAAGACGGGAACAAACGCATTAGCTCTGAGAGAAAACAGCTTTTAAAAATAAGATTTTATCTAGTTGGCTGAGCAATCATTATGCTTGAAATTCTCTGTTCCATATTTGCCAGTCAATAGAGCACACAGGGATGTAGACTGTGGGGACAGAGCCTCTCCTCCGACACCAGTTTCCAGACCGTGTCTGTAATTGCTATCAAGATCATCAAACCATCCAGTGACTTCAGGGAAAAGCTTAATTCTCACCAAAATGAAGCACCAACTAGTTTATAACAAAATAAAAGAGCTCCCTTTAGGACTAGTTCTTTATTCAAGTTTCTCAAATTGGAAATACTATCTTTCCCTAAATATTTTTTTCCATTGCTGAGGATTGAACGCAGGGTCTCAGGCCTGCTAGGCAAGCACTCTACCACTGAGCTACATCCCCAGCCATTTTTATCTATCTGTCTATCTATGTTGAGATAGGGTATCACTAAGTTTCCCAAGCTGGTTTTGAACTTGTTATCCTCCTAAAGATTTTAATCAAAGTTTAGTTCCTACTAGTTCCTTCCCTACCCAGCCCTGTTCAAACAAGTCTTTGGGGCTCAGCTCCATCCCCTCCCTAGTCCCTGAGTCAGCCCTGACCAAGACCAGAGCTTACTGGAAGACTAAGACCCTTAGTGACAGTCTAGATCAGTTGGTTGGTCCTTAGTTTGATACAATGCCTGGGCCCTTGGTGTCCTATTCCAGAATTACTCTATTGCCCACCTAATTCTAAGAAAGCCATTTCCCAGAGACCCCACTGTTGTGTCCATGCACAGGCTAGAGGGTTTCTTGGATATTGACGGCTGCCCTTCTTCAGGGTCTGTGCCCTAATGAATCTCTATTGCAGTCCTGGGCTTCTCTGTTCCCACACTTGCTCTTTTCCAGGCCCAAGTGTGTCTCCTCACCACATGCCTGAATTAGGAGAAATGTTTGGGTTTTGCTTCTTGTTTTATTTCAGAAAAGCTAATCTCAGGCTAAGCATTTGAACTCTGAGCTATACAGCCTTGGGAAAATCACCAAACACCACGAAACATAGACTAAGCATTACGGGATGCAGGTTCTATCCCAATAGCACCAGCCATGTGCTCCTAGGCAAGTCAGTTTACCAGCTGTCATCATCAAATTTGCATTTCAAATTTATCTAGTGTAATGTGCACAGCTGGTGCCCAGCCCAGAGCTTCATTCCTAAGATGGGCACCCATTTCCCAGTGCTATGAGTGTTGGCTGTACACTTTCCAGCTGCCCCTCCTTTGAATAACCATTCTCTGTCTGTCAACACTCCATTAGCCTGAGCAGCCCACAGCCAATGACTGGTTGATACAGGGTACAAGGTGTTATTGCCCTTTCTTCAAAGTGAGGCAGCCTGTGTGATGCTGCTTCTACCCCAGAGCACTGCATGGGAACAAGCCCCAGTTGATATTAGGTCCTTGTATTTCTCCCTCTGCCATGTTCTGCTGCTTTTATTACTTTTCTCAGGAAGCCACTCTCTTAATAAATTCCTTGCATAAGCATCCTCAAACTCTCACCCAAGCTCTGCACCCAGGGAACCTGACCCAAGATGGCTAGGATACTCGGTAGAAAATGGATTGAAGCAAGAAAGGACTAAAGGCAGGCAGAAGGAGTTAGAGGACTGTTGCAACCAGCCAGTTAAATGTTGGTCCTTTTCTGTTCTCTCAAATTCTACGGCTCTCTGAGTAGAACGCTGTTAGTCATTGGCATAAGCTCATTAACACTGCTCCATATGGTAGAACTTACATAGGTCAAACTGGCACAGGGAGTTGTTTACTCCATTGAGGCTGGTGGCCAGAGAAATAACAGCAAAAACAGAAGCATTGCATTTACCAGGCAACTAGATCAGAAAAACAGATCACCCCTCAGTTCTCCAACAGAACTTAAAATTCTGCTGGGGATCCAAAGACAGCTCTCTTGACTTAGTATGCTATTGTTTATACATAGATTACCCGGGGACTATCTGCAACCCTGAGCCATCTTCCTGCTGCGCCAAGCAGTTTCCCCTGAAGTCAGCAGGTGTTACAAGAATGTAACTTCAACATAACTGGAAGGTAAACCTACTTCAGATCAGAAACATCAAGAAGTAGCAAAACCAGACGGGTCTTGGGCTTATCTATAATTTCAGTTGACGTGGGAGTTCATGCCTTCCTTTGACAGAGGTAAGCATGCCAGTATTTCTCAAACAGGCCTGCAGAGATATCCTATGGAATTTGAAGTTCCTGCTATAAGAATTTTTCTCTATTTTAATTTTTTATGATAACCTTTAAAAAATTAATCTAAGTGTATTCTGAATCTCCTGAATGGCCACTGATGACTGAGCACTGCCATAAGATATCAAGTTAGTGTTATAATTGGATGTTGACTATACTAGCACCAAGTGATTGCCCAGAACTATCAGTGCTAACTTTTAATGAAGGGTCTGTCAAGCTGGAAATTCATAGGTGTATTTTCCTGAGTCTAGGGAATTTCCAAAATTGAGAAATATTGAATAAAGGTATTCTTTTTTCTGAAGGGAACCAATGCCTACAAATTCTAATTGCCAATAGGACAGGAAGTAAGGTGGTGGTTAGCCTGCCCTGTGACCCATCACGGAGGAGAGAAAGACATGCTGGGCACCAGGGGAGACAGCACAGCTGGGAAGATTCAGAAGACATCAAGAATTCCCATACCAGGGCTCGTGTGGGTCATTGTTCCTGTTATTGTTGTATGCTTCTAATTAAAAATCATACAAATGATTGAAGCAGTGACCATGAGGTCATTCCAACTTGAAAACTTGAAGACAGATCCTGTTTTGTTTTGTTTTTATTTCTGATAGGGCTTAAGAGACATGCTTACTAATGTTCAACAAGAGATTAACTATGTATATCAAACCCCAGAAGTGGTCCCTCAAGGAGTTCATAGGCAGAGAGAAAAAGGCCCAGGTTACAGGGCCTTTTGATCACAAAACAAGCCTGTGCATTCATAGATGCAACAACTAGAAGAAAAGAAAGAAAATCATTACTGTAAAGGTAAGGAGCTGATTGCCTCTGGAGGAGGGCCAGGAGGTGGTACCTGAGCAGGGGACATGGGTACCTTCTGGTATCAAAGGTAATGTTTCTATGGCTTAACCTGGTGACAGTTGCATGGGTGCTCATTTTCAGACTATTCAGTATACTATGCATTTATGTTGTGGCAACAACCACCGAAATCAGTGAATCACTATGCTCTACATGGAAATCTCAATCAATGTGACCTCTGTTACACAACAAGAAAGTACTGGCCCAAACTCCAAATCCTAGTTTGTAACTGATTAGCTGGTAAGTCACATTACCTTTCCGAGCCTCAGTTTTCCTGTATATAAAGTGGAATATCACTAACTCCACAGGATGCTGTGATTCTGAAAGAAGATAATGCATGGAAACGTGTTGCATTGTTTTGTAGAGCGAAAGCATTCCAAAAATGCAACAGAGACTGTGTCTAAGAAAATGAAGGTCTGGGGCCCATGTCCCTCTTAAATCAGTTCATCAGTTCTATGTCCCACAAAGCACATCTGCCACATCTTCAGGAGTCCTGGAACTGTCTCCTATCCAGCTCCACCCTCAGACACTAGCCCTGGGCTCCTGCCACACTGTACCCCTGCCCTTCCTGATGTGTGCTGAGGGCTCCCTGAGTCCTCTGCCTCCCCATACACTGCCCTTTCTGCCTTTATTGCCTTGGCCCACCCCTCCAGCTCATCACTTATTTCTTCATGCAGCAAATGTCTAGTGAGCATCTCTCATGTGCTGGCCACTGTTCTAGCTCCTAGGGATAAGTTCCTGTCCTCGTGGTGTTTGCATTCCAGTGACAGCCAACTCATTCTCTCTGGCTGCAGGTCAACTCCAGAGCACCACTGGCTCTAGGATAACTTCTCAAAGGCCCCTCCTCATCTACTCCACCAACTACCACCAACTAGTGAATGCTCCTCTTTGCCCTCATAGTGTCCTGTGCTTTCATACACGATCTTGTCCACATGTGTAGGTGATATGCTCCTCAGTGTAGTGACTACATCTTTCAACTTCATTTGCAGAGAAGCACACAGTCATAATATCCCCTAACAAGCCCTCAAGTGCTTAATATGTGGCTGACAGTTCTAAGCACTTTTTACATATTAACATGTTTAATTCTCATAAAAACCATGTGAGGCAGCCATTATTATTGAGCTTATCACTGAAGACAAGGAAACCAAGCACGGGGGATAAAGGAACTTGCACAAGGTCCCAGGGTTAGGGGTAGTGAGGAGTATAATGTGAGTAGAGGCTTCCCACTCTTGGTCACCCCACTCCACAGCCTCACAATTAGGAGATACTGTAGGTTTGTGGGGACAGAAGAAAAGCCCAAATGGATGGAGTAAGGAGAAAGCCATGCATCTGGCAAATAACAGGTTAAGAAGACTTCTTTTATCAGGTACCTTGTAGTTGGGATGAGCCTGAGAGGAGAAAGAAAATCTCCTATCGACATTTCTGCATCTGTCCATTCCCTTTGTTTCTCCCCTCCCTAAACTTAACTACCTAGGGATTATCCAATCAATTAGAAACTGCTTTAATTAATGGCATTGTTCAAGCTAGTCTGTGTTCATTCAAGCCCCAAAAGACAACCTCATGAATGAAGCAGGGGACTAAGAATTTGGATATTCCAGTCTCCTTCCTGTCAATCAAGTTTGGATCCTGAAAGCATGGAACACTTCTGGGAAACAACATGAAGATGAGCTTTTAAGGTTCAATGGAGCCCCAGAGACCACCTGGTCCGGCAACAAACTCAAATGCCTGTTCTGGGAAGCTCTCAACAAAGCTATGGGAGGTAGGCAGGGTGTAGTGCAGGGTGACACGGCTTGTATAGGACACAAGCAATAAACACTGACTCCTTACTTCACTTTTCATTGTCTTATGTAGAACTTCTGGTTAAAGCATGGTTGATTAAACTCATGCGTTTTTCTCTATTTCCTTCTACAACCTTAGTAGAATGAGAGTAAATAATTTTTTTAAGTGTAAATTCATAAGGATAAACGGGAGAGAGAGGACAGCAGACCTTTTATAATGGAAGTGACAGTTGATAGAGTAGGAGGAAGAAAACAGAAAACCAAGCAGGAAAAAGGGGAGTCATCAAGAAGCAAGCCAATTTAGACCGCAGAACCACAGGAAAGCTCTGAATTTGGAGAAACCAAAGAACTCCAATGGCTGGGGGAAGGGATGGGGCTTACAAAGAGAGGACCACAAGCAGTTTAAAGCCATGCCTTTAGTAACCAAGTGACTACATCTCCTCACTTGGGAGAAGAGTGGAGGTTTTCCCATTGGTGTGACAGAACGAGAGGGGATCTAGAGATGAATCAGAAAACAGAATTAAGTGAAATTCCATATAGAGACTTGGGACTTGGAGCCCCATTCAGAGGTTTTGTGTACTTTTCTTTCAACATATTCCTAATATTTGATGTCTTGACATTATTATGAATGCTATATTTTTAAAATTCCACTTTCTAATTGCTTGTAGTTATTGACCCTCACCATAGACAGTGACCTTACCAAATTTACCTCATAATTTGAATCCTACATCTGTGAGATCTTTCAAACTTTCTGTATGTACAACATACAAAATACCATCTGCAAATAATGGGTTTTATTTTTTCCTTTCTATTAATTTTTTCATTTCTACTTTTTTTTTCTTCTTGAGCTAGCTGCCTTGCTAGAACTTCCAATATAATGCAGGAGAAATGGTGTTGGGGACATCACTGGCACCTTCTTGATCTAATCAAGAAAACTTTCAAGATGTCACCATTAATTACATTTACTCTAATTTTTGGTTTGGTTTGATTTGTTTTGATTTGGTTAATTCCTGTTATCAGCATAAGGAAGTTTCCCTTTACTCCAGTTAGCCACAAGGACTTTTAAAATGATGAATAGTAATTGAATTTTATCAAATGTTTTACCTTCATCTACTGATTTGATCATTACTTTTCTCCATTACTGCATTAATTTGGTAAATTGCATTGGCCAATTTTTTAATGTTAAACACACCTTGATTTCCTATATAAATCCAGCTTGGATGTGATATATTATCTTTTTTATATTTTACTAGATGATTTTTCTTATATGCTATTGGGATTTTATATCATTATCCAAGGGAGATATTTTCCTAGAATTTTCCTTTCTTAAGCAGTCCTTAATAGCTTTGGGTACATTACTCAACATTTCTGAGCTTCAATTTCTTTGTTTTTTTGATTTTTTGTACAATGGAGACAATCATAATACATATGGTTGTAAAAAGAGAATTTAATGAGAAAAGGTCTGTGAAATCACTCAGCACATTTCCTGGCACACAGTAGGCACTCAACAAATATTTACGGAAACACTAGAATCAATGGCCTCCATATCTAATCAGTTAAAACTTCAAAGTAAAATAGGTTCAAAACAATCCCAATAATAAATTAATGGAAGTAACAAAGGCTTCATTTCTAAAATCAGTAAGAAGGGTTTGACATGTGACAATCTAATTCATAGAACCCCAGTCATGTTCAGAACTTACTTAACATACAAAGTCAGTAAAAGCAGATTCTAGACCAGGAAGAATAGGAGAGAGCAGCCAGACGCTCCCACAACATACCCACTCCTCATTGCCCAGCGGTAACTTCTAATTCTACCATCTCTGTAAAAGACTGGTAAGAAGCAGCCTGATGTCCTGCATTAGCTCTGTGACCTTGCATAAATCATGTGGCCTACAGTTTAGTCTGTTAAAAAAAAAAAAATCAACAATAATTTCCACCCTGCCTATGTCACAGTGTTGTTCTAAGAACAAAATGGAAGTTTTTAAAAGTGAAAACCAGCTACATGCAAATATAAGATATTATGACTACATTATTATTATCAACAATATGCTAAGTGCTTTCAGCTGATTATATCAGTTAATACTTAGATAAGCCTGTGAGGTAGGAGCAGATTGAAGTCACAGAACGATTAAGCAAATTGCCCAACTTCCTCCAGGGAAGTGGTGCTGCAGGATGGGAATCCAGACAGCCTGACTGCTCCATTTCTATGTTGTATGGACGTAGTAAACTGCTGGTCTTCCACTTAAAACAAAAACTTTCATATTTTATGTTGTGATAATATTCATAATATAGTATTAAGATTCAACATCATTTGACACAAGGACATCTACTAAAGAGAAAAAAAAAAAATTTTATGACTATTCCTGTTCCCTTTTGAGAATAAGAGTTTCCTTGGCCAAGTGCCCCCATGGAGCAAGTGAGGACATTAAGACTCTGGAGAACTCACAGTTCTTCTGTTCAATCTAATATTAAGTTACTCTAACATTTCATTGACTCTGAGATAGCTCTCCAACCTTCAGCAGCTTCCGCCTCTGGACATTCTTTGTCACATTTCTCTTGTCTCATTTTAGACTCTGCAAATAGCCACAAGGCCTCCTCAGGCGTGTCCTCTCTGAACAACCTGGGGTTGGCAGCCCAGGGTCTTGCTTTTGAGGCAGAAGCTGGAATAGGAAGAAGAGGCCCTGAGGCCCTGAGGCCTACTAAGCCTCAGCTTCTGAGGTGGTTAAATGAGACTCAGCATATGGACAGGTAGGAAAAGACAACACCTGGGAAGTGACTAAAAACCACAGAACACTGTTCACAGTAAGGAACAGCTATCACTAGGAGGTGAAAACGCTGCTGAGACTCAGAAGTCTGCCTCTCTTGCACAGAGATCTAAAAATGGATACTTTTCTAATTTTTATTGCTTCCATCATTTAGGACCTCTTTCTCTCTTGGCTTTCCCTCATCTAAAATTTTTAACTTTTTGATTTAAAAAAAAAAAAAAAAAGCTATCTTCCCCACTTCAGTCAGATGCTTGCACTGCTGGAGACAGAGAACCAGATGTTGGAACTTGTCCTCCCATGCCTTCTGCATTCCCAGTCTTGGATTCCCACCCACCTCAACTCCCCATCTACTTCTTCTCCTTTCACAACGAATATCTATGATGGGGGCCAGATAAAATGGGGCACCGGCTTTCTTCAAGGAATTTAGAGTCTGATGGGAAGGACAGATTAGCAACTTGACAAACTTCCATTGGTGTGAATGGAAACAACCGATGGTAAATGCTACAAGGGAAGGAATACCTCGGTGGGGTACTCACAGCCCAGTCTGAGGCTGTGGCCAAGGAGGGCATTGCAGAAGAGTCTCCTGGGCTGGCTCTTAAAGAATGGGTAGCTAGCTAGTTGAAGGAGAATAAAGAGAGTACCAGCTAGAGGGAAGAGCATTTGCAAAGGCACAGAAGCCGAGTGAGCATGGCGCTTGGAGAAAAGTCACAAGCCATGACTGAGTGCCAGCTACATGGAAGAAGATCTGGAAATGGGATAGAGATTTAGGCAGAAATAAATGAGATCATGAATGTGCCATTTGCTAAGCTAAAAACCTATGGAGAAACATGGAATAAGGAGATGGTAGGGTTTGACCTGTGTTGCAGAAGGTCACAATGATGGCTGTGAGAAGTCCTAACTAAAGACCAGTTAAGAAATGCAAGAAGTAAGGAGAACCTCAGAAACTTTGAAAACGAAGAGAAGGGTAGACTCCAAGACATGGAAGAGAAGGAAACTCCAGAACTTCCTGACTAATTGCACATGGCCGGGAAGAGGTGAGGGCAAGCGAGAGACAGAGGCCTCTGTAGGTGACACCAGCTTTCTGGCTTTGATCTCAGGATGAATGGAGGTGCCATACGTGAGAAGCCTGGAGCAAAGGATGAGACAATCTTTGCACATGTCAAAAGTGGTGATTAGGCCAAGGAGAGAACGTAAGCACAGAGACTATATGTGCCATGGATTCCATAGTCATGAAGTTCCAGAGAAGGCAATACAACATACAAACAGAAAGCAGATCTGTGGCCACCAGCGACTGACAGGGGGGCAGACAACCAAATGCACAGGAGCAGGGGAAAAGTTTTAGGTAAGAGATCACAGAGTCAAAGCTAAGACTTGGAGAAAGAACTCTTACAGAGTAAGAAAGAGAGTGCGTTTTTCTAAGGCCAATATATTTGGGTTCTTTAAGAACAGAATCAATAGAAATAAATAGATACATGCACACATGCACATACATAGATTATATACATACACACACACACACATATATATATATAATTTTAAGAGGGGATTTATTAGGTTGGCTTACATAATCAGAGGCTAAACAGTCCCAAAATGGCTGGCCATAAGCTAGAGAGCAGAAAAACCAGTTGATTCCACCCACATGCTGATCTTCTCTGAAAACACCATTACAGACACACCCAGAACCATGCTTTACCAATTATCTTGGCATCTCTCAATCCAGTGAAGCTCACAACCAAGATTAACCATCACAGCCAATATTTTAATTGAGGCAGTGGTTATCCAACTACATATAATCAACAAAAGTCATGAAACTATTCAGCTAAAATGAATTTTACTGCATATAAGCTAATTTTTATTATAATAAAGCTACTTTTTAAAGTGATATCCTCCAAAACACCCCAGTACAAATGACAATGCACAGGAGTCTGGAACCACTGGGCAAGTAGATTTTATAAGTAAGAACAAGAGAGACAAGGCCAGTGTCCCAGGAGATGGAGACATTTAAAGAGAAAGCGTATGGGGAAGCCAGAGAATTAGCAAATACGTCAGGAAAAAACAGTGAACGAAAGTTGAGGGAGAGTTTGAAAAGAAGAGAGTAATCAGCGGAGTCAATGTCCCCCAGAAAACTCCAGAAAGCTTTGTTGAACTGGAAAAGCTTAGTAGAATAATGTCAGAGATTTTATCCTGACATTACAATAACTCTCTCCCTTATCCTGCTATTGCAATAACTAGGTCACCATGAACTAGGGGCTTTAAAACATGTTTTTAGTAGCAAAAAACTTGAGGAGGATGGTGGTAGGGAACTTGCCATGACCAATCCTAAATGTGTTGCCTTCCAAAAATTGACTGATTTTTGTTCCTAACATTCAATGAGTGAGCATTTTGGTCATTCCTGGTGATGCATTGATTAGGTAAACAGTAAAATAAATTAGAATTGCAAAAGCACCCTGTACCTAAAAGCTAAGGCCTAGATTGGTGTTGGGTGATGGCACCAACTATTGTTGCCAGGAACTTCTAAGACATAGAGGGCAGGTAATCCAGGCTAGCCAGAATCATTGCTGAGATCCAAAGATGATATGAAGAAATTGAGAGAAATAATATGCCATTTTAAGACCAAGAGCGACACCCAGTGGTCATAGAGATCACTCTAGCTTCTCAACCACTTTTTGTCCAGAGCACAGATGGGCTGACTCCCTGGCATTGCCAGCAGGGGCTGCCCTCAAGCTTCCCAGGTCCAGGGGCTAGCCAGGCTGAAACATGGAGCTAACCATGGTGCCCATGGGCAAATTGCCTAAACCCTGGGAAGCAGTAACCAGCTCTTCCTTTGCCATGATGAGATGTAAAGGAAGAGCCTGGCCATCTTTAAAGCATTTCCACATTTATTGCCTCATGTGATCCTCCCTACCACCTTAATGAGGCAGGTACAGCGAGTTGCTACAGACAGAGAGGTGAAGGTGTCGATCTATAAGCTCAGGTCTCCTGGCTCTAAATCAAGTGCTCCCTCCACAACAACACATCCTCAGGACTTCACCAGGAGATGCCTTAGATACCAGCTGAGTATACAGAGCCCCACACATCTGGAGCCCCAGACACAAAATAAGAGTTTCTAAGAGATTCCGAAGTCATTTGGGAATCAAATGTTCCTTGAGTGTCCACTGTGTGCCAGGAACTGTTTGAACACAGACAGTCCTGCCCTGAAGACACTTGCTCTCCCTGGGGAGGCAGACAAGCATGATGTGAGGCCAGGGACTGTAACAGGCAGGGCAGGGGACAACAGGAGCAGAGTTTTTCAGAGGAGGATCAGGGACCAGATGGGGCCCCATCTCTCCTCACTTGGCACAAAGCCTTGACCACAGGCAGCTCAGTGAATGCCTCATCTGTCACTAAACCACCTGGGGAAAGACCATTCTACACGATTCTCCCTTCCAAAAGAATGGCAAACTGAGAATGCTGGCCTTCAGTGAAACTAGGAAACAGCCAACATCCTAAAGCCCACTTGACAGGGAGAAAGTGCCCTGTTGGGCCAACTCAAGGGAGGAGGCAGGGAACAGCTGAGCACCTCTCCAGCCCCTGGGTGGTGCACATGCCAACAGGCTCCTGTCAGCTTGGCAATGAAGGAGAAGTGTCTCGGAACCCACTCAGATCCTCTCAGAGGCAGAGGAAACAGGAAGCAGGAAGCAGGCAGAATGAGAAATCTTTACCCAAAAACTAGATAGATGCCAGGTACAAACAGCTCTGCCTCTTCTCATCAAAGATAGCCAAAAAGAAATAACTAAACCATGATCCACAAAGCCTGGGAACAAACGAGATTTAATGCTGAGTAAGCAAACTTGCTGCTCACTCCAAAAATAGGAATATAGGAAGCGGAATGCATGAAACAGAGATGCACCCTCTGCCGAAGGCAGAGCGGAGCCTGTGAGGGGAAAGTATTTTGAGGACTTGTACTCAACCAGACATTGCCAGAGTGGGTGGTGAGGAAGAACTCAGGTTATAAATATCTAAGAGTATGAGACAGATATAAGAAATGGCCTTCTAAATGCATAGCTAAGCTCCTAAGAAAGCAAGGGAGAGCCACGGGGCTGCGAGTGAAGAGAGAACTAAAAGAAGGTTGAGGGAAGAGGCCTGGGCTGCCCTGCAGCTTCCTGCCTGAGGCCTAGAGGCCCTAGTGTAACAGTGTGTGGAAGATCCAAGGCGCAGAGACACCCAAGGTGGAGGGTGAAGCGAGCCCTCTGCATGGACCCAGGATCTGTGAGGATCCACATCCCTGAAGAGGAGTTCAGGGGGCAATTCAATGTGGAGACTAGCCAGTCTCAGACCACAGCTTGGAGTTTAAAAAAAAAAATGTTCCCTGGAAATTTATAAGCATAAGGTTTCCCTCCTGCAGGAAGGGTTTGAAAATATACTCTCTCTATGCAGGGAACCTCAAGGGAAGTACTAATTTCAAGTACTTCTCAGTGAAAATCACTGACAGACACAAATGGGAAATTGCTTAGACCCCTCAGGAGTTCCACAGTCAGCAAAACATAGTCAAATCAAATATGGACAAAAAGCACAAGAAAACCAGGCGCGGAGGCACACACCTGTAATCCCAGCACTCTGGAAGGCTGAGACAGGAGAAGCGGGAGTTCAAAGCCAGCCTCAGCAACAGCGAGACGCTAAGCAACTCAGTGAGACCCTGTCTCTACACAAAACACAAAATAGGGTTGGGCATGTGGCACAGTGGTTGAGTACCCCTGAGTTCAATCCCCAGTACCACAAAAAATAAAAATAAAAATAAAACACAAAATAGGGCTGGGGATGTGGCTCAGTGATTGAGTACCCAAGTTCAATCCCTGGTACCAAAAAAAAAAAAAGCAAGACACAGGAAGACAAACAAAAAGACCAAGACCTAAATCCCAAATGGTTCAGATATTAAAATTATCAGATAGAGAATATGAAACAAGTAAGAGGAGATGTGTCTACAGAAACATAGGTCCAAGAATGTTCATGACAGCTTAATTTATTATAGTGGCTAACACCTGGAAATAACCCATATGTTCACCTACCAAAGAAGAGATAAACAATTTGTAGTACATTTATTCAATGAAATATTACCCAGCAACACAAAGGAAATGAATTAGAGGAATGAACAACAATGTGGATGAATTTCAAAAACAATGTTGAGCATACATACTACTGTGTTTCCACTGTGTTCAAAAAACAGACAAAATTAATATATGGGTAAAAAAAATCAGAACATCTGAAGGAGAAGAGGAAAATTAACTGGAAGGATATACAAGGGAATGTTCTGGAATTACGACAATATTCTATATGTGGATTAGTGGTTTCATAGGATAAACAGTTGTCAAAACTCATTATACTTTACACTGTACCATTAAAATTTGTGCATTTCGTTGTATATTAATCCTCTCAATAACATACACATACATTTTAGAAAGAGGAAATAGAAATTGTGTCCCAACCCATAAAAATGATCAAGAATATTTGAAAGAGGTCGAGAAATCAATTCTAGAAATAAAAAAAATTCCAGGTATTGAATTCAAAAGCTCAATAAATCCTGTGTTAAGCTTTGGCTTATATAAGATCAAGTCTTCTATTAACAATACCTTAAAAAGCAAGAGAACATATTATATATTTGAGAAGATGTTTTCAAACATCAAAGAGTTACCAAGACAGTAAGAACTTGAAACTAGACCTCAAAGATGAGAGTGTAGTAATGTGAGTCAGCTACTCAATTATGTTTTTTCCTCTCAGAGTATTTACTGAAAGTGGCCACTTGAGAGTAGGGGAAATTGGGGAGAAAATGGTAACAAAGATGCTGAGAAGCTAAGCATAGATGGTAGTCTTAAGGGCTAGGAAGATAAAAAGGAGTTCAGGACCCTGTAAAGGATCCCCAGACTCAGGAGGTTGAGACAAGAGGATCTCAAGTTTGAGGACAACCTCAGCAATGTAGCAAGGCTCTAAGCAACTTAGTGAGAACCTGTTTCAAAATAAAAAAATAGAAAGGGACTGGGGATGTGGTTCAGTGCCCCTGGGTTCAATCCCTACTGTCCAAGAAAAAAAAAAAAAAGAATCCCCAGGTTTTCAGATGGGAGCCTAGCCTACCCACCCAGAGTAAAAGTGACAGCTTTTACAAAGACCAAAACCAGTATTAAGTCAACTGAATTTCAAATAGATTTGATCATAGCCTAGCACAGCTGCCTGATGAAGAAAAGTCAATCGTCTTTGGAGAAAGAGATGATCCAGAGCCTTAAATTATCTCTGCCATTTTTCAATCAAAAACCAGGCCAGGGTTACAGACCACATCCAGGACAAAAAGAGCACAAATGCCACCACCCCAGTGCCTGCCAGCTTCTCCGACCCCCCCATACTCCACCATGCTCAAAAGAGTCAGGACTGCCTGGGAGATGCTCCATTGTGCTGGAAAAGGAATCTCACAATTGAAAACTGGAAAGGGAGACATGAAGGCAGCTGGCATCACTCTTAGCAGATTCCAGGAGAGAAAAATTTGCCAAAAGACTCCTCATTTGGTTTTGTGACATCTACCGAAAATCCAGATGCCAGGATCAGCCTCATGAACAAAGAGGACACCGTTCCAGAAAAGGAAGGAACCCCATTGAAAAGAGACTTGGTGATTTGGGGGTTTGGTTTTTGTCTCTTTTGGTGAAAACATTTAAAATCTATTCTTTTAACCATTTTAAAATATACAATTCATTATTATTATAGTCACCATTCTCTGTAATAAATCACTAAAGTTTCTAATTAAATTTTTGTCCCCTATGGTCAACATCTCCCTTAGCCCTCTACCCCTCCAGCCCCTGGTAACCTACACTCTACTCTCTACTTCCATGACTTTAACTCTTTTAGATTCCACATATAAATGACATCATGTGGTATTTGTCATCCTGTGCCTGGATTATTTCACTTAGCATAATGTCCTACAGGTTCACCAAAACATCACATTGTATTCCATAAGTATATGCAATTATTTGTAAGCTAAAATGTTTTAAAAGAATATGAAAAGAAAAAAGACTTTATAAAAAACTAAAAGAAAAAAGACTTGTTTAAAGAACTAAAATTTTCTGCCAGATGTGATTTTTCCATTCTACCCACACTCCTGTAAAGCTGAGCCACCCTGATTTCACACAATGGCTATCCCCAGGCACAATGAACCTGCCCATCTTAAAGGAAGTCAAGGGCTGGAGTCCATAGCCACTTAAACATTTCTTGCTAAAAAATGCAGAAATTTCTAAATGAACAACATATTTGAAATCAAAAGTGAGTAGATAGTTTGAGAATTTACTGCTCAAAAAATGAAAAAGAAACTTTGAACACAAGCTAAGTATTTTGGACCCTTCTACAGAGCAATAGTGCCTTTTATTTATTTTTTATTTTTATTTTTATTTTTATTTTTGCATTGCTGGGGATTGAACCCAGGGTCTCCCACTTGTTAGGCAAGGACTCTACCATAGAGCTACATCCCAACCCCTCAATGGCATTTTTAAAAAGAATGAACACTCTGAGTAAGACCTTGCCTAGAAAATGCTTGCAAAATCTAATTTTACTATATATAACTACTATGAACCCAGTAGAACATTTGTATTTATGCCACATCTTCATTTCTATGATCTGTATGCAGTTCTAAATCTGCTGCATTGCCCCTTAATTTTCTCATACACGTTTTCTTCTTTGAGTTGTTTCTATTTTGGGTTGTTATGTAAAAGTTATTTTTATTTTATATTGATGTCAGTATTTCCACTGCTGTGAAATCCTGTTTTTATACTATTGATACCCTAGTACCTGGCTTCCTTTGTTGTCTGCTTTCCTGTTATTGGGCTAAGCGTCTGTGCTTTCCTTTGCGGTGCAGTGGCTGAGACTCTGAACCACATTTCTGACTTACCTGCAGACTCTCTGTTAAGCTCTATCAGTAGGAGGGGCTGAAAGCAGCATGCAAGTGGGGGAAGAGGAAGGCACCTTCCCTGTTGGCTTTCTGTTTCCTGTTCCTGTGAGCATCACCTTAACAACACTTCTTGAAAGGTAATGGGAATTCAATTAACTAAAACAATTTTGAAGGGTCCACTCTACTTGATTTCAAAGCTTAACATAAAGCTATAGTGATCGACACAATATGTGACTAGTGAGAAGAGAGACATGGATCAGTGGGACAGAAGAGAGAAACATAATACAAACACCCAGGCCATAGCAGTTCCTTCCATGGCAGCAGCTGAATTTGGTGTGCAGGGTTTTAGCTATCACAGAACTAAGTGTCCTTGCACACCCTCCAAGACACCGATACCAGCCAGCTAGGCCCTTTCCCCAAGGTCTGGAACCAAAATCCAACAAGTGTCGCCCCAACCAGCCCAGAGATACCAGTACTAGAAGGGCAGCACCCCCTTCCCAAAGGTCTAAACCCTAGCTTCATGCATCCCTCTTTCAAGGTTGCAAAGTTTTAGCAATTTCAAGCTCTTTTCCTTTGCTCCAGCAGCTTCAGGGATGGTACTTGTACTCCTTACCTTCCTAATACTTGAGATTCATTTTGTGTTTGTTTGCTTTCAGTAACCCAGCTAATAAATGTATACCTTGTTAACAATTTTTCATATTAAATTATCTGTGTTAAAATATATCTTCAATCAATTAGATCTTGATTTCTTCACTGTTTTAGTTTATAACATGCAACTCTAACACATACTTTGATAGACTTAGATCTTATTATTTCATTTATGGTGCTATTTTAAATAATACTTTAAAAGTGAGTTAAGCAAGTGGAGGTTTTGTTATTGTTAAAATGACATTTCTTGCCAGGTGCAGTGGCTCATACCTGTAATCCAAGAACTTCAGGAGGCTGAGGCAAGATGATCTTGAGTTCGAAGCCAGCCTTAGCAACTTAGCATCTCAGTGAGATCCTGTCTTTAAGTAAAATATAAAAAGGAGGTGTTGCTCAGTGGTTAAGCACCCCTGGGTTCAATCCTTGGTACCAAAAAAGAAAAAGTTATTTCTCCCCAAAATGATCTATAGATTCACTACAACTCAAATTAAAATCCCACTAGGTTTTATTTATTTAGGTACTGGGAATTGAACCCAGGGACACTTTAGCTCTGAGCTATATTCCCAGCTCTTTTTTATTTTTTATTTTGGGACAGGGTCTCACTAAGCTACTGAGGCTAACCTCAAACTTGCAATCCTCCTCCCTCAGCCTCCCAAGTTGCACTCCTGGCTAGTCTTTATTAAATAGAAATTGATAAGCCAATTCCAGAAATGTAGGAAAGGCAATGGAAATTCAATTAACTAAAACAATTTTGAAGGGCCCACACTACTTGATTTCAAAGCTTCACATAAAGCTATAGTGATCTACACAATATGTTATTAATGAGAAGAGAGACATAGATCAGTGAAACAGAAGAGAGAAACATAATAGACTCTCCCATCATGACCAGTGGATTTCCAACAAAGATGTCAGGCAATCCAGTGGAGAAGGACAAACATCACAAGTGAAACTGAAGCAGTAGACACCTACTCACAAGGACAAATGAAAATCCAACTCATGTCACTCTACATATGGTTTCAAATAAATACTAAGAATTTTTATCATCATCTGTCTTCACTAAAAAAACCTGTAGAAATACCTCAGGAAGAAAAAAACATCTGTACTACAAAAAGGAAAAGTAAGAAAAGAAATTGACAAAACATGTGGGTCAATCTACACAAATATTTCCTGTGTAAAACAATGATAATATCTTACTTGAGGGAGTTGAAAATAATAAAAATGCTACATAAAGCTGGGCACAGTGAAACACACCTGTAATCCCAGCAGCTTGGGAGGCTGAGGCAGGAGGATTGCAAGTTCAAAGCAAACATCAGCAACTTAGCAAGGCCCGAAGCAACTCAGCAACACTCTGTCTTTAAATAAAATAAAAGACAGATAGATAGATAGAGAGAGAGAGAGAGAGACAGAGAGAGAGATCGATTGATCGATCGATCGATCAAGCTGTGGATGTGGCTCAGTGGTTAAGAACCCTTGGGTTCAATCCGTGGTGCCAAAAAAAAAAAAAAAAATGCTACATAAAACATCTAACATGGGAAGAGACCTTAAATAATAAGATGTCATTAAATTTTTTCAGAAGAATGACAAAAATCTTTAATCATTTTAGATTTTAAGCATGTATATTAAAATATTAAGAGCCCCTTTTAAAAATTAAAAGCAAAAAACTTTCAAAACAACATGGCAAATAGAATTAAACAAAAGGTAAATAATCCTAAATAAGAAAGGAGAACACACTAAAAAAGTGAGCAAATTCTCCCAAATGATAAATATAATATGTAATAATGATCACAAGAAAGAAAAAATTTATAATACTTGGCAGTTTAAAGAAAAAATTGTTTTCATTTTGGATGATAAGATCTAGTGTATGCTATTTTAAAGAGACATATCTAAAATATTAGAACCCAGAAAATTTGAAAGTAAATGATGAGAGGGGCTGGGATTATGGCACAGTGGTAGCGTGCTTGCCTAGCGTGCATAAGGCACTGGGTTCGATCCTCAGCACCACATAAAAATAAAATAAAGATATTCTGTCACCTACAACTAAAAAATAAACATTAAAAAAAAACAGGAAAGTAAATGATGAGAAAAAAAAGAGCATACAAATATGAACTGATAGAACTGATAGCTATATAGTAAAATCAGACAAAACACAACTTAACAGAAAGAAAAGCATTATTGGGGATTTTTTAAAAGGCCACTATCTAGTCATGCAAGTTTCAATTCTCAGGAAAATATAATAATTCTATACTTGTATGCAACTAATAACCTATTTTCACAATACAGCAAATATTTTCTGCCTAATAAATTCAACATCATAGTGAAATGTTTTAATGTGTCTTTCCCGGTTAGTGAAAAGATTGAACAGCCAAAGTTTATGGAGAATCTGAACAATATATTAAAAAACTTTATCTAATGGACATTTATAAAATGCTTACCCCAACAGAAAACATAAATTATTTTCAATTACATGATGAACTATCACAAAACTGAACTACATATTATGAAAGTCCTAAAGCAAATCTCTCTCTAAATTCTAAACAATATATATGAAATAGTCCACATTTTCTGATCACAAGACAATTAATTCAGAAATTAAATAGCAAACTAAAACACTTTAAAAATGCACAATACCAAACAGAGTATCTGATACCCCCAGTGGAACATCAACTCAGAGGCAAAAATAACTAGACACCTGAGAACTAGGATGACCTCAAAGAAAATCAACAAATTCATTTGAACCCCATCTGAATAAAAAATATAGGGACATATGAGCCAAGGTTTTTCTTAACAAGCATGAAAAGTGTAATTAATAAGTAAAAATGTAATAATGTAAAACAGAAATTGGAAATGATAAGAAAGAACCAAGTAGAAGAATTAGATTTGATTACAGTTAAAATTAAAAATCACAATAGATAAGATAAAAAGAAGGATGAATTCAGCTGAAAAATTAACTGGTGAGTTTAAAACTTAGATTTTTTAAAAATCAGAGAAAAACAGAGATAAAAATTTTTTTTTAAATCTTGAAAGATATGGAGGACAATACTGTAAAGGCACCAACATCTGAGAAATAGGAGAATGAGAAGAAGAAAAAAGAGTTAAGGAGGAAATATTTAAAGACATTATAAAAATCAATTTCCTGTAATGGAGGAAAATGAACTGGACTAAAAGGACCCAAGTAGTACCAAACACTATAGTGAAATATAAGAATATCAAAACAGAGAGAACTAGATAATTAACACTTGTGACTGGAGATGTTAACATACTTTTGCAAGACACTGATAAATCAAGCAGATGAAAATAGGCAAAGATATTGAAGACCTGAACAATGCAATTAATCAGCTTGATAAATTGGGCTATCATGAGTGAATCTACAATTCTATGACCTGATTTGCCCAGGTCAATACTGGATAATGCCTATTGTTCTGGCTAATTATTAATAGTGCCCCTTTTACTATAAAGCAAGTCATGATTTCAACAATAAATTATATGGTACGCTAGCCATTTGAGGTTTTTAGAACTCTATACTAAACATCAGAGAAGATAACTATTTTTTTAGCAGACATAAACCACTTACAAAAATAAATCTTATATTAGGCCATAAAGAAAACCTCAATAAATACCTCAATAAATTCATCTTTATTGCCTCTCTTTCAGTTAACAAATATTTGTTGAGCATCTACCATGTGACCTGGCATTCTTCTAGCCCTGGCATACAGCCCAGATAGTACATGGCACCAATCCCAGGTCCATGTTCACATTGTTGTTTAACAGGAATATACCCAGCAATGCCACATGGCACAGCTCCAGGGCTCGGTACTCCATCAGAATGACTCCCTGGAAGTTTTGTATGGTGAAGCCTATGAGTCCTAACAGCCTTGGACACCGCACCAAACAAAACAGGCAAAAATCCTGCCCTGGTGCAGCTTATATAATGATGGTGAGAAAGAGAAAATGAACAAAATAAATCAGGGACTTATTATAGAAGGTGATATGTGATACAAACCAGAATAAGTAGATAATGGAGACAGTATCAGAAGTCAGGGCTCAGGAAGGGTGGGCACCTTTAAGTAGCGTGGTCAGGACAGGCCTACAGAGAAGGCACCATCTGAACCAAGACTGAACGCAGTTAGGAAGTGCGCCACTTGGCCCTGTGGAAACGCACAGCCACCACAAAGGCGTGAAAGTGGAATCCCACCTGGCAGGTGCAAGAAAGCAAAGCAGCCAGTGCAGCTGAAATCACAGAGGAAGCGGGACAGCCATCAGTGAGGAGGGCAGGACTGTAAGATGGGCCAGGTGGTGTTGACCACTGGAAGACACTGGCCTTTACAGTGAAGGACACTGGGACCTCTAGAGAATTTTAAACAGAAGGATGACATCATCTGACTCCTATTTTTTAAAAAACACTTAGGCTAGCCGGGCGCGGTGGCTCAAGCCTGTAATCCCAGCACTTAGGGAGGCTGAGACAGGAGAATCGCAAGTTCAAGGCCAGCCTCGGCAAGGGTGAGGCGCTAAGCAACTCAGTGAGACCCTGTCTCTACATAAAACACAAAATCGGGCTGGGGATGTGGCTCAGTGGTCGAGTACCCCTGAGTTCAATCCCCGGTACCAAAAAAAAAAAAAAAACACTTAGGCTGCTATGTCAAGAATAGACTACAGGGCTGTGTGTGTGTGTATGCGTACGTGTTCTGATTGCCATGTCCAGAGCTGCTTTCCTCTGCTATGTTCTTCCACCATGATGTTCTGCCTCACCTCTGGCACAGACCATGGAATCAGCTGTCCATGGACTGAGATCTCCAAAACAGTCTTCTGGTCACAGCAGTGAAAAAGCTTCCTGAAACAGCAGGTGACCATGGCAAAGATGTGGTAGCTCCTACTGAGCCTGCCTCAAAAACCTGCCCAACTCATGGAAAAGGCCCCCCAAAGTCATCATTTGCCCACGGGTCATCTTCCCACCTGGTCTCACGGCTTCCCTGGAACCGTACCTGTGCATCTGCAGCGCTCACACTTGAACTGTTTCACTCTGTGTGCTCCTTTGCATGGCTTGTACCTTGTGGGTTATTGTGATCCTGCATTTTAGAATGGCTGACAGCCTTTCACCAGCATGGTTCTGCCTCTTTCCTTAAAGTGGTTTCCCTGACCTGAGTCATTTGTGGGTCTCACAGTATGTGGTCCTGAAGTTCAGCTGCACAGCCACATCATCAATGCTGGATACTCTCAGACGGGCTCTGTCAGCAATGTGTCCTGGGGCTTGGACCAGACATTTAATCAATCCCTTGTGATTCTCTGATGATGTCATGTGAAGCCTCTGCTCTTTGCTTCTCGGTAGCTTTTCTTTTTTGTCTTTCTTAAAACTGGATTAAGTAAATAAAAACTCAAACATGAAAAAAAAATGAATAGACTGTAGGAGCACAGGTTTTGCTCAAAAGAAGCCTGCTGAGAAGCTGTTGCAATAATGTAGGTGAGACAAGGTGGTTTAGATCAGAGTAGCTGCAGTGTAGACATAAGAACGGTCTAGCTCTGGGTGTATTTTGAGGATAGAGCCAACATAGCTCTCTGGCATTGAATGTGCAACGTGACAGAAGGAAATCAAAGGCTACCCCACACCCTGCACACACCCCACTTAACTGGAAAACTGAAGTCATCACGAAATAGATGCAGAAGACTGAATGTAAAGCAGATTTTAAGGCGGAAGAGTTGTTGGTGGCATTTTACATTTAAAATGTCTATTAGGCATCTGAGTAGAGAAAGCTGGCACTTGGCTATACAAATATGTAGTTGCAGGGGAGTCCAAAGATAAAACTTCGTAAGTCACCAGCACATAGTTAGGACCTTGCTGCTTGGGACTTGAAAGATCTTGAAGGAAGCAAATGTGGGAAGACAGAGCCAAGGACTGAGCTGCCTGGAGTGTCCAGCACTGAGATGTTGAAGACAAAGGACACTGAGTGACAGGCAGAAAAGGTTGGAAGCAATCAGAAGCGTGGAGCTCTGGAAACCAAATGAAAAAAAAAATGTTTCAAAGGGGATGCTGATGATAGATCAACTAAGATAAAGAGAAAATTGATGACAGCTATTTCTTATACTGCTTTGCTGATGTTGGTTTAGGAAGGAAATGGAGAAAGTCAATCTAGAAAAGTTATTTCAAAGAGTTTGGGTATTAAAGAAATCCTTCAGACATGGGCATGATCTGAAAGGAGAATTGGGGTCAAGAGAAGTTTTGTTTTTGATTTTTTTAAACCAGCAAGAGAAAACACAGCATGCTTATATGCTAACCAGGATAATCTAGAGGAGAAAAACGAAGATATAGGAATTGGATAGGAATGGCCAGCATCTGGCCAGAGGAGGCCAGATTTAGGAGCCTGAGAATTGAAGGGCATCAGCAGGATGACTAAGCCTGGGGGCCCATGCAGCGGGTGGGGAGAGGTGGCGGTGGGTGCTATGGATGTTCTCAGCTCGGCACTTTGTCTCAGAGAAATAAGAAACATGATCTTCAATCAAGTGCAGATATAGAGGAAGCAGCCTTGCAGGTGAGCGAGCAGGGAGCTTAAAAAGCCAAGAATGAAAACAATATCACCCACAAAAGAATGAATGGACAACGAAAGCAAGCACAACAGGTTGCTGAGCAGGCGCGGCAGCCCCACTGAGGTTGGTAGCCAAGAATTTCGAGGGAGGCTCATCAGCCCAGCGCTCTCATCTGCACAGAGAAGGAATGACGCTTGGGCTTTGCCAGAAGAATGCTACCACTGCCACCACACACCAGGGGGCTCGGTATGTGAGAGTGCGTGCCAGAGCCTGGGGATGGTGACTGTCAGGAAGGGTGGAGAAGGACAGGAACGAGGAGGGGAGGGCGGAAGGAGGCAGGACACATGAATTTGGGACTCTTTGGTATGGAAGGATTGCTGGGGGGTTGGGTGAACTACAGGAAGTGAGATGGTGAGCTAGGGGCCAGTGGTCAGAGTGGAACGCTTGAGGCAGAAATCGAGGAGGATCTGCAGTTGTGGTTCTTGACAAGGCACAGGGTGTGTCTGTAAGGGAGTGGTGCAGGTAGGGCAGCCAAGAAAAGTTAGTGATCAAAGGGAATCAAATAACATGTTTAAAAGTATTTCTAAGGCTTTCTTTAAAAAGAAAGACTTTCTTTCCTAGGATGAAAGCCTGGATGTAGACCAGTTTTATCTTCCCACTTGATATGATGAAAACTCACATAATGGATGAAAATAAGAGTAGAGAGAGGACATCAGGAAATGAAGAACGGTGACCCCTGGGACATGCAGAGAAGACACAAGACCTAAGATTGCCCAGCTTACTGCCTAGAGAGACAGGCAGAAGGCAAAGACAGAGATCCAGGAAATACCCAAAGGACTCCTTGAATTCAGGAAACCAAACTCAGAAAACCTGGGGAGAACAAAGCAGCCAGAGTTTACAGGACAGAATATTGGAGAGGAGATATACAGAGATATCTGGGCCAAGTGCAGTGGCACACACCTGTAATCCCAGCAATTCTGGAGGCTGAGGGAGGAGGATCACAAGTTTGAGGCCAGCCTGAGAAACTTAGTGAGACCCTAAGTGACTTAGGAAGACCCTGTCTCAAAATAAAAAGTACAAGGTCTGGGGATGTGGCTCAGTGGTAAAGTACCCTTGAGTTCAATCTCTTGTGCCAGAGAGAGAACTGCAAGATCATTAAGGGATATCCTTAAGCACTCAGCAGAATGCTGTCACCACCCACATGCCAGGAAGTTACCGAGGCAAAGCGAGGGAGATAATTGCCTGGAAGTTAGAAATAAACAGATCCAGTGCTAACCTAGGGCCAGGAATAGTGCCTGTTCCCATGAGTTAGATTAGAAAACCTCCTAATTTGCAGGGCTTTGGCAGAGAACTCAGGAGCATCCTTCCTCAGCAGTGGAGGTTAGTCCTGGATTAAACATGGCTCTGATATCACACATCGAATCCCAGTCCTGGTCACAGAAGTTGTGACCAAGTTGTCTATGGGACTAAGCAGATATCGCCCTTGGGACCAGCACTCAGAGGGCTCTGGTTTACACCCTTTCCTATGAAAACAGTCACCCAGGCACAAGGCATTTCCTACAGAAGTTCTCCACACCATACTCTCAAAGAGCAGAGTGTTATGGGATGCTGAGTGAAAGACATCACTTGCAATAAGACCTCATGCCAGAAGGCCTGGGATTATAGGACAAAGAGAGAGAGTTGTGTTTGTAGCTCAAATTATGACAAGACAGTTAACAATGTTGACTCAACAGCCACCTCTACTTTATCTCAGGATGCAAAGCTTTTAGGGTGGTACTGTAATCCATGGCTTCTCTTAAAATATGAAATGTTCTTTATCCTTCCTCCAAGGTGTAGAGATACACTTCTAAGCTAGACAGAACTAGATTATGTGAAGGGTGAAAATGACAGGTTCACTCTTTCAAAACCAAAATTTTACAAATGAGCAACAGTTTCACACACACACACTCACACACACAGTGTAGCAAAAGATGTCAATGTCCTGCCCTTTGGCGATTTACCTCTGTACACCACACTGCAAGCACTTGTAACTCCCTGCCCCTGCTCCCGGAGGATGCTCATGATGCTGATGCTTAGCAGTGTCTGCAGGACAATGCCAGTGTAATGGTTAATTTGAATTGTCAACTTGATTGGATTAATAGATGCTGAGGATTATGGGCATGTCGGTGAGGGTATGTCTAGGAATGACTGGCATGTGGGATAGCCAACTGCAATGGAGACAGTAAGAAGGTGACAAATGTGTCGACAGTAGTATAGCAACTAGGAAGCTCGGGAGTCTGCCAGTGTGAATCGTGTTTGTGTTTGAGTGTGTCTTAAATATATAGGTAATGCTGTGATTATAGTCTCCGTAAATATAGTTGGTGAATTAGGTATTTTCCTTTGGATGACTGTAATCCACCTCTGAAAAAACTGCCACTTAAGAAACTCCCAGCTTAAAGAGATAAATAAAAAGGGGAGAGTTGATGATTTATTTATAGGACCCTGGAACATTTCAGAAAGGTTGTTCAAATCTAATTGAAGGGAAATCAGCAAAGAAACAGAAAGGAGTCACTCACATCCAACTTTTCCTTGGCCACTCTCCACCCTCACCCAAGCTGTAAGGATGCGGGTCTGCAGGAACATTTGGGGTGCTAATGCACACTGCACTGCTGAGAAGCCCTCTGTAGCTGTGGCCTGAACTAAGCATGCTCCCAGAGTGGAAACTCACAACAGATCCAGATGCTGTTGAGTCTGCACAGATGGAATACTGAGAGGGGCAAGTAAACCTGGGTCAGGTCTCAGCTGGACTCACGCTAGCAGGCAAGTGTGTGGTTCTGCCCCCACCCCCAATCTGGAAAACAGGATGCTACTTGCACTTTGCAGAGTTGTAATGATGACTGTAAGTCCTGGCAAGGCAGAAAGAGTGTCTTTCCTCGTCATTATTTGAATGCCTGTGCCTTGCACGTGCCAGGCCCATGGGAAGCTCAACACACAATGGATGGTTAAATGATCGCCAAAATGAGGGTGTCCTCCTGAACTAGCAAGTTCTACACAGATGTTAAAGACAATCTGCCTTCATTTTTTGACTCTTGTTCCTTCTTGTGCCCACAATGTTCTTGCTCCAGCATTGCCCCAGTGATCAACCCACCCTTCAACCTAAAAATTTCTCTCAGGCCTCTTCAACCAGTATGAAGTCCCCAAATATACAGTCAATCAACCTATACTCAGGGCCCCAAATCCCCAGCACAGGATCTCCTAAATTCCAGATCCCAAGACCTGCACATCTGCAAAACCCCAGGCTCTCCCAAGACCACAGATACAGAAATCTCCCCTCTGAAGGGCCCTAGGAATGTGCACCAGTTGATCCCAAAGAAGCCCTCCTGGCCAAACAAGCCTCCCTCCCTCAAGCTCGCACCCCTTTAGGCTCCTCCACGCAGCTCAGCTCCCTAGCCCCCTTCTCCTCACTTTAGCCCAGTGCTCCAGTCTCCTAAGATGACCCAACGTCACCCTCCAGCACATAGTGAAGTAAAAAGTGGAACTAGGAGAGGAGCCGCCCAATTATGTGCCCCCTCCCTGTCACTTTTTAGCAGTCTCTTAAACTGACATCACAGGGTGACCCAGGAGCCAAACAGGACAAATTCAACAGATTCCTGCTAACACTAATTAGATGAATGCGACGCGGGGACAACAAGAAACAAACAGCTCAAAAGCTGACTCCACTGTGTGCAGCGCTAAGTGACGCATATCGTGTTGCCCAATGTCCCCAGCATCTACTTACCACCTAGAAAGTGAGGATCGGAGCACTGGGTGTTGGGAAGGCCAAAGGAGACCAATTAAGTACCCAGCCCAGGGCATGGCACTTTATATCTCAGTAATCGTCAGTTCCTTCCTGCCTCAACTCAGTGCACTCTGTTGCAGCCATGACCCCAAGACCCACGAGGGAGGGTCATTTCCCTTAATGCCCCACACGTGGGTGCTCCTTCCCTCAACGCTGGAGGAAAGGAATGAACATTTCACTTCAAGTGCACTTCCTCCTTGAGTGGCCTTCTTAGAATCACCTTGGGATTACTCCCCTTTTACAGAGGCTCAGAGATGTCATGTGACTTCTCAGTGTCACACAGTTCCTGCAAGGCACAGCTGAGAGTCAACCTCATTCTCCGGAAATCCAAAGTCTACATTTTATGCTTCCCACAGTATTCTCTTTCGGAAGGATTCATATGAATCAGAATCACAAACTAGTTTAAAAGACTGTACAACACCAAGAGAAGAAGGTCTTCACCCAGGACGGGCAGTTTACTCAGGGGACATCATTATATTTTCAAACATCCCTTCCCTTTGTCCTTGAATCTCCTTCCCTCATCTGCATTTCCTTCTCAGTCCACAAGGTGGCAATATTTAACAGTTAGGTGCAAAGCAACTCTAGCAGGGATCCCTGAGGTTAACCTCCCAATCTGTTTAAGCACCTGCAAGGACACACCTGCAAGCACAGATCTTCACTAATAGGCACCATGAAATACACTGGAGAGAACAAAGTATCTCAACAGAAAAGCTTCCTTCAACTCCCCTCCCCACCAAGAAAAAAAAAAGAAAAGGGACTCTCGGGGGTTTGTGTGATAGTTATTTCCTATATTACAAGCAAAGTCAGAAAAACAAGAAAAAGAAAAAAGAATAAAATGGGATAGAAAGATAAAAGAGAAGTTTAAATAATTAGGAACAGGATCAGAGTTTGTGGCAAAGGAAAGCAGAAAAGGATGCTCTGAGTACCCTGCATTTCTAGCATCCACAGGTCCCCATACCCAGCTCATGGCATGCAGGGAATCATGCATCCCACCAAATCCATAATTTACCTCACAGGGCTCTAGGATCAAAGACTCACAGATTACTAGAGTTAAAACTGACCCTAGAACTACTCTGCTTCTAGAAAGATGGAGTAGACCCAAGACTCTTAAATAAACATAAGAAGGCTCCAAAAGTTGAGGAGGAGGCAAACAGCCTAGAAACCTCAAAACCCAACAAAGGACTCAGTGGTGAGTTCTCTGAGTTTTATTTTTGCCTCAAGACTAATTATTGGAGAAACCAGCAACCTGGAAAAACAGGGGGAGGAAAAGTCTCCAAGAAAAAACAGTGAACAAAGAGAAAATAAAAACTAAAATCACTGATTTAAGCTCTATCATGCCAATAACGATAGTGAATTTAATGATATAAATACAGGATTTAGAAGAGATTCTGGAGATTTTGGCCAAAGGTAAAAAGTTGTACTTATATAGAAGGAATGAGTAATAAGTATTTAAGGTTATTGATATGTCAATTCACTTAATCATTCCACACTGTATACATATATGATGACATCACTGTGCATCCTATAATTATATATGATCACTTGTCAAAAAAATAAAGAAGATAGAGGTTGGCATACAATCAAACATTACCCAATAGTATGCTGTCTACCGGAAACTTACTTCAAATATACAAAAATATTTTGAAGTAAAAGTATGGAAAAAGTGTACTATAAAAACATTAGCCAAAATAATGCATCATTTGCTTCACTACTATCAGATTAAGTAAATTTCATAGCAAAGGAAATTACCAGGAACAGATAGGGACATTACATAATGATAAAGGGTCAGTACAACAACAACAAAAAAATGTGATCCTAAATGTGTACACACCAAACAATGTAGCTACGAAGTATGTGAAGCAAAACCTCATAGAATAATTGAAAAGAGAAACAGACCATTTCACAAACACAAGTGGAATGTTCGACATCCCCTCTTGACAATAAAAGGAGACAGAAAATCAACAAGGTTATAGAAGAACTCATATCACCATCAACCAACATTATCAAAACACCCAGGGCCTCACACATGCTAAATCGACATTCAGAGAACACTCACCTGAGGACAGCAGAATACACGTTCTTTTCAAGTACCTGTAGAGACCATATCCTGGGACATGAGACAAAGCTCAACCCATTTAAAAGAACTAAAACACTGCACCACACTGGAATCTTCCACAAAGCAAAAATTTACTAAATATTTGCTTCCTCAAAATTTATTAAACAAAACTTCCTTCTTGAAGGCAGTCTATTCAGTGCACCAGTCAGTAAGCTGTTGTCTTGGCTGCAGACTTGTCTTTCTTTCCCTGGAGATGCCATCAGTTTTGCCATTAGGCTCTGGCGAAAGAGGACACTGGAGGGAATGTTGGAGCATGAAGAAGAGAAAGGGGCCTTGCTTTTCTCTGTTTCTGTATCACCTGCTTCACCCTGGCAGTAGCAATTCTTGCGGTAGCAGGAGCTGAATCCCCACTTGGAGAACCAAACCTATCACGCAGCTTCAGTACACAAACACCAACTGACAGCACCCTCCTCACAGGTGTGCATCCCAGGTACATGTTCCCTCCTCCCCACTTGGGACACCAGGCACGAGTTGAGCAGTGCCCTTTCCTCTAAGTCTCCAACCTCTTCCTTTGCACCCCAAACCTAGGGGTGTCCAGTGCTTTCTGCAGTTCAATCCACAGGTTATATTAGTGTCCCTCTTTTGAATTTTTAGTTCTTTAACACCTAGCAAACAATTGTTCCTGTTGGTTGTTCTCTCTTAAGTGAACTGGTATGGTTTCTCTCTCCTAACAGATAACTGCAAGTTCCACGTTGCATACCCTGAGGCCGCCTGGCCTTACACCAGCTTCCCCCACTAGAGACCAAGTGTGGTTGTCATTAATGTGAATGAGTCACATTAGGAGCTGGGAGGTGCCTTTAAGGCCCCATAACATCAGAGTTTCTGTAAGCAATCTGCTCACAGAAAGCTCACCTGAGCATGGAAGGCTGCGGTAAGGACCTTGTTGGGTTCCCCTACACTGGCTCCCTTTTGTCCCTCTGGCCTCCCTGGCTCTGGATTATTGGCCACTTTTTTAGATTCTCTGGCTGCCTTTCACTGGCTGCCCCTGCCCCCACTTAGGGCAGGTCTGCCACAAACCTCCTTCCTCAGCCCATCTTCCATGATGTAGTGGAGACAGCACATCCACTACTTCTGAAACAGTCTTGAATGGTCTTTTGGTATGCACACCTACTGTAATAAATATCAGTGTTGTTTACTAATCTTTCTAGTTCTTTGCCTCCTTGGCACACAGTAGATTTATACCTCCCTCCCCCATCAGTAAAATGTGAATGAAAAATGATTGTGTCATTTCTAAGTGGATGCGTTGGAGAGTTGGTGCATAATTCTTCATGTCCCCCTTTCTGCTGCTGCTGGCAGCCAGTGATGCTCCTCCCTCCAGCTTGTTCCTCCCTAAGTGAAATGACATGGAACAGGAGCTCCCACTAACCCCAGTGAACAAGTAGCCTCAGCAAGAAGTAAACTTTTGCTTTTAATCTCTAAATTGTGTAGTTTCATTTTGTTACCACAGCAGAACTCAGCCTAATCTTACTGATGCTTAAGATTGCTCAGAGTGTTCCTGTCTTGTTAGCAATTTAGCATTTGATGCTTTTACATTCTGCATTGAATGTTAATAAGATGATGGTGAGTCAGAGCTTTCAGGTGATGGTCCCTACTGGCACAGTCTGATGACACCTCTGAGAAAGTGACACTCCCTGGAGGATGAGCTGATGCTCCTTCAGGCCTGAGGAACAAGGAGGAGGCTTCCCACGTGGCTAGAGTGGCCGGCTTCCACTTTGAGAACTAAAGTATAAGCCAGCACACCAAAAATAGCAAAAACAAGCAGTCACCTTAAAAGACAGAATGACTCCTGAAACAGAAGAGCAGGTACTATCATTTGCTTTATTCCATTAACATGTCTGAGGACCAAGTGTGAGGTCCCTACCTTCACAGGGCTTACAGCCAGAAGGAAAGACCAACCCTTGAGCAAGAAATTGAAATGAAGCAGGATGCTGACCATAGCACAGAAACACAAGCGCGTGATGTTCCAGCAGTTAGAATGGGGCAGGTGTTAGCACCATAGGCAGTGTGGCTCCCGGGGGTGGGCTGTAAAGTTTCAGTTACACCTCATGAGTAAGTTCTAGAGAGCCACTATGCAACACTGTGCCCACCATCAAGAATCCTAAATTGTACACTTCAAACTCTGTTAAGAGGGTGATCTCTTGTTAAATCTTCTCAGCTGCCACAAAAGTAGACAAAAGTGTAAATATTAAAGAAAGAAAAATATTCTAACTAGAGAGCCCAGTGTATACAAAGTTTCCAGGGCTAAACACAACAGGCCCAGAACACAGCAAGAGAGGGAAATCAGCCTGACCAGGCTGTAGGGTGAGGCCAAAGAAAAGGAAACTCCTGGACTGGGGCTGTAGCTCAGCGGTAGAGCACTTGCTAGCATGCATGAGGCACTGGGTTCAATTCTCAGCACCACAGATAAATAAATGAAAAAAAAATAAAGGTCCATCAACAACTAAAAAAAATTTTTTTTTAAAAAAGGAAGCTCTGGGTCTTGTATGGCTTTGGAAGTCGAGCTGAAGAATTTGAGTAACACAGATTGACTTTTTAGAACAGCTGCTGGGAGGAAAGTGGATCGTCAGAACCAGTTAGGAGAGAGACGCTGGTGGCCTGACCGTGGGTAGCAACAGCTAGATGGGAAGAGCAATATGTAGGCAGCAGAGGTGGCTGGAACTGGTGCCTGACTGGCCAGAGGCAGAGGGAAGAGGCCCCAGGCACAGTTGGTTCCCAGTTTCCATCTTGAGTGACTGGATAGGTGATGATGTCTGTCACTGAACTGGAGAACCAGGAAGAGGAGCAGTTTGGGGGCTGAAACTCAACAGAGGGATGTGGGCCTGGCTAAGCACTGTCCAGATGGGAAGGTGCCTGGTTTGGACAGAAGCAAAATCCAACCGGCCGGCTGTCTTAGCTCCGCGGCCATAACAAAACACAACAGCACAAGTATTTCTGGCAGTTTAAACAACAGAAGTTTGTTTTCTCACGGTTCTACAGGCCAGAAGTGTGAGATCAGGACATTTGAGATCAGGTTTCAGTATGGTGGGCTGTGACAGCTGCCTTCTTGGTGTGGGGGATTTCCATTTCTAATAAAACCACAGTCCTATAAGATCATGGCATTATTTAAGTTAATTGCCTCAAAAAGGCACCTGTCTCCAGATACAATCACATTGGGGGTTAGGGCTCCAGCATATGCATTTGGGGAGGGGGACACGCAGTGGCAGAATGGGCGGGTTGGTTTACCTCAACCAAATGTCATTACTGTCATTATCCTTTCCAAAGGGACAACTCGCTCTTCGTGCCTGGAGCCCATGCTCTCCAAGCCACTTTCTGATAATCATCCCTTCTTCCTCAAGGGAGGGATGCACTGTTCCGGCCAACACCAGTGCTTAGTAACTTGGTGCACTTTAGGTATTGTGGCTTGATCAGTGTGGACCAAAATGCTCAAGATGAAAACTGCTGGAAGATCACAGTTTGGGGTCTCCAGACTTGAGAGCCAGTTTCTGGACCTTAGTGAATTCACTACAATATATAAAACTCCATGGGGTTTTCTAATGATCAGCCAGCCTCCCCCAGGGACTAGTCCTCTGCACCAACAGTTTCCATCTTGCCTGGCTCATTTAGAAAGAGGAAATACCAGCTTCACTTACGTAGGCAGAGAAGCAGAGCACAAAGAGAAGGGGCTTTGCAGCAGACCACTGGGGTCCCTGTGAATGTGGTCCACTGCAATTGTGCAGCATGCAATTTGTGCTGCTATACAGAGGCTCTACTTGCAGAAACAAACCAAATTTAAATGCCAGTGCCTCTATCAACCAACTGTGGAGTAACTACTTTTTTTTAAATTTATTGTTTCTAGATATACATGACAATAGGGTATATTTTGATATAGTATACATACATGGGGTGCAACCCATTATAATTTTGATCCCATTCTTGTGGTTGAACATGATGTGGAGTTACATTGATCGTGTATTCATATAGAAGTACAGGAAAGTTATGTTTGATTCATTCTACCGTCTTTCCTATTCCATTCCCCTCCCTTTCCCCTCATTCACCCTTGTCTAATCCAATGAACTTCTATACTTCCCCTCCTTACTCTTCCTTGTTATGGGTTAGCATCCACATATCAGATTGGTACAACCACTCTGGAAAGCAGTATGGAGATTCTTTAGAAAACTTGGAACGGAACACCATTTAACCCAGTTATCCCACTCCTCGGCTTATACCCAAAGGACTTAAAATCAGCATGCTACAGTGGCACAGCCACATCAATGTTTATAGCAGATCAATTCATAATAGCCAAGCTATGGAACCAACCTAAGTGCCCTTCAACAGATAAATGGATAAAGAAAATGTGGTATGTATGTACAATGGAATATTACTCAGCTATAAAGAAGAATGAAATTATGGCATTTGCTGGTAAATGGATAGAACTGGAAGGCATCATGCTAAGTGAAATAAGCCAGTTCCAAGAAACCAAAGGCTGAATGTTCTCTCTGATATGTGAACACTAATTTCTCTCTTAAGGCAAGAACAAACATATCCACCTCAGAAGAATGGATTGAGTGGAAAATGATGTGTCAAACCTTTAGATTAGTATCTGGCATTTGGTGGGCAATCAAAAATGATGCTATTGTTATTTTTACTGGGAAAGAAGAATAAGAATAATTTAAAGACATGAAAGAAGCACTGTGCATTTTGTGTTGACCTGTGACTTCTGCTGTTGCTGACCTAATACTGGAGTGAAATTGCTACACAGAACCACTCCTTCAGTTCTACAGGTCCATGGGAGGAAAGGCATCCTGTACTACAATAAAACATTAGTCAGCTTTTCGTTACTATAATTAAATACCTGAGGCAGCTAACTTATAAAAAAAGACTACTTATCTCACAGCTTTGGGAGTTCTAAGTCCAAGATCAGGAGGCTCCATTGGTCTGGTGTTTGGAGAGGGTGGAGATGTGGGCACATCATGGCAGGAGTATGTGTGGAAGAGCCTTCGTTGCCAAACAGAAGTCACAGAGAGTAGTGGGCGTCTCACAATCCCCTCCATGGGCACTCCCACAATGACCCAGTAGGCCTGACCTCCCAATAGCACCACCCTGGGGACCAAATCTTTAATCACAATGAACCTTTGAGGGCCACTCAAACCACACCCAAGCCATAGCAGGGAGATAATGTGGTAAGTAGCATTACCCATGAGGTGGCACGAAGTCCATGTTTCTGCCCAAAGGACTCCATCTTCTATTTTGATCACCACCACCCTCAGTCTGGAAGATACTCTTCTTGCAAAACACAGCTAATCATGACTCCTAATTGGCATAAAGAAATTTCCAGGGATAATAAATATGTTTGTAATCTTGATTGTGTGGTTCTATGTGTCAAAACATCAAATTGTATACCTTAAATATGTGCAATCTATTGTACAGCAATTAAACTTGAACGAAGTTCTAAAGTGCCCTCCAGTTATCACTACAGTTTGCAAACACTGATCCAGGCAGAGAATGCCCCATGTGGGAGCCCAGAAATAAACTAAGATACAGGAGAAAATGTGCACTAATTAGAAGGAGATTCACAGCCTTCTGAAGCCAATGTTAAAAGAAAAAAAAAAAAAACCCTTGGAAGAGCTATTGATCAAGCTACCGTTAAAATAAACCAGGAATGTTTATAGATGAAAAGACTGAAAATGATTTTTATATAATGTTGAAGGCCATCTCCAACCCCTGAACAGGACAGAAGTGACCTGGGACACAGCAAAGCCTTCAGGAAAGTTCTTGCACAGTGCCTTTCCCTCTGACCCTTCCTGCAAGCCTATTGTCTGAACATTTCTCAAAGAACATTTCCACTGAAAACTTTTGGTCTCCAGCTTCTGTGGTCCCCAAAGGCTTCTAAGGGCAAATACAACTCCCGCATTCCCTATCTCAACTTTTCTCCTCTATATTGATCCATGGAGCTTCTCCCCACTTCCCCACTTCCTGGGATACCTGCTTCCTTGCCACCCTGGGACTGCTCATCCCCGCTTAGACCCAGTTTAATTTTACATGCTCGGCAAATCCTTTCTTGGCTTCACCACTAGATGATCATTTGCCTTTCTTTTCATTAAAAACCTAACTATAGAGACTTTATTTCTAAACCCAAAATTGGGACATGTGAATGTAGTTCTGTGCTGTTGACAGATGTGAAAGACAGTCTAGGAAATGTTGCTTGGATGCTTGAAAATTGAACTTTGGTAGATGTATTGATAGTGTACGAGGCCAGAGAGCAACATACTTGAAGTAGTGATTGTATAGGGCATCCAGAATGCATGGCTGAGTCTATCATTTGGTTTTTGGAATGAGCTACATACAGTGTATTATTAAATTCTTTTATTAATATCTTTTTTTCCAAAACTAAACTTTAATTACTTTGAGAACAGAAATTATGTCTATGCCTCTACTCCCAACACCTAGGCAGGGCCTAGGAAAATGCTGTAGAGCAAAGAAATGGTTATGAATGAACAACTTCAAATCTATAATCTCTAAAGGAAGGGACTTGCATTCAGCATTACCATCATCCACCCTTTCCTCTGTGACAGCAGCCGGCATCTGGGACATGGTTCATTTGAATGACACAGTGATGCAGCAAGTCGGGATGCAGAAGCAATCCCCTAGTAGCACTAATACCCCCAGTGCCTGGGACAGAAGCTTGCCTACAAGTGTATTTGTTAAGCTAATATTTGTAGGAACATGATTAGCATTTTGCTAGATGTTGTACATGCATTCTCTCATTAAATCCCTATGACAATGTTATGGTATGGATCTTAAATGTTCCCCAAAAAGTGTTTGCTAAAGGCTGTTGGAAGGTGGCAGAACATTAGGAGGTGGGGCCTAACTGGAGGAAATAGGTCAGGGATGCATGCTTTTGGAGGATTTATTTTGTCCCTGGTCTCTCTTCCCCTCCTCCTTCTCCCCTTCCTCTGTTTCCCGGTCCCCAGAAAGTGAGTATCTTAGCTTCACCATGTACTCTGCCATGATGTTCTGCCTTTCCATAGGCCCAGAAAAAATGGAGCCCACCAACCATGGACTGAAATCTCTGAAACGGTGAACCAAAATAAATCTTTCTTCCTCTAAGTTTATTTTCTCACAGCAACAGAAAACTAACACAAAACACAATCCTAGGAAACTGAGGCTTCAGAGATATGAGGTCACTCAGCATTACACACAGGTAGGAAACTTGGGAGGTAGAACCCACCCCAGGCCTGTGTGACACCAAAGTCCCTGTTCTTACCCAGTATAAAGCAGGATCCCTGCATATATGTGCTAAGGTGCCACCGTGTCTGTGAGAACTGGCTGGTGGCAAAATGCTGGATATAGTAAATGCTCAAAAACTGGCAGCTATTTTATTTATTTGTTTGTTTGTTTATTCTGGTACTAGGGACTGAACCCAGGGGCACTTAACCATTAAGCTACATCCCAGCCTTTTTTATATTTTATATAAAGACAGAGTCTTGGCCAGGCGCGATGGCTCAAGCCCAGCACTTAGGGAGGCTGAGACAGGAGAATCGTGAGTTCAAAAGCCAGCCTCAGCAAGGACGAGGCACTAAGCAACTCAGTGAGACCCTGTCTCTACATAAAACACAAAATAGGGCTGGGGATGTAGCTCAGTGGTTGAGTGCCCCTGAGTTCAATCCCCAGTACCAAAAAAAAAAAAAAAAAAAAAAGACAGAGTCTTGCTAAGTTGCTTAGGGCATCACTAAGTTGCTGAGGCTGGCTTTGAATTTGCAATCCTTCTGCATCAGCCTCCTGAGCCACTGAGATTACAGGCAAGCAAGACTGTGCCTAGCTCAAACTTGTATTTTTAATGAGATTATTTTTCATACTCAAGTTTTCTAGAGCCCATAACTAAAAAGATAAAGTTGAAAACAGTTTCCTACAACATTTTAAATATTGTATGTGTGCAATAAAATGCATCTTGATTTAAGGAAGTGCTGGGGTAACTCTGTGAATACCCAGGGATCTCCAAATTTGAAAGCCCCAGGACCACTGGGCTGCCATGTGCACATCTAGTGCCCACATTCTTCAGCATAACAGGTGTGCTTTATGAAGAGCAGTGTGCTCAATCTTAAGTAAAACAAAGTTTTGGATTTTTGTTTGTTTTGGTACCGGGGATTGGGCCCAGGGACACTTCCCCAGCCCTTATTTTATTTTTTATTTTACTTAACTCACTAAGTTGCTTAGGATCTTAATAAAGTGCTAAGTGAGGCTGGCCTTGAACTTGCGATCCTCCTGCCTCAGCCTTCTGAGTCTCTGGGTCAAATAAGGCTTTGAAACAAGAGTCAGTAGCTTTGGGCCTCATACAGTCCATGTTAGTAGCTACTGGGATTAAAGAGTGAAAGATGCTTGAAGAGAAAATTGCAGTTTCTCAGTCACTGCTTCCTACATGCAAAATCCTGCAGGCCCACTCACAAAGCCCTTATAATATGAATCCTTTCAACCCCCAAGGGCCACCCCAAGATGATGCCAGTATCCTCTCCCTCCTCTCTGTTCCCTCCTGCCAGCTCCAGCACCACTGTGTTCTTTTCTCAGAATATAAATTTAGCTACTCTAGGAGCAGGAGCAGGCTCAGCAACTCTGCTCTCTGCAGGTGGCATGAGTCACTCCACCGCCTCAGGAGGAGCCTCCCTGGCAGGTTTGCAAGCCCATCCTCCTCTTCTATCCTCCACTGGTCAGTGGGCCTGGTTAAACACACCTGGAGGGACAAGAGCGTCTCAGGAATGTTGATGCTCACCCACCAGGGAACCAAAGCTGTAATTAAATCCACCCAGAAATGTTCCCTGCTCTTGGCTTTTATAATTTGAATCAGCTTTTTTCCTCCTATATGCAACTTATTCACAGTACATGTGTTATTCAGATCAGATGGTGAAAATTGGCCCAGCTTGCAATGCAAGAGCGTGCCTTCTTTTCACCCCAAATTATAAATGCTTAAGGGATTTTAAGCCTAGTCTGATATTTTTCTTTTATCACTTGCCACTTCACACTGGTCTGCTTATCCCAGGCTGTCTCATAAACATATATGCTTCGCTTTCCTCTGAGCCACGGTCTTCCCAGATGGCTAGAACATCCAATAGGCCAGTTGACGGACAGGGGCACTTTCTCTCAATGTGGGGAAGAGGCTGCCATCTAGTGTCCAATATAGGAAGTGCAGGCATAAAACATGCCTACTTCTGAACAAGCACATTGCACCTGACCTGCTGATTTCTGGGAATGTTGGTGACAGTTTCCCACACAATCAGATAAGCTGCATACAGCAGGCAGAGAAACCAGAGTTAGGTGAGAAAAATGCTCTCTCCCAGTGCAGACTGATCAGCCCTCCTGGTTTACCTGAGATGAGGGAAGAGGACTTTTAGTGATATCAGCAAAGTCCCAAGAAAACAGGGATGAGTTGGTGACCACATCTGGAGAGATGAAATGGGTCTGGGAATAGAAACGATAAGAAATGAGAGACTTTGAGCTTCTGGCTGGAGGCTGAAGACTGAGCTTTAGAAGGAGAATTTTAACTTTCAGAGAAGATAATGGGTTTTGTGGTTATAAGAGGGAGGAGGCTCAGCTAGGGAGCATAGAAATCACTGGGAGCATGTGTTAGTCAGCTTTTCATCACTGTAACCAAAATACTTGACAAGAACAATTTAGAGGGAGAAAGGTTTACTTGGGCTTCCCGTTTCAGAGGTTTCGGTTCATAGTCGACTGGCTCCATTCATTGCTTTGCTTTGAGCCTGAGATGAGGCAGAACATCGTGGCAGAAGAACATGGTGGAGAAAAGCGGTGCAGCTTGTGGAAGCCAAGAAAAAGAGACAGGAAGGGATTGGGAACAAAATAAAGTCCCCAAGAAAATTCTCCCAGTTACCTACTTCCTCCAGCCATGCCTACAGTTTCCACCTCCCCCCACTGAGCCATTCAGTTACCAACGGATAAAACCACTAATGAGGACAGAGCCTTCATGATCCAATCACTTCCTTAAAGTCCCACCTCTAGACACTGCTGCTTTGGAGACCAAGCCTTCAACACATGGGATTTGGGGGGACATTAATGATCCAAACTATAAGAGGACACTAGCCAAAAATACCTTGATCAAGAGACTGGACCAAACTTAGAGACTTCTCCATAGCCTTCAAACTGAAGAATATATGTTCAAATTGTCGACCTCCTGCTGGAACAAAGGCCAGTGCTGCAGCTGCTACTAAAGGCTTGGCCTTGCCAGGCTGGATGTTGCTTGTATAAACTCATAACACAGCCTCAGCACTTCAAGGAAATGCATTTCTGCCACACTCAAGAAGTGAACCAGGACTTGTAGCTTCACTGACAATCTGGGAATCCCTCAGTGAGCAAGTGGACTTTGGGGTCAGTTGGGGCTTATGTGGCAGCTCTGCCACTAACAGGCTGTATGACATTGAGCTGGTAACAACCATTCTGAAGCTCCTTTTTCCTCACAGCATGTTGTACTGATTGGACGAAGCAGAGTCTAATACACTCCTAGCCCAGGGCCTAGCATCAGGCTAGCACAGGTAAACCCTGCTTGTTGGCCAAGCAGCCCCAAAACACAGCCTGGTCCTGGAGACTGTTCCCCTTGCTTCAAGCTGTCCCCAGACTGAGCCTGCGTCCCTCTCTGTTTGGTCTCTACCACCTGCTTTACTTCCCATCTGGTACTTGCCACCCCCTTACCCTCACCTCCAGGATTGGCTGCAGAGTGCAGCTCACAGTAGCAATTGGGGGTGTGAAAAGTCAGAGCAGGGCTCAACACAGGCAAGAGCTTCACAGTGCTCCTGTCATTGCCATGTTCCTCTCACCTGGACTCCTAGCCACAGGCCCTGTCTGTGCTTTTCAACCACTGCTGGAGTCAAAGAAGCAAAAGGTCAAGGGATTCACCCTAAAATCTAGGCAATGCTGAAAAGCTTCAAAGGCATCTGGCTCATAGATTCCATAAAGACTTATGACCCCTTTGCCAGGCTGTGGGAAGCAGGACAGATGCAGCCTTGGCCCCTGTGGGCCTCCAGCCAGACGGGAAGACAGATGTTGAAAGGGAGTGACAAGGTGCAAGAGCTGAGGCTTGAGGGCTGAGGGAACATAGAACAGGGTGCCATCTCCCAGGTGGGATCCGTGTCAAAACTAGATTGAGACATGAGGACCAGGATGGGAATGAGTCCATGTATCAAAGAGGAGGCCAGGGAAACAGCAGAGAGAATTCCCAGGCACAGGAAAGAGGCAAGGAATGCCCATGCCAGGGACCAAACCAAGTCTGTGGGACAGTGAGGGTGACACAGGAGGGCGCAGGAGCTAGCCACAGGACCTTGCATATCTTTGTCAACACACTGCACTTCTGAGGGCCACAGGGAGCCCCAGAAGAGCTTGGAGCAGAGAATGCAGCAGCAGATTGGAATTTGGAAAGTTTGCTGTCTCACCTCTAAGGATGGAGCTGAGCAAACAGCTACCCCTTCCTCAAGATTCCTTCCTTTCACTAAATTCAGAGAGGGTGAGTCAGGATGGGGGCTCAGAGATGAACTGTTCAGGTGGGTAAATCTCCTCCCCTAAAGATTTCCAGACTGAGAGGCTCATCAGGCAAGACAGAAGGAATCTTCCCAGCAAGCCATCCCTGGGGAAGGGGAGCACTGGAGAGTGGGCTCTGCCTCCATCCCCCAGATGGTAGAGGAGGCTGGGAACTGGCAGCCAGCCAGCTGCAGTGCCTACGCAGGCCTCCCTTTTCTTTTTATAACTAACTTCATTGCTGGTTGTTATAACTGGTTAACAGATCCAGTTTACTGCAACCCCTGTGTATTTCTTACATTGCTACCCTCTGCAGCAGTTGACCGGTTGTTATTTAACAAAAATGGCTTCATTTCAGTCTTCTTCACAGATCTTTGAATCCCTGAAGAAGGAAAATAAAATGCATGAATTCAGTAGAAGAGAAGGACAATGGCCAGCTCTGTACTTCTTGGCTGGGAAACTGAGGCTGGAACTGCGAGGACCCATTTGCCCAAAATTAAACTAGAGCCGATGCCAAAGCCAGTTCTGGAATATACCAGAGCAGGCTGGCTGTGGTTACACAAAAGCCTCTGGGGAAGAGCCTGGGGCCCTTTCCCCACTCTGTAGGAGGCTGAAAATAAATCAGAGGCCCAATCCTTAGCCATGGGTGGACCACCAGCACTGCAAGAACTCCACTGTAGTCAGACCTTCCTTTGTGTCCTCAAATAAGCCACAGCCTTCAGTCTCTGTATGGCTTGCTTCTTCCTCATAAAGGCCCCCCCAGACCCACATCCCACTGAGACTCTCTCTTCCCGCTGGCCTGATGCTGTTCTTCTTCATTACCAAACCCCGACTGGAAAGGACCCTGTTCTATTAGTTATCTGTCCGTCGCTACAACCCCTGGCCCACAGAATGTAAACTCCAAGAGATAAGGATCCTGTCTGTGTTGTTCACTGTTGTATAGCAGTCAGAGGAGGCCTAGAATAAAGATGGCACTCAACAGCACTAGAAGGAATTAGTGAAAGAAAGACTTAAAAAAAAATTCACTCCAAGTAGGCTTGGAAATTACTGCTTGTAAGATAATTAAATTCAAATGTAGTGTAGTGGAGAGAAGGCCAGTTGAAGCAATTGCAAGATAGGAATTTTTGTCCTAGATGGACTCTTTTTCCAAAGTACTGAAAATTCTGAAACTCAGGCTGGTTTGAGAGTATAAAAATACAAAAGGAGGGCTGGGAATATAGGTCAGTGTTAGAGCAACTGTCTAGCATGTGCAAGACCCTGAGCTCAATCCCCAGGACCACAGAAAAAAAATTCTAAATAAAAATGTTTAAAATTACTTTCAAGTTATGTGTATAAGGTATATTTGAAACCTAAGTGAATTTTGTGTTTAGATTTGATTATAATCCCCAAAATATCTCATATATGTATACGCAAATATTACAAAATTTTAAAAGTTCTGACTTCCCAAATGCTTCTGGTGCCAAGCATTTAGGGTAAGGGATAATAGACCTATATTAAATGTTTGATAAACTAAAATGCAAGTAAATACATGATTACAACTTTACACAGAGGATTACTACAGCATTGTTTATATAAGTACTTTCCTTAACTTATTTAAAATAGGCTTCAACTTAGAAAAAACTGATTTAGAAACAACATTTCAGACACTCATCTAGTATATAAATTGAATCATTCCTCCAAATGAGGGCAAAGTATATAAACTGTGTCTATTCTCAGACTGTTGTTTTCTTTTCACACTGTGCCCACTGACAGCTGGCTTCACTAGTGAACAATATTTTTTTGTCTGACTGATTTTATTTTTAAAAAAGACTTTTTTCCCCATTCGTATCTTATAAAAAATGTATGTTCCTGTAAAAATGTTTAGAAAATGATGAAAAATATGGAAGAAAACAAAATCACCTGAAACCCTAACAGTCTAACAGTAACTAAAGAAAATATTTTCCAGTGTTTTCTTCCCCTTTTTCTTTTTAAATTGAATTGCATGTGACAGTCTCATTTGGCAGAGTGAAGATGTGAACAAGATACACATGGATGGCATGGTGAGTGCAAAACACACAAGTCTGGTTCTGGCTCCACTTCTTGGTAGCATGTAGGCTTTGGGGAAGTTATTTAACCTCTTTGCACCTCCGTTTTCTCATCTGAAAAATGAGGAATAATTTCTACCATGTACATAGGGCCACGGGGATCACTTGATCAAGTAAAATATGTAAATTGACTGACTGAAACATAGCAGTGCTTGAAAAGTCACAGACATGTCAGTGCTGTTAACAATCAAGTCTTTAAAGGTGGCAGCTTGGTCTTGAAGAAAGGTGTTGAAACTGAAGCAAAGGTGGCTGCAGCCAGACACAAGGGACAGGCCAGAGTAGGAACTCTGAACTCACTGCTCAATCCTTGTATGGCCAGGGAAACCTACTTCCTAAGTCCAAGGCTTACCCTTCCAGAACAGCAATCAAGGGCACAGAGGCTCAATGGGGAACTAACAACCCCCAGGTCTGACCACAACTGAAGGATTAGTGATCACAGCTCCCTGTCACTCACCCACTGCAGAAAGGCTAAGCGTGACAAAGCTGTGATACATCCTCAGAGAACCCTGCAAGATGAAGGGCTTAGTCCCTGCTGTTGGAAGAACTGCTGGAGACCAACCTCAGCTTCCTACCCTTCTGAGGATGGCCTCACTAGAGAAAGCTGCCTCCTCAAAGATCTCATTGTTTTTCAGGGTAACCCAAATACCCTGTGACTGATGAAGTGGGTGTACAGAGGCCTAACCCTCTCTTCCCAGCTCATCCCTATCTTCAGAAAGCTAACACCATGGAGACAAAGATGTTATCTGGCAAAGATTTTAAAGCAACTTATTATAAAAATGCTTCCAAGAGTAATTATAAATATGCTTGGAACAAATTTTAAAAATCCAGTGAAGAAATATGAGACATAAAGAGGAAACAATATAAACTTTAGAACTAAAAATCATAATAAGTGAAATGTTTTCTTAAAGAAAGGTCAGTGGATAGGTTCTTAGAAGAATGTAGTAAACAATGCAAAAAAATAAATGAACTTGAACATAGGAAAGTAGCAGTTATTCAATCTGAACAGCAGGGAGAAAATAAACTAGGGAGCAGGTAGGAAGGGAAGAAGCAGAGCCTTAGGTTTCTGTGGGACTAACACTACTGTCCTCAGAGTGCTGGGAGGTGATGAGAAGAGTCCTCCAAGGTGTAATGACTGAAAACGTCCCCAAAGGGAAAAGACATCAATCTACAGATTCAGGAACTGAAGCCCAGCTCAATGGCATAGCCGATAACCCAACTACCTTGGCTTAAAATAGAATATTTTTAAAGGGCTGGGCATGGAGCTCAGTGGTGGAGCACTTGCTGGGTATGTGTGAGGCCCTGGGTTCCATCCGAGTACCACAAGGAGGGGGGGATGCTGAGAAAACCCTCAAATACTATAAACTCAAAGAAATCCACACTAAGGCATATCATAGTCAAACTTATGAAAACTAAAGACAAAGAAGAAAGCCTGATAATAAATGACATCTTATCTGTAGTGAGAAACAATTTGAATGACAACAGATTTCAGAAAGAAAGCCATGGAGTCCAAAAAGAACCTGGCACAAAATTTTCTAAGTACTGAAAAAAGACTTGTCAACCTAGAATTATATACAGAGAAAATATCCTTCAGGGATGAAAGGGAAATCAACATATTCTCAGAAGAAAGAGAACATTCTATTTTCTTTTTCTTTTTTCCTAGCAAGATCACACTAAAAAAAAATGGCAAATCAGGATTTATAAAGGAAGAAAAAAATTAAAGTAATTTGGAACATTAAGGAGAAAGAACACACAAGAAAAAATATGGAAAATATAATAATTTTCTTCTCCTGTTTTCTAAATAATGTTTGACCATTGAAGCAAAAATTATAACACTGCCTGATGTGGCTGTCTACATAGAGGAAATAGTTTAGACAATTATAAATAGGAGAGCAAAGAGGGGTAAATTTTCTATACTCTATCTGAAATGATAAAATCTTTGCAACAGTAGACAATAATGCTATGTATATATAATGTAATACTTAAGGAAACTACTTAAAAAGGTAAAAGATATATACTCAAAAAGCATTATAGAGAAAAAGAAGTTCTTAAAAACAGTCTTTAAGGAACCCACAGGATTGCAAGAAAAAGGAAACGATGAAATGGAAAACAGAAAAAAATAGAGAAAACAAAAAATAGCATATTTAAATCCTAACATATCATAATTATAAGTACAAAAAACCTAAATGCACAATTTAAAGATGGAGACTGGCAGAGAGATTGAAGCACATTACCTAACTGCATGCTGTCTACTACACTGCAAGTGGAATAGAATTCTTGAAAGTAAGAGTACAAAAGTAACAGAGTATGGAAACATTAATTGAAAGAACACAGGAGTAACTGTGCTACAGATATAGTAGACTTTAAATCAAAGAAAGTTATTAGGAACAGAGAAGAACATTATGTAATGATAAAAAAGAAGTCCATCCAAGCAGACAAAGCAATCTTAAATGTGTATGTACCAAACAACAGAGCTAAAAAATGTGAGAAAATACCTGTTAATGTCAAAAGGAGAAATAGAGAAACCCACAGTTATAGGTGGAGATTTAAACACCCCTCTCAAAAAATGGATAAGACAAGATCAAAATGGATACAGAAGAATTCAACAACACCATCTATAACAGGATCTAACTGACATTTAGAGAGCACTCCGTCAACAAAAGTAAAATACACATTCCTTTCAAGTGCCAACGAAACATAGCAAGACATATCATATCCTGGGTTATTAATAAAACACTCAACAAATTTAAAAGAATTGAAATATACAAAGTGTGTTCTCTGACCACAGTGGGATCAAACTAGAAATCAATTACAGAAAGATAGAAAATCTTCAAATACTTGGAAACTAAACAACAAATTTTCAAGTAGGCCAAGAGAAATTCTACAACTACACTGAACTGAATGAAAATGAAAACACAACATATCAAAACATGTGGGATGTCACTGGAGAACTGCCGAAAGGAAAATTTATAGCACTAAATGTTTACATTAGAAATGAGGAAAATCTGAAATCAATAGTTTAGCCCCCAACTTAAGAACCTTGAAAGAGAAAGGGGGAAGAGTATACCAAAAAATAAGCAAAGAAATAACAAAGATGAGAAGAATCAATTAAAATTAAAAATGAAACATAGGAAAATAATCAATGAAAGAGAGAACTAGTTTTTTGAAAAGATCAATAAAACTGACAAATTTCCAGCAAGACAGCAAAGTATAAAGTGAGAAGATGAAATAGGGGCTATCACTACAGACCATGTATATATTAAAAAGATGATAAGAAAATTGATAAATAACTCTACATAGATAAGTTAGACAATTTATATGGAAATTGTTCACTAACACAAATCCACCAACACAAATCGCCACAATTCATCCAATCTGAAATGCGTCATTTGAATAGTCCCAGGACCACTAAGGAAAATTTTGTAGCTCCCAAAAAAGAAATCTGCAGGCCCAGATAGTTTCCCTGGAGAAATCTGTGAAATGTTTAAAGAAGGGCTAACTCCAGCCAGGCACCGAGGCACACACCTGTAATCCCAGCTGCTTGGGAGGCTTAAGAGGATCGCAAGTTCAAAGCCAGCCTCAGCAATTTAGCAAGGCACTTAGCAACTCAATGAGACCCTGTCTCTAAATAAAATACAAAACAGGGCTGAGGATGTGGCTCAGTGGTTGAGTGCCTGTGAATTCAATCCCCGGTACCAAAGTTAACACCAATTCATTCTATTCAATCAAGATGAGGGACACTTCCCAAATCATCTTATGATGCTAATGTACCTTGATGCCAAAGCCAAATGAAGACAGTACAAAGTAGAAAAATACAGACTAATATTCCGCCATGAATATGGATGCAAAGGTCATTATCAAAATACTAGAAAAAAACAGCCATATGTAAAAATAATTATACATCATGACCAAGTGACATTTATTTCAGGGACGCAAGCCTAGTTCAATATTCAAAAACCAGTCAATATGATCACTGTAGTAACAGGCCAACCAAGAAGAATCACATGATTATTAAAACCAATAGTGGAGGCAGTAGCTGTGGTTGTGGCTCAGTGGTAGAGCGCTTGCCTCACATGCGTGAGGCCCTGGATTCAATCCTCAGCACTGTCAGGTTTGGTCAGGGTCCAAGATGCCCAAATAAGGAAGCTGGTCAGTGGAGCTGCAAGCCAGATGTGACGTCACTAGTGGACATGCCTCCTGTCAATCAGCGAGTTTTCCTGACCCATCAGGAAGGACTATGGCCTTCTCTTCCTGTACCCAAGCCCTCCCCTTCCTGACCGGGTTTTCTTGAAATTCTCTGT
>CM053411.1:60195538-60206120 GCA_028644305.1 Xerus rutilus | reverse complement strand
GCACCACATAAAAAATAAATAAATAAATAAAAATTTACCATTAAAAAAAAAAACCAGAACCAATGCAATCATCTGACAAAATTCAATACCAGTTCATGATTAGAAAAGTATCAGAAAACTACACACACACTCTAGAAAAATACTGTTAATGGTTTGGTATATACTACTCTGATTTGTTGTATAACCTAAAGTATGTCTGCCTACATGTTATATTTTTAAGCTAAATATGGAATTATAGCATAACTCTGCAACTTGCTTTTCTTTTTTGGGGTGGGGGGGTAGGTTGGTAGCAGATTACCAGAGATTGAACCCAGGCTTGCCTAACTACTAAGCCACCTCCCCAACCATTTTTTTTTGTTTGTTTTTTGAGACAGAGTCTCATTAAGTCCCTAGGGTCTCCCTAAGTTGCTGAGGTTGGTCCTGAACTTGCAATCCTCCTATCTTAGCCTCTCAAATCGCTGGGATTACAGGCATGCACCACCCCACCCGGCCTTGCTTTTCTTGTTCAATATACTTTGGGCATTTTTCTATATCAGTACTTTATTTCTACCAGTGGCTACAAAGCATTCTATTGAATGGCTCAGCCATAATTTATCATTTCTTATAATGGTGAAAATATGGCTTTTTCCTTTCAACATATATATTACTGGAAACAACTATTTGTTCATCTGTGATAGCATATTTCTAGTACCATTTCCTAGATGTAAAAAATGTTAGACCTAGATGTAAAAAATGTTTAAAGTGTAATAGATTCTGGCCATTGCCCTCCACAGATATTATAGCAATTTACACTATCAGCAATGGGATGTGAGGCCTGATAGGTCTGCCTACATCCTCAACACAGACATTATGTTTTAAAAGTTTTCTCTAGTGTCACATTTGTGACAATAGACATGTGGAGTAAAAGATGTCCCCCAAAATAGGAGTAAGCCCCTGAGACAAGGGTAGGAAGAAATACACACACACACACACACACACACACACACACACAGGTGAATAGATGGAAAACCAGATGCAATGATGGATGCATGGATGATGGATATATAGAGATATGAAACATCTTTTGATTCAGTTGAACATTTTAAAAATACATGATTTTGAATATACCCAAAGGGAAATGCCATGAATATATTTCAGAGGTAAGGGAATCACTATCATATATAAAAACTTTTTTTAAAAAAAAAAGTAAAATTGCAAATTTGACTAGTTACATCAAGCTCAAAAGTCCGGAGATTTTCTGGAAGGTCATGCAAAGTCATAATAGCAGGGGTCTCAGAGGAGCAGCCTGGTGCAATGTGGCCAGAGCATTAGGCACCTGGGGGGAAAGGAACAGTGTGAAATGTGTCCACCATGGGAGGGAGGGCAGCAAGGAGAAGACAAGTACAGAAAGCAGAGGGTCTGAGTGCCCCTCTGACATCCCTCCAAGAGAACCAGCTTCTGGGCCACAACTTGGGACCCACCACTGAGCATGCGTACTTCCCCAGGTTGCCCCATAAGGTGCCTGAGCCCTCAGTGGGTGCCATAGCTGGGCCCCTTCTCCCTAACACGGGATTCCCCCACAGACAGCTTTCTCTCACAGACGCCCCATGGTCCTAAGCTCTTTTTGTCCAATCCCACCACACATTACCAGAGATTGAACCCAGGGTGGCTTAACCACTGAGCCACTTCCCCAACCTTTTTTTTTTTTCTTTTTTGAGACAGAGTCTCACTAGGTCCCTAAGGCCTCGCTAAGTTGCTGAGGTTGGCCCTGTACTCGCCCCTCTTCCAAGCTTCAGATGTCTCCAGCCTGCTGCTGCTGCTCTCCTTCACCCCTCAGGTTACATCTCTGGCTTGTCTAATGGCATCTTGGCATCTGCTTCCTGAAGAACCTGCACTGCCACACAGTCTATGCGCACTGGAAAAGTAACCTGGGCGGAGGCTTGGCATGATTGCCAGAGCCATGCACTCAGCTGTGGTTGGGCGAGCTGAACTTCCTTCCCAGAGTTTAGAAGGACGGTCTCCACAGCAGGCCACAGTTTTTGCTATTACTTCTTGCTGAAGAATAATTGAACTATCCTCAGTGCCTTGATGATGAGAAGGGACCTGAGAAAGTTTGACAGATTATCAAGTGGCCACTTACTCCATTAGACTGTGCCACCACCCTGATAATCCATCTGGAACTCAACTAAATCACTTTCTCTTGCAGAGCCTTGGGGTGCTCCCCTGTGAAATGAGAGCTGGACTATATGATCTTTAGGTCCTTTCAACTTTCTGGTCCCACAAACTGAGTTTGTTAAGATTTCAAATTTGGAAAGATGGTCTTTACAATCAAAGACAAGGTCTTTCTTTGAACCTATTAAACAATGAACAAAGATGAACCTTTCTTGTGAACGGTGCAGTTACTAACTCCAAGGTATAGTGGCTTGCTAGGCACAGGGGTGCAGGAACAAAATGGATAAGGGAGAACAAGCACTAAGAAGAGAACTGGGGTGCAGAAAGGATACAGTTGTCCTTGGGTTCCTGCTGTGAACACAGATGGTGCAGAACTCATAGCCTCCCTTATTTGCATTTTTAAAATGACAGTCATCTCAATGGTGCACACCTGTAATCCCAGCAACTCAGGAGGCTGAGGGAGGAGGATTGCAAGTTCTGGAGGTTAGCTCAAAATAAAAATAAAAAGGGCAGGGAGGTAGTTAGTTCAGTAGCAGAGTGGGGATGTAGTTCAGTAGCAGAGTGCCCCTGGGTTCAACTCCCAGCTCCATGACATGGGAGAATGATGGAAGGGGGACTTCAAAGGTTTTACAGACTTTCTTTAAAAAGTCAATCAATGTAAAAGTATATAAACTGCTTAAGAATTATTATTGCTCACAGAATATTTCTTTTTCCAGATCTCTTTTACACAAACCTATAGATCTGCACCAGTACACATTTTCTTTTCCAATTGTAAAACCAAAGAAACAGTAAAGAAAATTTTTTTTAGGAAATTCAGAAATTTAGAGAAAATGTGTCAAGTTCCACTGCCTCTAGTTCCAGCTAACTCCAAAAAGGCAACACACATCCAAAACTTGACCAAATATTTGCTATCTTTTCTTGTATTCTGAATAAGCATCTCGAATTTCACAAGTCCAAAACAGGACTGACTCATCCTATACCTACTCCTCAAAGCCACTCCTGGAGACCCAGGAGCTTCCCTCTCACTAATAGGCCCCAATACTCATCTCGTTGCTCAGGCTAAATCTGGGAGTCCCTCTCTGGTCCCTCACACTACAATCCAATACCTCAGTAAGTCCTTTGGGTCCTGCTTTCAAAGTCTATCCTGAGTCTGGCATTTCCCTGGGTCTGTGACCACAATCCTGGGGGAAGCCCCCATCCACTCTCACCTGGATTGCCACATTTGGTTTTGGACTGAACTCCATGCTTTTTACAAAGCCAGGGGAAACTTTTTTTAAAAAAGGCAGCATGATCTGGAGCTGATTGCCTGGGTGCCTTCTGCTCACTGTGCCATGGGTGGATTGCTTAGTTTTCCTGTGCCTCAGTTTTGTCATCTGTACAAGATGGGGACAATGATAGTATCCATCAAGTAGAGGTGATGCAAGGACTATGTGAAATACTCAGAACACTGAGTAGCACATAGGAAATACTACATAAGCACTATCATTATTGTTATTATTGCTGCTGTTCTGATTTTGGGGTGGCATGAAACATTATTACTTCATGAATCACAGAGTTACCTAAATACTCTTGACACATTTGTGTGGGATTTTGTCCTTAATAAAAAATCCTCATGTCTTCACAAATGCTAAACATTTTCACTCACCATTTCCTTTTCTTGACCTAGGTTTCTCGCCCTTTATTAAGTCTGTCCTTTTCAGTTTGTTCATGTGTCACTTAGAATACCACATACATGTCTACTCCCACTCAGGATATGGCTCTCCAACACTGGATTGAAAAAAGAAAACTCCAATGTTTCTCAATGATGTCTAGAAAATAAACAAAATGAGAGCACAGCTCTGAGCAAATATAAACAATAAAAGAAAACAAGCATAAAAACAGAAAAAGGAAAAGACTGCCAGTGTACTTTCTTTGCCGGGCAGCACCACCAAAAGCTACTGGCGATTATTTGTGATATGTTCACCTTGACATTGAGATGGCACATCCACAAGAGAAAAAGTGCAGCTCTGCTGAGATCTTCCTGCAGAATTCTCACTGAACTTCACTGGGGAAACAGCTGCTACAGCAGACACAGGTGACCGCCTCCCACCCCAGCTTGGTACATGTTACATACTACGAGGTTCCCAGGATCACAGCAGAACAACGACCATGGCACTGGGGAAAGACAGAGTCATTTACAATTCAAGAAACAAGCACATCTACTATGTGGCCATTATCCTTGCATATTTTAAGTTCTGTACTTTGTCTTTCTTTCTCTCTCTCTCTTGTTCTTTCTCCCAAGGAGCCATCTATTTGCTCATTCTCCAAAGTCCATTTTGGGGACAGAATACATTCACAGAGGTCAAAAAACGTGCTGGTCACAAAACTCCTCCCAGTTTACTAATATAATCACAACCTGCTTCAAAAAAAAAGAGCTTTTTACAAACCCCACAGGATGAAGTCCTTTCAGATCAAAGCCTGTTTCGATGGTACCAGTTACAATCTGAATGACAGTGAGGATGTCAAGGTATCTTGAAAGAAGTAACTCCTAAGACAGACCCATCACCAATGTGTTGAACAGGATCATTTAATTGACATTCAGTGAAGATTTGCATATGGTGTTCCCTTTCCAATACAGAGGCTTCTTATACTGAAAACCTAGATTTCAGAAAACTTGACATTGAAGATCATAAGACTAATTTAAAGTGTTTGGGATTTTTAAAAGTTTTTTTTTTTAACCTGTCATTAAACTTTGAAAGAAATGTATTGGTGGAGCCAAATTTCTCAGGCTGCCACTTCTGGTCCCTCTGCTACCTGTTCTCTGTTGGTGTTTCCAACGTCCTCTCTGACTACTGTGCTATACCAATGCTATTCTGTTGGAGACCTTCAGTCCTCCTGCTTCCTTAAGCAGGCTGACTCTCCTATCTCAGAGTCTTTGCTCAGGAGCAGGTTAATCATCCAGGAACTTCCACAACAGACACTGGGCTGCATCCACCAACAACTTTAGTAGAACAGGACCACCCTTCTTTGATGACTACCATTCCCCCATCTCCAACCTGGTCTGAGGGTTATGAGGATTGTCAGTCAATGGACCCCATACACCTAGCCATGGTGACTGGTCTCTGATCCACCAGGTCATACAGAATTCTTCTCTGGGACTTTCCAGTTGAGTGTGCAGAGGAAAGACCAAACTCTCTTGTTAGGAAGCCAAAGAGATCTAAGCAAGGAGATACTTAAGGTATGGCAGGGAACTGAAAGGAATCAGCTTGCAAAAAGAAAGGGAAGTGAAGAGTCATTCAATCCTGGCTGTATCTAAGTTCCCTAGACCCGTTCAAATCGCCCTTCCTATTCTTTGGTGATGTGAATCAATAAATTTCCTTCTTATGTTGAGCTATTTCAAGCTGGATTTCTGCTACTTACAACCTATTAGCGCCAACTGCTTGTGGTTGTTTTGCAAAAGATGCAAATTCCTCAGTGGTCATTTTTTTGCATTTATCTTCAGTGAAAGCCAAAGCCAATGGCAAACTGAACTTAAAAATATTTTTGGTGATAACATATACTAGTTTTCTAACTGTTAAATTTAACTATATGCATTGTGAAATGTGTTTATGAAAACTAAGGCAGTATAGAAGATGAATATTTCAGATGCCTGTATATGTGGAAGTACATGTAATGATCTTAGTATTTATAAAATTTGGATCAGACTATCTATATAATCCTCCACCATTTGAATTTTCCACTTAACACTTTTGGACATCGTGATATGTCATTTCATATAGATCTGCCTGGTCTTGGTGGTGTTTTAAACATTTATGTTCAAAGTGCATCTTCCCAAATGACTGTCATTGGTAATATGGTCACTAGACTGTGTATGATCTGATTGCTAGAATTATTCTTGAGAGATTTTTGCTATTGACATTTTGTGTGCAGATTTGTTCTGAAAGAAGCCAAATGTCTTATTTTTCATTTTCATGATATAAATCATGTCAGATTACTGGCAGTATTTCTCCTCATTCAGGGTTGAACCATAAAAGAGAGCAGTCAGGCAGCCTATGAGGTGAACTTATTCTGGAATGTGAATGGTACAGAGAAAACAGCAGACCTTGCTCATCTTGGATGCAACTTCATCATCAAGCTGTAGAAATAATAAGAAGGAACATGATAGCTGCATTTACTGAATATTTACTAGGTACCAGGGGTATTATCTAAGCAGTTTAGCATCAATTGCTTTATTTAATTCTCATGATAATTATTACAATGTTTAGTAATAATTTGATACTGTTGCTTATGGTCAGGCAGGTAAGAAGTGGCAGTGCTGGGATTTGACCTTGAGCTAAATAGCTCTGTAGGTCTCACTCCTCACTGCAATTTTATTCTTCTAATTTGCCCACCTAACTTGGGACATTTATCTATTCTTACCCCAAAATTCAGATTTTGAAATGTAAAAATGTTTATTGTTGGGGAGAATCTTTGGAAATTTGACTAAAGCTTTTGTTTTGACATAATTCAGGGGGAATATAATATCCTCTTGGTTGGTGTGACCTAATACAGTCAGGGTTGTGGGCTGTTAACTAAGGTCTGTTCCACAACTGCTTGAACTTTTGCTTGAGTCAAGTTTATGGAAATAATATGCATTAACAGTACAATGATGCATATTAGCAAAATTAAAACATTATAAACAACATTAAGAAATCTCAATATAAAATATGACTTTAGGAGAATCCAGTGATGTATTAGTTTCTGTTGCTGCTGTAACAAGAAATTACCACAAACCTAGGGGTTAAAAATAACAGATGTATTATCTTACAATTTTGGAGATCACAAGTCCAAAGTGGGTTTTATAATGACTTTATGACATCTGCTGATAAACAGAAGGATCTGGAGACTACCATGCTAAGTGAAATAAGCCAATTCCAAAAAGCAAAGGCTGAATAGTCTCTCTGATATGTAGCCACTAACACACAACGGGGAATAGGAGTTCAGTGGAATAGACAAAGAGGAATGAAGGGAAGGGAGTGGGGATAAGAATAGGAAAGATAGTGGAATGAATCTGACATAATTTTCCTATGTGCACATATGAATATAGCATAGTGAATCTCAACATTGTGTACATCCACAAGGCTGGAATCCTAATTAGAATAAGATATACTCATGCTTGTATAAATACATCAAATTAGACTCTACTGTCATGTGTAACTTTTTAAAAAGAACAAAAAAAAGAAAAAGAAAACAATGGGTTTGTTTTCTTTTCAAGGCTTGAATGCACCACACTGGCAGAGTTACATTCCTCCTAAGGTTTTTGGGGAGAATCTGCCTTCCCCAGCTTCTGGGGCTGCCTCCCACTGTTACTTGGTTAGTGTCCCCACATTACTGCAATCTCTACTCCCATAGTCACATCTCTTTCTCTGACACTGACTCTCCTACCTCCCTTTTTGTTTTTTAGAAAATCTGTTACATTTTTTTAAATTGTGGTAAAATACATATAAAGTTTACCCTCTCAACCACATTTAAGTGGATGGTTCAGAAGGGCTAGTTTATTCACATTGCTGTGCAGTACATCTCCAGACTATTTTCAACTTGCAAAACTGGAATTCTGGATCCATTAAACAATAACTCAGTTTCCTCTCCTCCCAGCCCCAGCAACCACCACCCTACCTTCTGCTTCTATGAATATGACTACTTTATTTTTATTTTGGGGTGCTGGGGATTTAACCTGGGGTGCTCTACCACTGAGCTACATCTCCAGCCATTTTTACTTTGAGACAGAGTCTCACTAAGTTGTTTAGGGTCTTGCTTAGTTGCTTAGGCTGACCTTGCACTTGCAATCCTCCTTAGTCTCTTAAATTGCTGGGGTTACATGTGTGCACCACCACACCTGGCTGAATATGACTACTTTACCTCATATAAGTAGAATCATACAGTTGTCTTTTTGACTGGTCTATTTCACTCAGTATAATGTCCTCAGGGTTCATTTGAGGTGTAACGTGTCAGAAGTTTCTTCCTTTTTAAGGCTGAATAATATTCCACTGTATGAATACACCACATTGTTATCTACTCATCTATCAGCAGACATTTGGACAGCTTCTACATTTTGGTTATTGTGTATAATACTTCTCTGAATATGAGTACATAAATATCTTTTTAAAACCCTGCTTTCAGTCCTGTGACTAATACCTAGAACTGGAATTGCTTTATCACATGGTAACTCTATTTTTAACTTTTTTGAGGAACGGTCATACTATTTTTTCATAGCAGCTGCACCATTTTGCATTCCTACCAATAGTGCACAGAGATTCCAATTTGTCCACATCCAAGCCAACACTTTTTATTTTTGATTTTCTTTCATGATAGCCATCCTGATGGACATGAGTTGATAGATAACTCACTGTGGTTCTGATTTGCATTTCTCTTATTATTACTAATATTCAGCTTCTCTTCCTCTGACTCTAACCCTCAGACCTCACTTTTTTTTTTCTTTTTTTTGTGGTACTGGGGATTGAACTCAGGGGTACTCAACCACTGAGCCACATCCCCAGCCCTATTTTGTGTTTTATGTAGAGACAGGGTCTCACTGAGTTGCTTAGCGCCTCGCCATTGCTGAGGCTGGCTTTGAACTCGCGATTCTCCTGTCTCAGCCTCCCTAAGTGCTGGGATTACAGGCTTGAGCCACCGCGCCCGGCTCTCATACCTCACTTTGATAAGAATCCTTGTGATGACATTGAGTACACTCAGATAAACCACAATAATCTCCCCACCTTGAGATCTTTAATTTACTCCCACTTACAAAGTCCCCTTTGCCATACATGGTAACATATTCACAGATTCTAGAGATAAGACACAGAGATCTTTGGAAATATTATTATTTTGTCTTCCCCAGGTGACTACTACACTACCAAGACCATGAGAATAAAAAGTTTACAGAATGAATATTTGGCTACTTCAAGTATTGTAAAGAATTTGTGAAATATAAAATGATTTGATTAAATTTTGATCAATGAATTTTAAGACAGTTTTTAATAAAATGACAAAGCCAAAACCTAAAATAAGTGATTCCTATTTCTAATTAACTATTATTTTGTGATTATAGTTGCTTATGTTTCTCCCTGTTGCAGACTGAATGTACATGTCATCCCAAAATTCTCACATTGAACCCTAACCATAATGTGATGGCATTGGGAGGCAGGGCCTTAGGAAGGTAATTAGGTCATAAGAGTGGGCCCCTCATGAATGGTATTTGTGCCCAACTGAAGAGAGAAATCCTTTGGCTGTTTGAAAATATAATGAGAAAGTGATTGTCTCTAAGCCAGAAAGCAGGCCCTCACTGAAACCACGTCTACCAGTGCCTTCATCTTGGCCTCCCTAGCCTCCAGAACTGGAAGAAATAGATATTTGTTGTTTAAAACACCAGCATATGGTATTTTTGTTACAGCAGCCTGAATTGATAAAAACACTCTTTAATTATGTGATTCTAGCTGGTTACAGTGGAGCATTCCTATAATCCCAGCTACTTGGGAGGCTGAGGCAGGGGGATTGCAAGTTCCAGGCCAGCCTCAGAAATTTAGTGAATGCTTAAGCAACTTAGTGAGATTGTGTCACAAAATATAAAAGGCTGGAGATATAGCTCAGTGGTAGAGTGCCCCTACTTTCAATCCTCAGTACCCCAAAACATTTTTAAATTTTTAAAAATGTGATTCTATTTACATTGCCAGAGTTCTCAGAAGCTTGGGTTAAAGTTTAAAAAAAAAAAAAATGCAGTCAGGATCCAGATTCCTTCCAGTTCACTGCCCCACAATCCCAAGTGGAATTCTGCTCTTTGTTCAGTGGACCACTGTTACAAACTCATGCCTGTTACTCTGAGCAACATGTCTGAAATTTTTATGGAGTAATTGCAGTAGGTGAGAAAGCATTACCGTGGCTACCTCAGCTTCTCAGCAGGCCTTTGCCCTGTAACACCAATGAAAATGAACTACCTCAAATCCCTTGTCTCAACATTTCTTCCCCTGTAACCTATTTTCTTGGCACGCCCATTGGTCTTAGATGATAATTTCTCTCCTTTTCCAAAGCCCTACAAATACTGAAAACACTCTGGATCTTGAAACCTGGTCTACCCTGAAAGGAACACATATCTCTCGACAGCAAAGGAAAAACAAAACCATTTCCTTAGAACTAGGACTGCCACTTCCCTCTTTATGTTAATGAACCATAATCTCCACCTCCACTCTGCACTCCTTCATTGGCTCCAAGTATTTATCACGTCTGTTTTGTTTGGATCTGTTAAATAAAAATTACATGAGGCCATTGTTTTTTTTGTTTTATTTTTTGGTACTGAGGATTGAACTCAGGGGCACTTGACCACTGAGCCACATCCCCAGCCCTATTTTGTGTTCTATGTAGAGAGAGGGTCTCACTGAGTTGCTTAGCGCCTCGCCATTGCTGAGGCTGGCTTTGAACT
>CM053411.1:60126796-60195038 GCA_028644305.1 Xerus rutilus | reverse complement strand
TTGATTGCTGGTAACCTCTAGCCTTGTCCTCACATGGTGGGAAGGGGCAAGGCAGTTCCCCTGGGCTTCCTTCTAAGGCTGCTAACACCATTTGTGAGGGTTCTGCCCTCATGACCTAAACATCCTCAAATTCCATTACATTGGTGCTTAGATTTCAACATACAGATATTGCAGGGAACAAACATTCAGGATATAGCAGTGACATTCTAATTGACGTCACCTTCTTGAGAGTTTGAATAATGAGTCAGTAATGGTTGATTTGTAACCCTGCCAGGCTAAGGCCTATGCCTGGAACCTAATGATGATGTAGAGGCTCTTCTACTTCATAAAGACCTTTGGTGCAAGGCATGTTTTTCTTGCTTTTGCTGGATTCCATGGCATTCTAGCTATTTTTTTTTTTTGCAAATAAAAATTACATTTTACAGTTTTAAATACATATATAGTACTCTATAAATGGCAAGCAACCACAACTAGGAATAGTGTAACATAAGGTTCTGCCCAGATATTTTTGGTCTTGGTAATGAATCATATAATTGACTTCAGTAAAAATGGACTAAATTTAAAGCAGAGAAAACAAGGCATATTAAATCTATTTATCCCCAGTACCAGATGGTCACAGCTGTACTGTAATTTTGAGCCAAAGATAGAATGGTGTAGGTAGAAGGTATAGGGAGAATTCTTTTGAAGTTCAGGACATTTGTTTTCCATAATAGTGTCATTATCTCTGATAGTACAGAAACTTACTTAGTACTGCATTATGGTTGAAATAAGTTTTAATTATGAATGTTATTAGAAATGTGAAGGGAATTTAGCTTTAAAATCACAAGTCCCAGAAGCTCTAGCTGTAGGTTAAGTGACAGCACAAATACTATAGAATTTAAGAACTGTATATCACAGTTGAGCCTCAAAACCTTACTTTTAATTTTTTTCTGTTAATGATCAATATTAAGAAACATGACCAAAGTCAGCTTACAGGTTTGTTGAATGCTCCCTTTATATTGAGAGTCATAAATTCAGGTGTTGGTGAACTAACTGTATAAAGCAGAATGAAGAATGAGCAGCAGGGGATATCTGAGGGGGCAGTTGCTGCTCCAGTGTAGTCAGCATTGCTAGAGGAGGTGACTGCGTGGATGCCCCGTGTTGTAGGATCTCCCCATGGTTGAAAAGAAACAGAAGTACAGGCTTTTTTCCCAGATCATAAATATCAGCACACCATTTTTTTAAATGAAGAATAAAAACTTGAGTGGCCCAAATAAAATGTGTCTGTTTTGTTTACTGCTGAATTCCTGAGCTACTGAATGAGTTCATCATACAGGCCTCTGACTTAACAAATATTATGTTCTTAAGTATCCAGAAAAAGTAATGCTAGAATCTTAAAAGGCTATAAAGATAGGCAATGAGTAGTAGTTTTGTTGCTCATTTCACAGAAGTGTAATCAGAAAATTAAATATACCTTAAATCTGGTTTTTCTTTTGAGGGGGCATGGGGATTGAACCCACCAGTGCTTAACCACATCCCCAGCCCTTTTTATATTTATTTATATATTTTACTTAGAGAATAGGGTCTTGCAAAGTTGCTGAGGCTGGCTTTGAACTCACAATCCTCCTACCTCAGCCTCCTGAGCCACTGGGATTACAGTTGTGCGCCAGCATGCCAGAGTTAAATCTGTTTTTGTGACTCTTGTTGATATACTGGTTTTCCTTTTACTAGCTGTTTTTTTTTTTTAATGTTCTAAGCTTGGAGTAATTGTGTTCACTATTTTTTTATTCCTTATTCAATTCCCATATCCTAGTGATTAAGGGAAGTAATGTTGTTTATGACAGTGACACTTCTGATGACAGGACTGCCTAATGGCTGAGGAAATTCATAGATCTAAGAAGAAATAGAATTTGCCTTTTCAATTTATAATGGAGGTCTCCAAACATAAGATGACAGTGGTTTTTTAGAAATAGACTTCCTGGATTTTTCCAAAGGGGCAGCTATATCAGCTCTGCGTGTCCTTTTAAAGATGTATATTATTAAATATTTAAAACAATTGACTCCCCTAACTTTTGAAATATTGAAGCTTGATTTTCCTGGTTTCAGAGGTTTGTTTCAAGCTGGGCACGGTGGTGCATGCCTGTAATCCCAGCACTTTGGGAGGCTGAGACAGGAGAATGGCGCGTTCAGAGCCAGCCTCAGCCACGGCGAGGGACTAAGCAACTCAGTGAGACTCTGTTTCTACATAAAACACAAAATAGGGCTGGGGATGTGGCTCAGTGGTCGAGTGCCCCTGAGTTCAATCCCCGGTACTAAAAAGAAAAAGTTTGTTTCAAAGTTTTATCTGTTGAATGTTTCAGCACTTTGGGGATTTATTGAATATATGAATATGTAAAATTTCTTAAGGATAAGCAAGTTGTGTAATAAAGCAAGCCTCTCTTATTGCCTTCTCTTACCTTTTCTGTTTCATTGTGCTAGCCTGAAGCCTGGCCTCAACCTTTGTGGGTACTCTCTTTTGGTGGGAGGCCCAGGAGAGCAGTGGAAGAGTTTTGTCTTTGAGTGTTGCAGGGCACTTCAGCTGATGGCACTTCAGCTGATTTTCTGTATTTAACAGCTATGTCACCTTTGGCCAGTTAACCTTTTCAGATTTGCTGTGGATAATCTGTGAAGTTGGAGTGGTTACAGCCTGCCAGAGTTGTGACAGTTTTTTTAAAAATAAGTACCTAGTACAGTGTTCCTAGACTTTAGATGGAGACTTAATTGAAGTTAATGCTATCACTCCTGTACAATTACAGATGTACCCAGTGACCACAGACCCACTCACCTTATGTTGTCAAACCAGACTCTCCTTATTTTTAAATTGCCCCTTTTTCTACTCTTCCCCAATCATCCCACACATTCCACAGACCTTTTCTCAAATCACATGCTTAGAATGTATACTTAATACCTTTGCTGAACTTTTCTCACCTCTATATCAGTGCTTTATAAGCATTCATTTTCTGAAATTCCCACTTAGTTCTTTTTTTCCCCTTACACCAACCATTCCTTGGCCTTGCTTAAACAAGTTTACTTCCAAAGCCCTCTGCTTTGAAAATGTTCTAAGCTTGGAGTATGCCTGTTTATTTTTTCAGTGTATGAACTTTGGATCCTTTTGTTCAGGATCAGCTATTTTACACAGTAAGCATGAGGCAGGAATTACATGGATATAAATGGTTCTCCATGATACCCCTACATAGTAATATGTTTTATTATAATGCATTTCTAATTCTTTTCCATTTGTTCCTAGGTTTTTTAGAACTTCGGCTATCAAAATGGGCAGAATTTTCCTTGATCATATTGGTGGTACCCGTCTGTTTTCTTGTGCAAACTGTGACACGATCCTGACTAACCGCTCAGAACTCATCTCCACTCGGTTCACAGGTGCCACTGGTAGAGCGTTTCTTTTTAACAAGGTTGGTGAAAAAAGTTTTATTCCTAAATGGACTTGATGCACATATCTGACAGCAACACCAGAATACCCGCTCAGAGCTTAGAGATCCCAGGAAGATACAGAATGAGAGTCACAGTCTATAGAAATTATTGCTTATTGACTTGTCCTTAATGAGACCTCAGGGAGACATTACTAGAATAAGATTTTTAACCTTGAAAGTTTAAAGAATGTGTTATAAAAAGGATAGTCTTTGTTTCTTCAGGGAGCATCCAGTATAATTTAGTAGTGACTTCTGCACAAACTGTGGAAGAAGGGGCCAAGATGCCCACTTTCATCCCCCATATATCACTGATATATCCATGCCATGCTAAACTGTTGTAGCTTGGCAGTGAAATTGAACAAGGATCATCTGACCAGTTCCTCTTGCTCTAACTTGTATTCACCAGTCCTTCTGAATATAATTTGGTTTGTTACATGGCCCCATAAACAGTAAAGGCTTTCCTGATTTGCAAATGTGTGTCCGATCTGCCTGCCTCTGAGATTACTGATTTGATCAGGTAGTATGATTCCAAACTTCCCCAGGGGACACTCCTCTGTTCCATGTGGAAAGCTTTTCTCTTAGAGAATTGTTAAATGTGTTAACATACTTGGGTACAGGTGTTGACACACTGTGGCAGGCCAGTTTGCCTGTTTTGTAAAATTTAATGGAATACAACATTGTTCCATTGTTTGCTTAAATGTGTCTATTGCTGTTTTCATGCTATAATACCAGAGTTAATGAGTTTACTATATGGTCCTTTACAAAAAAGTGAAGTGTTAAGTATTATTGAGTCTGCAGAATCATTGTATCTTTTAACTCAACTTCATTGTGTTCATTGTCTTTGAACTGATTCGAAAACTGTATTGCAATTTGTGATTTTATAATAGCCTTGGTCTGTCCCAGCCCATTTGTATGTAAAATATATTTTCAGAAACAAATTTGAGAAACTCTTATGGTGTGTCCTTGGTGTAATAGTTTCTTTTACATTGATTGTCTAAATTTGCACTCACCGTTGAATAGTGATTGGTAACAATTAGATCCAAACCTGTATTTCATGGCTCCAATTCCAAGACCCTTTCTTCACTCTGACAGAAATACAACTACTATGTAAGCGTGACTCGGGCTAGTGCGCTAATGCACGATTGCATTAGATGTTCGGTGCACTGCAGTTTCCATATGTTCACCTATCTCAGCAACTTCTAAAACCAGGGAAGTTGTATTGTAGGTTTGACTAACGTAACAACTTGTTTTCTGAAATTGCTGTTATTGCTCCAATCATAGTATATGCTGTACTTATTTGGCAAATAATTTACATGCCTTTGCAATTTTGTTTTTACATGTTTCTTAGGTAGTTAACCTACAGTACAGTGAAGTTCAAGATCGAGTCATGCTCACTGGCCGCCACATGGTTCGGGATGTGAGCTGCAAAAACTGCAATAGCAAACTGGGATGGATCTATGAGTTTGCTACTGAAGACAGCCAGCGTTATAAGGAAGGCCGTGTGATCCTGGAACGTGCTCTAGTTCGAGAGAGTGAGGGCTTTGAGGAGCACGTACCATCCGATAACTCTTGAAGAAAAAGAGATAAATCCATCTTTTCCCAGGTCTCCTTCACTGAAAACAAAAATCTACTTACATACACTGTCACCTTAGCATCAGAGTCGGATTCATGAACTGCGGAACAAGAGGTTGTGAGAATCTGAGATGGAACCTTTCTTTTCTTTTCTTTTCTTTTTTTTAAATTTTGTATTTTCCATCCAACAGCAGTGTGTAGAGAGAGAGATTATGCAGTTGCTGTTAATTTTTTTTCCCTATGTTTACATCTTGAAGCAGAAGAGTCTCTGCAGCTATATGGTGGGCTATGTGAGGAAAAAAATCTGGGCTATTAGAGTGAAAAAAAGTGCGTTTTATGTAAATTTTGAATGGAGAATATGTCAAGAGCATGGTTTTTAGACTGACTTTGGCTTCATTTTAAAACTTTTTTTGTTAAACCCAGTTATTTCACTTGATTTGCTAGCTTCAGAGAAGAGATCCGAATCTGTGCCCAGCGCTAAAGGCTCAGTGTTAGCATGGCTTGTGCTGGCCCATGTGCCATATTCTTGTTGGAGATGAACCGTAGCACCAGAGCCCATTCTTCCTTGTCAGTCTTGACCCAAAGATGTCACCATTCCTAGTTAACTTGTCACCACGTAACTGGTGTTGATTGGAAACTTTTTCTGAAATGGGGCAGAACTGCTTGGTTGTCTTTTTCCATGTAACTTAAGCATAGTAATATAAATAAAGTAATAGTTGGATGTTTTTGGTCCTGTGTTGCTTTTAAAAACCCTTACAAAAGAACAGAGTATTTGATACGTAATTTTCATAGTGGTTAAGTGTTTCATCTCTTAAGGTAAATGGACTACCTATAAGATATTTGTATAAATGAAAGCATACTGTTTTAAACCCACAGTATTGCATTTAGAAAACAGTTGAACAGAATGTCAATGTGCATCCATAGAGAAAGCATTTAATCTGCATGTTTTAAAAGGAGGGGGAAATGAAGCAGCTTATCTAAAAATACTGCTTTACAGAGCATTTCAGCCTTTCCCTCTTCAGCTGTGCATTGATTTCGACAAGTCTGCAGCGCCTGCTAGTTTCATCAAAGGACTAGATCTGGCATTAGCATTATTTTTTCAGATCTTCCCTTAGAAGTTCAGCTGTTGAAATCAAAACTGCCCTTGAGTAGAAAGGGATCAGATTTGACTCAGGGTGTTCTGTTAGCCCAAAATGTATGACATTACTAAGTATTAAAATGTGTTTCCTTATCCAAACTACTTCTAGATATTCTAAAATTTCTTTGTTAGAATAAATGACAGTAAAATTGGCTAATTATTCAAATGAATGAATGGATGTTTGCATGCTCAATTTCTAGGTCTTTGGAAAGGAAATTTACCTCAATCAAATTAGTGAAATCTTGTCATTGAGAGTAGAAGTGACTTCTGAGTACAGTTAAGTTCCTCTTACCTGCCTTCGGGCTCTTGGTTAGAGGCATAGGTATCTGATTAAGTAAGTATAGTTATAATGTTGCATTTGAAATAAGTGGTCGCACATTCATTCTCTATCTTTAACATGAATTAAGTCTTCAAGCATTAAGAAATAGCATTTCTTCCCATTGGTTTCCATCCTGGCCTTTGATGATATGCAGATTACTAGTAGCATGCCTTACCTATAGCACTATGTGCTTTTGCTGTCAAAATAAAGTATATTTTGTCTTGCATTGGTGCAATATTGCTACTTATTTTCCACTAATCCTGTCTATTGATCAACTTGATTTTTGTCTCTGAACACATACTTCATGCTTTTGAGTAGCTATCACTCTTTGCTTGGCAGTGTGACAGTCTTAGTTAACTCTGCCTAATTTATACCTGAAGACATTGAATTTACCAGTTTAACTTCTCTGAAATAATTTTGTCTTAGACACTGACAACTATGGTTTATTATATAGGAAGAAATTAATTTGTTAGTATGTTAGTATTAATTTGTTAGTAGTTAATTAATTTGTTAGTATGTTAAGTCTAAGTAAATGTCATTATGCTAGATTTTTAGGTGACCTTATGTCATTATGCTAGGTTTTTATGAGCCTGCCTTTTAAAAACTTTATTTGCAAAAAATAGAAAATCCAATCAGATAGGATTGCTTATAGGAAAGCAAATGTTCACTAAAGGTGAGAATACTCATTCTCACCTGCTTAAACAAGTGACTTAAGATGGATAGATAGAATAATTAGAGAAACTGGCTTTAAGGAGTGGAAATGTCTGGAAAAGTCATCTCATTTTTTAAAAAAAATTAGGTATAAAATCTAAAGACCTGTCTTCAATGTTGACTATAATTTACTGGCTTTGTGACTTTGGTAAGTCATCTTCTGAACCTTAGTTCCCTCAAGTATGTGAAAATAAGCCCTATTATTTTTATTAGAACCTAGTGAAATAGAAGTCCAAAAACCCATTGAGAAGTATGATGCAAACATATGGAATAACTATTCTTAGTAATCCTGAACAACTCTTCACAGTTTAATTTTGTTCTAAGTCAGTGCTTTCTGGATTTGACATGTACAGCTAAACCTTTCAGCAGATTAACACATGAAGTCAGGCAGTTTGACACGTTGCCATCTTGACCTTTGCCTATGAGAAATCCTTCGTAACCTGCTACAACACGTATTTTATGTTGCTTTCAAAATCTAGCTCCTGTACTTCTACCATGGATACCCATGGAAGATTAGGAAGAGTGAAAGATTAATTGAACACAACCTCACTGGTAAAGTAAATAAGCCACCCTTTTCCCTGACAAGGTAACTTTAAGAACCCTATAAGAATTTTCACTGCTAACTACTGACTGTAGAGTTGCTTTTCAAACCCATTCGTTTTTCTCCTGTTTGCTTCAGCCACCTCTCTCACACTGCCACTGTAATTAGTCTAATTGATAAAAGACCCAAGATCCTGAGAGAAATGGTTTATATACCACATCATCTCATTTTAATCCTCTTCTGATTTGCCCTAAAAATAGCAAAGTTATTTCATCCCTGATTTAAAGCAAAATACAAAGGCAAATTCCATCTAGTAACAACAAAAAACCTGTGTCCAGAGAAAATTTAAAAGGCTAACTTTGAAAAAGGTATTTGTGTCCCTGGGGACTGACCCGAGGTTTTCAGGGACCAATGCAGTTAGAAAAATCTTACGGGTGTGTCCCTGAGTCAGGGTATTGGCTTCAACCCTTCTCCAAAATTTCACTCCTCTGCCACAAACTGTTGAGCCACCATCCTGTGACCTGTCAACTACTAAGAACTTGAAAATTCCTTGAGTTTTCTCTGCCTCCAGCTAAGCCATTTCCCTTCCCCCAGGTTCTGAGCTGGCTGGAAGGACTCTAAGGCATTTCTGAAACCTGCAGGTCACTATGCCCAAAGGAATGAAAGCATTCTCATTTCCTTTCCTGAATGAATCTCAGGTCCTTTGGACTCCTTAGGGTAACAACAGCTGACTTCAAAGATTGAGAGGGGCTTATTTTTTTTTTTTTTTTTTGGCACCAGGGACTGAACTCAGGGGCACTCGACCACTGAGTCACATCCCCAGCCCTATTTTGTGTTTTATGTAGAGACAGGGTCTCACTGAGTTGCTTAGTGCCTCGCCGAGGCTGAGGCTGGCTTTGAACTCGCAATCCTCCTGTCTCAGCCTCCCTAAGTGCTGGGATTACAGATGTGAGCCACCGCGCCCGGCTGGGGCTTATTTTTAAGATGTGAATGAATAGTAAGTGTTCAAGTCCTGCTAAAGTTTATACTGAAGGAAAAAAAAATGGTTTTCAATAATACACAATCAGCCAGAACCCATGCTACCACAGGAGCACCAGTAGATGGCATGAGAGCACCAGCTGACCTCACCAGTCTTTTGAAAAAGAATAACACTGGGGCAAGTCTGTTCTTGTTCCTGTTGGTCCACTATCAGGGAGTGCCTAGAGCTGAAGGGAGAAACTATTTTTACACCAATGGTGAGGAGCCCCCTACTGAAGATGAAGTGAAATGTGGGGTCAAATGTTGGCAAGCTATCAAGCGATGCTATACAAGTACTACTATCACTATTTATGATACTCAGGTTTGGTTTTGTTTACTGCCATGTTTTAGTAGCCAAAGCTTTAGCTTAAAAAATTAATACAACTTAAAAAATTCTTTTGTCAAAAACTTTTTAAATGTTGGCCTTTGATAACAGCCACCTGAGGTCACAAAATTGAACATCACTCTGTGACTTTGAAGTTAAATCTCTTAAAACCACATTTCCTTAACTTTAAAAGAGGGACAATAATTCCTAGAGAACATGAATAAAGACCTGGAATACATTCTTATAACTTGAATGAGGTTCAGCAAGTTAGTTAACCAGTAGTCTAACCTCTGGTTGCTATAATGTATTTACTTGTTCCAAGTTGTCCACTCAGTAGTACCTGAGTGCCTATTCCAGGCAGTGTGCTAATTTCAACACTTAGCAGCACCCTCAACCTAGCAGCCTGATGAAGAATATTTACAAAGCCCAATAAAATATGGGCTTTCTACTCTGCTGCAGGAAGTGAATGGCATTCAGCGTAGGGGGCCATAAGCTTATGAAGCAGAATAAAAGGTCTTTGTTATTCCAGCAATTGGTTAATATCTGAGGAAACCTTCCAGATTAAATGAAAATAAATTGTCTTCCCAAGGACAATAAATTCTGAAATTAGATTCTAAACACGCTTAATGTGTCCCCAGAAGCAAATACAAATCAGCATTTTCAAGGCACACAAAGGAACACTGACCAACCTCTGACAGCCGGATCAAAGCAGAGGACTTCATGACTGTGGGCAAGGAGCCCAGGCCTGGCCACCTTCGCACAGCAGACATCCCAGCTAAGGGGCTCTTTAAATTGGATGCAGGGACATGAAAGGTGAAGGCGAAAGAATAGTAAATTCATAGTAGCTCAGATTTAGCCATCGTCTGATTCACAATCTCAAACTCCAGTGCCACCAGCTGCCAGACTAAGGAAGTGGCCTGTGGCCAAACAGCAGTGACTACTAGGGAATGGGAGAGCACAAACCAGTGAAAGACAGTCATTTAATCAAAAAGCAAAACATCTGGCTAAACAATTCTTCAAGCCTTATGGACTCCAGTTTACAGTCCTTCCTCTGGTCTAACCTCTCATTTTAAATATTTGAAAACTAAGAACAGCAGAAATGAAGTGATAGTTCTTGTGAGCCACAAACTATTCAGTGTGAGGTGTTCAGCACAACAAAGAGCAAGGATGCTAAACACCTTGGCCACTTAGTGACCATTTCAACACAATGCATGACGCACACTGGGTGGGAGTATGGCCTTTGCAGGGGCAAGCCCTGCCGAATCCCAGGTCTAATGCTTGCTGACTATTCACTTGGGCAGGCTTCTAAACCTTTCTGTATCTCATCTCTAAAAATGGGGACAGTAATAGTCCCAATTGGGTAGGCTGGTTGTGCAGGTTAGATGAGTTAGTGGGTGTGAAGTGCTTAGACCAGTGACTGGCCCTGTGATCATTCTCATTGACAGATGAGGATGTACCTTAAAGGTCAAGGTCACAGCTTTACTAGAGGTCAAGTCTATGTCTGTGCCCGCTGGTATGAACTACTTTCAGGCATCCAGATTTAAAGCCTGACCACCTAAGCTCTGTGTCTGCCATGACCAGACTCTGGAAGGCAAACAAAATGCCCCACTGCAGAGGTCAGGGCTGGTGCCCGCCAGGTTTTTCCAGTTCTCAGGAGGAGTGTAGGCTTCTCAAAAAGTAAGTGCAAGGAGGAAGGAACAGTTCATTTTGGCATAAGAACCACCTGGAAGGTGTATTGAAACAGATTGCTGGCTGCACTCTCAGTGTGATTCAGCAGGCCTGAGGATTCACATTTCTGAAAGTTGGTGGTCCAGGGACCAGACTTGGAGAACCACTGACACCTTTTATTCCTAATTCTCAATCCTTTGGGTTTGGCATTATCTCCATTTATTTTGTGCACGTGGAGAAAACCAAGACCAGAAAATGTGACAGGCTTATCCAATATCCTACCACTTGGAAGGAATAAATGGGTTTTCGAGTCAAGTTGATCTGATTCTGAAGCCCGTGCTTTCTCTACCTTGCCATGAAGTATGGACATTTGTTCTCTGCCAAAGGAACAAAGATGGTTAGTGTGTTAGCTTTCTGTTGCTTTGACAAAATACCAGAGATAAACAACTTAAAAGGAGGAAAGATTTATTTTGGCTCACAATTTCAGAGGCTTCAGTCCACGATCACTTGGCCATCTTGCTTTGGGCCTACGGTGAGGCAGAACATCATCTACTTCCTGACCACCATGAGGTGGGAAGTCTTCTCCAAATGGAGAAGCACATTTGGTGGAGAAGACTGCCCACCTCATGGTGATCAGGAAGTAGAGAAAGAGGGGCCATGGTCCCAATGTCCCCTTCAATGGCACACCCCAATGACCTAATTTGACCTAATAATCTGACCTAATTTCCTTCTACAAGACCCTCTCCTCCCGTAGAAAGTTCCATTACTTCCAGGTAGTGCTGCAGGATGGCAACCAAGTCTTCAACACATGGCCTTTGGGGACATTTAAGAGCCAAACCATAACAGTCAGCATCTTTGTAATGGACAGGTGTGTGCAGGTGGAGGTGATAAAGGGGGAGACTTCTCTGGAGAAGGTGGTCTACCAGCTTGCCAGCTGCCCTACCTCCATACACAGCTGCCAAGTCTGACCCTTCATATCCCTGGCATGGCCTTCTCTGGCTCCTGCCTCCCATCTGCTACCATAGGCTCGTTACTCCAAAACTTCCGCCTCACTAACTCCTTGCCCATCTCAGGAAGCGACATTCTGTCCCCAACTTGCCCTAACGCATTGTTTTCCCTCTGACTAGAATGTCTACCCCTTCTTTGTCTGGAATTTACCTACTTGCCCTTGAAACCTTGGCTGCTCTGATCACCCATCCCTCATGCGCCCCCAGGGTGGGTGACATGTTCCTCCTGTCCCTTCCCAAGAATACCCTGACGTACCTCTTTCAAAGCACTTATGTGCATTGTTCTATAGTTATCTATATGATCTATTTCTCCTCCTTTCTAAATTTCTACTCTTGACAAAATTTTATTTCTAAGTCCCTGAGAACAATTATAATATCTGGTGCAGAGTGGGGCAGTGGTTCTAAAGCTTGTCTGCACAGTAGAATCACCTAGAGAGCTTTTCAAAATTCCAAAGCCAGGCCACTCCAGACCAAACAGTTCTGACTTTTGTAGCATTTCAGATATTTGGATTAGGGATGCTCGGTCAGTAAATTCTATGTAAATATTCTAAAATCTAAAAATAACTGAAATTTAAAACATATCTGCTTGTCCCCAGCATTTCAGATAAGGGGTATTCAACCTGAAACATAGACAGGATAGCTTAGAAACAACAGACACTCATTCATCACGGTTCTGGAGGCTGGGCAATCGAAGGTCAGGACACCTGCATGTTTGGTGTCTGGGGTGCTTTTCATAGATGTCACCTTGCTATGTCCTCACATGTTAAAAGGGAGAACTCTGGCCCAATCCTATTCATGAGGGCTCTACCTTTCTGATCTTATCACCTCCTAAAGGTATCACCTCCTGATACCATCACATTGGGGGTTAAGTTTCAACACAAATTTGGGGAAGGACCCGAACATTCAGATCCTAGCACAAACCAAATTCCAGACCATATAAAACCATACAAGATAATTATTTTTTGTTTTAACATCTTCATTTGTTACATATCACTAATTAACTAATACAGAGCTAAGGAAAAACAAACAAAAGGCTATTCACCCAAGTGAGAAAAAGCACTGGCATTTTCTTCTTCAGATCCGTACGGTCTAACATGTGGACAGCAGGGGGAGCCATTGGCCCATTTTCTGATCCAGCTGGGCAAGCATTTCCCTCAGAGGCCACAGGAAAGGTCAGACCAGCCAGGAAACAGGCCAGCCACCTAAGCGCCCTGCTCCTAGTGTGATGATGGCCCCAGGGAGCAGCGCTAAAGCTTGGACTAGTTCAGAGCAGGCTACTTGACCCTGTTGCCAGGAAGCTCAGAGAATGGCAGAGTCCTGCTTCAGTGGGCTGTAAAGCAAGTTTCTGCATGGGCTTGAATATAGTCCTCAATGGCCAGAGAAGTTCCTGTTCTTGGGTTTGAGCAAAGCAAAGTGCAGGGGTGCTGTGGCTGTGAGGCACCACTGGGGACAGGCTTCTGTCTCTGTTTCAAGTGACTCATTTGCTCTTGAGCAGGAGCAGAGCAACGGACCCAAGTGAGAGGTCCTGTTCTCCTGTCCTGGGCATATCCGCACTCCCACTCTGTCAGCAACCACCATGTGGTTACCTCATGGCTGCACATTAGTGGTGCTGCAGGTGGGCAGTTTGTACTCTGCATCTCACAGTGAGGTTTGGGGGCTCCTCATCAGACCCTGGCATCACCCAGACACAGCTTCAACGAGTAAGGGGCTGGGGCTGTCAGCAGGGGCTGCCCCAACATTAGAGGTGCTGTGCAGCCTGGAACTACACCCAAGGACAGCCAGCCAGTCAGTTTGAGAGTACCACACAGCAAGTTGGAGGATGTATAGACCCCGTTGCTCTCAGGGGATTAGGGAGGTCAGCCAGTCGGCTGGGCACACCTCTCGCTTTCTGTGTCCTCTAAAAGAACAGAGAGTCCTGAGGGTATTCTTCTCCTGGGAGTCTGAGAACTAGAGTTTCTGAGGGCTTCCAGGTCCTTTTGCTTCATCTTCCCAGCCCAGAATAGGTGGCACTTTGCAGGGGAAGAAGGAAAGGTACAGACATGCCCTATATGCCCCTCCTCATTCCTGGTTGGTGTATGGGGCTAGGGATGGGAGGCCATCAGAAGCAGTAAGAGGGAAAAGGTCGGTGTAGCTTAGGCAGTCTTGAGAATGATCTGGTTCCCAGGCCAGGGAAGGAGCCCTAGTACCTGCTCCCCAGCCATGGAGCTGCATGGAAAGCAGCACCTTCTCAAGGAAGCTCGTGGAAATGCAGAGGATGCACGGAGTTTTCTAACGTGCTGCGCGAACACATTCATTCATTGTAATGCATGTGTATGTGCTTTTATAAGTTACTTTTTATTTCTTTATAATTCAGGGCATTATTTTCATTTCTTTGAAATTATTCATATAATGGATTTTGATTATGAATTTCAGCATTGAGACCTATGTATTATAAAATGGGGGCCTTGGATCTTGATGTGCAAAGAACCGCTGCTGTTGGGTGAATTTTGGTTCCAGCTCACCCCTTGGCAACCCAGATCAACAGTGGGAGCTTGCTTTGTTGGATCCAAAATGGTGTCATCGTTATCATTCCATACCTCTGACTGGAAAAGATATAGATAGTGCTTTAACCTTGGGTGGGATGCACATCCTAAGCCGCTGTGATGGCTGTTCTTTCTTAGAGTCTACTGCATGTACTTCTTTCTCTGGTTCTTATAACAATCTTTCAAGGTAGGTACCTCTACCTCAGTATTCCTCCATGGTGGAATACTGCAGTTCAGAGAATTGCCATGCCTTGTCCTCCGATTGCTCAAGTGGTATTGGAAGAGATGATTTCATTAGACTCTGAAGGCCAACCTTAACACACCATGCCCTGGTGCTTCAAAGAAAAGCCTGGCCTAGTTGATAACAAGTCTGATTCCAGAGTTATTGTCTCAAATTATCCCAAAGTGTCCTGCCCTGGGTCCCTCAGTCCCTTCTCAGATCTCCGTTCTAGCAGTAAGGTAAACTCCTATTCCTGGAGGATCTGCATTAGAGACCAAACCAGATCTGTCTGCGCAGCGAGTTGTTTCCCCTCTCCAGATATGACCTGCTATTACAGAGAACAGTGTGTGTTTTAGTATTTGATGGGTTAATCCATGTTGATTTCTTTTGTTTTCACAATTTTCTTGGCACATAGAAAGCATCCAGTATGTTTTATAAATGAATGTTTCAATGGGTTATCATCTGCAAGCCACCATACAAGTAAATAGATTAAAGAAACAGTACTATAGGAATATTTTCATTCAAGGAGCAATGATTAAGCACCTGCTGCATGTAAGGCACTATGCTAAGAGCTGGTAGGACTCTCCAATAAATAAGTGCAGAGCACCTCCTTGGGGCATCACTTATCTTTGTCTCCCACTTTAAGGAGCACAGAGTGAAGTGGAGACAAGGGCCTCCCAGCTGGATAGGGTGTATCAGAACTGTCACCCTCCAGACAATCCTACATCATTACTCAGGTAGAAAATCACAGGCTGGTGAAAAATGAAAAAATGTTTTTAAACGACTGAGAAGTTGGTATACTTTTAGAAGTCAATGTACTAAAGGAACTCTCTGGAATATCTATGCAAGAAGGATGAACGCAGTCACCCCAAGGACACCCTCCCTTCCAGTCCCTGGTCTAGTCAGATGAGAACAACAAGAACAAATCAGTAGAGGCTCCATTAGCCCATAATATCCCCAAAGAAACGTGTAGAAAGCCATCTAGCCACTCCTCATGCCAAGGCTCTCGTCAGAAATGTCTTTACCTCCTTACAAAAAACAAACATCCCCAGCAGAGCCAAATAGCTTCACCTGCTCCTTGGCAGTCACAAAATTGATTTTCTGTTCTCTCTTGACTCCCTCTAGACAGTGGAACTCAGTTAGCAAGCTTCACTTCCTGTTCTCCCCGGTAACCTTATTTGGTAAATTAGAATTAGGAATTTAATTCAATGTAGTGCAAAGCCCAGTGAAATTAGCTTTACAGTTTCAAGACCTGTGCTAGGAAACGGAATCCTGCATTCTCTATTTTTTTTTCCTAAAACTGACATCCGACTACAGAGGAGGGGAGATGGGGCACCTCAGCCTGCCCCTGAGGCCCTCCTATTTGGTCCTAGCTATCTAAGAACCTCTCCTGTGAAACTTAACCTGCATCTATCTTTTAAAACAACAGGTAACTCTTTTTTTAGATTGCTTTCCCATGTAGTGTAAAAGTCAGACTGAGCCCAAATCCATAAATAGCTGACATTCTCCAACATGCCCATCAAATGGGACACGGTTGCCACAGCGTTGGATGTAATCCTTGCCCATCACTGATTTTGTAGTTATCCATGACCTTGAGGTCACACTCAGAAGGGCTGTGTACTTTGCTGTTGTTGTCTTGAAATTCCTAATAATATTTGACCCTGTGTTTTCATTTTGTACTGTCCCTGAAAATTATGTAATCAGTCCTATCCTAACCACAACTTTTTTGTTTGGTTGGTGTTGTTAATCCCATTTTTAAAATGGGAAACTGGTGATCAGAGTCGGTTTAGTAACTCACCCAACGTTATTCCGACTGAAAATGGCAGCTCTGGGGTTTGAAGCCAGGTCCTTACAGTGAACCCCAAATCCATGCTCTGTGTGATGGGCGATACTGCCCTCCTGCCTTCACTAACTCAAGTTAGTTCACCTCTGCAAATTAGGAGAGTCATTCCAAGTTCAAGTGTACTGGCAGCTCACCTGCCGCCCCCCCCCCACACACACCCTTAATCACCAAGGTAATTAGTTTAGCTCTCTAAATAGTTTTGTGTGTGAAGTATTTTCTGAAAACAAAACAAAAAAAAAAACATTTTTCAGGAAATGAAACAAATTGCCTTTGAAACCTAGGTAATCTTTCTATCCTCATATAGTTTTTAAATGGCATTAGAGATGTTGATGTGAAGAACATTTGCTCTATGACAAAATTATGTTTCTTCATAAGATGTAGTGATTTAATAATTAAATAATATCCATGAAATATAAATACTAGGTATTCATAAATAAATTAAGTGAGATTGAGGCTGTTAAGAACCAATTATCATGTAAGATAGCTCCAATGGTTGAGAGAATGAGAGTGGAATATTAATTTTGACATTCTCTATAGGCCATGATTATAAATTGCTAGTATGGTTTAATAGGTTATGGAATCTTATTGAGATTTGAGACTGCCCTTAAAATATTCATTGTGTATTAAAAATTAGTTGTCTTGATTGATTTTAGTTATAATTCCATTATATGTTTACAAGCTGGGGGAAGGAGAGGCTCCATGGAACTGAAGAGAGAAGTCTGTTCTATTTATGAAATAGTAACTAAGTGATTAAGATGGTGGTACCATGAGTAAGAGATTCAGACAATCTAAATATGAATTCCAGTTTCACCGCTTTCTAGCTGTGTGGCCTTAAGCAATGTACTTCTCAAATGTCCTCATATAGAGAAAAGGTGGCAACAAGAAATGAATTAGGTCATGTATAAAGCACATAGCAGAGGGACTGGCCCCTAGCAAGCACAAAATAAATGTTAGTTCTTACAATTTCTGCTGCCACAATGGGAGAAATTGAAGAGCTAGGGAAGACAGTACTTTCTTGTCTCAGTAAAGCATCATCTTTGACCTTGAGAGTCTCTGTCACATTTCCTTTAGCACCAACTTAAAAAATCATGGAGACATGCTCAGTGGAGTGCTGTTAAGTGTTCAGCAACCAGCTCTGGGTGCCAGGGAGAGTCAGGGACACCAGGCGGATCTGGTTTGTAGCAGCTGCTAATTTCCATGGTGTAAATAACTCCCCTCAGGGCCAATATCAAGCCACCAAAGTGATGTCACTGAGGTGGAGCTGGGAAGAGATGTGCACACCTGCCTCTCTCAGCCTGATACAACTCAGTGACCTCACATCACTGGTACTTTCAACCAACTAAGAAGAGAAAGAAGGGTTCTCATTCTGGCTCAGCTGCCCCACCCTACCCGCACCCCAGTTGCATAGCCCTGGTAGTTCACACCCTCCCTGGGCCTCATCTTCCTCATCTGTGCAGTGGAGATAGCAGTGTCTATCTGGCATGGCTCCTGGGGCTGATTTGACAATGAAACAGACAGCACATGAAAAACTATTGAAACTGGGAAACACAGTGGAAAGTAATTGGTAGAGTTGTTGATGTGCAGGTGACTGCGACAGTTACCAAGGTGGCTTTGTCTCTTCATCTACATTTCAGCCAGGCCCGGGGGCTCCTGGTTTACCTCCCTCATGTTTTTCTCCTCTGTGACCATTTAGTTCACAATGATCACCCGCACAATTAACAATAAAGCAAGCCGGGCTCTTTCCAGTGTCAAGAGACAAAGACGGGCTCCTGTTACTTGAGGCTTGAAGTGGAGCAGTGAGGGGGCCTGGGAAGCCCTCAAAGCAGGTGTCCCACGTCCCCCAGTACAGGAGCCATTCCCTCAGGGCTGTCCTGGTAACCTGGTCACTTTGTCTTCCTCTCAGAAGTGGAACTCCCTAGTTTCCAACTCTAGTTCTTCTACCAATCACAAAACTGCTTTCACATTTGTTTCTCTCTCTGCTGGGCCACTCTCTGCTTCAGCTATGATGGAGGACAGTCAGGGACAATGGTAGGACAGGAGTCACATGGTCTGTCCCCAGATCCTAACACCACCAGTCGCTTTGTCTGGGCTAGTTACACAATCCTGATGTGCCTCAGTCTCTTTATCTGTGAAAGGAGGATAATTGCACGTACCTCCCAGGGGTATTATAAGATTAAAGGATCTGGGGGAGGCGTGGAGTCTTTAGATGACCATTGCTGACAGCTACCCTCTGCTTCCTCTGCTTAATGTCTTTCTGTGACTTGCCATCAGGTCTGGGTTCTCCTTGCGTGTTTCAGCATTCAGTGTGGTATTTCACACCTGGATGAAGAATCCTCTTCCATCTGTAAAGACGTGGCTGCCTTTGGCTGTGAAACAATGTCACAAGACAGTGCATGCAGGTTCCAGGTGAGGAGCCACTAGGGCTGGTGGTCATCTGAGGAGCACTGTGGTTGTGTGGACACCTGAGTCTCTTGGCTTCTCTCCTTCACAGCAAGTGGTCCTTTCTGAGCATCTAAGAGGAGGTGACATAAAACCAGAAGCATCTCCAAGATGACATATTCCATGGCTGTGCACAGGAAGGTGCTGAGGGGTATAATAGAAGAAAGTAGAAATTTTTCATTGCTTTTTCATCAGTGGACATTTGAGATATGTACACTTTACTTCCTTAGTTTGCAAATCCAAACCAGGCTGTGCTGTCAACCTTCCCCACCACCATACTCATAAGGAGCCACACTCCTTTTGGTAACTCCTGAGCATGTCTGTGGTCTCAGGCTGGGATGTAGGAAACTTCAAGGGGCACAGATAGCATGATAAGAAACAGCTTCTTCATTTTCCTCCAAAGGAAAGCATTTAAGAGTGTGTTTCCAAGGTTCAGCTGCTCATCTAATAACAATAATAATTACCTTAATGTTCTTCAATAGAGGATTAGTTAAACAAATTATGGTACATCCATGGTACATGATGCAGCCATTAAATTAAATGAAGTAGAACAATACACCGTATTTCATTAATCGTTACACCATTCAAAATCTGTATCATGCTGGTGGTTTTATAAGTGTTACTAAGCCGGGTGGAGTGGCGAGGGTGGGGGGGGTGCTAAGAATTTTGGAACTCAAAAGGCAGTGCCCAGTCGCATCTTGAATTAGAATCATATCCCTGGATGTAAGCCAAAATTGCATTTTCATCCTGGCCAACTGAAAGGGGAGAGAGATGGCCCAGCATATACAAGTTTCCTGGAACACCATTGGAAAGCCAAGTGAACATTGTAGAGATGAAACTGTGGCTGGAATTACAATTTCTGGGAGATGGCATGGATCAGAACTGGATGTTCCAAGAGGAGAACAATTATGAGTCACTACACTGAGGAAGTCTCTAAGACTCCTTGTGGAATCCATGTCAGCAGGTCAGGATGGTTCAAGGCCACTACCAGCCACTGTCTTGGGGACTTAGTTGCTACTATGGGACTCTACATCTCGGAAGGCCCAAAATGGACCACTTTCCACTGGAAATGAGCAGGAATAGTAGGGAACCCTGTGTTGGGAGCAGGGATGATTGGGAAGAGCAAGGTCCTATACTTCAGAAATAGCACCAAGCTGCCAGGGAACCAGAGCAGACATGCTGCTGGGCATGGGGGGCATTTTCAAGGCCCCACTCAAAGGGAGATGCAAATGGGATGGCTTCTGGGTGGACTGCCCTTAATACTCTTAAGTGAGCACATGACAGAGTGGATAGCAACTGAGGCTGATCTTTTGAATTCATAACCTCATGGCAGGGACTCAGGGAACATTTACGTCCCCCAAACCGTCACAGTGTACTTTCTCCCTGGAACCTAGGAACCAGGCTGGGAGGTCCATGCAGATACTCACTGAGTACCTGCTGCAATGGCATCTTGGTCTGTTCCTGCTACTCTAATAAAATATCATAAACCTGATGGCTTATAAACAATGTGAGTGTTTTTCTCACAGTTGTGCATGTTGGAAAGCCTGAGATCAGGATAGCAATGTGGTCAGGTTCTGGTGCAGACTTTGCTTTGGGTTGTTTTGCTAGACACTTATGAAATACTCACTACCTAAGCCAGGGACTTCATGCATATTGTATCTGATCCTTGCAACAACTGCCAGATCAGTTTCATTGTCTCCTATTTTATAGATGAGCAAACTAAGGCTAGAAAGATGGAGTGAGTGTGTTGGTCCGGGTTCTTCAGAGAAACTGAGGCAATGGAAGAGAGATTTATTTCATGGGATTGGCCCATGTGATTGTGGGGACTGGCAAGTTTAGAACCCATGGGTCAGGACAGCAGGCTGGAAATTTGGGTAAGAATTGGTGTTACAGCCTCAGGTCTGAATTCAGCAGGACAGCAGCTGGAAAGCAGGAAGAGTTTTTCTGTTGCATTCTTGAAGATAATTCTTCCTCTTTATGAAACCTCAGTCTTTGCTTTCCTTGAGGCCTTTAAATAATTGCATGGAGCCCACCCACATCATAGGGGGTCATCTGTTTTACTCAAAAAGTACTTATGGTAAATGTTAACCATGTCAAAAGCATATCTTCACAGCAACATTCAGATTATTGACCAACACAGGCACTGGAGGCTGGCCCTTTTGACATGTAAAATTAATGGTCACAGTGAGTTGACCAGAATTTCACAGCTAATAAATGGTAATAAGGCAGGATTGAACCCCAAGTTCTCTGAGGCATTGCAAATGCCAGACGTGGATGAGAAGCCCAGGCACAAGGAGCACACAGTGGAGTGTCCAGTGCAGTTGAGCAAAGGAGAGGATAGAGCAGCACGGCAGGGACAGCCACTGGACCAGATGGCAGCTCTCCTGGGCTTCCCAGTGGGCTCCGATGCCAACTCGCTGTCTGTAAGGTCCCTACAAGTCATACATGCAGATTGAATGCCACTAAGAGGACATACGAAGTAATACCACAACAATGAATCAATATATACCCACCAGGATGGCTAAACTTCAAAAACTAAAAATAGCAAGTGTTGGCAAAGATGCGAAGCAACTGGAACTCTTATAAATTGGCAGTGGGGTGTATGTTGGTACAACTACTTGGAAATTCATCAGGAAATATTACTAGACCTAAATATATTCCCACTCCATTACCCAGCAATGACACTGCTGGGTATAACAGACTCAGGAGAAAGAAGTACAATAATCCATAAAATATGTATATAAGAATGTGCATAACAACTTTATTCATACTTAAATTTACCTAAAAACTAGAAACAGCCTTAAATTTATCAATAGACTAGATTAATATTGGGCAGCATATTTATACAATAAAATATAATACTATAATAAAAAAAGAACAAATTATGATGAATCTCATCTATATTGAGTTGGAAAAAAATAAACTCTAAATATAAGATACCATTTATATGAAGATTAAGAACATTTTTTATGGTGATAGAGGTCAGAAGGTGGTGACCCAGGAAGGGTATTGGCTGCAAATGGGCACAAAGAGTCCTTTGGGGATGTTAGAAATGTTCTAGGTTTTGAGCTGGGTGCTAAATTTATGCATATGCAAAAATCCATCAAGGTTGGTGAATTTTATTGTCATAATATAAAAAATATATTGAGTCATAATATAAAAAATGTAATTTTTATATTATGACTCAAGAGATGGCCAAAGATATATGTCATGTGGAAAAGACACTAAGCTATGTTTTCTAATGCAATGAAGCAATTATCATAGGAGTCAGGACATTGCTGTCTTTGGGAAGGAGGAAAAGATTGTAAAAAGCAAAAGCTCAAGAGTCTCCTGGACCTAGCATTAGAGGTTATATTCTGTTTCTGGACCTGGAGGTGGTTGCATGGATGGGCACTTACAGAAATTCATGAAGCTCCTCATAACATTTATGTGTTGTATTCTTTGATGTATATGTTATGTTCTACACTTTTAAAAAAAAACTTTTAAAAACAATAAAGTGCATGAAATCTTTTGCTCCTTTGAAGCAGCAGAAGAGCTGAGGCTGGGAAGGTCTTCTCTGGGAAGGTTGCCAGGCAGCAAGTTTATGGCTCCGAGGGCTAACTCCCAGGCCACGGTCTAGCCGCTGGCTCTGCTGTTCCTCCCTGTGAGGCAGCGACCCTTGGGAAATTGTCCCTCTGAGATAATTTCAGGGCTCTTTTCAGAGGTCCTGATCCAGAAGAGGCTCATCTTACTGTGGAAAGCTCCTTCCATTTCATTTAAGGAACAGCATTTTTTTTTCCTTGTCTGATGTGTTGATTAGATTTCAGACAGGATTAGTGGGGTTGATGCCATTAAATAAAAAGTCATCTCCTTTGGAAACAGCCCAGAAAGTCTGGATTCCATTTTTAAAGGCCTTAGATCCCATTAAGATGAAATATTGAGAACCATGTGGATTTAGATTCAATTGGAGAAATCAGAACTCCAAGTACTAGGAGGCTCACATGAACACCTGGGAGGGAAGAGGGGAGGGAGAGGCAGTGAAATGGGGACAGTGTACTTTGGCAGCGAGATCAGAGACTTCTCAGCAACTCTCTTCCTCAAGAACAAGTAATCAATAAAGCAAACACTGCCCATCTGCCAGAGAATGGTTGAATAAATTACAGTACACTCACATCATGAAATATTGTGTATCTATTTAAAAGCATAAATTAGTTACACCAGTGGATTTGGATGGAGTTCCACCAAGTATTGATTTTGAAAAGCAAGAGGTCTTAGTTTTTAAAGCATCTATAATATGATTCTGTTGCTTAAAACATTGACAACCTCCATTCATGGGCAGCAGATCCAGGTACATACACATGTGAGTCTACATATAGAGAGAAAAACATGGAAAGAAACATATCAGGTTGTTAACACCAATTATCTGGCAGGATCGGGGGTGGCAGTGAGTGCTGAAAAGAGGAAAGGAGGAACCAAATAAAAGAGAACATCAAACATTAATAAGAAAACCAGCCAGCAGGAACGATGTACACTTACAGAAAAATAAATAAGGGGAGTGAAACTGTGCATGGCTTCTCTCCTATCTCCAGCTCTCCTTAGGCACTGTGCAGAACAGAGGAAGGTCTGCTCACAGGAAGCTTACACTCCCTTTGAGGAAATAAGCCAACCCCCTACAGCACTCAGTGAGCAAGTCTATGTAACTGGACTTTCTAATTCCCTGCCTTCTGTGCTCCTACAACTCCAGCACACTGTTTATTTAACAAGCATTTCCTGAGCCCATGCTGGGTGCCAAGCATGGCCACTGCTGCTAAGAAGCCTGTCTAGTAGTGGAAAAAGCAATATAATTAGAGATGGGTCCATAGAGGTGCTAAGTAAATATTTATTGGGTGGGATTCAATAGCTATCACTGGGACAGAGAGAAGTGCAACAGAACAAATTCTTTGTAGCCCATCACATCCAGCTCTAGGACTATAAAAGAACCTTCTTATTTATGTAGACTGACTCTCATATATTGCACATGTAGAAACTGAGGCCCTGGGAAAATAAGTGGAAACAGTCACTTCCAGTGAGTAGCACAGCTCAGCAAAATGGTAGTCTCATTTATGTCTCCCATACTGTAAAGTCTTTGAGCATAACTGAGACCAATAATATCTGAGAATCTTTCCTCTGGGGCAGTAAGTGGAAAAAACCATAGTGCTATGGTTATGTTGTTCCCCTGCCTCTCACCCCGCCAACCCCAGAAAAAGGTACGTTTAGGTTTCAACCTCAGGAACACATGACCGTGACCATATTTGGAAATAAGGTCTTTGCCCACATACTGAAGTTAAGATGAGGTCACAGAGGATTAGGGCAGTTCCTAAATCCAATATGACCAATGTCCTTATAAGAAAAGGGAAATAAGGACCCAGCAACACAGACACGGGGAGAAGACCATATAAAGTGGCAGCAGAAACTGGAGCAGTGCATACAGGCCAAAGAACACCAAAGATGTCAGCAATCCCAGAAGCTGGAAGAGGCAAGGGGACAGTTCTTCTCTAGAGCTTTGGAAGGCGATGACCACTTTATTTCTATTGTGGCATTGTTTTGTTTATGATTTTGTTTGTTTGTTTAGCAAAGCTAGTCATGGAACCCAGGGCCTTGCACATGCTAGGCAAGCACTCTGCCACCGAGCTACCTCCCCAGCCCCTATTTCTATTGTTTTAAGCCTCCCAGTTTGTGGAACTTTGTTATGATGACTCTTTGGAAACCAATGCACATGGCTTAGAGTTGCTTAGATCTGGGGTAAAATTGCGTCTTTGTTCTTACATAATGGGTGATCTTGGGCAAGTCAACAAACTTTTTTGATCCTTGTCTAACCGTGTCTAATACATGGATAAGAGCAGCTCTCACCTGCTCCCACTCTCTCCACTGAGTACGGGAAAGGACATGGATGACGCCAGGTGGGGTGACGGCAGCAGGATGGAACCTCTCTTCCCTCTGTGCCTCACAAGCCACGTGCAGCCAGGCTGGCCCATTCTTTATCTTTCCCCTGCAACTAACCCGCACGATTGGCTGGCATGTTATAGAAAAATGATGCTGTTGGCCAAGTCTGTCCCTCCCTGATGTCAGTGGTCTAGAGCGATGCTCCAGGAAGTGGGCTGACACCGAAGAGCCAGCAATTGGTGTGAGACAGAAGACCCAGGCTCTGTTCCTGGTTTGGGGTCCTGTTCTGTGACCTTGGAATTTATATCCCAGTAGAAACAGCAAGATCTTTTGCCTCATGTGGTATAAGTGACATGAGTGAATTTTAAGAAAGCCCTTTGAGCCAGGTGCAGTGGTGCATGCCTATAATCCCAGAGACTTGGGAGGCTGAGGCAGGAGGATCACAGGTTCAAGACCAGATGCAGTAATTTAATGAAGCCCTAAGCAACTTGGTGAGACTGTCCCAAAATAAGAAATAAAAAAAGGCTGGAGATGTAACTCAGTGGTATAGCACCCCTGGGTTTAATTCCTAGTACCAAAAAAAAGACTTCTATTTTTTAAGTTGACATTTAAAACCAAGAAAACATCACAAATTTATATTCTTGTACGTAGTCTTATTTAGACTAGAATTACAAAAAACACTCACCACCAGAAAATATTTTTACAACTCCCCAAAATGTTTACTTCCAAGCAGCCATGGATTCATTTTTATGGCACTGATGTCGTTTTGAATGTCAAATGACAGTCTGCAGTGACAGAAAATCAAAACAGGGCTTTTGGTTTTTTTAAAAAAAGAAAAAAACAAAAGAACATCATCTAGCCCTTATGGAAGATACTTGATTTAAAAAAGTATCCCGCCGGGCACAGAGGCTCATGCCTGTAATCCCAACAGCTCAGGAGGCTGAGACAGGAGGATCGTGAGTTCAAAGCCAACCTTACCAAAAAAGCGAGGTGCTAAGCAACTCAGGGAGATCTTTGTCTCTAAATAAAATATAAAATAAGGCTGGAGATACAGCTTAGTGGTTGAGTACCCCTGAGTTCAATCTCTGGTATCAAAAAAAAAAAAGGTTCCTTCCCCACCCTCCCCTTCTCTTACAGCTGTGTGTGTGTGTGTGTGTGTGTGTCTGTCTGTCTGTCTGTCTGTCTTGCCTGTCTCCACCACCTTTTGTAGTACCTGTGTCCTCTCTGCACACCTGCACTGAATCCAGGTTTCATTTCCTAGCTCCATCTTCCTGGACTTTGACTCACTGTGCCTTCATAAAGGCTGGGAGTTAGAGGGACGGCAGCAGGCAAGGCCCTTGGGCAGAGCCAGTCTGTGGCCAATGCAGTCACACAAGGCCTCTGGTTCACAATGGGGCCCCTGTGTAATGCTCAGCAGTTGTCAGCTGGATATTGCTGATATTTCCATATTAGAGTTTGTGTTTTGGGCCATGAAGTCTCGTGTCCTTCATGGTCTTTCTCTTACCACCTCCCTGGGACCCTTTTCTCTACCACTGGTGTCCAGGCCCTGCCTACCATCCCCTCCCCACCAGTGTCCTGTCATGCTCTGTGCAGGGTTGTGACTGCGTTGCACTGTTGGGGACAGATCCACAGGCATGGGGACAGTCAGGATGGGATGCATACTCCATGACATCTGAGGATGGAGCAGATTGGCTGCTGTCTTCCTTCAGGGCTGGCACTAGTTACTTGGCTAGAGCCTCCTGCCCATCCAAATGCAGGTTCCAAGTGTGTCCCTACATGGAGATTATTATCCCTTGGGACTTTCCTGGCATATGGGTTGGGATGGTGGTTGGTGGGCCATGAAAAGGTGAACAGACCCCTCTGAGCCAGCAGGGTTCCTGACTTGTGTTTTTCATGGGCCATCTCTTCCCTGGGTTCTCTCTTCCTGTCTCTCAGTGACACCAGGGTCCCTCCAGCAACACACATTTCCCTTCATTCTCGCTGTGCCTCTGGGAAGGTACCCCACTCTTCTCGCCAGCCCTCCTCCTGGTCATCTTCGGAACCCTGCATAGACCCTGTCTCTGTCTCATACCACTCCGCTGGTCCTCACCAGTGTCCCTTCCCTTCACTGCCTGTGACAGTGAAGGCTATGCCACCAATTCTGGCTCTGTACCCTGTTTTCTTTACCTCTTTAGGCCTCAGTTTTCCTTCTCTATAAAGGGAGAGGAAAAGTGTGGCCAGATCTTGGATCCTTCCAGCTCTGCCGTCCAGAGTATGATTGCACAGGCGAGGGTCTTATCCCAGCCAGGGCATGAGCAGCATGAAGGATGAAGGCTGGGCTTTGTTGTATGTGCCTAGGTTCCCATCCCGTGCTCAGCACCTCACAGACATGTAGCAAGTATGTACTGAACTGAACTCAGAACGGAAGCACGGCAGCCCTTTCAGATCCTCCTGTTCTCTTCTGGAGTGTGGCCCAGTGTGGCTTCAGGTCTTCAGACCTATCTTGTGTCTCCCAGTTCTTCTAGCTGTTCTCAGTGGGCTGAGCCCGTCCTGTGGACAGCCTGGGCCAACTCAGAGGGGCCTTCCTGCCCATGTGTCCAGTGGAGTCCATAGCCATCTCAGCCTGGAAGTCATGTGCCAGATTCCCTGAGGCACTATAGCTGTCCTGTCCAAGCAGGGTCCTTGGTCCCCAGCCTGGGAGTCAGCTGCCCTTTGCCCCCAGAGAGTTCACTGGCAGTCACTTGCCAGACAGTGAGGGGAATGGTAGCTTGAGGGCCACAGTTGGTCTGGGAGCCAGGCCTTCAGATGTCCCCACTTCAGAAACAGGGGCACAGGCCATAGCCCTGAACTGGCTTCAGTGATAGGAAAGCAGCGAGGAACAAAAGGAACAAACACCTCTTCCCAAGAGCACTGATGTCAGAGGCAGTGTGGTCTGGAACACCAGAGGGGAAGGGAAGACCCTCCACTGCCTCTGGCCCTCTCAAACTCTAGAATGTGGAGGAATCATGTGGGGAAATTATTTAAAACCTAGGATCTCCGGTGTATTCCAACTACCTAGGTCTGGAGTGGGGCTCTGGCTGGGGATGGGTGGGCCACCTACAAACTGACCTACAGATGCTGAGGCTCAACTTAAACAACTGGGCTAGAATAAGAGACCACTGGTGTAGGCCCTGAGCTGGAAGGTCATGCAGGCCCAAGGGCCAGGGCAGCCATGATAGGTCATGTTACCATGATAACCAGATGGGACAAAGAACAGTGCAGATAGCTGGAAAGAAACTGAGAGAGAGAGAATAAAGATTGGAGAACTTGCCCATGTTTCTCTGGGTTTTTGTGCACGTGTGCCCATTCAACACACCTTCCATTCCTGAGGTAACTTGGTTTGTTTTCCAAAGGGCTCTGATGCACAGGACAGCACTGACCACTGGCCAGATCCTCTCCCAGGTGAGGTAGAGAGAACCTACCTCTGTTGTCTGTAGTACCCAGGCATGGGTGACATCAGCAACAGAGTGTACAATAGTACATCCTGATTTTCTATTTCCTTAGAATAGATTCCTGAAGGGAAAATTATTGAATCAATGGGTGTAAATTTTCTTTTTTTAGGATTTCCTACATATTGCCTATCTGCTTTCTAGAAACTCTGAGCAAGAACCTGCTTCATGGCTACATAACAAGTAAGCAAAACTCCCTTTCTGGGTGGAGAGATTCCAGTTGCCAGGAGGCAAACAGGTCTGCAGATCGCCAGCAAGAGTCTCTGTTGAGCTGCATCTCTGCAGCTTCCATTTCTTCAAAGAAAGCAGATTCCAGCCCTGGCTGCAACAGTCCCAAGTCCTGTAGCTGCGCCAGGCAGGCTTTCCATCCCAAACCATAGAAACTGTGCTTGGTTTTCTTAAGTAGAGTAAGAATTTATTAGAGGATGTGGTCCACTGAATAATGTCCCCCAAAGTTGTCTTTGTCTTAGTCCCTAGAACCAGTGACTGTGTTACATTAGCAAAAGGAGCTTCACAGATGTGACTAAGGATCTCGAGATGGTGACATTATCCTGGATCACCTGGTTGGGCTTGATATACTCAAAAGGATCCTTTGTGAGCTGGAAGTGGGAAGGTCAGAGTCAGGGACAGGCATGTGATGCTGGGGGAGGCAATCAGAGAGATCTGAAGAGGGTCTGATGCTGGCTTTGAAAATGGAGGAAAGGGCCATGAGCCACGGAATGCAGGCTGCCACATAGAGATGGAAAAAGCAAGGAAAGGGACTTTGCCCTAGAGCCTCCAGATGGAACCAACCCTGCCCACACCTTGATTTTATCCCTGAAAGACCTCTTTCAGGCTTCTGATCTCTGGAATTGTAGGAGAGTAAACTGGTGCTATTTTCAGTCACTAAGTTTGTAACATTTTCTGACAAGAGTGATAGGAAACCTACACAGAGGGATCTAAGGCAGCTCAGAGAACTGATGGGCAGGCTGGAGAATCAGGTTCCACAGTCAAAGAACAGCAGAGACTGTCCCAGTGGCATAGTTTGGATCTTTAATGTCCCCCAAAAGCCCATGTGCTGAAGACTTAGTCTTCAGCTTGGTGCTGTTGAGATGTGGTGGAAACTTTAAGAAGGGGAGCCTAGTGGGAGGTTGTAGGTCATTGGGGGTGTGCCCTCAAAGGGAAAAATGGGTCCCCAGCCCCTTCCTCTTCATCTCTCTTTGCACCCAGCCATGAAGTGAATGGGCCTCCTTTACCACGATGCGCTATGCTGCCACAGACCTAAAGCAATGGGGTCAATTGATCATGGACTGAAACTTTCAGAAGTGTGAGCAAAATAAACCTTTCCTCTTTTTAAGTTGATTTATCTCTGGTATTTGTTAACAGTAACAAAAAGCTGACTAAGATTCCTAGAAATAACCTGCTGGGGACACTGCTCCTACTGGACACTCACTCACCACTGCCTTTGTGGGGACAGTGATATGTGCTGCTCTGCCAGGTCCTACCCCACCTCACCCCCTCATCTTGCTCCCTTAGGATGCAAGCAGGAGCCCTGGACTAACCTTGTGGGTCAAGTGCCTATGCTCAGATGCCAGGGCTGAGGACATGGACCAATCTGGCTTCTGTCTGCTTCCAGTTTCCAAGATCAGGGTTGGGCCCTGCCTGCCAGCTGTCTCAAGAACTCCCCAAATAGGAAAGTATTCAGATGGCAGCTGGCTAAATGGACAGATTTGCATCAAAGTAGCTTTGGGCAGGTCACTCTCTCTCTTTAGGCCTCCTAGAGAGGTAAGATAAAGAGTCACCATTTCTCTAAGGTCACTTCTAGCCCTCACCTTCAAAAAACACTTGTTTATTCAGTGGTCGAGGGAAGGAGGAGGCCAGGAGTAACATTTACTCTTCACTTGCTGGAATGTGAAGGGTAAGAGTCCCTCTTGGTCCAGGCACTGCCTCATTGAAGACCCCTCATCTCAGCAGGTACAGACTTCACAGACTTGTCTGGAGAAACCCAGGTCTTCATCCATTTAATCCCACACCAATTTGGATTTATATGTCAAGACTCTTTGAATAGCTGGCTGCTCCTGAGATAAAGGGAGAAGAGGCTGCTGTTCTGCGTGAACCACAGAAAATTCTGCACACCACTCCACTGGCTCAGCCAGGGGGAGCACATCTGGCCTCCTCCTTGCGGGGGGCACCCAGGCAATATGACCCAGAGACCTCAGGGCAAGACACACACTGTAAGCCAAATTCCTCTGACCCATAAGCTGCAGAAAGCATTTGAAAAAGGAAACACAAAGCAATATGCTTCTGGGAAAAGCCATCCTGAGCGCCAGCAGTTAGCATTTCCCTACTCTGCTCTCAGGCAGGGAATCAGCTGCACGTGCTTGAAGATGTGCACCCAAACCTTCCCAGATGCAGGAGAAAGCACTGTGGAAATGGCTAATTCACACATACACCGGAAAAGATGGAATAATAAGGGGACCTATGCTTTCTGTCATCCAGAATAAGTTCAGGGTTGCTTTATGCTGTGGTCTGAGTGTGATGTTCCTCCAAATTCATAAGTTAAGCTTAAGCATCAGTGCAATGGGAGAGGAATGGGACTTTGGGAGGTTAGGCCAGGAGGGCTCAGTCCTCATGAATGGGATTAATGCCAGGATCAAAGACACCCAGAGAGCTGCCTTGCCACTTCTACCATGTGAGGAGACCCCAGAAGGCATTGCTGTGAAACAGGAAGTGGACCCTCACCAGACTCCTTGATCTTGGTCTTCTCAGCCTCCAGAGCTGTGAGAAATAGGGTTAGGGGGTGAGTGTAGCTCAGTGGTAGAGCATTTGCCTAGAATGCCCAAGGCCCTGGGCTCAATCCCTAGGACTAGGAAAAAAAAAAGTGTCACAAGTAAATGTTGTTTGTAGGCCACTCGGTCAATGGTATTTTGTTACAGCAGCCTAAATTAACTAACACACCCCATTTATCCTTCATTTTGTCTTTGCTGAAATAGTTTAAAGCAAATCCCAGGCACTGTGTTATTTCAATATGCATCTCAAAAACAAGCTTTTCTACAGAACCCTAATGTCATCGTCACAATACCACAATTAGCACAATTACCACAATACCCTGATACTACCCAGTATCCAACTTCTAATCAATTATCTCAAAAATATCTCTTCAGAGATGGTTTCCTCTAATCAGGATCTGAATGTGGTTTACACATTGCACTTGGTTATTCTGCCTCTTAATTCTCTTACAATTTATCATCTACTGCCCAGTCTCCTTCACCCCCATTTTTCTCTGTCCTATTGACCTGCTGCAGAGACTGGGCCAGTTGTCCTATGGAACAGGTTACCCTGAGTGTTCAAGATTGAAGAGGGAGACATAGTTGTACTATTATGGAAGAAGGTTGGACTTTGTAGGTGTCTTGGGATCAAAACCCAGCTCTGGTCACTGTGTGTTACTGGGCCTTTCTCTATATCTATTAGGGTTTGATTGAAAAGGCAGAAGCACTAAGAATGATAGAGAATAAAATCATTTGGTGGATTAAACCTCACAAAATTGTGACAGCTGCTTAAGCAATCTACGTAAGTAGTGGTTTCTATGTACGTGGTTGGCCCTAAGTCCTCAGGGCCAGTAGATGGGAAAGAAAGATAAATGTGAAATGGACAAAATAAAAATGCCCATAAAGAGAAACTGATCATCCCTCAAGGACCAATTGGAATGCACATTTATTTCACTCCTTTTCAGTGATGCAGGTGACCTGCAGCATTAGTTGGTGCCTGGCAGCTCACCCATGAGCTGACCCAGGATCTGGAGAAGTAGGAGAAGACCTGAAGGGAACATCCAGAATTGACCCTCACATCTGCAAGGCACCAGCAGCGTGCCTGAACCTACATCAAACTTCAGTACATAAAAATACTACCTCCTAGCCGGGCACGGTGGCTCAAGCCTGTAATCCCAGCACTTTGGGAGGCTGAGACAGGAGAATCGCAAGTTCAAAGCCAGCCTCAACAATGGCGAGGCGCTAAGCAACTCAGTGAGACCCCGTCTCTACATAAAACACAAAATAGGGCTGGGGATGTGGCTCAGTGGTCAAGTACCCCTGAGTTCAATCCCTGGTACCAAAAAAAAAAAAAAATACTACCTCCTAACCTCACAAGTTTCTCTTGTGGCCAACCCTAATCCAGGGTGGTTGAGAGAAGGGGATTTTTAAAATTTCTTAGTGTTTTTGGCTAAGATGACATAATTCATAGCCATTAAATTTCTTAACACTTCTGAGGATGACGTTTCTTATAGGAATGTGGCCAAGCTAATATGTAATAGTCTTTATCTCCAAGACCCCCAGTATGGAGGATGCCTGAGACCTCAGATAGTACCAAAACCTATAATTTAATTCCTTTTCCATCTTAACTAGACCCTTATGTGTATAACTTTGCAGTTATATACCATGTGTATAACTTTGTAGTTTGAGGTGCAACAGCAAAGCTAGATTGATTTCTTTTTCCTTCTTCATAATTTCATCAATAGAAGATTCATTCTCACCATAGATCTTAGCAACCTCAGCATAAATTTTTTTTCCTTATGAAGTCAAAAATTTTCACCTTGTCACTTAAGGGAAGCCCTTTACAGCTTCTCTTTTGCATATTCACAAGGTCAGCATTACTACTCTTGTGCTTTGAGTAAAATAAGTGTTTCTTGAACACAAGCATTGTGTTACCATAATAGTCAATCTGATAACCAAGATGGCTACTAATAGACTAAAAGGCAGGTAGTATATACAATGTGGATACACTGAACAAAGGGATGATTCTTGTCCTAGGCAGGACAGAGCAGGAAGGCACGTGATTTTATCATGCTACTCAGAACAGTATGAAATCTAACGCTTAAGAATTGTTTATCTATGGACTTTCTATTTAATATTTTTGCACTGCTGTTGATTACAGATAACTGAAACCTCAGAAAGACTAATCATGGATAAGATGGGAATACTGTAGCTGTACATCCAGGAATAGAGGTTTCTGTGGTCCCTTCAGTTCCACCATTCATGTCTTTCCCTGCGTTTAGGATTGCCAAAAACAAACAAACAAAACAATACAAAACAAAACAAAACAAACAACAGTGCAAACGTGTGCTGCCCTGGGCAAACATTCAGGGTTCCAGAGGGAGGGCTGTCTCAGCGTAGAAACAGGTCCATTTGAGAACAGGCTCATATTCCCAGTTGGAACCTGGCCTGGGCGCCTGTGGGAAGGGAATAGGGACAGTGCATGTAGACATCTGAGCATTCTCCAAACATGGCTGGGAGAAAGGATCCTGGGTTGCACTCCTTATAGGAAGCAGAAATATCTCCTCTTTTCCTCAAGCATATTTTAGGATTTCAGCTTACACAGGGTATGTGAAAACACCACCAACGACAAAAATGATAAAAAATATTTAGATAGTGTTTGTTATATGTGAGGCACTGATGCAAGTATTTTATATATGCACCATGTTAACTCATGTTGACAAATCCATCAGTGCTACTAGGACCTACTGGATCAAAAGAAGAAAAAAGGTGGCAACAAAGAGAAATGCTATTTAGGTATAAGTTACTACAGATATTTTTCAAGATTCAACAGTTACATTTTATAAAAATCCCCATCTTGTCAATCATGTCAATGGCTTCTTTCACTCCAATGGCAGTTCCACAGAACAAGAATATTGTAGACTGCAAACACTTTGCAGTTTCTGCCATCAAGAGATGGGGTCTATTTCTCATTCCTAAAATTGGGGCTGGCCTATAACTTGCTTTGGCTAAAAGCCACAACTTGCCAGTTCTGAGTCTAGGCAGGACACCTTGCAGCTTCTGTTCTCTCTTAGAATCTAGCCCTATTGCCATGGGACAAGCCACTAGGCAGAGAGATCAACCCAGCAGAGGCCCCAGACACATGGTGTGGCCAGGAGAGGATACCCAAGTCCGCCCTACAGCAGAAGGACTTCCCAGCTGAGCCCAGAATCATGAGCTACATAAATTATTATTGTTTTAGTCACTAAATTTGGGGCTGTTTCTTTGTTGTTGTTGTTTGTTTGTTTTTTGTTTTTTTGTTTTTGTTTTGTTTTGTTGCAGCAAAAACTGTGCAGAGAGTGACAGTAAAACCTAGATTTTTTAAAGCCTGCCTGATAGCCTGACCTCTTAGCTCCCCTTACAGATCTTTCTGCAGAATGATGAAGTCAACTCTGACCTTTCATGATGGTATTTTCTTGGTGGGGTGTAAGGAATGTCCTTTTATACAGAAAATTTTTCTACCTTAACAAATGTATTTTTTTATTTTTGATAAGAAAACATGGAAAATGTTTAAAAAAGATTAATAGAAAACACACACAATAATCAAATAATCCACACAGAGATACTGTCAACATTTATTTTTTTTAGATATTTTTCAATTACATATAATATATATGCAGATATACATGAAGTATTATATAGTTTCACAGTTGGAATTAATCTTTTACATAGGTTTGAATCCTACTTTTTATTTTAACATGATTCTTTTACATCCCTGGTCACTAAAATTCTCAGAACGCATCGCTTCTAATGGGCATAACTGTTATCATAAAGATGTGATGTCATTTATTTAGCCACCTCCCACTGATGCACATTTGTGCTCTTTCCTTTTTGTGCTATCATAAGTGACAATGTCATGAACATCTATGTACATCTTTGTTCCTATCCCTGAATATATCTTCAGGAAGTTCGAACCACTGATGTTTAAAACATTATCCCCAAAAGAAACCATAACCCAAACAACTAGGAAAAAATACCTATGGAAAGAAAACATTTATCTGCCCTCCTTTTGCTCAGGCCAGGCAGAGCGCCTTGGCTGTGCTTTACTGATGCAGGTCAGAAGTCAGTAGTTGCTCTGTAGCACCCAGGTCTGCATTGGGAGTCATGAAGGCACACATCTGAGCATTACATACATAGTGCCTGCCGGCGACTTCAGAATGTACCACTGTGCTGCTCAGAGCCCACCTCTACAGCCCTTGTGGAGGTGTTCCCGTGCCTGCAGAGAGGAGACTGGCTGGAAGAAAATCTGCACAGCTCAGGAGCACTGCTCCACCTGGCTCCCAGGCACCCTTCTCAGAGGGATTTCTATCCTTACAGCTGGGAGTCCTGCCAGGGCCCGAGGAACCGATGTTCCCAAGGCCAGTACATCTGATTTTTGCTCTTGGCTGGAATTCAGAGCAGAAAAAACTAAACTGCATCTGGGCCAAGGTGAGAGTGTCTCGGTGCGCTCCTTGGGCCAAATGAGGAGAAGGCACAAGGAGCTGAGGGCCAAGTACGGGGGTGAATGATTGAATTAGTATGTGTACAGCAAAAATCCCGGGCTCTGCCAGAGGTGCCCTTCAGCTACCAGATCTTAGTCTTGGCCTGGGGATGTTCAGTCTACTGGAGGGCCAGTAAGTAACACAATCTTAAACCTCCATAATTATACTTCACTGCCAAGGCCAGTCGCTTCATTTTATAAAGGAGGAAGGAATCTAACATCCTTTGGGGATTTGTTATGTGCCAGGTGCTTTATAATACAGGGAGTCTAATTAATATTCTCCCTTTTTAAAATGAGCGAGCCAAGGCCATGAGAAACAATGGGCCTTGCTTAAGGTTACAGGGCTAATTAATTATAGAGCTGGGACTGGAATCAGATGCTCTTCAATCCTTGGGCACAGAAGCAGCTATAGTAGGGGAAAGATCACCTGAAACTCCCTCCACGCTCTACGTTTTATGAATTCTTTGAACTTGGGATGGTTACTCATTCCTCTGAACTTCAGCTTTCCACTTATGTGAAATGCACACCTGCTCACCTTGCAGGGTCCTGTTAGAATGCTTGCAGAGGACCTAGTGTTCTGTTTGGCCCCCAGGAGGAGCCTACTACAGTCAGTTGTAATATCCACCACTTTTACTTATGTCACCTCTTCTGAGAGACCTGAGGGGAATCCCCATCCAGGTCTGGGAAGCAGGAATTTCTAGGAGTCCTCAGTTTCTGGACCTAGTCCCCTCTCTCCTTGACCACACTCACTATGTTTGGACAGCCCCAGTATCTGGCTGCCTTATTTCTCTGCCACCGTTTGGCTTTTTTCTAAGAAACAACTTGGCATGGATACCAGCAAGAAAGCTCAGCACTTTGAATCATTTTCTGAGTCTCTGATAAACCAGGCCTTCAGATAGAAGAAGGGCAAGGTACTAGCTCAGAGCTGGGGGTAGGAAGGTGACTAGCATGTTACCTGGACAGTGTCCTGCTTCCAAGGGATAGTTCCTCTTGCTCTTCCTGAAACGTCTCCAGCAAGTAGAAGGGCTTCCCAAGCATTGCTCTGCTGGACCCCAGGCCTTTGCAGACCCACCTCAAGTTTACCATGGGAGTGTGGCTGAGTACACCTGCTTACCCAAACCCATCAGCCTTGGAACTTCCTTCAGAGGCACTAGATTTGAGCACAGCCCCTTCAAATGGGACCATGGAGGACCAGCCAAGAAACCTAGAGCCACTTTCCAGCTCGCCTGGGAAACATTTCATTTTCTATTTGCAGAATCACAGATGTTGACTTTTGATCTTTTTCTCTCTCCCTCAGGACCTCAAATCAGTGGTGACATCTATTTCATTTTTTTAAAGATTTTTTTTTCTTTTCCCTATAAAGAAAAAGGGTCAGGAGGAAACAGAAATGTTTTGAAAATATTGGAAGACTTATATACTGACTGTTGGGGTGAGAAAGCAAAGATCTAGATTTCTCTATGGGAAGCCTGTGGCAATCATCACACGGGGAGGGGGCTAAGCACTCTTTAAGGCTTTAAGGCAGTGCTTCTTAATTTTTTGTTGTGTTTGTAAATCAATCAGGGATCCTGTTACACTCTAGATCAGACTCAGTATCTAATGAGTCCCCCAGACAAGGTCCAAGCTACTGCTCCAGATCAGGCTTGGAGGAGCCCATGTCCACCTTACCTGATCCTTCAGCGCTGGGATCATAAAAACTCCCTACGGTCCATCAAGCAGCTGGTCTTTGCAGGCAAGATGCTGGCCAGGCAATCTTCTCTCAGCAGACACTTTAATCTGATTAAATCCCACATAGATTTGTGTCCTTCTTGTTCCATTTAAACAGAAGGATTTTCAGATATATCCAAATTTCCGAAGAAGGCGCCACAGAATAAACCTTGGGGAAAGGATGGGGAGTTGAGGCAGGCGCTGGCCTCTCTCACCTTATTCCATCACCTTTAGCTTATTAGTCTTTTTTAAAATTATGTTCAGCTCAGTCATTATGCTATTAAACTGAATCTTCTGCCATTCTACAAATGGGGAAGCCTCTGAATACCCATGAAAATTATCTTTTTCTTTCTAAAGCTCTTAATTACCTTTTTAAAAAAATCAAATTTTACACATTTTGTGTACATGGGCTTAACTTACAGAAAATGCATTATATAATATCAAAAATAATGCAATGGATCCCCCAGTGACCAAAGGACCTCCCACTAGCACCACTACCTAAAAATTCTACCATCTCTTAACAATACTATCCTGGAGACAAAACCTTTAACACATGGACTTTTTGAGGACATTCAACATCCAAACTACAGCAATGCTTTCAAGTGATGAGCTCTTTGTGGGCATTTAACCATGAAAAACTGACTATCAGAGAGTCTATCTGACTTAATTGACCTGAGGAGGGATTAAGACATTCCTATATTTTTTAAAAGCTCCCCCAAATGGTTCTAGTGTATATCCAGGCTTGAGAACCACTAGACTAAGTGATGTCAAGTTTTCAACTTTAAACCCTTCAAGTGATTTGCTGTTCATTTAAATTCAACATACATTTTTGAGCACCTGTCTTATGTCACTATGGGAGACCTGAGAGAAATGAGTATATCAGTTCCAGTTCCAGGCTTCAAAATACACAGTCTATCAGAGGACATATTTTAAAGGAATTCATTATATCCAGAGGCTCCATGAAGAATGAAACAGGGAAATGTTGCTTCTATAGATTCGTGTTGCCTCTGTATCCCCATCATCACTCTCCCTTCTTTCCAGAGAGGACACAACAAGAGGACTAAAGAGGGATGGAATGATCTACAAGGCAGATGCTTGGCTCTCAGTTTTGAGATCTGAGGAGAATGGGCAAGGCTGTGGGTGGCCAAGGTGTGTGGCTTCCCAGACTGGGTCATATCTTAATGCAGGAATGCACAACCTGCTCCACCAGTGACAGAGGCTCAGCACAAGATGATTCTCAGCAGCTTCTATGCCCAAACTGCAGGTAACCAAAGTTAGCCTCCTTCTCCAGCCACCAGCCTTAGGCACCCTTCTTCCCAGATGCCCTCATCTAGTCCCCTTACTGTTCCAAGTCTTTACCCATCGAGGATTACCTGCCCCCAAGGTATCTCTCCCAGTTGCAGTTCTGACCTTGTGCTGTGGGTGTCAATCAGCTGAGCAGGACCTCATCCCCAGCAGAATGGCGAGGGGTGAGGGGCATGGGAAGATAAGAGTCTATTACTCAGAAGAAACTCCAGTGTGAGGGAATTTATGAATGAGATATCTTAATAAATGCAAAACTAGCTCCAAATCTAAGTTAATCCACTGAGGAATAAAGTAAAAGGATTTGGTTAGAGAGTAGCACATGCCAGCCAGGAGCAATGGTGCACGCCTGTAATGCCAGCACTTTGGGAAGCTGAGACAGGAGAATCGCAAGTTCAAAACCAGCCTCAGCTATGGTGAGGCTCTAAGCAACTTAGTGAGACCCTATCTCTAAATAAAACACAAAAATAGGGCTGGGGATGTGGCACAGTGGTTGAGTACCTCTGAGTTCAATCCCTGGTACCAAAGAAAGAAAGAAAGAAACAAACAAACAAACAAACAAAGAAAAGAGTATCACATGCCTCAAGCCTGCCCCTGGACCATGTAGTTGGTCCTCAGAAGGTGCACATGAATGACATTCCTTCCTGCAAGGGGGAGTGTGCTCCAGGAAGAGCTGGCCAAAGAGGGAACGGACTGCTTCCTAAGAAGGTGAATTTTTCATCGGAGCCCTTTTGTGAGGATATGGGGTGAGCTGGAGGGCAGGAGTATTCGAGCAATAGATAGGATGTTGGCTACCTTTAATGAGCTTTTAAAGAACCTCTTAAAGCTACCTTGTGGCCTGCCTTTAACAAAAAAGCAAAATCGTGATTATTAACAAATGTTAACTGGGACTCTTTTTGGTCCCAGCTCTATGATATTTCTCAACCCTCACATCCACTCCAAGAAGCAGATATTATTATACCTATTTTACAAATTTAAAAACTAAGGTTCAATGAAGCTAAAAGATTTGCCCAGTATGGCACGAAATTTAAGTGATTGGGAGACCAGGTTTCATGAATTTTAGTCAGATGCTCATAGTAGGGTATCATGATTTGCATTCCGTCCAGACACCATGAGAGCTGAGAGAAGAATCCTCTGATTACTAACACTCAAGAAAGAAAATGATCTTAAAGAAAGAAATTTGGTGGGACTTGATGACTGGGTTAACAGTCAGGGCAATGCCCATGAATCACCAGCAGGGGGCAGAAGCCTGCCGCCCTAGATGGTACATCCTTTCAAGCTCTTAGGAGGTCTGGGTCTCTGGGCAGAAAGACCTTTTATCTGACAGCAAATCGGAAAGAAGGGCAGAAAGAGCCAGAGGGGGTCGCTGCTCCGGCAAGGGTCAGTCAGGTGTCATGTGAGAACAGGGGGGCAAGACGAATAATCTTCCCCCTCTGTAGCCTGCACCCAAAAGCCCGGCAGGGTGTCAGAGGTGATGCCTCTGAGGCCTAGAGGAAGAACCCATGCACAAGGAGTTGAACAGAAACAACGTGCAAGCCGCGAGACCTCCATCTGCCATCTTCTAGCTGGAGACCCCTTTTCCTCTCCGGGCCTGCATCTGCCTCCCTGGAGAGAGGATACCTCCTGCCCGTGGAAATGTTGGAATAATCAGGGTAAAACCCTTGCAGGCTTACACGTGCATACTCGTTAGATGAGTTGGATTCGAAGGCTGCTCCCTGAAGCATCTCTTATTGACATGCGAGTTGATGAGAAAGCTGGGGGAGGGGTGCAGGGCTGGCACTGAGGCCTGGGTGTGGGGAGAGGAGGAAGGGATTGTCACCATCCTCATCTGGTTGGGATCACCTGGACCTCAGCACAACATCCCAGTGTAGTCAGCTTCTGGTGGGCTACCTTTCCTCTGGGGTCATGTGTCCTCAGAGGAGAGTGTCAAACCCTCCTAAGTAGCAGCGGAGAGGATTGAGGCTCAGAGACATAAGTAGGTTCCCTCAGCCTCTGTGAGGCTGAGTATGAGACAGGTGCCTCAGAACCCCCAGCTGCTGACCCCAACCCTGCACTCATCACAGGGACCAGTATTTTCCAAGTCTACACATCATATTCATGATTCTGTTCATCTGCTTCCTGAGAAGCAGATAGGATGGATACTGCTTTACCCTCATTTTTCTAAGATAAATTCTCAAGAAGCTTAACTGATTTGTCAGTTATCCAGTGGTTGCAAAAACAAAATAAAACAAAGCAAAACTCAGAGCCAGTTCTTATGACCCTAAAGACACCGCTTTAATGTATCCACCAACACATATCTTCCATCTCTTCTCATCTGCTCTCTCTCAAATTTCTGGTAGAGAAATATAATTCTTACCCTCAATTTATAGTACATGATCCTTATCAAGTTGTACATGGACCTTTGCTTGCTTAATTTCATTTTATTTCATTTTCCTCTAATGCCCAATCTGAATTCCCACTTCCCCATACCTCTCCTTGACCCCTAAGTGGACACTGCCTCTAATTTTTAAAATGCTTTCACAATGTGCTCTAAATAAATGGTGATGGTTTTATGCTGTCTCCTGTCTCTTATTTCTTCCTTCAAAAGTTTTGTTGTTGTTTTGTTAATCATGGTAACAAATACATAATGTTTGATTTACCACCTTAACTGGGAAAGGAAGGCACCAGGAGCTGTTGAGTTAGAATTTCTGAGATGAAGATCAGAATTCTAGAGATCTGTCATGTAATGGACGTGCACATTGTTAGCACTAGTGTATTATACACTTTAAATGTTTAATAGGGTAAATTTATGTTATGTGCTTTTTACTACAATAAGAAAACCCTTTCAAGGGAATATACTATGAAGTACATTCACATTGTTGTGCAACCAACTTCCAGAACTTTCTCATCTTGCAAATGTGAAGAACTCAATACCAAATAAATATTTCTCCTTTTCCCTTCCCTGGTAACCACCATTTTACTTTCTTCTCTATGAATTTGACAATTCAGCTTCCTCATATTAGTGGAGTCATTACAGTATCTGTCTCTTTGTAACTGGCTTACTTTATTTAGCACAGTGTCCTCAAGGTTTATCTGTGTGGAAGCATGTGATAGGATTTGCTTTCTTTCTAAGGCTGAATAATATTCTATTTTATGAATACTGCATATCACCTTTTTTTAATTCATTCATTGGTGGATGGACATTTAGGTTGGTTCCCTGCCTGGTCACAGTGAATAAAACTGCTATCAATCAAGAAGTGCAAGATGCTGCTTTTGATTTTTTTTTTTTTTTTGGCTGTATATACAGAAGTGGGATTGCTCAGTTAATAGTAGTTCTATTTTTAATTATTTTGAGAAGCCTCCGTTCTGCTTCTGGTAAAATTGCAACATTTTACAGACTCACCCACAGTGTGCAAGGGTTCAAATTTTTTTGCATGCTTACGAATATTTATTATTTTCTGGGGACATATACATATATATCCTAATGGATATGAGGTAATATTTCAATGTATGTACATACATGTGTGTGTGTGTGTGTGTGTGTGTAAACACCTTAAGGAGTGTAAGGTGATCATCTCATTGTGGTTTTGATTTGCATTTCTCTGATGAGTAGTGGTGTTGAGTGTCTTTTCCTTTACTCGTTGACTATCTGTATGTCATCTTTGGAGATACACATTTGCCCATTTTTAAGTGAGGCTATTTGATTTGATTTTTTGATATTGAGTTATATGAGTGCCTTATATAGTCTAGATATTAACCCCCTATCAGACATGTTATTTGTGAATGTTTTCTCCCTTTCCAATGTGACTTTTCACTGTCAGTCATGTCCTTTGATGCACTAAAATTTTTTAGTTTGATATAGTCCAATTTGCCATTTTACCTTTTACATTTTTGCTTTTGTGGCCTGTGCTTTTGGCATAATATCCAAAAAAATCATTGCCAAGTGCAATGGTCATGTAGTTGTTTTGTTTTATTTATTTGTTTGTTTGTTTGTTTGCTTGTCTGTTGGTACTGGAGTTCTGTTTTGTTTTGTTTTTTTGTACTGGAGATTGAACTCAGAGTCACTTTCCACTAAGCTACATTACCAGCCCTTTTAACTTTTCATTTTGAGACAGAGTCTCATTAAGTTGCCAAGGCTGACCTCAAACTTGAGATCTTCCTGCCTCGTCCCCCCAAGTCACTGGTATTACAGTTGTGCACCACTATGCCCGGCTACATGAAGCTTTTTCAATATGTTTTCTTCTAGAACTTTTATAGTTTTAGCTCTTATGTATATATGTCCACTTTGAGTTAATCTTTGTATGTGGTATAAGATCCAGCTTTATTCTTTTGCATGTGAATAGCCAGTTATCCCAACACCATTTGTGTAAGAGACTATCCTTTTGGTCCTTATTGTCCATCTTCATGCTAACACCATACTGTTTCAATTACTCTAGGTTTACAATGTGTTTTAAAATCAGGAAGTAAGAGTTTTCCATCTTTGCTCTGATATATCAAAAGTTTTAAAGAGGGTCTATTAAGATTTCATATTAATTTTAGCGTGAATTTTTCTAACTGTGCAAAAATGCACTGATTTCAATAGGGATTTCATTGAATATGAAGATCATTTAGGGAAGTATGAAAATCTTAACCATATTAAAATTTCCAATGTGAACACAGGATATCTTTCCATTTATTTGTGTCTATTACATTTTCTTTCAGCAATGTTTTACAGTTTTCAGTGTAAAAGTCTTGTGCCTCCTTGGTTAATTTATTCCAAAGTATTTTATTTTTCTTGATACTATTGTAAATGGAATTATTAATTTCCTTTTTAGATTGCTCATTATTGCTGTATAGAAACAACTGATTTTGTGTATTGATTTTTGAGTCTTAGAACTTTAATGAATATTAGTTCTAACAGGTTTTTGTGTAATCTTTGGTGTTTAGTACTTCATTGCTAAGATTTAATCTTGCTGATGCCTTTACCTCTGACAACTACTTTGTATCCCATTGAGTGAATTTATTCATCTCTTTTTAATTACAGTCTCTTAGCAATCCACCCCAGGTTTCCTCCAGCCAGAATATTCTTGTATGTATCCTTTTGTACTCCTGTGCACAAGTTTCTTCATGCCTTATACCCAGCAGAAGGCTTACTGGTCCTGGGGTACTTGCAGAAATTATTTCATCAAAGGTTGCTAGAATACTTCCCAAAATAGTCATACCATTCTTTACTCCTAGCAGTAGTACTCTTTGGGTTCCTATATTCCAATAATCTTGCCAACACTGAGACTTACCCATCTTTCTATCTTGCCAGTTGGATGAGTGTACACAGGTACCTGTCATACTGATGTGGTTGATCATCTCTTCACATACTTGATAGCCATTTGGGTTTATTCTTGTTTATTTATTTAATTGCCTAAAGGTTATCTATCATTTTATTAATTTTCAAGAGATCCAAGTATAATCTAGGTGTGTAGCTCTTGGTGGTTGAAATATATCTATCTTTTCTGTCACTTAGTTATTTTTTTAAACAGAAATACATAATTTTGATACAATTAAATTTATTATATTTCTGCCATATGATTTATGCTTTCCCACTCCAAGATCTCAAAGATATTCCACATTTTCATCTGGAGCTTATCTTTACATATGATGTCAGGTCAGCGTATATCCCAACTGGATGAGGCCATTTATTAAACATCTATAGCAAATGTAGTAGATGGAGAAACTTCATAGAGTAAGCTAACAAGGTCCCACCATTAGCCATGTGAATTAATCTTTCTATTTTTACTGTCTTGGGGAGCCACCTCTACTATAAATTAGATTTTCACATACATAAATGGGTCTGTCTTTGAGCTCTTTATTTTGTTTTGTACTAGTTGCTTTTTCTTGTACAAATACCATATTTTTTTTACTATCATGGTTTTCTGTGGTAAAGGATAACTCTCTCTTTTTCCTCTCCTTCTCTTCCTCCTCCTCCTTCTACTTCTCTCTCAGCTATTTCTGCATCATCATTTTTATTATTTCATATACATTATAGAATAATTTTGTTGAGTTGTTAAAATAATTTGACAGAATTTTAATTGGAATTTCATTGAATTTATGATTAATTTGGGGAAATTGCAATATTAACAATGTCAAAGTATATCATCAATGAACACAGTATTTCTTCAGTTTTTCCAAATCTTCCTTTGCTGTAGTTTATTTTTTTCTCCTTAAAATATATTATATTTCTTTATAAAAATGGTCTCCAAATGCTTCATAGTTCCTTTTTGTTTTGTATTTGCTATTCTGAAAAAAAGTATGTTTTATGTATTTTCTATTTTATTGTACATTCCATTGCTGATGTAGAAGAAGCACATTAGTCTTTGTAATGTAATCTGTATCCAGCAAACTTGCTAAATTCTTTTATTAGTTCTAACAATTTTTAAAATTATATTGAGTTTTCAACATGGGCCAATCAGTTTTTTCATTGTACTTACTATGGTCTTATTTCTTTTTTCTGGTTTTATTATTTGGCTAAACCTCTAGTACTTTTCTGACCTGCAACAGTAATAGCAGGCACCTTTGATAGTAGGAATAAATCTGAAGTTTCTCCATCTACTACATTTGCTATAGATGTTTAACAAATAGCCTCATCCAGTTGCAAAAATATATATTTATTCTATGTTTGTGGGAAACTTAAAATTCAAAGTTGCTTAGATTTATCAAATGCTTTTTAAAAAAGTTTCTTGAGATAATCATGAATTTTTTTCTCCTTCAGACCATATTAAAAAGTTTACACATTGTAATTCTTAATTGAATACTTTACAATTCAGTTTGCTATTTATTCTTCTTTCAATTTTGGAATTTTATGTTTTTCCAAAATTGTATCAACATTAGTAAGTTTCCAAATTATAATTATTGGTAATATTGATAGTCTAAAATATTTTATTGTGTCTATGGTTATTTAGTGCATGGTTTTTATCTTTTCTTTTTTTTTCTCCATCAATGTCATTAGGCACTTGTATATTTAATTACCTTTTTAAAAACAGTATGTTTAATGTCCTCTTGTGACTGTACTGTATTTCTCTGATTTATGACTTTATGTTTATATTTTCCTTCTTTCTAGATTTCTAAACTGGAAGAATTTCTAAACTACAAGAATGTTCCCAAAGAGGTTTTAAATAAGTCATTTGAAGCCTTCTATACTTGGTACTATTTTTATTTTACTTTATTTAAATGATAGTTGGGCTGGATATAGAATTACATGTTGGAAGTCCATTTCTGTCAACACCTGTCAGCACTTGAAAATATTACTTTGCTCTCTCCTTGTATCCAACTTTGTTATCAGGATTTTGTGTCATTCTTACATTTTTTCCTTCTTAGTTGATCTAGTTTTTCAATTTTTAAAAAAAGTAATTTAATCTCTATGATCTATTTATGCTGTACATACACTGATAAAAAGTACTCTACAATATCACAGTACATTACAGCATACTTACTTTAGGAATATCTTCCTTTATACAAGGTTCATAGAACATTGGCATGTAGATAAGTGACAAAACTCTCAAAGCAGTTCATCAATTATGTGATAACAAGAACACTTCCAAGTACTATCAAATTCACAATGGCAGGTCACCATTTGAGTTTTAAATACATGCAAGTTATAAATTTTTTAAAAAATTGCATTTTATAGTGGAAAATTCTCGAGGCAATATTTATTAGTTCATTTACATATATGCTTTCATGGAGATATTCTGTCATAATAATCCAAAGCATCACATTAATATGCCCAAGGACACATCTCAACAAGTTTAGCAGTCCACAAATTTTTTGTCATTTGTCTACTTTTTCTTCTTTCCTGGTTCTCCTAGTTTTACTTTGGGATTTTCAGAAATATGCTCATCTTTTTGGCCACCGAATTCCAATGTCCCCTCCCCTTCTGGAGGAAGACTAGCTTTCCCAGTATTCTGTGGGACATCATCACCACCATCCTTCTATGTTTGACCACTTATATTCTCATCCACCTCAGTCCTATAGGTCTCTGGGGGTGGTGCATAGTTTGTGAATTCCTTTGGAGGCTTCTCTGGCACCTGGACAAAGTGCCTTTTCAGTCTATTTGCTTGTTGAGTGGATTGTAGAGAAAGGCTGGGCAAACCGTGCTCTGGAACATCTCGTCAGGTTCCCTGTCCCCAGAGTTGTCCACAGTCTTTGCCAGATAGAGGCCCTGCGACTTCTGTTACCCTCCTCACTGGGCTGCTCCTCCACTAAGCCAAGGAATCACTCAGAGGATCCTTCTCCTTTATGATGGTTGCCTGCATGTAATTTGTTTTCAAATGTTTTTAGAATTTTCTCTTTGTCATTACTGTCCTTAAATTTCACTACAGAACTTCTAGATGTCAGTTTCTTTCTATATCTCTTTTGCTTAACACTAAGAATCCTTTCAATCTGAAGTTTTGTGTTCTCTTGACTTCTCAGAAATGTCCAGTCATTATACTTTCAAACGTATCTCCCTCCATTATTTGTTTTCTTCTTCTGAGTCCAAAGCCTATGCTCCTAACCAGTACGCTGTCCTCCCTCTCTGAAAAGAGCATCAACTGTTTCTGGTACTTGTCTGGGTGTTTACCTCCACCACACTGAAAGGCAGGGGTAGGGTCCTATGTCATCTCAGTATCAGTGCTCACGTGTGCTAAATGAATGAATCAAGAGAACAGGGGAGTGGAGGTGGCCACAGGGCTGGGGCAGAAGGTGCCTTGGATACAGGACAAGCACTAAGCTCATGACTACTATGTGCCCACACCCAGGTGCATGACTTCTATCAGAGTGGCAACCCCTTTAGCAGACCTCTCTCTATGGGAATGAACACCTGGGACAGGGAGCCAGCCCAGCCCAGCCCCGAGCTAACGACCCAGGGAGTGCCTACCTCTCTTCCGCCAGCTCTCCATTTGGCCCATGTTCCATTCTGATGGTTGTGGGAATCCTGATGTAAGGTCAGCCTGACTCCTTGTCTTCCTCTTAAGACTCTCAGTTTTCTCTTCCATAACTTGGGAGAAGATTGTACAGCCCTGTCTATCTCCCAGGGGATAAAGAGAAGCAAATGAGAACTCTGCGTGCTCTATAAATGTGAAGTGCTGCACACAATGAGATGCTACTCTCAGCAGGGCTAAGCCACAGTGTACCCTGAAGTCTGAGGGCCTGAAAGGAAATTTTTCATGGCGATGTGGAGTCCTTGATTTAATCCTACTTCTTAGAGGGGACAAGATTCCCCATAAATTTGTGACTATTGTGATCACTGAAAAAGACCTTCTGGGGCCCCTGGCAGTTTTAGCCAGGTGGAAAAGCAACTCTATAGTGGTGATGCCATTCACTCTTTAGACTTCTCCTCCCATACCCTCACCCACATCCGTACACTGAATTTCCCCAGGCCATCCTCCATCAGTTCCTCTAGTTACGCTGGGTCTCCTTTCTGGTCTTCCCTGCTAGTAAGAGGGCCCCAGCTGGAGCCTTTCTCTTCCTCTCTGCCTTGTGTTACCTTGTAACCCTGTTCTCAGCAAGGCCTAAGCCACGGAATTCAACATAAGAGAGTCCTGAGTGACATGGGCTTACTCCTCAGAAGTTATACATATTTTATTTCAATAGGGGCATCCAAAGTCTTAACCCAAAGTGTTACCACTGGCAAAAAATATCAGGTCCCTCCTTGGCCTGGTAGTGGGGATCAGGGAAGGATATGGTCCAAGCTCCCACTCTTAGGAGTAATGTAGACTTTTGGGACATACTGCCTGGTTCCCAAGGCAAAGGCTTCACCTGGGTGAGCCTCTCTCTCCTGGATCTCGGCTGCCAGCTCTCCAGAAGCTCCCCTTCAACTTCAGCTTGTCTGAATAGCCACTTCCTGTGTCCTCTGAGCCTTTGTGGATTCCTGTTATTTTCATCTCTTCAGTTTTATTTCTGAAGTAGGTCTGATGATCTTTCAATATTCCTACCTTTCTGATCTTCTCATAAAAATCTTTTCTGTGGAGGCTTTATGTTAAGAGGCTTCAAGCACAAAGTGGAAAATCGGATTGGATTACCTTGAGCCCACTGATTCTGTGAAATTTGCAACACACTTAACAAGAAACTAGCACTATCAGGGATCACTAATGATTAATTCAACCACTTGGATAGTGCCCTTCTACTAGCCAGCAAGTTCTTTGGTATTAAAAGTAGACAGTTTGCAGACATTATCCAGTCTGAACATTGAAAGCAGCCATCTTTTCAGTGTGCCTTAGATATCCGATCTCAATATTGACAAGGATAAATGACACACAGGAGGTACCTACAATGCTTTGCGCATTGTCCAAGTACTTTACACACGTGGATACATCCATTTCTTACAATTATACTACAAGATAATTAATATTTTCATGCCTATGTTACAGTGAGGAAACCGAGCCACAGAGAGGTTACATAATTTGCTCAAGATCACAGCTGAATTCAAACCCAGCTGGCTACACACTGGGTGTGTTAACCACCCCACAAATAATGTTCTGGAGCTCAGAAAAGACTATTGTGCTCCCCTGTATATAATTATACCTTCTTATCACTCACGGGAGACTGCCAGACCCTCTAACTTCCCCTCTTATCATTCCAACGTGTGTCTGAGTTTTATCTTTTGCACACCAAGAAAAACTTCAAGAATGAGTAGACCTTTGAAAGAGATGGATGGTAACATAAGGAAAGGTACTGAAACTACAAGAAATAGGAAGTAATGTCTGAGTGCAAGAAGGGTTACCGAGGGCAGAGGAGAAGGGAAAGTAGGAGTTTAGTGGAGGATTTGGACATCATAAGCACATGTCACATAAAAAGAAATAATAAAAAGGAAGACTCTAATTCATATTCATTTCTTCCCAAATTCATCTATAGAATTTCAATTGAAGTCCCAGAGTTCTTGGTTTTGTTTTGAACTATACAATCTGATAAAATTCCCTTGGAAGAGCAGAGGTCCAAAAATAACTGAGAAAGGATCTTGAAAAAGTACAAGATGGAAGAACTTGCCCTGCAAGATGTCAAGATTTATTACCAAAATATTTAGTAAAGAAGACAATACAGTTTGTGCACAGGATAAATGAATGGAGGAGAATAGAGAGCCCAGCCACACCCACCCATGTTTAGGAACAGTACAGAGACAGTGTTACAAATCAGAGTAGAAAGGGTGGTGTGCTTGATAAATGAGTGCTATGAACAGCTTTTATCCATATGTAAAATACAAAAGTAGAATTCTATGCTAGAGCAATCCCAGGTGGATAAAAGAACTAAAAGGAAAAATAGCAAAACTTCAAAACACAAGATGAAAATCAAGAAAAATTCATCATGACCTTAAGATAAAGAAAGGTTTCACTAAAACAAACAAAGACCACTCACCCCCATCCATCCACCCACCCTCTCTCACACACAGAAAATAGGAGCCATAAAAATCTGATAATTTTGGCCGGGCACAGTGGTACACACCTATAATCTCAGCAGCTGGGGAAGCTGAGGCAGGATCTCGAGTTCAAAGCCAGCCTCAGAAAAATTGATGTGCTAAGCAACTCAGTGAGACCCTTTCTCTAAATAAAATACAAAATAGGGGTGGGGATGTGGCTCAGTGGTCGAGTGACCCTGAGTTCAATCCCCAGTACCCCCCCAAATCTGATAATTTTGGCTATGTTAAATTCAACTTCTACACAACCAGGGCCTTTCTAACAAAGTGAGAAACAAGTCATCCTGCCTGGGAGAAAATATTTGCCATGAGTATAACCTGTATATCTCAAATTACTAAGAAAAAGACAACCTTTTGGGGTATGAAATGAACAAAGAAAACCAACTATAAATTCACAGAAGAAAAGCCCCAGAAGGTCAATAAAATATAAAAAGCTGTGCACTCAACTCTCACTATTAATCAAAGAAATACAAATCAAAATAACAATGAGATTCCATTCACACCCACCAGATGAACAAAAATGTCTGTGAGCCTGTGGCAAGTATTGAGAAAGAGCTATTCAACCACAGAGTCTCATTCACCACTGGTGGGATGGAAAGGTGATCCAAGTCTTCCAGAGAGCATTTGGCAATAACTAATGAGGTTGAAGGTGATCGTGTGCAGAAATCCCACTCCTAGGCATATAGTCAAAAGGACGATGAAGTATGAAGATGCTCACTGCAACTCGGAAAACGACCTAACTATTCATCAACAGGAGAATGGATAACTAAATTGTATTATAATTATATGAGGGATGCAATAGCATGTGTTAGCAGAGATAAAATCTCACAACTGTAATGCTAAGGAAGAAATGCATGCTGCAGATTATACCATGTCTATTATTATATACCATGCAATATAGAGTACTATGAAAGGTTCTCAAATGTATGTGTAAAGTTTAAAAGCCTGAATAATTATACTTTATAATGTTTGTGAATACCTACAAATGTAGCAGAAAGAGACATGCATGAGGATGATTAACATTGAATGCAAAACAGTGCTTAGTTCTGGGAGATGCGGGAAGACAATGGAGGAGGAGTACAGAGGAGAACTCAATTGTATCTCAAATATTTACTTTCTTTGAAGTGAAAAGACATGAGGCCAATAAGGCATGAAATAAATAAGGCAGTGTGTTAATATTTGCTAAAGCTGATGTGGCCATCATTAATGCTACCCACCAAATATTTCTGGCTCTCTGCCTCCTAGGCTGAGGATGGCATTTCCCCATCCACTCTGAAGTTAGAGGTGGCCGGGAGACTTCCTTTGTCCGATGAAGAATGAATGGAAGTGACTTGCATTTCTGGTCTCAGAAACAAGTGCATGAAACCTTTGGCCAACATGGAAGCCCACAGACAAAGCTTCTCTCCTCCCTGGTCCCTGAGGTAGCATGACCTGCCCAGGTACCCTGCAAAGGACAGGAGGATGCATGAGTAAGGAGCCTTTGTTGCTTTCAGCCACTGAGATTTGGGGGTTGATGTTACTGTAGCATAACTAAGTCTACCCTGACAGCATCTCCCATCAACCGTGGGAGCCAGAAGCCCGATTAGAAAGCCTTAGCTCTGCCCCAGAGAAATGTAAACAAGAATTACCACAAATGCAACTGTTGCCAGCTTTTTGTGTGGCTTTTGGAAAGATCATTTTACCCTTCCTTCCCAGTACTCTGTGATGAGTCTGGCCAGCACCTGCCCTCCATCCTCACTGCTCAGTAACTGTTGGCCCAGCCCCAGTTCACCTCCCGGAGAAATGTCAAGAAAACTTTCCCACGCATCCCAACCCAGGTTTTAGGGCTGCCTGCAAGACTCCCAGGGAGTAAAAGCCCCAGCCCAGGCAGAGCGGAGGGAGAAGGAAGAGAAACCTATACCCTTGGCCAGTTCTGTTCTGTATGTGCTGTGCAGAGAAACACAAGCAGTGCCTGGAAGTCACCTCGAAACGCGATGCCTTTGAGAAGTTCTGTGGAAAGAATGACATCATCAGTTACCCCTCCCCCTACCCCACCTTTTTTCCAGTGGGAGTGAGAAATAAATAGACTGACACATTTTCCAGTCAGGGAGCGATTCTGGAGAGCAAGTTTACCCTGGCATAGGAACGCAGGTGGGGCTATGAGAAACCTTATCTGTGCCTGTCCAGTAAACAAGGAACCGCAATCTCCCCAGAGCCTGGGCCACTGAACAGGTGACGGCAGGAGCAGGTGAACAAGGCAGGTGAGCAGAGGAAGCCTTGGGCTGTCCAGAGCTAGCCTGGCCTGGAATCGCCTGTGTTAGGTCAATATTGCCTTAAGTTGATTGATGGACCCATTTATAGACTGTCAGTTGGTTGCCAAGAGAAATGCCATTGAATCTACAAGGTTCAAAGGTAAAGTTCCTGTCCCTTAAGCCTATGATTCTCAAACTCTGTTGTGCATATAGTTACCTAGCAAGTCTCATTAAAATGAAGGTTTTGATTCAGCAGGTGGGGATGGCCAGAGATTGCCTTCCTTACAAGTTGCCAATGATCATGATGCAAGATCTGTGGGACACTCTGAATTAGCAGACTCACTGTTCAGATGACAGTCTGCATTTTGCACAAACCAGTTACCATCTAAGGAGCACTGAGTCGGGTTACAGGTGCTGCACCAGGTGTTTTCTATCATTTATCTCTTTCAACTCTTCATACCAACTCTGTAAGGTGGGTGTTGTTATCCCCACCCCAACCTTGGCAGGCAAGGAAATGGAAGCTAAGGGAGGTTAATTCATGCTTTCTACATGTCATTTCCAAGAGATTTCATTGCTCCCTTTGCTCCCTTCCCAGTGATCTGAAATAACCCAAAGACAAAGGATAATAGACACCCTGTGGTAGAGACGGGCGTGGTCTGCTTTGGGTGATCAGCCTTCTCCACACCTGGCAGTGAGTAATCCCCTTTTGTACAGAATCATCGGGGCTAAGCACAGGAATTCAGGGACCTTGGTATCAGTGTTTGGCCAAGGAAGCTCTGGCTTCAAAGACAGTTGCTCAGAAAGGTGGATGTGTCTGGTTTTCAAATCTGGTGCTGATGTGTTAACCCATAGGACATGCCTAGGGAGAAAATTTTTAATACCAGGAAGAGTTGCTTTGATGTGTTAGCTAGGAAAGAATGCCTTGTGAGGGCCACTCAGGACTGGAGAACAACAGCAGCCACAAATGCCCCAGCTTGTGGAAACTCCACAGTGAAGGCAGCTATAACCAGACTGACCCACCTGGAGATGTTTAAACACCTGGAAGAACTATGATGTGCAAAGCCAGCTTCCAGGGAGGAACTTGCATCACCTCTTGATGACAAGGGGCAGGGCAACCTGACTGGCTGATCCTGGCCATGAACTTCACTCAGGAAAATTGGGAATAGTGTGAGACTCCCCTCAGGCCCTGGGAAGATCTGAATGTTGGTGACCATTCAGCAAGTCAAGCTGCTCTGGGACTCCATGAGCATTCTAACTGTACCCATCGAATGGGAATGTCATGGAATGTCCTCAAGCCTTCAGTAAATCTGAGAGGGAGTTCCATGGCATGTTTCCTATAGAGGTCTCAATGCAGGCTGAGGCCACACCAATGCCTAGTCCAGCAAGAATAATCATGGAAGACTCCAGAATGACTCCAGATGAAGCTGACTTCATCCCAGGACAAAAGAAACTGCTTTGGAGCTTTGAAGTATTCTGTCTGGGAATGGGAATTCAATCTTCTCAAGTCTTGCGCTGGCCTCACCCAGTGCTATGGAGAATAAGTCACTAGGGCTCCTAGAAGAGCAGCAAACATTGAAAATAAGGGCACAGCACACAGCCAGAAGCCACAGTCTTCCCCTCATGACCCTCAGCACAGAATAGTCAGTCTCCTCTCTCACATCAAACAGAGGCTGAGGAGCCAGGAGGACCTTGTGCTGGTCCTGGGTTCACCGTTTACTGTTGGAACCCAGGAGAGGAAACTACCCTCTGTGGGCCTTTTTTTCTTTCACCTGCAAAGTGGAGGAGTTGGACTAGCACTGAGCCTGTTTCCTCCCTGAGGGTTCTCCCAGCTGCAGTGCTCTGAAGACTGAGGAGAGGCAATGTCCTCCTCTGTGGAAGACATGAAATGTGCCACCCAGATTCCTTTCAAGGGAGGCCCTGCTGGCAGTGGTTGGCCTGGCGTCAGCAGACTACCTCGAGCTGTCAGCTCCTTCCAGGTCTGTCAGTGGCAGAGAGCTGCCTCCTCTTACAGGAGAGCCCATGCCATGGACTGAAGGTGGCAGGGCAACGAAGGCCCAGGCACTTGGCCCCAGTGCAGATCACTCTGACAACTAATATTTGCTTTGGAGCTCCTCACACAGTTGGCCAACATTTGCTAGGCCTGCATCTCAACCAGACCTCTTTCTCTGCCCCAATCTGCTTCTTTCCCTCCCTTTCGTAGGCATCAATCCCAAGCCTCATCTCAGCATCTGCTTCTGCAGAACCCAATCTGCACCACAGTCCCAGCATCCACAGTACAGACACTTGCCAGGCCCATGGCCTTTAACCTGAAGCCTTAGTGCCATGGACCCAAGAACTGGAGAAGCAGTGAGCATGGGTGGTTCAACCACAGTGGGAACCACAGCTGCTACTCTGTAGATGGTCCCTCTGTCTCAAACAGCCATGACCCTGTTCTGCACAACCAACCCCCTCTTGACTTTGCTTTGTGAGCCGGGTGCCACTTTTCAGCTCCCCAAACTCAAGCTCTCTAAGCCTGTTCCAACTCCCTCTCCCTCCTGCTGCCACATACAAACATGTCCTAAGTTCTGCAGCTCTGTTATGGCATTGCCTCTCGCCACTGCCACATCCCCCACTAATATTCTGTCCCTTGTGGGTCATTGCCACAGCCCCTTTGGTAGCCCCCTCCTTTCTTCCTATCAGACACTCATGCCCGTGTACAACCTGTGACAGTGATGCCCCCTGCTGCTGCCCATCACAGGAGCCATTGCTCCCCAGAAGGAAAGGAATGCTCTTCTGGAGCCAGGCCTGTCTCTGCACCTGTTTCCCCGAAGTCACTGGTGTTCGTTGCTGCCTGCAATAGATACCCAAACACAAACAAAAGGTGGTAACATGTGAAATGGAGAAGTTTCTGTTTCTGTTTGGATTGAGATCAGTCTGTCCCCTAGTTCAGACCCAGAAAACAGAGCACTTGTTCAAGTGTTGAGATGCCCCTGACACATAAGTGCCTGTGCCTGTGTGGACACGAGGAGGTCCCAAGAACAAAAGAAGAGCCAGGTGACTTCTGGCACTGGATGCAGGAGTATTTCTTAATACTTCTGAGTTGTTAAGATGCTGAAGGGAATGCTTGTGGCCTGGTGCTCAGAGAGGCAGGCTGTGGGGTTTGGGGACCATGTACCTGCCAACATGGACTAGCATAGCTTCCCTCTACTGTCACATAGGTGCCACACCTCATGGTCCTGCATGCTTGTAGATAGGGTGTTGGCAAGTGTGAGACCCAGGACAAAAACACTTGAAAAGCTGCTGCAGGGGAGAGAAGGAGTTTCGGCCGCTCCGCTGAGCATCCTAATCTTCTCAGAGAACTGGTTTGGCCTCTCCTCAGCAAGCGAGAAAGCGATTTTCAGCCTTTGCTATGCTTTCCTGCTACAAGTGACAAAATGAAAGAGTCACTGCGGGTTTCCCTTTTCCTTCTTTCTGCCATTTGTCTTCAAGCAAGTCCAACAGAGGATAATTTAATACTGCACCTTTCTGCTAAGGAAGCCAAGTGCTTGACATATTGTACCTTTACTGCACCATAAGCTGAGGTCAGGGAATATCAGGCCCAAGTTACAGATGAGGAAATTGGGGCCTGGCCAGGGAAGGGAACCGTTGGTCCTTACCAGGAATGTCAGGAAACTAACACCGTATCTAGTATGTAACCCATCCATCTTTATATTTTCTTCTTTTTAAATGGAGAAAGAAGTAAGCCTTGAGGAAGGTTGTAGAAGGGTCCTGGAGATGAAGATAAGAAAAGAGATTATAACGCTGGGGAATATATGAAGGGAGGAGCTGGAAGCAAAGTGAGCCAGTGCTTTCGTTGGCAAACTGCAGCCAGCAGGTTAAGGGGATGGTGGGGGCGGGGAGGTGGTTAGGAGTAGGGATTGTCCCCCAACCCAGGAAGGCTCAAATCAGAGAATGTTCCAGGTTTTCTACTACTAGCACCAGAGGCACTAAAGAATGAGGCCAGAAAACAGCCTGGGGAACATCACCTTCCATCTTTCTGTTTTTCCTTTCCTGAGGAGAACCAGCAGGAGAGTCAGGTGCTCACAAGTGCAAGGCAGGTCTCCCAAGGTGGCCCTGAAGGTAAAAGCCCTCTGTAAAAGTGGGAGGTCTGTGGGTAGCCAGCTCCCCCAACGTCCTCAGAAGCTGAGGGCCAAAGAGTTAGCTCAGTGCAAAGTGTGCCACTCCACCTGCTCTCTGGGCTCTGGAATGTCCTTGAGCTATGACAAAGCAAGTACCTTTCTCACAGGAATGGCTTGTCATTGGTTTCTACTCCGAATGGCACAGGACTTCCACAGTGAGGCCAGAGCCACCTCTGTTGGTGTATACCTGGGTGAGAGTGCTGGGCACCTGGAGACCCACTTGGAGGAATCCCTTTTGTCTGCCTCTTCTTATTGAGATGGAAGGAAGAAAATGATCCGCCTGGACCTTTTATCCTTCTCCATTAATCATTGGAGTTAATGCACTAAAATGCTGTCATCACATTAGAGCTGGGGTCAAGGATTCCAATCAGATCCTCTGGAGGAACAATGACCAATGAGGAAAATTGTCTCACACATGTACCAGCGGCTGGCACCCACCCCAGACCTTCCAAGTGACTCCCTCCATTCTCTAGGTTATTATGGCACCAACTGCCTCCTGCACCAGAGGGCCCTCCCTCCCTCACCCTGCCTGAAATGCCACCCTTAGACCAAGCAAAGTCTCTGAGGTCCTGTGGCGTGTTGTTCTCCTAATAGTGCAAATGCATTTATCAGATCCAGTTCTCTTGCCTGGTAGCTGCCTGAGCTTAGGAAACTGCAGGATAGAAGTTTCAGTGGAAGAGAAAAGGGTGCGTTGGAGCTTGGGAGGTTGTTTGAAGGGAGCATCGAGTTCCTGAGGCCAGGCACCGCAGAGAGGTGTGACACCAGAGGGGACAAAAGGGGAAGTCTCAGAAGATAACATGTCACCCAAACTAAACTTGACCTACTTAACACTTCTGGGGAGGCCCCTTTCAGCTGGAAGAGAAGCTGGTAGTAGCCCAGGTAACACAGCAGGCAGGAAAACTGCATTGATTTGACTAACAGAAGTGTCAGACTTTCTTGTCCATAAGAAATTCTGCACACAGTCCCTTCTGCAAAGTACAAGGCTTTTTCCTAATAGCTATTCTATTTAGCATGTAGACTTGAGGTCATAGGAGTCTCCACTGCTTCCTCCCAAGATCTAGATATTTCTCTGCTCACTCCTAGTTCCCAGGACACCCCTGGCACTTTCTTACCCATAAGCCTTTGCTTGTGCTGTTTTTGTGGGCAGAACTGCTCTCCCCCTTTTAACTTTTCCTGCTATTATTCATTCAACAAGTATTTACTGAGCACCTACTGTGTGCCAAGTAGTGAGGTTTAGCAGTATACAAACAGGTCCAGTTCTTACCTTTGCAGAGCTTATAGTCTGATGGTCAGCACTCTTTTCCCTGACCCTGTGCTGCAACAGAACTAATCATTGCCCCACCCATGGTCACATGTCTCTGTTGCAGCAATCATACAGTATTAAAGGGAGCTGGCATCTCAGTCCCCTCTCCCCAATGCCTGACACTGTGCTGAGCACCAGATGCAGTCCCTCATTTCTTTGCAACAGGAATTCAGGTTGCAAGTCATGTTGGAAGGACAGAGGGGATGGGACTCTCCTACTGACTGCACTGGCATGGCTTCTCTGCCATTTCCCCTTAGCTTTCCAATATTTCGGGGCATCACTAACTCACTTGGGAATTTGTCTTCAATCTGTGTTCACCTGACAGGCATGCTATGTTCATGCAGACTCTGTGTTTATTTGGGGTTCTTTTGAGGGTAATAAAGGTAGAAGATGAAGTTAGTTCCCCTAACTTGATACCTTGTGAACACGGCCACCTGCCTGGCACTTAGGAGGTGCTAATGCAGACTGGAATTGCTGTTGAAAGGGCAGGAAGGTATAATATGGACCTAGCTATCCGATCCCCGGGCGAGTGCAGTGTGGTTGTGAAACACACCAGGGACTCCAGCAGGCTAGGGCTGGCTCAAGTTACTGGTTATGGCTTGGCAGGCACCTGTGAAGTGCTCAGGAGGAGCCATCTCTGGGGCATCACACACTGCTCGCTGCTCCTCTAAGCAGGGCCAGTAGGTATGAAATCGTCAGGGACCGGCTGCCCAGGAGGAAGCTAGCTGACACCTTGCCTACTTGAAAAGAAAACTGAAAGTGTGCTTCTCCGTGGGAAACGGTAGTGATGTTTTCCTCTTTTTTTCATAACCCCACAGGTACGGTGAAGTTTCTCCAGTGAAATGGGGGAGGTATGGGGTAGGTCCGATGGTAGGAAGGAGCTTGCATTGTCCTGTGGTCTGTGCTCTTTGTCTAATTCAGGAAGGTCTCGGCCAGCCCCAGGGAGCACTTTGCTATGCGATCTGTAGCTTGGTGATAGTAACCTCTCTTTTCTGGCTGTGGAACTGCATTCCTGTGTGGATGTGGAGGGAGAGAAAGCAAGAGCCAGAGCTAGCAGAGGAATGTGAATCTTTCCTTAATTGGACATGAGAGCCTTGAACTGGTTCCAGTTGGAGTGTTTTCTTTTAGGGCCTGGACCCTAAAGATTCCATAGAGTTTTCTTTCTCAGAAAATCCCTTCTCTTCAAAGGCCTCTTGATAGAAATAAAGAAAAAATGATGGCTGGATCTCCTTGATATTTGGGAAGGCAAGTTCATACGCAGCCAGATCCCAGGTTTCTTTTGAGGGTGAGAAGATTCTGGATGGAAAAAAGGAGGCGCCTCATGAAAGGGGATATGGCAGGGGGATCCTCAGGCTTTGTATTGGGCAGCAGAGTCCTAGTGCTAAGGTGCAAAGAACTTTTCTCTTGAGCTTTTTCTTTTTGGTTTTTTGTTTTGTTTTGTTTTGTTTTTGGTACCGGGGATTGAACTTAGGGGTGCTAAACCACTGAGCAACATCCCCAGCTTTTTATTTTTTTATTTTAAGACAGGGTCTCGCTAAGTTGCTTAGGGCCTCACAAAGTTGCTAAGGTTGGCCTTGAACTCACAATCCTCCTGCCTCAGCCTCCTAAGTCACTGGGATTATAGGCGTGCACCACCATGACTGGCCTTGCTTGAGCATTTTTTAGAAGCAACTTCTCTCACCCTTGTCAGCAACCTTAGACCTGAGAGATTTCTTCTGTCTGCTTTGATTGCTTTAGGAGTCTGAGACACAGACAGTATCTTTCCTGAGGATGATCAGCAAAGTAAGTGGAAGGCTCGAGGAGTGTTGTCTGGTGGGTTTGGGTTGCTTTGTGTTGTCGACTGCTAATTGCCCAATGGCTGACATGGGAAGGCACAATTATACTCTCAGACCTATGTGTTCATCGCATGCCTTATATCCAGAGGGACACAGTCTCTGCAAGGTACTGGAGGATGTTTGAAAGAAGATGCTGGGACACTGGAACTACAGTAGTGGCCACCAGGCAGAACATCACTGCTTGCCTCTGATGTCTGCTCTCTAAAACCCGGAATCATCCATCAAGGGACTTCAGAGGGAAATGGGGTAGTCTGGGACTGACATGAGCAAAAAATCCGAAGCAGATGCAATTACCTCTGCGGGGCTCCCCGTTAACCCCAAACAGTCTAAAAACAAGCTGCGTGCCTGCTCAGTGCTTTCCAATTTACCAAGTGTTTTCACAACACTATCTCATTTTATCCCCACATCAACCCACACACATTCTTGCCTTTCAGATTTCTTATATACTCAAATGAGTTTCACCAAAAAATTGGCTAGAAACTCCACTCTCCTACTCACTTTTTTTTTTTAAACCTCAAACCTTTGACTGATATCTTTAAGAAGCTCCCAGATTCCCAGAGTGGGAAACTTACTTATTCTGCCTGCCCTGTGTTACTGGAGTCCTGGTCCTTGCTCTTGGAGCCAACAGTTTTGTGTTCAGTTTGTAGTTTAGCTGTTAAAACAAACAAAACCACAGAGGCCACAATAACTGTGGTTTTGTGCATAAAACATAGGCTTTGTAACCAGGAAGCTCCAGAGTCAAAATTTGGTTCAGCCATTTGAGTGCCGGGTACCATGACCGAGTTACTTATTCACTAGAGCCTTGACTTATTCATCTGTGAAGTGGAGCAGTAGTGCCTGTGTCCAACTTGTAGGGAGGCATAAATGTAACAGATCTGAGTGCACCTCAGCATATGTCACCCCTTCCTTCCTCCTATTTTCTCAGGGTCACAAACTACTTCATGAAGTCCTTTATAATCCACCCAAAGTACTAACCAAAGTACCAGCTTACTGCTACTAGAAAAATTTAATACAACACTGTCTTTGCAAGTCAGAGAGAGATGCCATGTGAGAATATGTTGCTAAATGAATTTAGAGAGTGATCTCTTTTTTTTAACTAGATGAAAAAATAGCTACATGCCTTGCATACATGGCACAGTTGCAACTAAGATAACTCTGATAAGATCTTAAGTTCATTACCTTTAGTCTTTTTAAAAGTTGTTCATTTAGGCAAGAGAGAGAAGGAGCTGGAAAACTGGACTTGTGTAATGTTGGAAAGCAAGGCGCTTCTGATTAGACCTGGATTATTATTGAAGCTGAATTGCAAATCAACCCTTCCATCCCTCCGCACAAATGTGGGAGAAGGGAGGGAATCAGAAGGCTCTGATTGGGTGTTGAGTTCACTGTTGAGCATATAGTAGATGATGCTCAATAAATATTGGTGATGGATGGAAGTGGTTTAGTATCCAGATCTTGTGTTTGACCTTTGCTATTGACTCCTTGGCAAACACAGGGCACAGCATAGTGTTTTAGTGGAAAGAACATTTGACCAGCGGTTCGAAGGCCCAGGTTCCACCTATACCATTTAATAGCCTGGTGGCCTTGGACATGCCATTTAATTACTTAAGTGTCTTCTAACCTGTAAAATGAGGAGACTGGACTAGGTGATTTGGAAGGTCTCTTTCAGCTCTAAGGTTCTGGAACTCTAAGCAACTTCATTTGATTGAATTTCTATTCTTTCATTTATTCAAAGGCAGCAGGGATAGAAACCCATCTCCTAGGGCACTGGAAAGAAAGGTCAGTGTGCATGTTAAAATGCTCTGTATCTTCAGAGAAATGAAGGAAATTCAGTGATGGAGAGCATGTAAAATAGTGGGAACCTGAGTGTGCCTGAAATCCCTGAGTGCCAGACACAGACCAACCCTTTCTAGCTGTGTGATCTTTGGCAAGTCCCCTAATTTATTTTAGCCTCAGTGTGCACATATGTAAGCTGGGGACTCTTAAATTGTGCAGTGTTAATCTTATCACATTCTTATATTCTTTTGAAAACCAAGGTATTAAAATGCATTGAAAAACTGAAAAGTACTATACAAAGTATTGTTGAGAAATGGCTGCTTATTATGGTAGTATCAAGTTCAGCACTATGTCTCCCTATTTTTGTTTCAGGGGCACAACCAAAGGCTTATTTTGCACTCTAATTTACTGTCAGGTGAAATTTAGCTAAAGTGAGCAAGATTTTCTGAAGAGTAGGCATCAGATAATGGCCTCAGTGACCTCCAGTGTAAGGAATTTTCCCAAAGGCCAGATCACTGTTGGTGGAGGCCTTCCTTCCCATCCTCTTCTCCAAGAGGAGCCCATTTCAACTTAAGATATATGTGTATGGGGGTGAGGGCTAAGTGAGGAGTGTTTTTTCTAAGTTTTGAAAGTTTCATGAGATATTAATCGTAAATATTAAAGTGTATCTGTTATATGTAAAATTGATGTGACGTCCTTTCATCCCAGGCCTTGCCAGGGAATGCTCCTGGGGAGATGTGGCAGAAGGCTTCTATCCCGCTCACCCTAGGGCCTGGTTCAGGCATTCTCCTCTGAGAGCCCTGGAACCTCTCAGCAGGAAAGCAGATCTTCAAGCACTGGCTTCTCCTTTGACACCCCAGATGACAACATGTCATACCCAGTCAGTGACATTGAGAAGCTTCTCTACCCTTTGCAAAAGGCACAAAAAGCCCCTCTTTGGAGTAACCCCACACCTGGAGCATCTCCATTACCATCTGTCCATAAAGCATGACCCTCCATCAGGACACCAACCCAACCCTGCAGAAAACAGGTGGTGCCTTGCAGGACAAATCAGCTCTTGCTCTAGTTTGGGGGATGGGGACAGGATCCTGAACTTTCTGGTTGAAGCCATGTTTTATCAGGAAGCACACTTTTTACTCCAGGTGAATATATGAATAATTGATAATAGCGCATTTATTTTAAAATTAGTCTTGTTGACTATATTTATTGACATTGACTTTGGGGGATACTGATGGAAATTATGAGGGCCCCTTTTTCAGATTCCTCAAGCCTGGACACTCTTAAACCCTTACAATTAATCCCATAATCCTTTACCTGAGAACTCCCTAGTTCCACTTTTTATGTGTGTGTGTGTATATATATATACATATATATATGTGTGTGTGTGTATATATATATATACATATATATATGGATTCAATACATTCATTGCCTTTTTTTTCAAAGAGCTGACTTACATTTCAAAGATAATTTAATTTTGCTCAGTTTTGGGGGGAGCCCCTTCCCCTGTCCTTTCCCAGCCCCCTTTACATACATAGCTCAAGTTATTTTATAGGTAAAATAGGTAAAGCTATTTTGTAGGAGTAATTGAAGTAGAGGTCACAGAGCGGCATCAGACTCCCATGCAGTGGCTGTGAGGGCTGAGCAGCTCGAAGGCCTGGACAGACCCGGAGCTGCAATTCTGGGCAGTGTAGGAAGCTGCTCTGAAGCTCTTTGTTTATGCTGTCATACAGCAACTCCTTGGAGCGGATAGAGGAGCCAAGACTAGTGGTGCGCGCTCGAGCGCCGCCCACTCGCACCTCCTACCCCCACCGAGAACCGTGTGTGTGTTTGCGTGTGTGCCCGCGCGCTCGTGTCCAGTTGAAAAACCCTAGGATGACACGACATCCTTTCTCCCATAAACAAAACCCTCTACAGATCCCAAGGCTGCAGACTAGTTCCTCGCAAATCTTGCGCCCCCGCCGGCACTGAGTTCTCCAGCTCCGATTCTTTTTTGCCTTCCCATCGCGTTTTTTTAGTGATGCTCTCCTTTCGGAGCTGCGAGTCCAGGATGGAAGGGACGCAACTCCGGCGCCGCGATCGCGGTGCAGCAGGAGACGACTCCAAAGGGAGGCCTAATATGGGAGGAGACCGCTGAAGAGGGGTCCAGAGTGTGGGCTGGGAACGGCGAGTGGGTGCCAGGGAGGGCTCAGGGCCCAGAGGCCGTCCAGGATGCGGGAACGGCGGTTCCCGGCAGCGCAGCGGTCACGTCCCGCGCCCTCCGCACGCTCAACCGTGCTGCCTTGGAGTCCCTGGCGGGTGTGTGCAGAGAGAGAGCTGAGGATGCCTACGGGTTTGTGAGCAGGAAGCGGCGTTGACATTGAACTCCAGCCCGGTGCGTGCGTGTGTGCGTGTATGTGAGTCGTGGGGAGGGAGCAGTGCTCCGAGCTGCAGCAAACCACGGCCCTGCGGGAACAGAGCTCGGCGCGCCCCCGAGTCGCCGCCCGCCGGAGCTGCGAGCGCTGAAGCCATTCATGATTTTGGTGACGTTATTCCAGGAGTGGGCGAGGGAGGGCGGAGTTTCTCGAGGCCAAACCCCGCCCCCTCCCCTATAAATACAGCTTCCTTGGCTCTTTGTGGGAGCCGGAGCTCGGCGGAGAGCAGGGCGCTCGGTCTGCAGTGCCGACGCCGCTGGCAGCCGGGCTGTCTGGAAAAGGCGGACCGGCGAATACCCAGTGCCCGCGCTCGGCCTCCGCCGCGCGGGTTTGCGCTGGTATCATCCTCACTCGGGACGCAGTGACCGTTTTTAAATCACAAGGGCGTGGGTCCGCCTTCCCTAGGACTTCATGTCTGTATATTTCTCCATTCACTGGTGAGTATCCTGCGCCTGCGGCGGGCGCCGGTCTAGAGATTGAGGTTTCGGGGCCCGGGCACCCTCTCGTGCGGGCTCCGGTGACAATAACGCCTAACGCTAACCCGCCGCCGGGAGCCCCCGAAAGGAATCCGCGTCAAGGTTGCAAAGGTGGGGGTGGGGGGAGGTGGTGCTAAGGGCATAAAGACAAAGGAAGTGAACTCAGCACCTTCACTTAAGTGACGGCCGGAGGGTGTGTATGTAGTGGTGGCGGACGGGGAGAGCTTGGGGTCCCGACGAAACCCGGTTAATGAAACCCCCTATGCCGAGTCTGCAGGAGGCGCGCGCCCAGCCTGGCGCGGGGGGCTCTTCTCTCCTCGGGCCCCTCCCCTTTTTCTTTTTGTTTGCATGCGAGTCTCGGCGTCCAGGCTGGCTGCAGCGGAGCTGAGCTGGTGCAGCCGCGGCGTTTGCAGAGCTCCGGGGAGGGGGGAAACGCTCTCCTCACACGTAAGCCACAAGCAGCAGGGCACACGCTGCACCCTCCTCAACCTCTGCCCTCTGCATAGAACCTAAAACCCGACGCGCCTTTAAGTGAGCAGTCACTCTCCCGGTGCAGAACTAGAAGGAACCAGGGATGAGCTGGAGGCGGCAGAGATTTGCCCCTGGCCGGGGATAGAGGATAGGAAGGATGCAGAGAGAGGCCCCTGGTTGCTGGGACGTGCGCGCCGACTGCTTCTTCCTTCCTGAGCTAAGCATAGTGGAGGAGTGGCCGAGGTGGTGGAGGAGCGAGTGCGGGTGGCCCCGGAGCGGGCTTTCAGGTGCCTGCGTGCGGAGCCCGGCCCAGGTTAGGGACAGGCTCCAGCCTCCGCGCAGTCCTAGCCCAGGCGCAGCCGAGCCCAGGAACCCGAAAGTTCGTTTCTCACTTTAACTTTTTGGGCCCGCGCCGCAGCCCCGAGCGAGGACAGCGCCCCGACACCAGGTGAAGATCCTGGCGATAGCCCTGTGGGTGCTTCTCTGGTCCACTTTTTTGGAGGTCAGAGGCAGCCTTTCCAGGACCCAGGAGGGATTGCCTCTGGAGGTTCCAGCCTTTGAATCTACACTTGCCCTCAAACCCAGCATCTTCTCTGTCTCCCCTCCCCCATCACAGCCTGCCTCTGCTTAGAGAGAGGACTAGACTCTCAGAACAAAGTAAAAATCCCCCCACCCCCGAGGCTTGTATACCCCTTTCTTCTAAAAGTCTGACCTCTCCCTCCCCTAGTAGTGTGCAGGTAGCCAGATGCCTTATGGGTGAGACTGAAGGCTGGTGGAGGCTTTGTGCCTCTGACTGCTCAAAATTTTGAAAGGTGGGTGTTAAGGCCTCTTAGGGCTATTCACTCCTGAAAAATTAAAGTTCAGGGTTGTTTTATTGATCAGCTCTTCATAGTCTGCAACAGTTTTCCCCAGACCTTAACCCTTAGCCCTTAACATAACCACAAGATGTTCATTATTAGCATCTTAGTAACAAACCTGTGGCTCAGAGGTTGTAGACTTGTTCAGGATCACTCTACTTGCTCAGGATCACTAGCTCTTGAGCAGCAGAGCCTAGACCAGAACCTATTGCTTCTGTTTCCAAAACCAGTGTCATTTCTACTCTGTGTAGTAATTTAAAAATGAAGAGGAGTCTGGTGTCACTGCTTCCTTAGGTATAGTCTCTAAAGCATGCCTCACTTTTTTTTTTTAATTATGTGCAAAGACATAATGGTGAAAATATTGGGTATTGTGTAGCAGTTACCTGGATTTGGTATGTGCGTTTGGAATTATGCATACAGGACCCTGTGTGTGCCCGTGGCTTGAGCAAGGATAATAGAACATTTGTATTCTGCTTAGAGAGTACAAAGCACTTTCACATGTCTGCCATTGGTGGGCCAGCTTGGCCCCTCTGGAAATTTCCTTTGCAATCAGAGTCCCAGTATCGTTAAGGCTTTTTAATCCAGGGGATGTTTTTCAAGCTGCGAGTTTGCAGCTGCTGCCGCTGGGGCTAAAGAAGGGGGTGGGATGGCATGGCAGATGTGAAACTTGCAGAGAAGCTGACCCCTTGGGGCTTTGAGTGGGACATTTTGCCAAAAGGAGCATTAGACAGACAGAGACATTTAGGAAGGCAGCAGCATTGGACTTTGTCTCCCTGAGGCTGGCCTATTATTGTTATTATGTAATAATAATATGCAGTTCCCCTTTGGAAATTCACACAAGGATTACTTTTGTTTTTAGGTGGAGGGGTGGAGGGAAGACCTAGTTGAGTTGGTTTTAACATGGATACATGGACTCAGCCACCTACTATTGTGGTTTATTCTAGTTCTGTCATTTAAAGAGAAAAAATCAGAGTTTCTCTGTATCAGAGGGGACTATAATATTCAGGAGAGGCTGAAGGAGGAGGTTTGAAGATGAAGCTTTGTCAGTGGGCTGGGTGAGGGCCCTGGTGCTGTGGGTTTGGAAGGTGCTTTCTCGGGGTGTGAGCTTGAGCTTGTTTTGGGCAAGCATTGTTCTGAGCACCTCTTATCCTGCCTCCAGAGAGTCCCCTGGTCTCACAGCAGTGAAGGCTCAGAGGAGGAAAATGCATGCATTTGTTAACTGTTGGTCTGGATTTCTTGGCAGCCCTGACTATCTGAGATCGGCCGAGATGACTGAGGTGATGATGAACACCCCATCCATGGAGGAGATTGGCCTCAACCCCCGGAAGGATGGCCTTTCCTATCAGGTAAGTTAAGTACTCTGATTGCTGAGAGTATGGTGGCTTTTGCTGGTGCTGAGAGTGTTACAGAGCTGGGGACTTCTGAGACACTGAGACAGCAAGACGACCCCCTCTTCAAACCCAGACTCTTGCAATCAAGTCAGAAAGATTTTAGACATGTTGCTTAGAGTAATGGGGTGCAAGGGGCTATGCTACAGGAATGAACCACATGCCTAATGAGTTTACTGAAGGGATAGGGAAGGGGAAAGGGAGGAGAGAGTGGGTCCTCTTAGAGAGGAGAAAGACAATGTGCCTCTCCTGCACTCCAGTTTTATTGGGGATCCCAAAGAAGTTTCCAGAGGGTCCCACTCAAGTCTACCTCTTGACTTTTGACTGACAGAAGGGTGACATCAGACTTTCGAGTCCCCACTGTCATGGCAACTCTAGGTCACCTTGGCCCATGCTGACCAGTTCTAATTGGATTCTTAACCATGCATTCTTACAGATTTTATGGTTAGGTGGAACAACCCTTATCTCCCAGAGTTTCAGGATCTGGTCACAAAAATCTCCTGAGTCCCTCTTGTCAACATTATCTTGGGCCTGCATTTATTTTGCGGGTAGTTTGCTGAGGAATGTGACATATCCTGTTCACTAAGGCTGGGCAAGGCTGCAGTAAATTGCCTATTGGAAAAGAAATCTTGGGGGGGGTCAGCACAGTAGGCCCATTTGATAGAATTATTCTCTTAACCTCGTGTTCCCATCATCCTCATCTGTCTGTTCTCTAACAGATGCAGATTTGGTTTTGTGTTCCAAAGCCACCTGTAAGAGTTGTGTGACCTTAGCACAGTCCCCTAATGCCAGGAAACCTTAATTTCTTCATCTGTAAAATGGGATAACAATAGTCTTCACCTCATAAGATTGTGGTGATAAGTCAGCATGGTGAGATGATGGGCTTAAGGCATTCATAGTGCCTGGGACACATAGGGTCCAGCAGACATTAGGCACTGTTTCCAACTAGCCATCCTGGCTCTGTGAACTTGCCCATTCACAGCAGGAAGGGTGGAAGTTCAGACCAGAACTTTCCTTCCTAGCTAGCCCTTGGGCAGGAGAAATGTGCTTGGGAGGGATGGTCTGGAGAGGAAAACAGCTGTCACACACTGTGTGCCTCTTTAGGTTGATGATTGACCAGCTGACTCAGAATTAACGTTGGAGCTGTTTAGAGTTAAAGTTGTCTCAGGGCTGCTGTTGCTGGAAACTAGCTTAGAGATCATCCCCTCTGGTGGATCCAAAATGCATAAGGATGAAAAGCAACCAAAGTGACACCTTCTCTCTCTTACCCCCGGGGCTCTTACCTGGCTGGTGACAGAGTACTTGTTACCTCTGGAGCAAATTGATTTTGGATTGGCAAGGAGAGTCCCTGGGTTGCTAAATTTGGGGGAGAAAAGAGTTCTGTTTGTAAGGGAAGACTGTGAGGCTAGGGGAGTATATAGAGTAGCTGGTCCAGGAAAGACAAATGGGGTGCGAGGGGCCGTGCTGCAGGAATGAGCCACATGCCTGCTGTGGGCCAAGCATTGTACACACATTGCCTTGCTCTGCCATA
>CM053411.1:59977712-60126296 GCA_028644305.1 Xerus rutilus | reverse complement strand
TTTTTTTTTTCCTACATCCCAGACAAAAAGGGGCACTTTGAGCTAGGAGGTCTTATCAGAAGTCGTTTCTTTTTGGAACAGGGACGATTCTTCATTCCCTGCCAGTTCCTGCAGGCAAGCAGCATGCCAGGCTGGCCTACTGCCTCAGCCCTACCTGTCATGTGCTTGGCAAGTCCAACTCAGAGTCCTTTTTTCCACTGCCTTCCCCACCCCATCAAATTGCAGTTGCAACCTCTCATTTTTCTGCTGCCTAGATGATTAAAAAGCATGACTTAGTGGAAAAATGTTGACCTCCTTGGGGTCAGCCTCTTAAGCAGCTGTTGGAGATAAGATTGTGCTGGAAAAAGACTCAGCAACCCTTTGCACGGCTTTCTGTCTGTTTGCAAGGAAACCATAACACGGTTTGGTCCTGAGTGCTTTCTGTTTATTTTTGGAGAGAGCTACAACTTTGAGGGGCACAAATTGGTATAATCTGATAATAAAATAAAATCTGATGGAAGGGTTAGAGTAATTATTACAGTGATTTAAAATATATAACTAGCCAACTTTGTCTCTGCCCCCCCAAATTTTTAATGGCTCCTGCTCTGAGCAATTCAGGGAGCAAAGGTCTTTGGCAACTAAGCAGTATCAGAAGTTCAATGCTCAGACTTCCCCCAAGGACTTAAAAGACTTAATTGTGGAGCTCCTAGTATGAAAAGCATTGTTTGGAGCTATTTTAATTACTGTGTTAGTATTACTGCCTCTTGCTTGGAGATTGGATACTTACTATAGTCCTGTTGGAACTGCTCCAAAAAAGACATTATAATTTGAATTTTGCCGATGTCCTCAAAGCATTTTGTAGTCTTTGTCAAAAACTTGTACCCACATAGTGAGATGAAAAGGTCACTTCACTTCTCAAAAGGAGGAACTGAGGTGAGGGGTTGAGAGGACTTGAAATGCAATGGATGGCCAGGTGCAGTGGCACATGCCTGTAATCCCAGCACTTAGGGAGGCTGAGACAGGAGAATTGCAAGTTCAAAGCCAGCCTCAGCAATGGCGAGGTGCTAAGCAACTCAGTGAGACCCTGTCTCTACATAAAACACAAAATAGGGCTGGGGATGTGACTCAGTGGTCAAGTACCCCTGAGTTCAGTCCCTGGTACCAAAAGTAATAATAATAATAATAATAATAATAATAATAATAATAATAATACAATGGATATCAAGGACACAGTGAGGATCTAGGTCCTGTGGTTTGTGCCAGTGTTCACTTAAGCCAGTGTCCTCAAGTGAACACATCACTGAAGTCCTATAGATGTTTAGGTCCCAGAGCAGCCACTTTCTAGGGACTTTGCCTTGTGCAAATCACATGCCCTCTGTGTTCTTCAGTTTCCTTGTCTATAAAATAGGGATCACAGCACTTCATAGAATAATTGTGAGGATTGAGATTCTGCTCAGCACAAAGCTCATCCATCATCATTAACATTATTTTAGCCTTCCTCCCCCTTATTTTAGGTAAAAACCTATTTCCAGCTTGTAATGAAATCACATGCTTTCCACACTCAAAAGTCCTCTGGCTCCTGCTGGCCTGGCCCTGGCTCTTGTCCTTTTTGCGCTGCCTCAGCTTGGGTGATCATAATTAGAATCGAGTTTTCATGTCTCCCAGTCTTGTCACTGGAGGCCCAGCCCTGGGCGTGGGGTCAGAGGGTAGAGACAGGGCAAAGGGGCTGTGTAGGGCCAGGTAGTCATCTCTTGATATCTCACAGCTCTGCCTCAGGTTCTGGAAGATGAGGACAAGTGTCCAGACTGAGAAGCCCATCTTTTGGACCCTGCTGGTGACCAGGCTGGGGCGTCCAGCAGCTGACTGGGCAGTGGACACACAGAGTCCTGCTCACCTTTCCCAGTCAGTTTCCCATCTGGGCAAAGGGGATGTTGACCTAGTGACATGCTAGTTCATTTCCCAAAAGGCACAGGCATAGGAAAAAAAGCAGATCAAGTTTGGAATCCTGACTCTGCCGTGTAACCCTCAGAGTCCCAGGGTCTTGCTGCTCCAGGGGTGGCCGTGAGTTCTCAGCAAGGGGATGTCTGAAAGCCCTTTGTGTGCTTTCCATTCATTTGGGGTGCCCTGGCTCATGCCCAAAGCTCAAGCTTGGAAGATACCTATGTCCTCACCCCCAGGTGGGGCTCAACTCCCCAGGAAAAGGGACAAAGCGCCCAAATAGCCCACCTGATCCACTCCCTGCTCCGCACCTGCCATCCTTTGTGCACAGTGCAGTCCAAGGGTGGAGCTTTAGAGTTGGCCAGGCAGAAGGAAAAGCCCAGAATGGGGGTCAGCTTCCCTGGGCCTCCTTTGACCCACCTAGGCCCAGCCCCTCCTCTGGCTTGTTTTCTTTCTGGCTGCTATTACGATACTTTTTTATGAGCCTTGTTAAGTCTTTAATGATGCCTGGCTGTGCAGCTGGCTTAAGTCTTAATCCGCAGCAATAGGCCTTTATTGGATAAATGGTTAATAATCACTGGTCTGCAGGGATTGGAGAGGCTTCTTGAGGCCCCTGATTCCCAGAAGCCCGATGTGGCCTGTGACATGGTCAGAGTGTGACTTGTCTGGGAAAGCACGGCTTGGAGTTGGGGTGCAGTAAGACTGTACACCCTTGGAGCACCATGGGAGATGGAGTTGGGAGGGCCTGCATATTTCTACCTCAGGCTGCCATGGGCCTGTTTCCATCCAGCAGGAGCAAGCAAACTGCCACAATCTCTTCCACTGTGTTCTCCATCCACTGCACTTGTTCTTTTACCATGAACAAGCTGTGTGGCCTTGAGGGAATCTCTTGATCCCTCTGGGCCTGGGTTTCCTCAGCTATGATATGGAGAGGTGAAAAGAAATGGCCTTGAAGGTGCCAAGTGTCTCTGATTTGGTGAGCCCCATTTCCCAGACCAGGACTTCTCTCTCCAGCTCTCAGGTGTGTCACTGAGGGCTGTGAATAGCAATGGACCAGCAGCCCAGTGGATTAAGTACTTAAGCTGCTAGACAAAGAATTGGGTCAGGTGTAGTTACAGGGCAGTGTGTGCAAAGGGATCCACAGAGCCAGAGTGGCCCTTGATTTTATAGCCTGGCTTGGGGTTTCTGCAGTTCTGGGCAGGGCACACAGTAGGCATTAACAAATGCAGCCTTGCTGATGGAATTCTGGGATGAGAAGTGGACTCTCTCAGGTGTAGAGCCTGTGAGAAGCCAGGAGTTGTTCACAGGTGCAGAAGGCGGGGCCTTGGATTTTGTTTCCAGTAGGCTTGTGACTGGGGACCCTGCCTTTATCCGGATTTGGCTTTGACTTTATAATAGCAATGAGATCAGGACCCATCTACTTGAGGGGCAGGGCAGTATTGAGACTTGGGTGTCAAGCAGACCTGGGTTTGAGTATCATTCATTTTCAGACTGTATGGTCTTAGTCTTAGTGTATGGTCTTACTTGCCCAAGCCTGGGATTCTTTAAGATAGCATGAGTAACGCCCATTTTTAACTGTGTTGGTTTAAAACTACACATGTAAAGAACTGTCTGCTTCTACTGGGTGCTTCTAACAATTCTGGCAGGAGCTTAATGTGTAGGTACTTGCATGCTTTGCATTGCAGGTATAAAATAGTTCCTGCAAAGAAAGACATGGCTTACTATAGTGACATGATTTCTTTGGGGGAAAAAAAAAAGAATTCAGTTAGAGATTCAGCACCCCTGCCTCCAAATTTACAGCTTCAGGACTAAAACAAAGTCTGGCTGAGGGACAGTTTCCCTCAAAACTTATTTCCCTTGCTCCAGCATTGTGTCCGTGTCCCGCAGGCATAGCACAGTCCCTGGCAGAGGGCCAGCGCTCAGCGTGCCGTGTGTGAAAGGAAGGAACTGAATTTCTCTTTTCAAATATGTATGTGACCAGGTGCCTGCTCTGCTTGTATTTCAGATTTTCCCCGACCCGTCAGATTTCGACCGCTGCTGCAAACTGAAGGACCGCCTGCCCTCCATAGTGGTGGAACCCACTGAGGGGGAGGTGGAGAGCGGGGAGCTCCGGTGGCCCCCAGAGGAGTTCTTGGTTCAGGAGGATGAGCAGGACAACTGCGAAGAGACCACGAAAGAGAACAAGGAGCAGTAGGGTCCTGGTGGGTGCCCTGGGTCATGCCAGCCAGCATCTGTTCCTGAACTGTGTTTTTCCCATCCGGGTGGAAGAAGAGAGTGAGCCACAATCATTCTGAAAATGTCAAACAAGGCTTCCGTTTGGCACCTGCAAATCACCAAATTGGTTTTCTTTTCTTTTCTTGTCCTTTTTTTTTTTTTTTTTTTTTTAAATTTGTTGAGCAGTGGAGCCCTCTGACAACTGCAAGGTCTTCTGCGGAAAGGAAGCTGCAGAGAGCAGGGGGCGGGGGTGTGGGGAAGGGGTGCTGCTTCTGAGATTAGTATCTGAACTCCAGCAGCTAGAGGCGGTGGGGGTCCAGTGGGGTGAGGGGGATGGGCAAGCCAGCAAGGAACCTTTGGGGTAAGAAAGCAAACACCAGACAAAGCGAAAGATACAGGTTTTTACGAAAGCATTGAGCAGAGAACTGCACCCAGGAAGTGCTCAGCGGATTTGCCCTGGCTGCTGGGGCATCAGCAAAACCAAGTCTTCATCTCACTCTGCTCCGTCTTGCCTACTGCCCTTTTATTTCAAGAGTGTTGGTCTATGACTGAGAGGAGAGGACAGGGAGCAGGAGAAAGAGGCTGCTTGCAGGGCCAGCCTAGAGGGATGTGCAGGAAAGGAAGCCTGTGCTTCCCTGGATTCTGCCCCCAGCTGCAGCTTGCTCTCAGATCCAGGTGGATCCTTTTTGCCTGCCAGCACTTTGCAAAGTGGCAAGAGCACTTCCTGCCCTTGCTGGAGGCCCCAAGGCTGATGCCTGGGCAAGAAGGTCCCTCCTTTCACTGCCCCCTCCCAAGACTTGCCCATGGAGCAGGGGCACAGAGGCAGCAGAGCAGGCGGCTCCCAGCCTGCCCTTTCTTCTCCTCCCACCACCGTCCAGGCTGTGGATTGCAGCCTGCCCACCTAGCAGCCTCTCTCCTGTGGGTTCTTTGCCTGTTTTCTTGTGAGAGCAGAAGGAGAGCATGTTTCTTGGTAGATGGGGAGCTTCATGCAGGTCCCTGGGACTGACAAAGCCTGAGATTACTACACAGGGGTACCAAGGCTCCTGAGGAATAACAGAGGGATCCAGGCTGAGATCAGAGTTATCATGAAGTCCTTGCTTCTCCCTATGTAGTTCCTGGAAACAGGTGGGAGGAAGGCATGGGGGTGGAGAACTCTGTGTCCCTGTGGAAGATGGCTTTTCATCCCTGTCCTCCTCCCACCTGTTTCCGGCAAGGGCAGCGATTGCATGAAGAAATCAGCTTCCGGACTTAGAGCTTCTCATCATAGCTCAAAACCTCCTGGAGCAGCAGGTTGCAGGACAGACTCCTTCACCATCTCTATTTCCGAGCAGGACTATGCAGCCAGAAGGTGGACTCAGAACCTTTCTTGGGTTGTGCTCAACCAACCAAGGCATCCACAGTGTCCCCTCAGGTCTCTGGACAGTCCAGGTTTTCCCCTGGTTTTGGACTTGTGTGTCTAGCTGTATTTAATACCTCAAGGTCAGTGTGGCTCTGAGGCACATTGGAGTGGGGGGATGGGGGTGTGCTACTGACCAGGCAGTCTGCAGGATTTGGTTCTGGGAAACCAGTGGTCACCCCCCCCCCCCCGTCTCCTCCCCTGTCCCTCTGTCGTCTGCCTGTGATACACACACCGATGGCAATAACTTCTTCCAGCTCCTCGCAGAAGTGGGAGAGGCCTGCAGCCTGCGCTTCGAGGGGCTTCTCTCTTGTGTTGCCTCTGTCCTTCTGTTTTGGCTACAGAGACTTGTTCCCCCTTCTCCTTGTCCCCTCTCATCTCTTGCCTCCCTTTGTGGATGAGGGTTTTGCCTTTTAAATTCCTGTGTATTGGTGTCTCCCTCTGTCTCATCCACCACCCTGGATCCTCTGTCCCGGTCTTGCTGTGTGATGGGAACGTGCTTGTAAACTGCGTATCAAATCGACTTTGTGTATATGTACGTTTATGGGGGTGGTTTATTCCTTTTGCTGGTCACTAGACCACTCTGTACGACCCTGTGTGGTCTGAGCAGGCCAGGGGCTGACACCTAGAGTCAGGCCCCTCAGCAGTTGAGCCTGCTGGGGGGACCCAGCTGCTCATGGACAAGTGGCTGAGCTCCTGTCTGGCCTCCTCTTTTTTTTTTTTTTTTTTTAGTAATGTGTGTATTTCTAACTGATCGTATTGAAAAAAACAATCCTAGTATTTCAGTAAAACGCCTGTTGTGAGATGAACCTCCTGTAACTTTTATCTGTTCTTTTTTGAGGCTCAGGGAGAAACTAGCATTTTTTTTTTTCCAAACTACTTTTTGTCACTGTGACAGTTGTAAATAAAGTTTAAAATGCTTTCCACTCTCGTCTGGTTCCCTTCTTTCTTCCTGCTGCATCGGAATGGAGTCAGCTTAGGAGCTAGGTGAACATGCGCAGAAGGCCTGGGTGGGGTGGTCCCAAGTGTGGTGCCTCATGGGTCTCACATGAGCCCAGCCATGGCTTTTCATCTCTGGCTGAATGAAAGCAGCCTTTCTTTTCTTCTGTGTCACCGGTTCTCAATTCTGGATGCACATCAGAATCACTAGGAGAATTTTAAAAGCAAATGCTGTGGCCTTACTGCTCAGAGCTTGGATTTCAATGGTCTGGGGTTAGGGCTAAGCATTACTGTTTTCTGGAATCACCTGGAGAGATTTTAACCTGCAGCTATGGTTTGAACTATTCTTCTTAAGGAGGAGAAACCCAAGATTATCATCCTAAAATTTTCACAAAGGCAGACGGGGTTGCGGGCAGGTAGCTGTTGTGCACAGACGAAGAGAGCTGAAGCAGTCATTCAAACCATTCATCAAGGGCTCACTGCTTTTCAAGTGAGAGACAGAGCTAGGGGGGAGCACCTTAGCTGGTCCTGGCTCTTGTGGCACCATATGAGTGTCAAATTGAAATAAGCATGGTAAGCGGAAGAAAGAAAAATCCCCGGTACTCTGAAAGTGAACCTTAGTTGAGAAGGTCAGGAAGGGCTTCAGGAGAGTTTAACGAGGAGGAGTTAGCAAGGTGAGCAGGTAGTGAGCAGCAGAGAGGAGAGGAGTTTGGAGTGCATGGAGAGGATGCTTCTGGCAGGGAGAACAGCTTGGAGTGAACTTGACCTATGTGGATGGGAAAATCATAGGAAGCCTTAGGCTGGGCGATGAGTTTGGATTGCATTCAAAGTGCAAGGCCCAGCATGATATGATTTGCACTTTTACACAAAGTGGTTCAATAGAGATGGGATGGGAGAGGACAGATGAGAAGCTCAAAGACCAGGAAGGGGTCTTCATGAAGGTCAGAGTGAGAGAAGGTGGTGCTGTAGAAGGAATTGTGGACATTTTTCTAACTCAACCTGGATATTTTTGCCTGCACTTAGCCCTCATCTGGGCTCCCAGCCCTGGTGAGCATAGATAGTCAAATGATTTGTGCTGTGAGTGTCTCCCAATATTAATAGAATAATAATCCATATTAACATTGGCCTTCATGAGGCCACTAGATCTATGGATCTGCTGCCCTGAGAATAACTTAGAGCATTTGTCCATCCTCATATTGAAATATTCCTTTATTTCTCTCCAACAACCTAAGGATAGAGTTTATCAGTGTAGACTTCTTGAACACAGCCCCTCATAAATCTGTCCTTAGTTGTAGATAACATCATCTATGTTGAAAATTCTATGAAACTACCAAAAAAAAAAAACAACCAAAAAACAAATAAAAGCTATAAGAACTGACATGGGAGGTTAGGTTGGTCAAAAGATCTGAGTTCAATACATAAAACTGTATATCTATATACCAGTAATGAACAACTGGAAATTTAAATTTAAAATAGCATTTACATTAGCATCAAAACTATAAACTACTTAGGAATAAACCTAACAAAAGATATACAAAACCTGAGCAGGCCAGGGACTGACAGCTAAAGTCAGGTTAACAAAAACTACAAAACACTGCTGAGAGAAATTAAAGAAGACATTCATAAGTGAGAGATATACCATGTTCATTGATGTTGTTAAAATGTAACTTCTTTTTCAATTGATCTCTAGACTCAACACAACAAAAATCTCAGCAAGATTTTTTGGTAGAACTGACAATTTGATTCTGAAATTCATAGGGAAACACAAAGGATCTGGAATAGGCAAAACAACTTTGAAGGAGAAAAATGAAGTGAGAGGACTTGCAATTCATGGTTTCAAAACTTATCACACAGCTATGTCAAAACAGTGTACTATTGGCATTAGAAGAAATCAATGCAACAGAGTCCAGAAATAAACTGACACATATACGGTCAATTGGGTTTTTGTTTGTTTGTTTTGTAGTACTACAGATTGAGCCCAGGGACACTTTACCACTGAGCTACATCCCAGGCCATTTTACTTTTTATTTTGAGACAGGTTTTCACTAAGTTGCCCAGGCTGACCTCAAACTACTTTCCTGCCTCAACCTCCTGTGTTGCTAGGATTATGGGTGTGCACCCCACACTCAGCTCAATCTGTTCTTGACAAAGGTGCCAAGGCAACTCCGTGGAGAAACAATAATCTTTTCAACAAATGGTGTGGAAAAATTGGACATCCATAGGCAAAGAGCCCCTTGGGAGGGAAACATGAGTCTTCATTTCTGTCTCCCACTCTCTCCATGTAACCTTTTTTTTATTTATTTTCATACCAGAAATTGAACTCAGGGGCACTTGACCACTGAGCCACATCCCCAGCCCTATTTTGTGTTTTATGTAGAGACAGGGTCTCACTGAGTTGCTTAGTGCCTCACTGTTGCTGAGGCTGGCTTTGAACTTGCAATTCTCTTGTCTCGGCCTCCCAAAGTGCTAGGATTACAGGCGTGTGCCACCGTGCCTGGCTCCATGTAACCTTTTAAACAGAATAATGATTCATTTGAGAAAAATTCCTTTATCATTTTTACGCTTGGCCAATGTTTTCACTAGTGTCCCAGTGACACTTATTTTGGAATTCTGACCTCTAGAACTATAATACATTTGTTTTATTTTAAGCCACTAATTTTGTGACCATTTGTTACAGCCACAATAGGAAACAAGCTCAACTGTGGTCATCGTAACTGTGGTGATAGAAGGCCTCAGAGAGCAGTGTGGTGATGAATGAAATGGGGCTGAGTCTACTCTCCAGCAGTCAAGGTTCATGCCTTCCTTAGGTTCAGGGAATTATGGGTGTCAGCAAGCAAAGGCATCTGTCAGATGGATGGGCAACACTTCCCAAGACTGGATAACTTTGTTCTTCTAATTAGTTATACATGACAGTAGAGTGCATTTTGACACATCATACATAAATGGAGTTTAACTTCTCATTCTTCTGGTAGTACATGATGTAGAGTTAAACAGGAGTAATCATATATGCACATAGGGTAATAATGTCTAATTCGTTGTACTATCATTTCTACCCCTGTACCCTCTCCCCTCCCTTTACTTCCCTCTGTCTAATCCAAAGTACCTCTATTTCCCCCCCAACCCCGCCTTTATTATGAATTAGCATCTGCATATCAGAGAAAACATTTGGCCTTTGGTTTTGGGGGATTGGCTTATTTCACTTAGCATAATATTCTCCAGTTCCATCCATTAACCAGCAAATGCCATAATTTCATTCTTCTTTAAGGCTGAGTAATATTCCATTGTGTATATATACCACAATTTCTTTATCCATTTATCTGTTCAAGAGCATTTAGGTTGGTTCCATAGTTTAGCTGTTGTGAATTAAACTGCTATAAACATTGATGTGGCTGTGTCACTGTAGTATGCTGATTTTAAGTCCTTTGGGTATAAACCTAGGAGTGGGATGACTGGGTCAAATGGTGGTTCCATTCCAAGTTTTCTGAGGAATCTCCATACTACTTTCCAGAGTAGTAGCACCAATTTGCAGTCCCACCAGCAATGTCTGAATGTACCTTTTTGCCCACATCCCCATCAACATTTATTGTTGTTTGTATTCTTGATAATTGCCATTCTGACTGGAGTAAGATGGAATCTCAGTGTAGTTTTGATTTGCATTTCTCTAATGATTAGAGATGATGAACATTTTTATATATTTATTAATCAATTATATTTCTTCTTCTGTGACATGTCTGTTCAGTTCCTTAGCCCATTTATTGATTGGGTTATTTGTTTTTGGTGTTACGTTTTTTGAGTTCTTTATATACCCTGGAGATTAAGGCTCTATCTGAGGTGTGTATCGTAAAGATTTCCTCCCATTCTGTGGGCTCTCTTTTCACATTATTGACTGTTTCCTTTGCTGAGAAGAAGCTTTTTAGTTTGATTCTGTCCTATTTATTGATTCTTGATTTTATTTCCCACACTTTAGGAGTCTTGTTCAGGAAGTCAGTTCCTAAGCTGACATGGTGAAGATTTGGGCCTACTTTTTCTTCTATTAGGCTCAGAGTCTCTGTTCTAATACCTAAGTTGTTAATCCACTTTGAGTTGATTTTTGTGCATGGTGAGAGATAGGGGTTTAATTTCATTTTGCTAGATATGGATGTGCAGTTTTCGTAGCACCGGTTTGTTGAAGAGGCTATCTTTCTTCCAATGTATGTTTTTAGCGCCTTTGTCTAGGACTGGATAATTTTGAGGTTATAAAGTCCTTTCTCTGGGATCTTGAGAACTGGATGTGTTCATCAGTATAGTCTTTGAGTCAGAATATTCATCAGACTTCTCCTTTCTCTCTGTCTACCTGGATAAAAGTCCTACTTTGAAATGTAGTTCATTTGTATGTTTTCTTTGCCATTTCAGTCAGAAAAACATAAATTCAATCTTTTCTCTCTTTTTTTTTTTTTTTTTTTGGTACTGGAGATTGAACTCAGGAGTACTCAAACACTGAGCCACATCCCCAGCCCTATTTTGTGTTTTATGTAGAGACAGGGTCTCACTGAGTTGCTTAGCACCTCACCATTGCTGAGGCTGGCTTTGAACTCGCGATCCTCCTGTCTCAGCCTCCCTAAGTGCTGGGATTACAGGCGTGCGCCACCATGCCTGGCTCACTCTTTTCTACTACTGGCTGCCATTTACTGAGTGATCTTTTCCTTCCATTTCTTCTCATTCTTGCCACACTTCTGCAAATTGTGAGTTTTCATGTATATAAAAATCCCATTATGATAATAAATCAATTATTTGCATTTTGGTTTCCTTCCAGTCACTGTCCCTCCTACTAACCAGACAGTATAATTTTTTCCCCATGAAGTGGGCATTTTTAATGTTATTTTACAGACAAGGAAGTTGAGGTTGGAGGGCTTCATAGTATGCTGAATTTGGAACCCAAAAGAGCAGGGTTAGAATGAATGGTGTGCTGGTAAATGTGTAATAGCCAACTCTCTGAGGGCATTCTTTGCCCATTTCCATGGTGTAAATGCTTCTGCCATGCCTGATTTTATGATACTGAAGTGGTATGGGAGCTGAAATAAGCCTGCTCAATATGTCTCGATCTCCGATCCTCCCCTTCCAAGCTGTAAGAACATGGGCTCGGTTTTCTTTTCTGTCAAATGAGCATATATCAAAAGCCAGGGCATTGCCTAGGTCAGTGGGCCTCTATAAACTCTAGTGCCCTTCCTTTATTCAAACAGAGAAATAGCTCCAGAAATTTATCTGGCACGTATTTTTCAAACTGAATCATGACTCATTATTGGGTTGTGAAATCAATTTATTTGCAGGTTGCAACCAGAGTTTTCTTTTTAAAAAAAGAGACCAAATAGAAAATACTAGAATAGAAAATGAAAGGTCAGAGTGCAGCAGATAGAGAAAGAATAAATGCTTTTCCCTATATTTTTGTTTTGTTTTGTTTTATTCCTCCATGTGGATGAATATGTGTACTGGGTCACACACACACAAAAACATTTTTTTCCCAGTGGCTCATGATCAAAAGACAGCCTGGCAAAGAGCCAGCCTGGCAAATGTGGCTTTCCAGGAAGATGTGCTTTTACTTAGTAGAGTTGTGGGTGGGAGAGAAGCAACTATGAAAAATACTTTGATAGCCCTCTCTGCAGAGGAAATGCAGCCGGGCAACCAAGGGTGGAGCCTGACTGGCCAGTGTATAGGGGACAAGCCTGGGAAGGCCACTATGCCTTTGGTCTTCTGCAAGGCCAAGATTAGGCTCTGGGCACCAACTGCCACCTGAGCCGTGGAGAAGAGAGGGAGGCTCACATGAGGAAGGAGGAAGAGGCTGCACAGGCCCCCTCACTGCACACCTGCTAGGCTGAGCCCTCCGCAGCAGCTCCCAGGCAATCAGCAGTAGCACCATCAGATAAAAATAACCCTGTCACAGATCTAGGGCTGGGGTCATGTCACTTGCTGTGCTAGGCCTTCATTTCCTGATTGCTAATTAGAGGGCAGTTTTCCTGTTCAGGGTCATCTGAGCTAGGGCCAGAAATAAAGTCACTTGTTGGCAGGGTCTCTGCTCCCCTGTTCTCTTGTTCAGGGTGATATTGAAAAATCACTTATGCCAAGACCTTGAGGTCCTGCTGCACCCCTCTCCAGGATGGACTGAGCCTCACAGAAAGCTCAATAGTTTCTACCCAGAGGATTCGCTCACACAGCAGTTGCTTAGGGCATTGTGAGGAAACAGGGCCTTCCCAGCAGCCCTCCAAGCCTCTCCTTTAGCCAAAGCGGGCTCTGACTCTGACCCTGCTGACTCAAGCACACCTCTGGCTACTCCCCAAGGACCTCTCTTCAGACCATGGAGACAAACTCCTGTCCTGTCAGTGCCCAAGCTCTGCACACTAGTGAACGGTGTGGGAGGCGAGGTCATGACAAATGTCACTTTACAACAAGACCTATTGAGAATCAGCAGGTGACTGAGAAATAGAGTCTACTATTTGCTTCTGATCTCAACAAGCTCTGACTAATAATCCAGTTCAAGCCTGATTCTTAGCCTAGCTTTCCTGTCCTAGGAGTACCCACATCCAGCAAGGACTAACAGTGTTCACAGGGACACTGAACTCTAGTTTTCAAAGCACATTTCTTACCTTTCACTCCCTCATAGGCATATCTTAGAGTCCATAGATCTCAGAGGTGCATGTGAAATTGGAAGAAACACAAATGACATCTGTATTTTCACACGCTACCAAGTAAAATTTAACATTTCCTGTTATTAGGAGTGTAGGAAACAAAACAACAAAACAGTAGTGTCAGCAGAACCTGCCATTTGTCACCAGTAGAAATCACGAGCATTTTCGTTTTCACAGTACACTTGCTGCAGGTATCGTGAGGTATCATTTGTAGCCATGGCTACCTCAATATACACCTGCTGCTGGAACTCACTGAGCAAAGCTTTAATAAAGAGGGATGTTTATGAGTTTTTCACAAATAAGTGCCTTTTTAACAAAGTTTTGATAGCCGTGTCTTAGCATAATTGACTTCCTTTGCAACCCTCTGTGTCTTATTTACAGCATTATTCTGGGAAGGGGATTACAGCTTCTTTAAGCTGACAAAAAGAGCCAGAGCACTAAAAGATTAAGAAAGGAGTTAGCACTGTGGCCCCAAGCAGAACTTCCGTAATGTGCAAAGGTGAGGACCAGGACCGGCCCACACCCCAAAGACCTCAAAGCTCATCAGGAATACCCATAAGTAAATAAACAGTTGCCCACTGACCTGATGGTGGTGTGCAGGTGATGATGGCAGAACAGAGGACAGACTGTGGAAAGTCTATGAGGGCTGGCGGAATCTGGAGTGCCAAGAAGTAAGTGTCCATTGCCTCAGTTCAGGCTGTGGATGCCTGGACCACTTGCAGTTGGGGAGGAGCAGACCCAATAGCTTACCAGCTCCTCCTTCACTACTCACTCTATGGCCTGGGTGGGAGCAGCTGCTTCGGGTGCCTGTGTTGTTTCCTCCCCAGCACTACAGACACCACCCAGAGCCCCGGCCGGGGAACAGGGTGATGAACTATCCCCATTTATCTTGGCCTGAGAGATTTCCTGGGACACAGAACTTGCTAAAACCAGGACAAGCTGGACCAGTAGAGCTGGTCACCCTTCTTGGAAGCCAGACTCCACCTTCCATCTAGGATTAATTCGACTGCCTGGAATTTGGGTCAAGTTATTCCTTACTGTCTGTCTGGATCTCTCTCTCTCCCTCTCCCTCCCTGTACCCAAGTTTTGCTTTAGCTCCCAGGCTTGCCAATATCTGTCAAATGCTTTGACTACTTGTCTTTCCCCTAGGGGCCTGTGGAGCTCTACTCATTCTTTGTTTATAATTGAGATATAATTTACATAAAGTGCTCAATTCCCAGGTGACTAACTCAGCCAATATGTATATACCCATGAAACCACCACCCAGGTCAAGATGCAGAATGTTCTCCCACCCCAGAAACCTCCCTAGCACCTTGGCAGTCAGCTATGCCTCTGAGGGGTAACCATTCCTCTGATCCCATCTCCATAGCTGAGTCTGACGTTCATGTCAATGGAAGTAGGCCATTTGTGACCTTCGGGACCATATCCACTGTAGGCTGTGAACTATCCCACTTTAGCAGGATCAAGAAGCAGTAAAGGGGTGAAGAAAATGGGGAAACAAAGGATGTCTTGGTTGGGGAAAATACATGGTCTCATTTTCAAGTGAGTATACTGCGATTAAGACAGAGACAGTTCACTTAATCACTCTCTAACTTGATTGGATGCAGGGACACACCACCAGCTGGGCAGGCAGAATTGAGATTAGAACGCAGAATCCCAGGGGCAACCTCCTTCCTATTAGTCCCCAAGTGCCCTCTGAGTGAAAGCCAGAGCTGGTTTTTGCTAGGTAGGAGGTTTTTGCCTGGGGAAGACTGAGAGGGTGCCCTCTGTTTCCTCTGCCTCATCCCTGCCAAATGCCCCTCGCACCTGTGACAGGTTACAGAAGGGTGGTTCTCAACCTCAACTGCGCATCAAAATTGCTGGGAAGCTTTAAGACCATCCCAGTGGCCAGGCCTCATCCCAGACCAATGAAACCTCCACCTCTGGGTGTGAGACCCAGGCCTTGGTACTTCTAAAACTTCTCAGGTGATAACAGAATTCCCAGCCAAGTTTGGAAAGAGAAGCACGTCTCAAACTTCACAGTGCCTGTGAATCTTCCGGGCCTCTTGTTAAAATGCAGATTTTGTTTCAGCAGGTCTGGGTGAAGTCTGAAATTCTATATTTCTATCAAACTGCCAAGTGATGCTGATGGTACTGATTCGCAAACCACACTCTGAGCAGCAAAAATCTAGAAAACCATTCTGTACTTTTCCTTCTGCTTCCCAGTTCTTCATATTAATATATTTTGCAATAATTTATCATTCAGTGTCTCTTAAATGTAAGGCTCTCACCCACTCAAATAATTACCTATTTACCTGCCTTGCCAGAAAGGATACAATGATCTATCATTTGCTTTCTATGTGCCAAATATTGTCAACAACTCTGAAGGGTTAGAGCCTCTATTTTAATAACATTGAACAGTAGCTCAGGGTTCCATGATGTTCGTGGTATTTCTAACCCCAAATTTCCCCAGGCTCTTTTGACTAAATCATTTACCTATCCTTACTCAACTTTTTTTGTACAATTTTAAGTATCAAGGTTTTGGAGCTAATTAAAATTTTAGTTTAGAGGTCATGCCCCATATAATGTTTAGTACAAACTTAACTAGAAACAGGTCCTTTCATTTTTCTAATCTCTGCTTCATATCACTTGTTCATGTCTGATTTCCCTAATTGCTCGCCCTACCCAGTCCAGTCTTCACCAACTCTTCCTGCCCCAATGTCCCTTCCATCCTTCACCACTGTTTCTTCCCTGCCCACTTTGCACTGCCACCATACACCAAGACTATAGAGGAGAGGGTGCTCAGGAAGCAGGGTAGAGAGAGGAGTCCAGGTAGAACATGAAAGCTCCTGAAAGGACCACGCCAGGCTTCTTCATCCTTTACCAGCTCCAGGAGTGAAACTTGGGCATATCATGCTAGCCTGGGCTTCCCCTAGAAGTCTTGTGTGTTGCTATTCCCAAATGCCACCAAAGAGAATTTTCCCACAGAGATGAAGGCTATGTCTCAGCAGAGCTGTGATGGTTAGCTTTATGTGTCAACTTAACTGGATTAGAGGATGCCCAGATAGCTGGAAAAACATTATTTCCAGGAATATCTGGAAGGATATTTCTGGAAGAGACCAACGTTTGAATTGATGAAAGAAGTACGGCCTTCCCCAGTAGGATGGCATCATCCAATTAATGAAAGTCCAAATAAAATGGAAAGGTGGGGGAAGAGCACATTTTTTCTCTCTGCTTGAGCTAGAATATCCACTCTTGGCCTTAGACATTTGCACTCCTAGTCCTAGGGCTTTTGGATTAGACTCAGACATTTAATTTCAGCCCCTGTGGCTCTCAGGCTTGAGCTGAATTGTACCACTGAATTATACCTAGTTCTTTAGTTTGTGATGGTAGATTGTGGGACTTTGACTTCATAACTACCTGAGGCAATTTCTATGATAATGTTCTTTGGATATATTGGTTCTGTTTCTCTAAAGAACCCTAATTAATACAACTGTGATGCCACTTTAAGGAGTTGCCTTCCTCTGCACTTACTTTGGGAAGGACACAGGGCAGCAGACAGCAGTAACACCCAGCCTGGTTCCAGAGCCAGTTTTGACCATTGACATTCCCAGCAGGTCTGTTAACAAGCAACCAGTTGACTGATTAGGCAAGTTCTCCTTGGCAGCCAGTGACTGCAGCTGCTGAGAAGGACCTCCCTGGGGGCTCTGCTATATGGGCACAGCTGAGAGTACAAGACTGCCTTCTTTACAGGGCCACTGGAGCCGGTGAAGCTAGCCTGTGACAGGAAGCAGTCTTGTGTGATAGTGAGAAAATAGATTTTGAAGTTAGACAATCCTGGGTCCAAATCCCGACTCCTCTGCTCACTAAGTGGCCATGTGATGTAATTCTCTTTGCTTTAGTTTCCTCATCTGTAAGTTAGGAAAAGGCAATATTTCATTAGAAGAATTCTTATGAAATAGTTTTATTTTGTACTGTATTTTGTATTGCAATAGTAATTCCTTGGTAACTGCAAAGGATTGATTCTAGGACCCTTACTGCCCTTGGGATACCAAAATCTGAGGACTCTCAAGTCCCAAATATAAAATGGAATACTAGTTGCATATAATGCACACAATCCTCTCACATGTTCTGGACCAACCCTAGATAATTTATAATATCTAATACAAGGTAAATACTATATAAATAATAGTTATGTTATATTGTTTGGAGAATAATAGGAAACAAAAACCTGTGCATGTTTAGCACAAGTGCAATTTTATATAGAATATTTTTGATCCAAAGTTGCTTGAATCCAAGATGTGGGACTCTCAGATGCAGAGGGCTGACCATACATACTAAAACCAGGTATGGATGCCTGATCAGGTAGCCACTTTTCTGTAATTGTGGGGGTGATGTGAAATGAGCCCATGGAAAGGGTTGCTTAGCCCAGCACCTGGCCCACAGAATGACAGAGGTCCTCCTTGAATATTGCCTTCTGTCTATTTCTTAATGACTAGCTTTCTGATGGCAAGCAAACCTTTTCTCTTTATCCCAGATAACAAAGGAGTGTCGGGTAGGGCTAAGGCCAGAGCTCACAAGCTTCCATCCCCCCATTTTCTACAATTCCAGAAACCTCTAAGGCCAGGCTTGGGGGCTATTATCTTAGGTGCTGGGCGGGAGGGAGAAATTTTGGCACTTGGACTGTTCTCAATGGCCCCTGCTCACAAGCTGCCATGGATAATCACTGTTTATCAACTCACTGGAAAAAATGACTACAATTACATTTCACACATCAACACAAAGAAAAAATAAAAGCTCCACTGGAATGTCTGAGTCATTCTTCAGAGTCTAAATTACCAGTTCACTATGACCCTTCTCCTTACCAAGTGCCCTCCCTGCAGGGGAAGGGGTGGGGCCACACAGGCTGTCATTTGCCAGATGCTTTACAACCTGGCCAGATGCTGCAGACCACCTACGACTCTGTGGGCTTAACAGAGACCACAACAAGCTATTAAAGGGCCAGTGGGGATTAGAGGGTCATTCTTTTGTGGCCAGTTGCTCCATATTCAGGGTTGAACTGGTGAGTTGGGTATGTCATTCACACACATAACAAAGCCAGGCAGAATGAGGAAGAATCACAGTCAACCAGGACACATTGCCATTTGGCATTTTCCCACAGAAGTGCAATAACAACTCTATCGTTGCAGTTTTCCTGTTTAAAAATGAATCTCTTCATTTATGAGAAAAGAGTAGGAAGATATAGCAGTGGCCCCTACTAAAGCACTGCACCTGCCACGCCCCCAGGTGAATGCAGCCCCAAACATATGTGAAGCAATCCACATGCTCCTGAAACCTGGGCATAAATTAAATGTGGATCTCCAAGGTCATATTTTAAATTCACAGAAACAATGGTTTTAAAGCATTTTGGAGTTGGCATCCCTCTGAGAATCTGATGGAAGATATAGACATTCTCCCTGCAGATACCAACCTTTCACTTAGAAAGCCCAGGGCGTTCACAGGCTCCCCTGGGAGGTGGGGCATTCCTGGAACCAAAATTACACTAGACAGTCTTTGATCTGAGCAAACCCTGTGATGAACGTGTTTGTGAATTGCCTGTGGTCCCCCGGAATCCCCCCCACTTCACCCCTTCCATTTGTGCTTTATAATACTTCATCTTTGAAAGTAGGGTTTGCTGGATGGAATGAGAAGAAGCTCAGATACTGAGACCAATGTGGTCCCTGTCCCAAGTTGTGATCACCACACTCTCCCCTGGAGCTGCCCTTTCAATGGTTTCAAAGATCAAGACATTCTTTTCAAACTAGGAAATCAGATCAGATCAGTCTCAGCACAAAGTGCCCATGGTCAGGGCCTGGTGGCTAACTTGGCCTCTCCCAGGTCATTCCTATTTTTCCAACATCAGGGCTATCTTAGATATATCAGCCAAAACCATAATCCCAGGTCCCAAAGGAAATGCTATTAGAGAACAAGGAATGACAGGTTTCTGGAGGAAAGTGGATGCCCTGTGATGCCCACTTCCATAGTCTTGGCCATCATCCATTCATTCTTCAAGCTGGCCATCAGCTCTGTGGGCTGCAGCATGTATGGACTGGAGAAGTCTGTGTTTACACAGCAGTTTTATGCCTGCCAATCTGTCTGTGAACTTTGGAACACTTCTTCACCATAGCAACACAGTAATTGTCAATAATAATTTGCTTATTTACCTTGCAAAAAGTATTTATGCAAATGTGGTCTTTTTTATTGTGGAAACTATACATAAAATTTACCAGCTAAATTATTTTTACGTGTACAACTCAGTGGCATTAAGCACATTTATAATCTTGTACAGCCATCACTTCTATTTCCAGATCTTTCACATCTCTCCAACAGAAATGCAACTACTCTCTGTCTCTATGAATTTGCCTACTGTAGGTACATCATACAAGCGAAATCATACAACATTTGTCTTTTATGTATGGTTTATGTTCACTTAGCATAATGTGTTTGGATTCTTTTGTGTCAGCATTTCATTCATCTTATGACTGTATGATATTTGGTTGTACGTATGTGTCACTATCCACACATCTGTTGATGGACATGGACATTGATACACAAGTATCTGTTTGAGTCTCACTTTTAATTCTTTTTTTTTTATTAATTTTTTTTAGTTGTTGATGGATCTTTATTTTATTATTTGTATGTGGTGCTGAGGATCGAACCCAGTGCCTCACGCATGGTAGGCAAGCGCTCTACCACTGAGCTACCGCCCCAGCCCTCACTTTTAATTCTTTTGTGTATACACCAGTGTAGAATTGCTGGATTATAGGGTAATTCTACCATGTTTATTTTCATTCTTATTGTTAGAGTAATGGCCAGCCAGACACGGACACCTCTGTACAGCCAGGAGATCCTTTATTCAGGGGAGTGGGCGCCGGGCGAAGGAAAGAGGAAAGAGAGAGAGAGGGGACGCGCGGGAGGGATTTTATAGAACCCACTACAAACCGCATGGTGAGCTAGGGATTGGTCACTTCAAATTTGGGGGCACATAAGCAGTAGCCGTCTTCTTTTGATGTGCTAACCTGAGCAGTTAGGCTTTGTTTTAGGCTTTGTTTCCCAGGTGGAAGATTCCGGAGCGGAACCCCCTGGGGCAGGAACTGCCTTGGGCTTTTAATTACAAAAGGGCTGTTTTTTACCTTACACTTATATTGTGATATAATTACTTATTTATTTTTTGGTGTTGGAGATTAAACCCAGGTCCTCACACATGTTAAACACATCCTCTACCATTAAGTAACACCCCTAGACCAACTCTTCCTCTGAAATTCCAGCCATTTTAAACCTAGAAACATTGAAGCTCAGAAAAATAAAGGGAATTAATTCACTCAAGGAAGGCTGTTAACTTTGAGATTGTAAATATCCCTGTGCCCAGGGCTGGGATGAGGGAGACAAGCGAGACATTTAGGGTGTGGAATGTTGGGGGACTCCCTCCCAGATCTGCATACTCCTTGCAAGGGACAACTCATCCACCAGAGCCCAGGATATTTTGGCCCTTCATGTTGTAGTGTATCTTAAGAATCAGAAAAAAGTAAATATAATGCAGCTTGGATTTTATTTGTCTTTATATCAAAGCAGTTCTGAAATAAAATCGCACACATGTACACACACACACACACACACACACACACACACACACACACATATATATATACATACACACACATTTTTTTTTTTTTCCACAGAGGAAGTAGTCCACAAAGGCAAAAGTGCCCAGGGCCCCCAGAAGTCATAATGGTCCTTGCCTAAGAGTGAGCTTCCTGTTCATTTTGTTTCATTTTGTTTTGTTTGCTGTGCTGGGGCAAGTGCTCTACCACTGAGCTGCATCCTTGGCCCCCTATTAATCTTGAGGAGCCCTGGGCACAGGATTTAAGGAAGTTCTTATTTTCAGGTCCCTGCAAGTATTGAGCCATGCTGTTATGAACTCCAGAGCAAGTGCCTCTTTAACTTTTGGGCCTTGGGCCCCTGGCTTGCTCACCCTAGGCCTGCCCTGCCTGAGTCCTGACCTGGCTGGGTTGTTCCCCCTGGCACACTGGGCAAAACATTTTGGGCCACAAGTTCCACACTTGGCAGTGTGCTTTGTGTCACTGAGGGAAAGAGTCAGGTGGAGGGACGCCAGATTTAGTCACAGAGGCTGGGTGTTTGACCATGGTGTGTCCCACAGTGAACCCCACCCACGGCAGCCGTCACTCCTTGACACTTACACGACTTCTTCCACACCATAGAGTTTGCTACTGCTGTAATTTTTCTTATTTTACTGAGAAGGGCTCTATTTGTATTCGTTCTTGAACCATTTGCTAATTCCGCCAGCCCGTGAGAAGCAGAGGAGGAAAGGGTTCCTTTCTACGGGTCTCTCTCTGATACAGAATCTTTCTTATTTTGTTATCCAATTCAGGGAACCCCACTTGCCCCTCCCATGCTACTCTGCCCCCACCCAATTCATGGGGCACAGTTCTTGCACATTCACTTCTGCAGGGAGAAGTATCTGGGAAGAGAAGATGGATTTTACTGATTAGTTCATTCAGAAAATCTCCACTGAGCACCTCCTGTGTGTAGGCATTGAGGATACCAACGTGAATAAAACAATCAAAAATCCCTGTTAGCCTTCATGGAGCTTATATTCCAGTAGGGAGCTAGACAACAGAACATAAAGAAATAGCAAAACATAGTGTGCCTAACTGGGGTGAGTGGTGGAGAAAAAGAAAGCAGGGAATGTGGAATAAGGATTGGAGCTGGCAGGTACAGTTTGAGATTGGGCGGTCAGAGGTCTCACGGTGAAGGTTATGTTTTAGCAAAGACCTGAAGAGTGTGAGAGAATCAACTGTGAATATGTGATATTCCAAAGAGAAGTGTCTGGATGTGCAAAAGGCTCTGAGGCTGCCCATACCTGGCCAAAGATCTCTGATGTGTCCCTGTGGGCTGATTCCTCTTGCCACTATAAACAGTCTCATAGTTCCTGATGAGGATGCAGTTCTTGGATCCCAGTTCAGTGACCTCGTTTTCTATGAGCCACGGGGTGGCAGGGGTTTGGGGAAGTAGTGGCATTGTTCTCTTTTGGTCTATCAGGTTCTCTTCTAAAAGTCTGGGGATAGTCTGGTCAGTTTCTACTACAGCTCTGATGTGACTTTTGCACCCCACCCCCAACACACCCAGAAAAGCAGAGAAAATCATCGGTGAAGAGATGGTAAAAGAACAAAGGTAGAGATGAGGTGGGGCTGAGAGGATGGATTGGGGAGAAGACCATCTCTGGGTTCCTAACCGCTTCAGACTCCAGGGCTCCTGCCTCCCAGGAGAGGTCCACTGTGCTTGCACCCCTGGATTCCAGGAGATAACTCTGCATCGGCTTCTCCTGAGTTATAAAGCGGCACTCCTGGGAATCTTCCCCAGTGGTCCCTTCTTCAGACCTGGAGGAAGCTCTCCGTTTTGGCCAGCAGGGTTCCCCAAAGCGTGACTTTGGGCAGCGTGGCAGAGTGGAGAGGAGTCACAAGTTTGCCCTCCAGCTCTGCCATGTACCAGGAGCTGCTTAACCAAGTACTGGGGTTCCTTGTTCTCTTCTTTCGCTTCTACCATGGAGGTTATATGGCACCCTGCCTGCCTCTCCTGGCTGTTGTGATGTTCTAACAATGGAACCTCTGTGGAAATGATCGGCCAGGTGTCACATGGCATAGAAATGCAGGTGGTCATGGGCTGCCGGCCCCCTCAGCCTGAGCCCAGTCTGAGCTGGCTTTCCTAGGCTGAGTCGCCCTGCCACTCAGCTCTGTGGCTGAGCCCCACCTCCGCCTGCCCAGCCTGGGTTCCACCTGAAGGCCCCTCCTCTCTGCTTCCTCCTTCTCTTAGCCTTCAGATTTGCTGGCTGAGTTGGTTACTCTGAATCAGCCCACTCATCACTGGCCTCTCAACAACGTGCATTTCCCTGCTAAAGCTCCCGAGCTCTGTCTAAGCCCTCACCCTCAGCTGGATGACTCAGTCCAATTACAAACTCCCCACTCCCACCCCTGAGCATGCTCCTGCCACAAAGATGAGAGCCTGGTGTGTTGTATAGCTTCAGCCCTGTCCTTCCTCCCAAGGTTTGCAATACCCAAGAGCCCAGGGCAATTCTTCATCAGGGCCGCCCCTCCACCCTGCCCCCAACAGGAGGGCTGGCTAAGAAATCTGTAATATCGTTCAGCTATCTCCTGGATCCATTTTTTCTTCCTCTCTATCCTCCAGTTTCAGTGGCCATCTTCTCTCAAACCTATTACCCCAGCCCAGCCTCCTAGCTCTCTACTGGCACCCCTTCTCTCTCTCTAACCACGCCATCTTCCACCCTGTCCCCAGAGTGAGCCTTTGACAAACTGATGTATCACCTGCCTGCCTAAAAGTCACCCCTGACTTCAAATAGCCCATAGGATGAAATTCAAATCCTTCAGTTTGGCACACATGGCTCTTCACGACCTCCCCAACATGCACACTCTTCTTAGCCCCAGGATGTGACCCCTCCAAGAATATGAGTGCTGTCAGGTGGGAGTCCCTCAGCTCCGCACTTTAACATTAACCACTTGGGGGCTGGGTTATGGCGCAGTGGTAGCGTGCTCGCCTAGCACGCATGAGGCACTGGGTTCCATCCTCAGCATCACATAAAAATAAAATAGGGATATTCTGTCCACCTACAACTAAAAAAATAAATAAATAGTTAAAAAAAAACATTAACCACTTGGCCATCCTCCCTCCTGGTGCAATAGAAGATGAGTCTGATAGCCGATCCCAGTGCCCACTCCAGGGACTGGATGCCATCACATCTCCCTGTCTTTAATGATCCTTCTTTCTTCTGCATCTTCAACCCTCCCTCTCCTTTCCAATAACATTTCAAGTCACTTGGTTCTCTTCTCATCTTAACAAACATTTCTTTGATGCACAATCCCCTCTACCAACTGCCACTCCCTCTCTCTTCCTGCTACAAGCAGACTCTTGAGGCATCCTTTGCATTCCTTTCCTTCCCATTTGCTCCAGTCTGGCTTTCACCCTACCCACTCCACTGAAGCATCTCTCTTCAAAGTCATCAGCAGCATAGAAGATACTAGATCGAATCAACATTGTTCAGACCTCCCCTCTTTCATGTTCAGAAACATGTCATATGTTGACGGCTCTGGGCTTTAGAACTCTCCCCAGCCTCTCATTTACACTCTCAGTTGCCAGCTCCTCACCTCTCCTCAACCTCCAAGGCAGGGGCCTGGGCTCTCTTCTGTCCTCCCAACCCTGTGCTCTGCCATTCCACTAGGCAATCCCCTCCATACTGCAGACACTATCTCTAGCTCTGTGATTCTCAAATGTATACCTGTAACCCAGACTTCTCTGAGCTCCAGGTCTGTAACTCCAACTGCTCACTGTCCACTTAGGTGACTCACAAGAACCTTAGACCCAACATGACCAAACATGAATTTGTGCCTGCACCCCACAATTGGTATTTCTCCAATATTTGATTTCTTAGTGAACTGCCCAAACCAAAAATATGGAAGCTCTTGGTTGCCACTATTTGTCGTGTTTTCTAAAATACCCATCATTTGCTCTCTATCACCATTACTCTAGGCCAAGCTAGAGTAGGACCATAGGTACATTTTTTTATCACTTAGAGTAATATCATAATTATCCTTCTCTTCTTTTTCTCCTTTCTCTTCTTCCTTAAAGGAATGTCCTTCTCACCCAATAGCTTTGAACCTTGGATATACATTGAAGTCACCTTAGGACTCAAAATAATTGCTAGTATGGGAGCCTCATCCCAAACCAAGAAAAGCTGAATCTCTGGGAATGGGCTCCAGACATCCTTATTAAATCTCCCCAGGTAATTCTAACTTGCACCTGGGGCTAAGAATCTCTGGTCTAACTGGTCTCCCCATAGTCATTAAAGCTCTTCTCCATTTCCCACACAATAGTCTGGGAGTCTTCTTCATAACACATGTTCATTGTGGCATTCCCCTGGCCCTTAAAATCAAGATTCCAGCCTTCTCAACTCCACCATCTCCATTCAGCTGGGCCCCGGCAAGCCTGGCCCTTGCTTCACGCAGGATCACTTCAGATGGTCTGGACTCAATGCTCCTTGGACCTCAGGCCCCTCATAATGCTGTTCCTTCTTTCCAGAATGCCTGGCCTGGCCACTCCCATTCAGCCCAGAAGTCAGCTTAGCTGTCTCCTCCTCTGGCAGGCCTTTCTTGAGCCCCCGAGCCAATGGGCCCTCCTTCCCACTTCATGTTCCCACAGGTCCTTCCTCCCCTTCACAGACCTGGCACAATTGTCAATACATAGTTATCTGTGTAATTTTTCTTTGTTTATTCAATTTTTGTTCTTCTACTAGAAAGAGGAAAAGATAATGTCTGCCTTGTTCTTTTCTGCACTCTTGGCACTTAACCAATGACCTGGCACTTAGCAGGTATTTAATAAAACTTTAGGGATTATTAATGAAAACACATATGTCCCCTGTAGCTTGGCACACTTTTTCTTCTATCTGGAATGCACCAGCCCTGTTCATAGCCTCTCTACTTCCCCCTAGCAAACTCCTACTGATCCTTCATGACCCAGTTTAAAAAGCCCTTCTCCACAATTCCTTTCTGGTTCCCTCAGTCTTTAAAGCTCTTCTCCGTTTCCCACACAACCGTCTGTGAGTCTTCTTCAGAATGCATGTTCATTGCGGCGTTCCCCTGGCCTTTAAATATTCCAGCCTTCCTGAGTCCACCATCTCACTCCGCTGGCCTCCTGCGAGCCTGGGCCTTGCTCCACACAGGATCACTTCAGATGGTCTGGACTCAAAGCACCTCCTCCATAAGCTGACAATGTGTGTCCTCTTTGATATTTTGGTTGCTTGCTTATGGACCTTCTTTCCTAAGCTGGACTTCATGATCATCTCTCTTCTAGAGTTGAAACATATTTGATGGATAAATGAACAAATAAATGAGCTAACAGAGGTCACATTACTTAGTAGTAATTCTAAAGTGAAGAACAGACACACAGATTGCTTCACAACATAAGTGTGAAGCTCTTGCTTGGGTCACACATAAAGTTCTTGTACTGAACCCTCTCTGGTCAGAGCTTTCTGGGTTTTCCTCTTGGGCCTCTCCAGACAGTTCTGGAGCAGTTCTTTGGGGCAGGCTCTGGAGGTGGGCTTCTAGAGTGGGGAAGGCCATGGGATTCTGTTCCTAGGGGGAGCAGAGTTACATATAGTTATAGCCTCCCCTGGGGAAGCCTGACTCTGCTTTTAGGTCCCAAGTTGGAACTACTGAATTGTTAAAGCCAGCAGTCTTTAGTTACAGATGAGGGGTGGTGGACAGAGCCTAAGGCCATGAGGGAGTAAGGAAATGGCCTGCATCAATGAGGAAGTGAGGCACTAAAAAAGAGATGCTTGGTGGCAGACTCCAGCTGCCCTAACATGGGAGCTCCTGGAATTTTCCACACCTGATTGAGACTGATCACTAACCTGGCCAGCCACATTCAGTCGGAAGAAGAGCCTGTTGCCCCAGAACTACTTCTTTGCAACAGTGGGGCCTGGCCTGGGCAGCTGGGCAGGAGACACGCTGAGTTGGTTCACGTCTGCTGACCAAGTGGAGAGAAACAGGGCGGGCAGGGCCAGAGGAAGCCATCTGAGAGACACAGCTGAAGTCTCTCCTGCTGAGTACAGCCACGCCCTGCCTGCCCTCGGGCCCCCTTTCTCTTCCCCTGACCAACTCTACTGCCTGCGTGACACAAGAGAGATGAGAGATGGGTGGGGTGATGCCTCTGGAAAAGGATCAGCTGCTATGTGTTAGGAGCAGGGCCAGGGGGTGGGCAAGAAAGACCTTTCCCAGGTTAAAGAAATGGAACACAGTTGACCTCACTGATGGTAATAGTTAATAATGGAATGGTAGCTAGTTTTTATTGAGCATTTGTTTCCCAAGCAGATGTTAAGCATGCTACAAAAATTTTATAGAAGATCCTAGCTCATTACCAAAAGAAACTGAATTCTTTCAATTATGTCTCTACCACCTCAAGTGTTTGCTGAGGTCACCACAGGTGGAGGGTGTGGGAATTATGAGCCACCTAGACCTTCTCAGCCTCATGGTTTTGGGGGCCCTTATCTACTGGCCGTGCCCCAAATGCTTCTGAGTGACTGCTCAGTGGCCCATGCCAACTCCCAGTATGCACAGAACAACAAGCACCTCACTTCATGAGCGCTCTGCCTACCTCTTCTCCCAGCCTTGGGCTCCCCTGCTGTCTCCGAGGTGAGTTGCTAATAAAGGGCCTCATGTGCACAACCCTGAAGGGTTAACTCCACAGAACTCTGACCAATGAACACAGGAGACATTTTGCCTCTTTCCTGTCCCTGGACAGACTGTTTGAGACTCAGAGATTCATATAGGCTCTTGGAAGACAGCTCCATAGTATGAAGCCAGCAGTCTGCTCAGTATAAGTGTGGGCCTGCTCTGTAGCACACCCTGCCATTGGCCCTCCTGGCTTCCCACCTCACCTCCACCCCTTTTCCTTTGCGCTTGCTTCCTAAGAATCGAACACCCTGATAAAACAGTGGTGCACTGGTGTATGCCTCGGGGTATCCCTGCTAGGTATGAAAGTACATCATTTATGTTAAGGGAAAAAAACAAAACACTGATTGGTGGACAATTCCAGGCTGAAGAATATGAACTTGTTCTGTGATAAGAACAAGGTCTTATCTGTGATTTGTAGGAAGACAATACTCAGAGCTGGGTGGAAAATAGACATTCAAGGCAGAGGGTCTGGTTAGTGGCTATGGCACTAGTCAGGGTGGAGCTGGGGCTGCTCAAGCAACTTGGAGGTACTTGTTTGGTGGCCTGTGGCAGAATGATCTTTTCTGGAAGAACCAGTGAGACAGGGAAAGCAATGAAGCCTCCAGCTGTGAAATTCATCTGTCCTCAGCCTACGTATCCCTGTGATCTGGTTACATCTGGAGAAATGTCCTTGATCCTCAGGCCCCACCATGGTTCATCTGCATGGAGATTCCCAAGCAGTGTCAGATGCTGGGGGATTTGGGGGAGACTTCTCTGAAATCCAGTTCTGAAGAAGCATTTCCTAAAATGAGTAAAGGTTTCAGAAATGCTGCTTCGAGTCCTGAGCTTTCTGCTCCCCAGAATGAACAGAAAGTCTTAGGCTTGGTATTCCTCCCCCAAAGCAGGACTTCCCCATGGGCCACCTGTTAGCCTGGACACAGAAAAGACTCCTTAGTTCAACTTGTCACTAGCTGCCTGGACTTCATCCCTTAGGTGTCTGGCTGTCTTGCCTCCCCGCCATTCTCACTCTGTTCACCTGCCCACCAACAAGTACCTTGGAAGCTCCCTCATGGTCATGATTATTCCTATTGATACCAAAGTGATTCCAAGAAGCCGTGGCACCAAGTTCGAGGTAGGCGGATTTGGCTCTGCATGTTCTGCTAAGCTTTGGTAGGGGCAGGATTATTCCATCTAAATGAAGATTTCAGAGTTACCCTCTACTGGGCCTGAGCTCACTCCAGGACCTGAGCAAAATCTATACCTCCTGGATGGTCCAGCACTCCTAACCTGCTAGCATTCTGCATACAACAGTATTTCGTAATATTCTAATGAACAGAAAAATCATACCAACCCATTAGTCTCTCAAGGGGACCCTGTCCTGTACTCAGCTCCCACATTCTCCTGGCTTGGAAGCCATGCTGACATGGACCTCTCCCAGTCATTCAACCCACAGCTCTCCCCATGGCTACTTTCTAACAGCCCTGCCATGAACACAATACCAGTCTTTTTCCAGGAGGCCTTCTCTCCTCCCTCACTTCCCCCTTTATTTGCTCTCAAAGGGCTGATCACAGTGAGTGTTGGAGACAGCTTATGCCCCATTACACAGCAATTGGTAGAGGAAGGAGACTCAGCCTCCATAGCAAGGAAAGATGCGACACTTCTGACATCTTTCTGTATCTCTCCACCCCCAACCACTTTGCTTCCAATTTGTCCCCATTGTGGAGGGGAAGATTTTCTGATCACTGTGACCGTGATGTATCTTTTCCCATTGCTTTGCTTTTTTAGTTAACCTATTTGTGTCTTCATATTTCAATTTGGTTTCTAATGGTCAGAATAGAGGAGTCTGCCTTTTAAAAAAAATCTGGTCTGACAATCTCTGCCTTTCAAATAGGGTATTTATACATTTTACATTTAATGTGATTATTGACATGAATAATATTAAATTTACCATCTTTCTCTTTGCCATTTGTCCCGTCTGATTTTGTTTCCTTATTTTTTGTATTTTCATCTTCTTTTTTGTGTTAATGTTTCAGAATTCTATTTTATCTTCTTTATTGACTCATTAGATATTTGCTTTCAGGTTTACCACAGTCTACATTCAACTACTAGTATGCCAAATCACATACAACCTAAGAACCCCAAAGTATACTTCTATTTACATTCTCCTTTCTGGACTTTGTGCTACTCTTCTAAATATTTCACTTATAAACCCCAAAATACATTATTATTATTATTATTGCTTTAAATAATAAGCTATTTTTTCAAAAGATTTTAAAAATCTTTTTTTCCATATTTTTATTGGTGCATTATAATTTTACATAATGGTGGGATATGTTGTTGCATGCATATGACATTACAATAAAATATGGCCAGTATTATTGCCTAGTATTTCCCCTTTCCTTCTCCTCCTTCTCCCTGGTCCCTTTCCTCTACTTTGTGGATCTCCCTTTGATTTGCATGAGATTGCCCCCCAACCACACACAGACATACGTTCGTCTTCCTTTTTTCTTTCTAGCTTCAACATGTGAAAGAAAATATACCACCCTTGGCTTTCTGAGTTTGGCTTATTTTGATTAACAAATTGTTCTCAAGTTCCATCCATTTTCCTGAAAATGACATAATTTCATTCTTCTTTATAATTGAATAAAACTCCATTGTGTATATATGCCACGGTTTCTTTATCCATTTATCCACTGACAGACACCTAAGCTGGTTCCACAGTTTGGCTACTGTGAATTGCGCTGCTATAAACATGGATATGCATGTATCACTGTAGTATGCTGACTTCCATTCTCCAGGATAAATACTAAGGAGTAACTGAATCATGTGGTGAATCCATTGCTAGTCTTTTGAGGAATCTTCATACTGATTCCCATAATGATTGTTTTAATTTACAATCCCACCAACATTATAAAACTGTTCTTTTTCTCCACATTTTCTCCAGCATTTTTTATCATTCATATTCTTGATGGCTGCCATTCTGACAGGAGTGAAAAGAAATCTCAGTGTAGTTTTGATTTTAATTTTCCTAATTGCTAAAGATGTTGAATGTTGTTTTCATATATTTGTTGACCATCTGCATTTCTTCTTTTGAGAAGTGTCCATTTAATTCATTTGCCCATTAATTGGGTTATTTGGTGTGTGTGTATGTGTGTGTGTGTGTGTGTGTGTTAAAATTTTTCTGAGCCAGACACAGTGGTGCACGACTGTAATCCCAGCACTTTGGGAAGCTGAGACAGGAGAATCGCAAGTTCAAATCCATCCTCAGCAACAGTGAGGCGCTAAGCAACTCAATGAGACCCTGTCTCTAAATACAACACAAAAAAATAGGTCTAGGAATGTGGCTCAGTGGTCGAGTACCCCTGAATTCCACCCCCGGTACCAAAAAGAATTTTTTTTTGAGTTCTTTATATACTCTGGATGTTAATCGTCTGTCAGAAGAGTAACTGGCAAAGATTTTCTCCCATTCTTTAGATGCTATCTTCACGTTCTTTTTTCCTTTGATGTGCAGAAACTTTTAAATTTGACACTCTCCCACTTATTAATTCTTGGTATTATGTCCTGAACTTTAGGAGTCCTACGAGAAAGTTGTTGCCTGCTCCCATATATTGGAGAGTTGACCCAATGTTTTCTTCTAGGTGTTGCATAGTTTCTGGTCTAACTCTTAGGTCTTTGATCCATTTTGAATTGACTTTTGTACAGGGTGAGAGATAAGGATCTATCCTCATTCTTCCACACATGGAAAAACCAGTTTTCCCAGCACCATTTGTTTAAAAGTCTTTCTTTTCTCCATTGTTTAAAGAGATTTAAAAAATAAATTGGAATTTAAAAAATATTTACCATGTATTTCATCTTACAATTTCTTCTTTCCTTTGTGTAGATCAAGACTCCTTTTTGATTTCATTTTCCTCCTTTCAAAAAGTCTTCCTTATTTTTTTGTAGGATTGGTGACCAATTGTTTAGCTTTTGCAGTCTAAAAAAAAAAATCTTTATTTCATCTTCATATTTGCCATGTATAGAATTCTAGATTCACAGCATTTTCTTTTAGTTTGTTAAAAAAGTCAGTTGTCTTTTATATTACATCATCTCCAATAATTAAATCTGCTATCATTGTCTCTGTTCTTCATGCTCTTTCTCTGGCTGCTTTTATGACTTTTTCAAAATACCTTTATTTAATTAATCTATTTATTTGTATGTGGTGCTGAGGATCAAACCCAGGGCTTACACATGCTAAGCAAGCGCTCTACCACTGAGCTTTAACGCCAGCCCCTACTTTTAAGATTTGTCTCTGTTGTTTTTAAGCAATCTGATTATGTAGATTGTTAAAATTTCTGTGTTTCTTGTGGTTGGGACTACTGAGCTTCCCAAATCCTTCCACCAAATTAGGAAAATTATCCAGTTATTATTTCTTCCCGTTATTTTTCTACTTTCCCACTCTCCTTTTTTTTTTTAAATATTTATTTTTTAGTTGTAGGCAGACAGAATATCTTTATTTTATTTTTATGTGGTGCTGAGGATCGAACCCAGTGCCCCCCGCGTGCTAGGTGAGCACGCTACCACTGCGCCATAACCCCAGCCCCTCCCACTCTCCTTTGAGAACTGCAGTTATTTATATATCAAGTTGTTTGAAGTTCTCCTACAGTTCACTGAACCTATTTACTTGCTTTCTTCAGTCTGTCTGTCATGCCTAATCTAATTCCCATCTAGTGTGTTTTTTCATCTCAGAAATTGTGTCTCTAGCAGTTTTTTATTTCTAGAAGTTTGATTTTCTTTTTTATATGTACAAGTTTTTCACGTTTCTCCTTAATATGCTGTTTGTCTCTATCTTCTTGAACATATGGAAAATATTTGTATCATATTTGTAAGGTTCATGTCTATTATTTCTATCATCTGTATCCTATCTGCATTTATTGCCATTAATATTTTTCTTCTTGTTGTGATTTTATTTTTCTGGTTCTTTAATGTCTGATCCTTTCCTACTGGTTGCAGGTAATGTGAATTTCATATTGTTGAATGTTAGAACTTTTAAAAAGATACTTTTGATTTTTATGCTGGGATTCAATTAAACTACTTGGAAATAGTTTGATCTTTCAAGATTTGCTTTCAAGTGTTTTAGGTGGGGCCAAAGCAACTTTTAATCTAGGGCCAATTTTTGCCGTCACTGGGGCAAGCAGTGAGGTGCCATCAATTATTTTTAAGCAATTAAGGGACATGATAGGATTTGCCCTTAAGAAAACCACGCTGGCAGCATGAAGAAGATAGTTGGAAGAGGTGGGGAGGGCAGAGAGAGATCCAAGGCAGAGCTCACTGTTATCCAGCCAAAGGAGTGCAGAAGCCTGGAGCTCAGGCAGCAGCCAGTGCCAGAATCTGGAATATCAGGGCTGGAATCTATGGTGTTTGTTATGGGCAGAGCAAGAGGGAGAAGGGTAAGTCTGAGATGACCTGAGCTTTCCTATTTGGGCCTCTGGTGGGTTCTGAGAAAGTGAGATCCCATGTGATCCCAGTGATATCAGACTCTGGGAGTTTCTAATCACCTCTTCTTGAGTCTCTTTGTCAATACCAGAGTATTGATTATAGGAAAGAGCAGAGCCAGGACGACACAACCCAGCACTTCCCCTTTGGGTGTCTTCTGGGTTTTTTCTTCTGCCATTTCAAAAGAATGTCAGTGCTTGTAAATAAGCATTATAGGAGGTCACTGTTTTGGACTTAGCTCCTGTACTGGGCTTGAACAGATCAGATCGAAATTCAAAATGGAGTCACTCAAGCTAAAGTTCAAACCAAAGCTAAACTGTTATCTTACCTTCTAGGAAAATAGGAGTGAGAAAGCTAGCCAAACTTCCCAAACTGTTTCAATTGGCAGAATAACAAGATAATGAAGTTTTCTCTGTATTAATCTTCACTGGGGCAGGGCAGGAGGGTGGAGGGAGTAACCTGAAGTAGCCTAATGTTAACTAGTTATTTTTCTATTATTGGATCCCTGTCCCTGCCTTGTAAGGAAGGTAATTTCTTCTTCTTCTTTTTGGTACCAGGGATTGAACTCACGAGTATTTGACAACTGAGCCACATCCCCAGCCCTATTTTGTGTTTTATGTAGAGACAGGGTCTCACTGAGTTGCTTAGCGCCTCACCGTTGCGGAGGCTGGCTTTGAACTCGCGATTCTCCTGTCTCAGTCTCCCAAAGCACTGGAATTACAGGTGTGTCCACCACGCTGGGCTTGATAAGCACCCTTCTTGTTCTTTGTTTCTGCTTTCTGTAGTCTCTGTTTGTAAAACCAACCTCTTCAGTTCAGCCTATTGGAACTCTTATTCTATTTTATGTAATGAAATGTTGCCTGATTCTAGAATTGAAAATAAAGCCAATTAAGATCTTTAAATGAAATTGATGTGGTTTTGTCCTTTGACAGAGTCCAGTTTGAGACCCTGACTATCCATGACTTCTCCTGCCTATGACATCATATATTTTCTCCTGTTCACAGAACAGTGTTTTCCGTGTACATGTACCATCTGGTACTCAGAGAGTGGGGCAAATTAGAGTCTTTTCTAGCACTGTGCTTTTATAATGCGACATGATGCCTCAAAATCACATTAATAGTTTTAGTGCTGTAAGTATATTAGTCTAGGATCAAGTCTGTCTCTGATGAAAAAATTATAATGAAGAATTTCACAATGTTGAACATTTATACAATGTTGAAATGGCCTCCTGTGTTCTCACTGAGCAATCCAGATAAACATCTCAAAGCCCACAGAATCTATGCTTGATCCTCATCCATGATCCATCCTTTGCCCCCATTTTTAGAAAAAAATTGTTCCTCCACAAACTACATTCCATGAAATTTCCCCCTTTCTCTGATGCAGCAACAGATTTTCTGATAGAAGATCCAAGGGCATTAATTAATAAGTGTTCAGTTGGAACCATGGCCTTGGGGATTAAAATGTACTTTTCCCATACTAGTGTCAAGAAAGAGTTAAATTAAAGAGAAAAAAAGAAAAAAGAAAGTTCACTTCCTCTCTCTTCTACCTCCCTTGGCTCTGAACTTGACCAAGAGTAGTTTCTTACTAGCCTGTCCAAATAAAAATCTTCCTCCTACCCACCAGAGGCCTAGGAAAGCCACAAACTTGCTGCCTTCAGGGGCAGTTATTTCCTTGGAATAAGAAATGTTTGGGGCCCAAACCTGAACAGCTGCAGAAAAGGAAATCATGAATGCAAGTATCATAGTTCATACACTTTGCAAATTGGTGGGGCTGTGTCTCATTTCCTCTATTTTCTGTGTGTGTTTCACACATGCATGCACACCCAAATAAGCCAGCCTAAATATACTGGCAAAATCATACTCGAGTTTGTTGTAGTTCTTAATGACAACCACTGAAAACAAAAATAAAAACATTAACTGAAGGTAACAGATTCATCTTAATATGAAACTCCCTCTATTCTAAAGTAAAAAAAACTCTGAAGCTGAGGGTTAAATTATTCACATACTTAATATCATACCAATGATCTGAAAAGATGCAGGCCCCAAGTCTGCTTTCCAAAGCTAGGAAAATGCTAACTATGGTCTGTGTCTCCTGGCACTGGGGAAGCAGAACTTAAGTGAGCCTAAATACCAAAACATGCCCAGGCTGTATTTCTTGAGCGCCAAAGCTGAAATTTCCAACACAACAAACCTCAAAACATTTGGTTTCCAGCAGTGTCCGGATGTGTGCAAGCCTGATTTTGCCCAAGTCTGGGGTAAAAGAGCAGAGGAATCTAGGAGGAGCTATGTGTGGGTGGGCAGGGAGGGGGCCAGAGGGGCAACTGGTGAGGAGCAGAGAGAGACGAAGTACGACACGATCCAAATCATGTCCTGAAAATAGAAATGACCTCCTAAAAGCCTCAGAAAAGACATACATTATTAAAAGATAATTTGCAGAAAAAGATAAAATCACGATTCACATACAGATATAAAAATATGCATCTTAAAGAATTTAATTTACTCTTGGTACCAGAAAACCAGGCAGATGTTCAAAGGAAAAGTCAGAAACACACACATTTATATTGAGTAAAGGAATGTCGGGATGCATTGCAAATGGAGACAAAACTGGATTTTTCCAAAGGGGGAGGAATTCAATTAAATCACTCTCAAACAGGACAGAATTTACGATCTATTACTTAGAATTTGTAAAGCCAGGCAAAATAGCTCGAAGGCAATGGACAGTAGATTCTGCTAACCCAGAAGACTGTGCTGCAGATGGTACATGATTTTCCACTGAAACGCAGAAACTTTCGTACAATATTCATAAAAGATTGTTAAGGGGAAATCAAGTTCTTTGCGGGGAACCCACCCCCTTCCCAGAGAGTTCAATATCATGGGAAGATTAAAGTTTATGAAGAGGCAGGGTAGGGATGTTGTTGGGACTTCCATGGATCAGAAAGCAGCAGGCATAGCCTAGCAGCTTTATTATTTATTAAAGTCCATCACTTCACACACACACACACACACACACACACACACACACACACACACCAAACACAGATGTGGAATCACAATGGGGAATCTAGTAGAGGTGTTCTGACCAATCTTCTAGCCAACATCTCACAGATGAGAAACCTGGGACCGGGCTGGGAGCTGTGTGTAAGTTTCTAATCCTAGTGGCTACCATGAGGTGGGCTTCAGAGGATCTGAGATGCACCCCCCCCCCAAGTATGCAAAGTCTCTGTGCCTAATCAAAATGCATTTTTCTGGAGATGGGTAAAGAATGCTCACATAGGTGACTCTGCCTCTCTATCATTCCCCACGGCATACAAAGTACACCTAAATCTAGGTATAAACATAACTGAAATGACTACCTTCATAGAATTCTTTGAAGGCTTTTTTTTTTTTCTCCCTGGTGGTGGTGGTGGGGGATGCTTAATAGTCTACATTACTCAGATTCGAAGGGGAAAAAAAAAGGTTAAGAAATTTGAACAATGCATTCCTTTTCCCTGGATGAATTACCCTGCAACAGTGGAGGTATTCCAGATCATTCCATTGTTTCTTCTAAAGTGAACTGTTTCCATATCTAAGAATTGAAAGGCTAACAGAAGTGTTTGGTTGTGGGAATGGAAAGTGAAGAGGAGGAAGATAGTTGAATTCCTCAGTTTCTTGCCCTCTTTCTATCTCCTCTCATCCTCCCCTCTATCCCACTGTCACCTGAGATAGCACCAGGGACTCATTGGAAGGAAGAGAATGTGGGAAGTGCTGAATTTCCTCTCAGCAAACTAGCAAGGGAAACAGACATGACTGATGAAAATCAGAATGAAGCCTTTTTTTTTAGGACCCCACACGTCCTAGTCACTTCTGCCTCCTCACTTTTTGTGATCATCTAGGGCTGTGGTGGAGACCCTCACTATAGAAATGAAGTCCATGAGTGGAAAAAAATTGATGAGGTCCAACACCTGAGAAATGTGACAAATAAAACGGGCTCCTAGTTGATCTGTTATATGTATTCTACATCCGTTATGCATCCGTCATCCCAAAGTTTGCGTTTAACTCTCATTTAAGATAAAGGTCAATCTACAAACCATGAGTAGCTCTCTTCTGTGAGAGGGCAGGGCCAGGATCAACCAGGAACCAATCATGGGTAGCGAGTATTCCTGGGGCGGGTTGAAGGACAATGAGGTGCTGTCAGTCATGTCCCTGATGCTCTTCTGGGGGATGCTCTATGTAGACCCCACTGTCAGCTCTAGGAATGAACTTTGCATTAATATTTTCACCTTGGTGTCATATTCCCCCTGTCACAGCATCATATAGAATCCATTTGTCAAAATACATAGAATGTCCCACACCAAGAGTGAGCCCTAATGTTAACTTATATAGTTAATTAATAATGTTAATTAATAATGTTAATTAATAATGTTAACTTATATAGTTAATTAATAGTTAATAATAACATACACTATTGGTTCACCAACTATAACATTCATGTGCCATACTAATGTAAGATGTTAGTAAATAGGGAAATCTAGGGAGAAAGGAGACATATGGGAGCTATTTGTACCTTTTCAATTTTCTGTAAATCTAAAACTTCTCTAAATAAATCAACTAATTAAAATTTAGAAGTGCATGTTGAGTTCTCTCAGAGACTCTGGCTTGGGTGCTCAGTAGATGCTATCACCAACGGAGGCAGTGAGAATGCGAGAAAGTACAAACTGAGGAAAGAGGATATTGAGGGGAAGTTTGAACACGGTGAGTGCAGGGAAGGTGGGGGACACCCGGGTGGATGCATCTTCTAGACCAGGGGACAAAAGAGGCTGGAATTCAGGCTGCAAATACAAGATGGCAATTGTCAATCTATAAACCCATCAAATGCCATATGTGTCTGAGTTTTCTCTTTGGAATGACCATGTATCATCTTCTGCCCTTGTTCATAAGCACATAATGATTGCAACTGATTGCAATTAGAACAGAGGATACAAAGACTCCCCACCTACTCTAACTGGTGGTTCTGCTTTGGATCCTTCCTGCTGGTGGGTGGAAGATTGCTGTCCATGTGGGCAAGGGGATGCTCTGATTCATCCTCCACAGAGTGAGAGTGTTTGTTGATGCTGTAGTCCAGTGGCTGGGTTTTCTGTCCATATTAGGCAGAAAGGAGGGGGATGCTCCAGGGCTGTGCACACCATCAGTGGGTGATACGTTTGCACCTGCCACATCATTAACTAATGACTTCAATCAGTTGAGGCAGCCAGGAGAAAAGAGGGAATGTGTGGGCAAAACACTGAGTCACCTTGCATGTCTGTCCTCTGAACAACAAAAATGCCCACTCTTTGCATCCTGAGTAACTTCTGTGCCAGGTTCTCACACAAGCATCCTCCCCAACCTCTTCCTTCTCTCTCCCATTCTCTGAGCACCCAGCTCTGCCACTCTATGCAGTGCCAGCCCACCCAGTGCCAGATTTTAGAGTTTAAAGCCAAGTGAACAGGAAGGAAGCAGTGAGACCTGATTTGTAAAAGCACAAACTATGGAGCCAGAAGACCTGGGTTCAGATCCTAGTTGTGTGGTATACCTATCGTCTGAGCTTGCATTTCCTCCTCTGTGAAATAATAATAACCTTGAACAGTCTTTTGACAGTTGAGAGGATGTATTTTAAGAGCTTAGTACATGGTAAAAGCCAACATTTTGGAGTATTTGCATTTTACCAGGTTCCCTTCTAAGCCTTTTACAGATTGATTAACTCATGAAATCTTTACAACACCCCACAACCACCCTAAGATACAAGATACACCTTAAGATCTTGGTTTTAGAGGTAAGGAAACTGCGATAAAATGAAGTAAATTGTTCAAGGTCCCACCCAGAGCTAGGAAGTGGTGGACCCAGAATCTTCACGATTCAAAGTGCTGCTCACAAATCCACACCTGAGTTACATCAGTGTTTCCCCTGGAGTGGTCTCTGGGCCAGCAGCCCTTTTCTGTCCAGTTTCATTGTCACCATGCTGAGTCTTCAGTAGAATCTCCTACTGGAACTGGAAGTCTCTTCCATCCAGACTGCTTTCTTCAAAGGAACCCTTGGATTCACTAATGGGTAGTTAGGAAACTTAGGTAAGTTAATGACACAAAAGGACTTTGACAGCTTTTTTTTTTTTTTAATGTGGTGCTGAGGATCGAACCCAGTGCCTCACGCATGCGAGGCAAGCGCTCTACCACTGAGCCACAATCCTAGCCCTTTGACAGCTTTTTGTATCTTAAACTCACATGCAACAGAAGTCACTTTTTTTTGGATGCATGGTCCTGAGTTTTAATACATGCACATATTCTTTAATTACCACCACTGACAAGACAAAGAACAATCCCAACCATGCTATAGTTATCAAAGCTAAGAGATTTTTCCCTAACCCAAGATCATAAAGATTTTCTCCTGTTTTCTTCTAGGAGTTTTACAGTTATACATTTCACACTCATTTTTATGATCTATTTTGATCTCACTTTTGAATAAGGTGTGATTCCCAGTGTAACCTTGAAACGACCTGCCTGGAACATAAACTATGCTATCAGGTCCACCCTCAGGGCCTAACAAGATGTTCCAACAGAGCCATCATACCTGAGACGCCAACTCCAGAGCAAACAGCTTGCTGTGGGAGCCCTGCCAAGTCAGGATCCAGAGGCTTATAGCCAGCTGAGCACCCTCTCTCATTGCTGGGGCACCACAGGCCAGATAAGAAGCCTTCCAATGACAGTCTAAGATATTAGCCTGTCTGTGACAGAAACAGCAAGCATTGGCCTCCACTTCCCAGAGCCCATGAAAGTCACCTGGAGATAGGCCTTTCTGGAAATGCAAAGAAAAATTTCCCTCCCCCACCCCACCCTACCTCCTCATGTGCAGGTGAAAGAGAGAAAAGCCAGGTGGCCCTGCAGCACTATTTATAGTGCTCAAACATCGGAGGCAACCCAGATGCCCAACAATCTGGAATGCTTAAACAAAGCATGGGACATTGGGACTCTGGAATCCAGTGTAGCTATTAACAATGAAAAGTATGTAGATTATGCATTGAAGTGTGTAATAGATAAAAGAATGTCAAATAAAAAATTTTGAGAATCCAATAACACTTGAATACCATTGCAGCGATGCTAACGTGTTTAGAAATCACATCGACAGGATTTGGGAAGAAATTAGAAGTAATGCAAACACAGGCTATGATTGATAATATGAGCTTGATTTAGCAATTGTTCAGTTAAGGTCTTGTGCTAAATGCTTTGGGGATTCAGAGGTGAACATGGCTTGAGGCTTGTCCTGGGAGTTCACACAGCAGACCTGGGGATACATCACCAAACTGAAGAAAAAACGAGCAATTCTGGCAAAGGCTATGGCTGCTTTCATAATCATTCTATCTCAAGATTCCAAGGCAGAGTATCAAGAACCGGGTATGGGAGAGCTTTCACAGAACATCCCTGCCAGGCATCTCAGGAACAAGGGATAAAGCTAGAAAGGCACATGGTAAAACAAAGCTGGGGACCAAATTGCACTCCATGGGCTGCTCAGGCCCCAGTCTAGGATCAATGTCCTTGGGTCTCTGAGGATACTGGGACCCCATGCTGGGCCTCAGCACTAAGAATTAATAGACTAAGGGTCCCCCAGTTGTGCCTTCTGTAGCTTTGCAGCCTCCAGCTCTCTGCCCTCTGGAGTTTTGGGGCCTCCACCTTGGGAAGCCAGGGCAGAATGATGGGGATGTGCCAGAGCTGCTCTCTGTCAGGAGAGTTCCAATAAGCTGAGGTGCCTTCTTCATGAGCTGTGGAGGGCAAGGCTGTATGAACTCAGGTGCCCTGGATTCTGACCCAGTTCCACTTGCCTATTGTCAGTCCCGGCAAGGGTCTTAATGCCCTGGGCCTCGGTTTATACCCTTGTTCAAGGAAGGGTTGTAATGTGCTACATAGAACACTCTACGATCACTCATGAGACAGCTCTTGTTAGGTCTAGTTACTGAGAAGGAAACAGAAGCTCAGGGAGCCTCCTGATTGATTCCAGGATGCAGCTCTGGGCATGTCATAAGGACACATTGCAATCAGTCATTAAGTAAGTTTCTCCAGAGTCCAGTGTTCATGCCCAGAGCCAACACAGCACCAGCCTGGCCTTGGAGACCAAGGAAGGGGGTGAGGCAAAGACCTGAAAACAGCTGAATGACCATCCTGGGCCCAGGAAATCTGATCTAACGCAGGCTGAACTCTCTAGATTCTGAGTGATTTGGGGGTGGGGGTGGGGTCCTTGGTGGGAGGATGAGGAGCCTGGCTGTGTCCTAATTGCATCATCCCTTTGTTGATAGTTAATTAGTTAATGACCGTGGGAGAGGCAGAACCCAGAGCAGATATGCCAACTCCAGGCTGGAAACAGCACTTAAGTCATGAGTAACCCTCATTAACTCTGATAACAGGCCTCTTGTGCTAGAGAAGGGTTCAGGGGAGCTGAGTTCCCAGGAAGCCCTTGGTTCTCAGGGCAACTTAGCTCTGGGCTTTTTCCAAGGTGGGGAGGCAGCAGAATAGGCCTGAATGTCCCCCAGAGTGTTAGCCCGTGTCCTTTCAAGAGTTGGAGTGGGAGGGTAAGGGTTTGAGTGGCACCTCACTAGGTTAGGTGACTTTAGCTGCCCATCCTTCCCCAAACTGCACTGAAGGAAGGTTCTGCCTGCTTCCTGCTTCTTCTCTGGAGGAAAGTGCTGCCCTGTGGTTCAGGCCTCTTCTGGCTCTGGTACTTTAAAACTAACCTTAGATCCTTCAGCGGGTTCCATACACAATACTCTACCCAAAATAGGCCATCTTCAAACTTCTTTGGGTAACCAGCAGAGTGGCTTGTGGTCACATAGAATCTGCGAGGCTAAGAACTCAACCACTTGTGTTGGTTTTTTTTTTTTTTTTTTTTTGGTACTGGAAATTGAACTCAGGGGCACTCGACCACTGAGCCACATCCCCAGCCTGATTTTGTGTTATATGTAGAGACAAGGTCTCACTGAGTTGCTTAGCGCCTCCCCATTGCTGAGGCTGGCTTTGAACTCGTGATTCTCCTGTCTCAGCCTCCCTAAGTGCTGGGATTACAGGCTTGCGCCACCGCGCGCCCAGCTTTGTGTTGGTTTTTAAGGCACAGTTTAAAGCAGAAATGATCCCATTCAGGTCTTGAGACATGGCTGTCTATGCTCAACCATGCCCATGTCCTAGAGAGGGGCTACAATTCTCTCCCACACCAGCCACTGCCTCACTCCACTGCCTTCCACAGCCTTAAGGATAGGAGACCTTATAATTTATCATCCAACCCAGGAGGCTTTGAAGAGTGAAAGGAGACAGTGCTATTAATCATTACACTGAGGCAAGAGGCATAAACCATGACCGTCCCTGGCAAATGGGTATAGGGTCACCTTTCCTAAGAAGGAAGTCCAAGCTGCTCACCATGGCCCCTGGGATACTCCATGATCAGATGCTGCCGGTACTGAACTTTATCTCCTGCCCTCCATCCTCCAGATCCCATACTAGCTTCAGTTTCTGCCTGTCTTTCTTTCTTTTTTTTTTTTTAAAGTTTTTTTGTAGATGGACACAATGTCTTTATTTTATTGCTCTGTATGTGGTGCTGAGGATCGAACCCAGGGCCTCACGCATGCGAGGCAAGCGCTCTACCGCTGAGCCACAATCCCAGTCCCTCTGCCTGTCTTTCTATCTGGGTATCTTTCAATATGCTGTTCCCTATGCCTGGAATGTCTGAAGCTCCAACCCCACCACTGTACAGCTAACTTGAACTCACCTTGCAGCTACCAGCTTGAGCATCCTTTCTTATCTGAAGTATTTCCAAACCCCTACTTTTGCCCTCCCATTCTGGGTGAGGTGCTGTTCTTAATTTATCTGTGATCCCCCAACCCTGGCACCTCTTACCTTGATACTTAATTCCTCTGTGGGAGCTGCTGACTTGATGCCTCATGTCTGCACAGCACAGTAGCTCCTCAGGCATGGCAGACAGACCCACCTCCACCAACTTGCTTTTGCAGAGCCTCGTGCCAATCAGGTGCTTGTTGAGTGAATGAATGACTTTGTCCAAACTTGTGTCCAAGTCTATAAACTCATTCTTCCTTAGGTGAGGTATTTTCATTCAGCAAGTGACAAAACCCCACCTACCTTAAACTAAAGCGTTAATATCCTCATTATGGATTCCAAATGCCGGTAACCAGTTTGGAAATCATCCCCATGTAACTGGTGGCAAGTTCCACTTAAAATGTTCCCTGGTCTGGCTGAAGATCATGGCAGAACAATTAGCCCAATACTTTGAACATGGATACCTTTGAGTGTACCTCAAAGGTACACTCATGGATACCTTGTCACTGTATAAACAAACTCTTTCGTCCCTGGGAATCCAAAAAGAACTAGCATCATGCTTGGAAAATTTATGTTTGAAAACACTGACCTTTTGTTTCAAAAATAACCACTATACTTTGGTACTATTTATAGTTTGCCAACTGTTTTTTGTATACTATCCGTTCTCACAACAACTGGGTGAAAGAAACACAGAAAATGAAGGAGCCCAAGACCCCAGAGGTTGAGGAACCTGCTCAAGCCTCAGGCTAGCACATGGCAGAGCCCAGAATCGTGAGCCCTCCACCACATGTCCTTGTCAGAGTAGACGAGGGAACTGGGGACCATTGTTCCTCCCCCCAGCAGAGGGCTGGCTGGCTGGCAACATTGGTTATGGTGTTTAGATAAAATATCATTGATTAATCACTCTGATGGTTAATTTTATGTGTCAATTTGAGTCAAGTGATACCCAGAGAGCTGATAAAAACATTATTTCTGGCTGTATCCACGAGGATGTTTCTGGAAGAGATTAATATTTAAAAGAGAAGATGGAATAAAGAAGGTCTGTCCTCAACCAATGTGGGCAGGCATCATCCCATCTGCTGAAGATGTGGATAGAACAAAAAGGTGGAGGAAGGGTACATTCTCTCTTCTCTAAGCTGGGATATCCATCTTCTCCTGCCCTCAGGACTCAGCTCCTCCTTTTCCAGATGAATTACACCACCATTGCCTGAGTCTCCAGGTTGCAGACTGCAGATGGTAGACAGCTCAGCCTCCACAATCACGTGAGCCAATTCCCATAAGTAATCCCTCTCTCTCTTTCCCTCTGTGTGCTTGTCTCTCTGTCTCTGTTCCACTGTCTCTGCCACTCTCTCTGTCTCCCTTTCTCTCTTTCTCTGTATTTGTATATATGTATATATACACATACAAGTAGATATTGGTGTATATACACATGTATATATTTACATTCTATCATTTCTGTCTCTCTGGAGAAATCTGACTAATACCATAGTACATTTTATTTTTCTGTTAAACTATAACTCCTTAATGACCAGGAACTTATTCTTTTCATATTATACATTTTCATATCCTTGCCATGGTTTCACATTCTGCTGGAATGTAAGCTTTTGGAGGGCCAGGGATTGCTTCTGGTTCACAGTCACATCCTCTGCACATAGTAAGTGCATTATAAGCATTTATAACTTTTATGTTGCAGGGGGTGTGACTAGCAAGATTTGAACATCATAGATGCTTGAGAATCACGCAAGGCAGAGCGTCAGCTCCTCTCCTCCTCCTGGGAAGGAGGCTGCCTAGGAGTCTGGGTAAGAGGCATCAGTATCTGAGAAATACTTGAGACAGCATGCTCTCATCTCTACTCTCCTCCATTGGCAGAAAGGGCATGGGCAAGAATTCATGCAAACGGCAGAAACCCAGAGAAGGCAAAGCTAGGGCTTGGGCTCAAAGCATTGAAGATGCCACCTTCCAGAACATAGCAATCTATGTCACATTGAGTCCCAGCTCAAGATGCTCCTGTGTTGAGGGTCTGCTGTGGAAGGGACAGCATGTGCTCTATACAAGGACTCTCCAGAACTGGGTGTGAGACAGCATGTCCGACCTGGGAGCAGCGCTACAGACCTAGGCACCTCAGACACTGGGGCAGCTGAAGGCATGAGCATCTAACCTGGGCCAGGCCACTTTGGGCTAAATGACCTGAATTATGCCCCTTCCTCTCTGTGAGCCAGCATGTTCTAAGGTTATGTCATCTTGGCTCCCAAAGGTGAAGGCATGGAGCTGACGGCATTAATATGGACACTAGTTTCCGACTCATGTCCGATTTGGGGAGTGAGGGGAGAAAGAATAACAATCAGAACCACGAAAGCATCTGGGTGCCTTTCTATAGAGAAAGTGCACTTCTGGCATCCACTTCCTGCTGGGTGCTACTCTGTGTGTGTGTGGTACTGGGGATTGAACCCAGGGCCTTGTGCATACAAGGCAAGCACTCTACCAACTGAGCTATATCCCAAGCCCTTGGGTGCTGTTCTTAAATGATAAACTCAGCCTCAAAAAGGAAGAGTGGGTCTGTGACAGCCAGAGGCCTCCCTCCTGCAGCCTTTGATCATGTGCTGCTGGGAAAGCAGCAAGAAGTTAACCAACTCACACAGGTAGATCTGAGCCCAGGCCAGGTGCTCAGAGTCCTAGACTCCCTCTGTTTCTATAGCGGACTCATGACCTGATCTGTCATTTGGATTTCAGATGTGAGTAAAGCAGCCCTGAAAACCACACAAGGTCAGGAGTTGGTGTTCTATGGCCCACAGTGGAACTGAGGCCTGAGCACACCTGAGAGGGTTCCTGCTAGGAAGGAGCAGCCTGGTGAAGGTAGGACACTTACTAGGAAGGAGGCCTAGGAGAGGGAGGAAAGAAAAGATCGGCTTTCTTCCCTTTTACCCTGACACCATACTGGAGATTCAGGGTCAGTTCATGCAACACCTGCAACTAAAGGGATCTCAAAAAGTATTCAAATCCATGCTTCCTTTTACAAAAAGTGGAGACTGTGGCCCCTGACATTAAGGGTCTGGCCCAAGGCCTAGCTGCTGGCCAGAAGCTGAGCTGTGAGAACTGGCACCGGGGTTCATTTCAGGGCCCTTTCCCCACCCCACTCAGACCCGACAGGATGCTGTGTAGCCAATGCTGAAAGCAGCCGGAGGGTGGCCAAGGCCAGAAGGACATGAAAACGCATGTCAGGAGGGTATCAGATAAGGTCACAAACACAGACGTAAGCATCTTAGAGGATGGCAAAAGATTGTGGAATGAGACAGATTAGACAAAGAAGGGCAAACTCACAGAGTTGACACATCAAGGGCAACATGAATAACTTGTTGGGGCCCTTACTCTAGTACTCATAGTGATATAATACACCTGATTGTGCAAGTGTTTCTCGCACTAACCTGTGAGGGTAGAATCGTGTGTATCTGTCTTCAGACCCAGGCACAATCCCTGTCTCAGTATTTTTCTAGTAAGAAAGAAGTGAATGAATGAACGCACATCAGGGGGGCTTGCGGGACAGGAGCTCTGCCGTTCTGTTCTCAGCTCTGCCACTTACCAGCTAGAATCTTAGAGCAGGGAACTGAAAAATGTGATAATGCTCACTTTATGGAGCTGCGTGAGGATTAAACAAGATCAGGCATCTGAAGAGCGCAATAAATATTTGCTATTTCTGGGGTGACTATTTTTAGGAGGCAGAACCAAGGGGAAGTTAAGTTAGATGACACTGGAGAATGGCTCACAGCCCAGTGAGAAGTCTAGGCTGAGCTCTGTTGTGTGTCTCGGTTTCCCTCACCACCCGCACTTTCTTCTCCCTCACCACCATTATTTCTGGAATCCACTCAGTCATCTTAACTTGAGAATCAAGGCAAACTTGCCCAACTCCAGTCTATGTTATCACATAAATCCAGGCTTTAGAGGAAGGCCTAGGCAGTAAGCTTCCATGCTTTTTGGATTCTGTAAATGGGGACATTTGAGGCTCCATGGCACCTGGGAGGAGCAGATAATCCGGGGCCACGCCATGATGACTGGTAGCCATGCCTTGCAACAGCTCCTCAGGACTGAGCAATAGCCCTGGAGATTGAACCCAGGGGTGCTCTGCTGCTGAGCTACATCCCCAGCCCTTTTTATTTATTTTTATTTTTTTGAGACAAGATCTTCCTAGTTGCCAAGGCTGGCCTTGAACTTGCAGTCTTCCTGCTTCAGTTTCCTGAGTCAATGGGATTACAGGCATTTGCCACCATGCGTGGCCTCCTTAGGGCCATTTTGAGCAGGGTACCACAATAGGCCAATGAAAGTCAATCTTCCATTTTTGACTGCCTCTCCTCCTAAGCTGGACGAGGTAAGAGTAGTTAATATGAAGCCAGGTAGGCAGGTGCCCAGGACACAGTATCAACCTTCCATGCAAGGGTCAATTCCATGTGGGGGAGATAAGGACTGTGCTAGGCATTTTGTTAAAGTGAGACTAGGAAGTGACCTTTGCACAGTCTTTTGACTTGCTTGACATACTGTAACTCTTATTCCCAGACTGGCCCTCATCCGGCAAGAACCAAGTTCTTGGTCTGGAAGGCACAAGACCGCGCCTTTTGCTCATCTGTGATGGACGGCTCTCTTCCCACCTTCACACTGTCCAGCTCGCGTCTGGCCATGGTCAGCCTCCTGCCTCCCCAGTTTTGCCACAACCTGTTTTTCCAGGTTACCCTGGTTCTCTGTCCTAGAGCCTCATCTCTAGTTGTGGACCCTAGTCTGAGCCTGTACCCCTAGGCTTCCTGGTCCCAGGAAGGCAACATCCTGACTCTAAGTTCTCACTCGCTGAAGTCTCCAATCCAGGCTCCTCCTCCACTCAGATCCCCTGGGCATAGGTCTTGCACTCACCCCTGCCCACCAGAGCACTTGTATTCCCACACGAAGCTGTTTTCTGTCATCCCTCCCAGGACAACCTACAATGTTCTGAAAATGCCTCTTTAGGATACCGATGATATTTCTTCCCTCTTGACCTAAAGGTGATTGTGGAGAATTGAAGAACTTGGAGGCTGAATAAATCAGCGAGGATACCATAGAGAAAAGTTGTCTGGAGACTCAGCAAGAATTGTTAACAAGAACTTCTATTTAAAGGGATGCCCAGCACACATACTCATGAAATGGCTCCAGGTGGCCATTGATGGAGAGATGCAGAGGTACTTCAGTTCCTTACATTTGCAATATGCAACTGGCGAGCATCTGTGTTTAAAGAATTAGCTAGACTCTGTAGGAGCACAAGGATAAATAAGACTAAGGCTTTGTCTTTGGAAGTCTTACATGCTAGGAACCCAAGGCAAGCACACAAATCTAACACAGGGCCAAACAAAAGACTCATAAGTAGGCAAACTTTAGCAGTGAGGCTCGGCCAAGTTGAGAGGGCCAAGGCTGCTACTTGTGGACTTTACACAGAATGAGGATCTTAGAGTTCAGAAAATAGGTAAGAGAGAGCCAAGGACTTTTCTCAAATTGGTGAGGATGACAAAGTGACATCTGAGAAAAATTGTGAGTACTGCAAGGTCCCATAGCTTAATAGAAGGAGCTCCTCATTTCAGAGAAAGAAAATCCTGTAGCATTACTTAATGCTGATGTTCAGAGTTTTGAGAATATTTCCATGGCAGGTACTATCAACCTTCTGAAGACAGTGAGGAAGATTAATCCCCATTGCAAACAAGCAGAGATTCAAAGAGGGTAAAAATAACACTTTTGATTCATTAATGCCCAAATAAGTACATGAAGAGCTGTTCAACATTATTAGTCATTATGGAAATTCAGAACCACACCACTACATCCTATGAAATGGCTACAATTAAAAAGACAATACCAAATGTCAGCAAGGATGTTGAGCAGCTAGAGCTCTCCTGGATTAATGGTGGAGTGTGAAATGTTCCAATACCTTTGGGAGATGTTGGCAGGCTTTTTAAAACAAACATCCTTTATCATATGACTCAGAAATTCCTAGAAATTCACCCAAGAGAAATAAAAACCTATGCCCACATAAAGACATGTACATGTAAATTTATCATAGTCTTATTTATAATAGCCCCAAACCAGGAGAAAGTGTCCATTGACAGATGGAATGGATTACAATGTTGTGGCACATGCACTACAATATTCAGCAATAAAGACAAACTACTGACTCATATAACAATCTCCAGGAATCTCAAAAACTTGTGAGAAAAAAAAGTCAGACACAAAAGAGAATATGCAATATGATTCCATCTATATGGAATTCTAGAACAGGGAAAACTAATTAATCATGAAAGCAGATTAGTGATTTCCTGGGGTGGTGGAGAAGGGAAATACTCTAATTTTTGATGTGGTGGTGTTTGCATGGGCGTGTGTACATTTGTCAAAATTCATTGAACCAAATGGTAAAATGGATGGATTTTTTAAAAAAATGTCAATTTAATCACAAAGAAATTGGTTTAAAAAGAAATGGATCCAGCATGGGGGTGCATGCCTATAATCCTAGCTACTCAGAAGGCTGAGACAAGAGGATCCCATGTTCAAGGTCAGCCTGGGCAATTTTTAAAGGGAGAGAGCTGGGACTGTAGCTCAGTGGTAGAGCACTTGCCACGCATATTCAAGGCCCTGAGTTCAATCCACAGTACCTAAAAAGAGAAAGGAAAGGAAATGCACCTTGCTTGCAGTTACCCAGCTAGTAAGTAGAAAGAACTAAGTCTGACCTCCCATCCCATGGTGCACCATGTTGGCAAGGTGGGCTTTGTAGTGGAGACTGGGGGATGCAGAAGACTGTGTGTACCAGCTTTCGTGGGCCATCTGGGGCAAGGGGAAAGATGCAGACATAGAGCAAGGACCTCAGGGGAGTAGAAACAGAAAACAGGCAAAAAGTCACAGCTGCTGAGCAGCAAGGGGGCCTCAGCAGAGGGAACAGGGGGTTGGGGGAAGGGCAGAGGGGGTAGGGAGCTTGGACCTCATAGGGCACCTCAAACAAAGATATTCACTTCTCTTTCAAGGTGCTGGATCCAAAAGGTTGCTCAGTTTCCTCTAAGGGGGCACCAAGGTCTCTGGACTGGATTTGTGTCACAGGACAGGGACCCAAGAAAAAGGCCTGATTTTCTCCAGGGAAGTGGCCCTGCCATGCAGATGCACTTGCTCATATTGGGTTCCTGGAATCCCCTGGGAATGCTCTTCACATTGTTTGGGAGAGCAGCTGGTATTGGGGTGTCTTTATTTCCTCTCCATCAAAAAGGCCCATGCTGGAGAACATCATCCTAATAGCTAAGCTAATCAATCCAATCTTTGCAAAAAGTAGACCTGCGACAGTTTCACACTCCCTTGTGTCACTGAGTGTCCTGGGCCTTAGGTTTTGTAAGATGAGGACTCTGGGTTAGATCGAATCCCAAATACTCATGCAGAGTTCTTTAATTCTGACTATAATCTCATTTTGACCTTCAGTGCTGTGAATGCAGTGGCAAAGGGCTGGTGATCTATTAATCTCATTGGCTGGTTGCCAGGTACTCATCAGGCACCAATTTCAGGAAATAAGCAGTTCAGCTACTTTGCACATACAGGATTTCAGCACATCAACGAGTCACTTTGCATGTGATATAGGAAACACTGGGTTCAGATAGGGACTTACAAATTATTAGTTCTCACTCTTTTTTAAAAGAAATTTAAGTTCTTAATACAGCTGCTTATGATAACATTAAAAGGCACAGTTTGGAGAAATAAGCACTGGATATGACTGTCACCTTGGTCACCATCACATAACTATCATGGATCTGGACAAAGGTTAATCTTACTGGAAAGCTTCACTGGAGGTCATGCACCTGCTGCTCTAAGACCATCACAGGTTTAGGACATTGTCAGCTTTGCCAGAAGTCAGAGCCTCATGGCCTCTCTGCCTCAGCCTCTGGGACTTGTGAGCTCCTAACCCAAGAAGCCCATTTCTATGCCTGTTTTTAGTCACTAGGGAGAAAACTCTGTGTTAACTAACCCTGGGTCAACTAATCCTGGGTTAACTCTTCCAAGTTACCTGTTCTTAGCAACTGCTCCTGTGGCCAGGGGAGGGGACAGAGGGGTGCAATGCCATGGAGGTCTGTTTGCAGTTCTGCCCTTTCACCAATCATGCTTTTATTTTCTTCTCTGAGTGACCTCAGTTCAAATACCTACTACTTTTACAACCACATCTGGTACAAAACATGCAGTTATAAAATCTCAGCTTCCACCAGAAGCAACTATCATCTGGGTCAGTAGAAAAATAAAGAACCTATTTAAAGATCAGCATGTGGCCAGGATATATGTTGGTGCCCACCAGAAACTGTATGTTCAGTTAACCTCTTACTCATTTCAGATTTCTTTTTCTTATTTTTTACCTTGTAAAGATGCCATGAAAAAAAGTTACCTCATTTAAATGAAAGAAATATAAATTATATTTAAAATGATAATTTTACTCACTTTGTTTTAATTTCTTACTTCATTTTCCATTATACTCAGCACTAAAAATATGAACTTTCAAATAGTATGTAGTCATTTTTAAATGTAAATTTGTAAAATATTTTAAGAAGATAAGTACAAAAACTCTTTTTTTAAAAAAAAGAGTTGAGCAGAGATAAGGTTATTTTTGTCCAAAATGAGAATTGCTTTATTTTCTTTGAAGATTTTAAAATAAAGTGTGCATTCACTAAAAGAAAAAATACATATATGCATGGACACACACACACACACACACACACACACACACACACACACAGCTTCCCAGTGGTAGTGGCACATCACAGTCGCCTGGAAGTTTTAAAAAAAGTCCTGAAGCCTGGGCCCCACTCCCAGCGATTCTGATTGAATTGATCTGTGCTGGGCAGCAATGTTGATTTACTAGCTCCCCAAGAGATTTAAAGGTATGGCCAGGTCTGGGAACTACTAGTCTCCAGAAAGGCATAAAGAAGGGACTAAGCATCACCTATATATCCATTCCCAGGAGATGCCTACTTTAGATTTTTAGTGAAGCTAGAGGAAGAGTTATTAGTGTGGCCTATGGCAACCCAGTCAAGGGGAGAAGAGATTGAAGCTCATACCTGATGAGGAGCACCAACTTATTTTCCAGGTTTCCAGACCTTTATCTCATTGTCTTCCTTGAGAAATGAGGTTCCTATAATGTGTGTGACATTGGCCCTGTCCCTACCTCCTAGACCCCAGAAAGGCCATCAAAACGAACATCTAGGCAACACTTCAAATCTATTGACAAGACTCTGGGGTAACCAAAATGGAGGGTATGAACATGGTGGTGGATGCAGAACTATGGGAAGCTCCACAGAGACTCCAGTCACAGGTTCACCCTCCTCAGCCCACCCCCACCAACAAAGAATGCTTAGCAAAACACAGAGCTTCTGCTGAGGTGAGAATATCAGTTGACTCAAAGCAAAGATAGGGATTAGAGACACAGTGGCCCTCCCATCAGAGGAAAAGGAGGGGTCATTGAGATGAACCCAGGAGTGGACTAAAGTAAGCCACCCCTTTTTGCCCCTGTATTCCTTGCATTGGGAGGAGTTGGCCATCTGCTCAGGAAGACTGGTCCCTCAACTTTTCCACTGAGCACAAAGGTCTGTAATCTCTGGAGTAGTGTAATAACCTATACCCACAGATTGCAACTTGTTGGATCCTCACACAGAAAGGAAAATATATATGTATTTTGAGTCATTTAACGCAGTCATTCACCACACAGCCAAACTTCATAAAAACTTCCCTTAAGTGTCTGTTATTTCTCCCATGTCTCTTATTAATTCCCATTTTTATACCCAGGAATTCAGCTCTTGCCTTCAATGTTTAAGCTCAATTCGAACATGCAGCTAGCTAGCCCAGCCCATCTTTGATAGCAGGTTGGTGATTCCACCTTTTAACAGAGCACGTTCTTGAAGTCTCTCACCTACACACATACCCACAGAGTTTCACCCACAGAGCTTATTTCTTTCTAGGGAGGATATGGCAGACATTGTTGGTGCCTATTTAACCTTCATTCCCAGTCTTTCTGGCCTAAAGAAATGTACTGAGAATCCAGCAATGAATCATGATTAGTCTAAGCCAGTCCTTCTCCTTAAGGAGCCTTTTATACATCTTTTTTTAAATTGCTTCCTACCATGAAAAAGTAATACCAGATAAACTGTGTATATCTACACTTTGTATTAAAAAGATAAAGTACTTTTGGCCCCCTAAGAACCAGTTTTAACACCACCCTCCCCAGAATGCTATTACCTCCATGGAGGATGAGAGGTCTATGTTAACAAAGTAATTGCTTTGTGCCAATGATTGATCTGCAGGCGGCATCTGAGCCAGTCCTGGCCAATGAAACATAAAGGAATCCTGTTTGGGAAAGACCTTCCTTGACCAATGAGAGATGTGAAGAAAAATGACCTTAGGTCCCTACCCACTTCTACTTTTGATCTCTCATGCAAGGATTTGCTGCTGGGAACTATGGCCACCATATTGTTATCACGAGGATGGCAAACAGGAAGAACAGGAAGAGCCCCACTGAAATCCCTGGGCCACTAACCAATCATGACCACCATCTGCTGCCAGACTTCCTGTCAAGTAGGCTAGTAAACGCCCATGTGCAGAAGATAGGTTGGCTTTGTGGGGTCACAAGCATGTGGGTATTGACAAAGGATGTGGTTTAGGCATTTCAGAAGACCGGTACCCAGGGAGGCTGTGCCCAAAATCAACACCACTGCTGTACACAAGCTTTCCATAGGCAAATGGCCCACAGAAAAGTGAATTTGTCTGAACTCTTGTTTCATATAAAATTAATGAGGAAACGTTATAGCAGTTTTCAAGTTCAGAGTGTTTTTCTGAAGATGCTTTCCCCAAATGAAAGTGCTTTTGTTTTCACTCTCTGTCATCTAACAAAGTAAACAAGGGACTTAAACTGTACCCTCCCCTAGCAGATAGTCCTGTCTCAAGCATCCCTCATCCTTTCCCAGCATCCCTTTCTCTTCTCTCTCCCCATTGTGAATGCATCAGATATGGGAAGACAGAGGCCCCGTGCATGGACACGCTAGATGTTCTGCCTGCTGTTTTGTTGGTTCTTCCACAAGCCTAGTTCCAACTCTGAACTTGAGAGGCTATTGTTCAGAGACACAGAACAAGAGAGCTGAAGCAAGTCTGTGGAATGAGCATCCCTTATTTACAGACTGAAGATTGTGGGAACCCAGAAAAGTGAACATCAATCACTTCAAAGATTTGAACATCAAGGCTAAGAAAGGTCAAGGATGACCCAAGTTATAGAGCAAGATGTTAGTATTCTTGGGAGCAGAGCTCTTTCCTCCTAACTCTCTGCACAGGGGCCTCGCTACAGCAGCCTGAGGCTATAATTTATTTGCTCCTCGCCCTGTGCTATGTTTGGATGTCCTGAACTGTCATTTACAGCTGCTAACAGCTTATATCCCCAACTAAATTGCAAGCTTTTCAAAAGCTAGGATCTTGACACACCCATTTTGAAGTCCTTCTTAGCGTACACAGCCCACCAGGCACCTAACAGTTAGTCGACGTGATTTCTAAACAGCTGATGTGGTGAAGATACTAGAAGCAATGCCATGGGCTACTGAAATGTTTGGGGAATGTTTGCACCTCCTTCTGGAAGGGTTCCTCCTAAATTCCCCCAGCTTGGTATGCAGGAATACCCAGAGTATCCTTGGAACCTGAATTCCCTTGCTTCTTATCCAGTGGGTGAAAATAATACTATGTTTTCTATATAAATATCAGAACCCTGTGACTCCAGGACTGAAATGTGCTCTCTATATTCTAACTTATCCCCAAATCTCCTCTTGTAAATGCTTACTTCCAAACAATGTCCCATTAGCTAAAGATGAAGTTGGAGAAGAACGAGGATCCAATGACATTACCTTGGATCTAAGTCAAGAGCCCAGTCCCACTCTTCTAACTGCCCCATGTCATCCTCACCACTGAGATGTCTCTTGTAAGTAGCTCTTCTCCAGGCTTCTATCTGTTTTGGCTACTGTGATGGGCCAGGGACAGAGCAAGCTATGTGTGCAATATCTGTCTCTGGACATTAGAGAGGCAGGATAGGCCACAATAGTGGGACAGCATTAAAGGACACATGTATAAGCAATGCAAATATTAAACACCTTGGTGTAAGCATTCAGTGGGATAAGAAGAGAGGACAAGGGGTTCCTCAAGCAGTGTTCCTGTGGCCTGGGTGTTGAAGCCATGTATGGCTCTGCCATGCTACCTAACTGGGTAGCTTCAGGAGTATCTCTTTTCCTTTAAAATTAGGTGCTTGGATAAGGAGATCTCAAGATCCATCTTCTACTTCTATGCTAAAACTTTCTAAAGTATGTACAGCAGTGAGACCACGGCAGTGCTAGTCACAATAGCAATACTAATGGCAATAATAATGGCCAACGTGAATCCAAGTGCTGCTCCAATGCGTTACTCGTTCTGTTCATTTCATCTCACAGCAACATGGAGACACAGGTAATGTTGCCAATTCTCATTCTACACAAAAGGAAGCTGATAACCAGAGAAATCAAGCACTCAGAGTTATACATCTAATAAGTGATACAGCCAGGATTGAGACTCAGGAAGTCTAAATGTACTACCGCGGGGTGGTGTGGGCATCCTAGCCTTTGTGGAGGAGCTGGGCTGCTCTTCCATCTAGAGCCCATCTAGCTGGGCCTCCACTTCCTCCCAGGAAGTGGAGGCCCAGCTCCGGAGTCCCCAGAGCTATGGAATAGCTCAAGCACCAGCAGCAGCAGAAGGGGTCAGGGTGGAAAAAACGAAGAGCAGGAGCAGGAAGGAAACTGGCTACTCCTCTGTTTAGGGCACACACATACCTTGCCGATTAGCAACGATGGGAAAGGAAACACACAGTGAGGGCCCTTGACAGCTTAATGGGGTTTTAGAAAAATACACATCTATATTTTTAAACTTTTTTTTTTTCCATTTGGACATTTTTAACTTCAAGTTCTGGACTGAAATAGCAACTGTTTTAGATAACTCTTCATCCTTAGGCTCCCACGTTTGGAAAAGATCTTGGCCCAGCCTAGGGAAAGAGAGAGAAAGAGGGAAAACAAGTTTACCACATGGACAGTATTTCTGAAACTTAGATTCTAGATGCTTAATGAGTGAATGGATGGACAGATGAATCAGATGAATAGGTAGGTGGATAGGTGGATGGATGGATGAAAGAAGGGATATGATAAGAAAGCAAGAAAGCATGTTTATCCATAAGATACTCCTGAGACTTAAAAATATACCCTTCTGGAGAGGAAGACTCATCCTGTTTGCCAGTAACCAAACCCAGGGCTACAGTGAAAGAACTGACAGTTTCCCATAGCCACTAGCACCTGGTCTCTCAGAATCAGTTGAAGCCAATCTGGAGATCAGGGGCTCTCAAGTTTAGTTCCCCTACACTGCCCACATCTCCAGTAACTTCTCATGTCTTCAGACTAATAGACCAGTTGCACCTTTTCTCAACATCCCATGGCAGATTCCATAGTTTAGTTTGATCAAAACCCTTTCCAATCCTCTTCTGCCTTGCCTTCTACTACAAATAGTGAAGAGAAAAATGCTCAAATTCTTGCCTTTCCTTTCAGGTAAGGTACCAAGAGATACCATTCTGACTGGTTCAAGGGAGGCAAAAGGCCTGGAGAAAGGTTTACCATCAAAATAAATGGGCAAAGCCTTACCCATTACTTCCTTCTTCTCCTTACTAGAACTCTGACACAATCTTTGGAGGTGCAGCAGCCCATCTCAGAATGAAGAGGACAAGTGCCTTGATCTAAGGATGGCAGAGCGGGAGAAGAAGGTGGGTCCTCAGTGGCCTCTTCAAACTGCCACACCATCCCTCCCATTAAATGAGAAAGATGAACCCCTTACTTGCTGAAGCCACTGGGTTGGCATTTACTGCTGCTTCCTGCCAAGCACAATCTTTAAATGCATGATACACAGTTCAAGCATTTCAGGACTGCAGATCTTTTTCCACATGACTCCCCTGCCTGAAATGCCATTCCCTGCCTTTCCCTGCCAAAGGGTAGGCACTAAATAAATATTTTAAATATAGGATTAAATTAGAGATGCCATACAGGAGGACTGAGCAATACATGCTCTTAAATGCCACCCTCTGTCCCACTCCACCCCAAACCTTTCATTTCTTCCTTTCTTGAGGTTCCATTCACTTTTTGAAAAGAAACATTGAGGTCAAACTTTGACTTGCACTCATTTTCCCTTGAAGCTACCCATTCTCTCCACCCTTTCACTCTAAGAGAAGACTTGCTTTTTCTCCTATAGGGAATAAGTGAAAGGTAAGGGAGGGCGACAGGCTGAGATCAAATCTGATTTCTACCACTCACTATCTATGCACCTGTCTTTTAACTGCTGGGCCTTCATCTGCAACATGAATGTAATTGTCTCCATTTTACTGAGTTGTGGGGACAATTAAGTGTGGTAATGTATTTAAAGTGCATGAACAGAGTAGGTTGTTGTTTATATTACTTTCCTCCCTCTTCTAATGGCTTTTGTCCCCTCCCTCCCTGCCTCTCTCTTTTCCTTCCTTCCTTCAACATTTATTGAGCACATTTTAGGCACTGGGAGATATCAAGTTGACTTAAGCATGATTTCCCTGTTTCCTTCATTCTCAATATGATACACCTCAGTGTTGTGCCCCAGGATTTAACCCTTGGTCACATTATCACTTCTAATGCTTAGTTTCTCAAAGATCTCACCCATTGTCACCATGTCAAGCTTCAGCTCACAGTGTGTCAATCATTCCCAAATTTGCAGGTCTGGGACTGACTTCTCTCCTAAATGCCATGCCCCTTTCCCAACTCCCTGAGGACTTACCCCCTTGGAGGTCCTGCAGCCAGCTGCATTCTTCTTTCTTCCAAAGCAAGAAAACACTTGATAAATGTATTTCTCTGCCATTAGCCCTGACAGGTAGTAAGGAACAGGCCTGATGAATATCGCCACTTCCATCCAATCATGCCAGCTATTAAGCCACAGGATGCTGTCTCTTTCTTAACAACATTGACCCAAGATAGGTAATGCATTCGGGTGTGATGTTGTGAGTGAACCAGTGCAAGGGAGTCTCTTGTCAAGATTGCAAAGCCAAGGTCCCAGCGAGAAGAAAGTTAAAACACTAGGCAGAGTGGAGCCGGCATTTATAGCCTTAGCAGTCGATTTGGGTAGTTCTGGGCTTTAGCTTCTGAGAGCGACTTCCTAACACACAGAGGGGACACATTCATCCCTTCCCTTGGGATGAGCCCCAGACCTTGCAGTGCTCGAAGTGCCTCCCCATGTTCCACTTAGATGTTCCCTAGATGCCTAGTTTGTTCCAATCAGCCCCAGCTCTCTGCAGCTCTAACCCTCAAGGGCCCACAAAACAAAAGATGGAGGCTTTTGTGGAAGAACTCATCTGCCCCGCGGCCCATCCCTCCTCTCCCAGGACTAAGCATGCCACCGGTCAGGCCCCTTGCTCAGCTTCCCCAGATGACCCACTGCAGAAGGGGGAAGGCCAGAGGGTAGAAAATAACTCATGAGAACCAAAAACAAAACTCCAATGGAACCTCACATGGAAACCACTCAGAGAAAAAGGGTCCTGTGATATGTGGGCTATTAATAGACCTGTGTGCACCTCAGTCCTTTTCTCCTACAGGATAGGCCTGGTCAGTGCATGGGCAGACTGTTTATTCTTGGGAAGGTTCCAGCTTGCCAGGTAAAATGTGCCTCAGACCCTATTCACTAGGAAGACCCCCCAACCCCCACCACACACGCTCCTCCCCCACCCAGCCTTCCTTTTGACCTCTTGTTGGCCCCTGTAGGGGAAGAAGGCTCAGAGCACACAGTAAGGCCGATGCTGCTGATCTTAAGCATTTGGAGACTTGTGAGGATCAGGTCTCAGCTTTGCCTGGCTGGCAGTAACTGTATCTTCATCCTGGGAATAGGAAAGCACAAGGACTTGTTCTAAATCTGATCAGGAACAGACAGACACACACACTTGTTCACAAATGGGTGGGGGGAAAAATCCCTAGTACTGTCATTCGCCAAAGTTGTCTACTGGCTGATGCATTTATAATTTCCAGTCGTTGCTCACACTTTCCACCACTTTTCTCTTCATTTCCCTTCACCAGCATCCTGCCCCAGTATCACAGGGCATCCTGGGGAAGCCCTGGGAATACACTGTGTGGAGGAGCTGGCCCTTCCCAGATCACATCTTGGAAAACAGCAAGTGAACCAATTAGCACCTCTCAACCATGAAGAAGCCCTGCCTCATTACCTCATAATTGAAGTTCTGAGCTGAGACGGGACCACACAGAGCCACAATGACCCCTTCCTCTGGCAAAGAAGGTGCTACTCCCTGCTACACAGATGAGACCAGCGAGCCACTGCCACCTCTGAAGCAAAGCTAAGGTGGCCTGCTCATCTGCGGGATCCATTCACTTCCTGAACATGTCACAGCCTTGAGGTTTGCCCTGGCTCTTGCCTCCTGATAGCCCTTGAACCAACCTGGTGAAGATAGAGACACTGCACCCCAACCATCCCAGCATGCCAACAATATTGAGCTTGGCCATGGACCCCAGGGTGAAACACTTTGAGTCTAAGCCCCAAGAATGAAAGGGAGGCCAGGAATGGTCTCAGTGACTAGGAAAGTCAGTGTGCCAAGGAAACCAGGAAAGGGCTTTCACCTCCACTAGTATGCACTTGTGGGTGCGCGCGCGCGCACACACACACACACACACACACGTACACAAGAATAGGACAGCCTCCTTCATCTCCCAAGAGACTCTTCAGTTGACACCAGGTTGTCCTCTGGGGCTGAAGAAAGATCACAGGCCCACCCTTTGCAGCTGTCTTTCTACCATTTGAAAGTTGAGGCCAAAATCACTCTCATTCCAGCCAAGAAACACCTTTCATGACTCCCAAAGAGCAGCAACAACCCCCAGTCTCCACTGACCTTGAACTTTGAGGCAGAGGGAGGAGAAAGCAATAGTTGGATTATCTCTATTTTATTCATTTATTTTTATGTGGTGCTAAGGATCAAAACCAGTGCCTCATACATGCAAGGCAAGCGCTCTGCCATTGACCTACAGCCCCAGCCCCAATACTTGGATTATCTCTAAGCTGAGCAATCTGTGCTTTTGAAACCAGCCCAGCAGGGGTGATCCTAGAGAAAATATATGTTTGAAAACATTCAGGCTTTTTTTTTTTTTTCTTTAAGCCTTAAGGTAGTCTTCAGGGAAATGACCAGAATTCCATTGCACTTTTTCATGTTCCTTTATGATTCAGTCCTGGTTTTATTTTGAACTACATATGTGGGGCAGGGGTGAGGGTGCTATAAACCTCTCAGTGCCCAGAGCGAAGTATCTTGCCCATGATAACAGCCCAGCCTTTGAAGCCAGACTGGCTGCTTGGCACTAACCATGTGACTTTGAGCATGCTGCTACTCCTTTGTGATTCAGTTTTCCCATTCGTAAGATGGGATGATGATTATAGCACTTGTTTCATAAGATTGTTAAGAGGATTAAAAATTAATATGTAAAACGCATATAGAACAGAGATAAATATATTATAAATGTTTCCTATTTGCTATTAGAATTAATATCAGAACTATTAGTTATTGTCACTAAAGGTCTTATTTTGGTGGAAGGAGGAAGAAGGGAGCACTGACGGCCGTGTTTTCCCAGATTTCTAAGGGAGTCAATAGCTCTTGAGTTTGTAATTTTGTTTTGAAGGAGGGAGGGAAAAAAATGTAAAAACCGCAGAGGGTTTATGAGTGAGTGGAGTTTGAGAATGCTGGTTTAGGGTTGGGGATACAGCTCAGTTGGTAGAGTGCTTGCTAGCATGCCTACGGCCCCAGGTTCAATCCCTGGCACCACCAAAAGAAAGAATGCATAGTTTATGCCAGGGGCTCGTGCTCACTCTTCCCAGGGCCTTGGTCTTGAGGATGTGGAACCAGATCCTGGTAAGAAGCCCTATTCCTGGGAAGATGGGTCAGAGGTGACTAGGAGTCACTGTAGATATATGACAGGTGCTCGGTGCTGGTGGTTTCCGGGCCTGAGGTTGGCTCCAGGGTGTCTGTGTGTGAGCACGGTCCACGTGAGAGTGCCAGTGAGCACGTGCGTGGACCTGCCATATCTGAGGTGGCACTCTTCAGCAACAGGACCAATGAGCTGTCTATCTCCTTGGTTTTAAGAAAAAAATATTAACTTGGGCTCCTTCTAGAATGTGAGGGCTTTGCTTTTCCCACCTGTCTGGCCCTGTTCAAGAATTCCCTGTAGAATCAGATCACTTATTCAGATCAGGAGAATCAACGGTGGTCCCAGACCTCAAAGGAAAAACAAGCAATTTCATATCCCCATCTCTTCTTTTTGCAACCCTTATTGATCCTACAAGCGTTTCTTCTAGACTCTGGCCCCCATTTAGGGTTTTTTTCTTTTGCCATTTCCTGCTGGAGGAAAAGGGGGAGGGTATTACAATCAACTCCACTGCAGAGAGGACTGTCCCCACCCACAGATTCCACTGCTACAACCCCAGCCCTTCTTTGAGTGTTGATTGGGGAGGAAGGAAAGACCCAGACACCTGTGTGGTTGTTTTTTAACATCAGGCACTAGCTTTAAAAATTTTTTTCTACAATTGGCAATGACGTGTGCAATCCACCCATTTAACACTATGGAGTAAAGAAAACAGCATCATGGGTAGTAAGTACAGTGTAGATTTGTCCTATCTGCTGTTGGGGCATGAGCTTAGCAAAGAGGTAGATCATAGAAAGGATGCCAGCAACTTACTTCATAAAAACAAGCCTTAAATATAAGAGAAATGGGCCCTGTGGAAAGGAATTCTATCTCCAACAGGGTCACTGGTACAGTCACCAGCAAGGAAAATTTCCTTGGTGGCCTTTAGGCCCTGCTGGTTTCTGATGCCAGCTGCCTCTCACAAGCCCTCTGAGACTTCAGAGCACTTTGCTTGCTCTTTGGGTTTCCATCCTTCCCCAACACCCAGCTCCAGCTATGTTAGTGAGGGTTTTTGTTGCAAGTAACAGAAACTAAACTGGTTCACTTAAGCAGGAAAATAATTTATTGGAAAGGTATTGGGCCACTCACAGGGTCAACAGGAAGGGTGAACAACAAGGCACATGCCAGAAACTGGGGCTGGCAAAAGCCAGTTAAGTCTTCATCACAGAAAATAGGTGTGAGATACTGCTCCAGCCACCACTGCCATTAGACCCACCACTGCTGGGTACCACCCTTTCACCCCAGGCCCTTACCACTCATCCCTCCAACCCTGTCAACTTCAACATTGCTGCCGTTAAACAATTCCTGATGCATCCCTTGCATGGCCTCTTCAGGTTCTAAGTCCCACACAAGCACCCAAAATTGACTGTACATAAATCCCTGCTAATATTCTAGCTGTCGAGGGTAAGGAAGGGGGACTTTCTGTGTCCCACACACTTCCAGAGGCCTTTAGAAAGGCACTGATGCTCCTCTGTCTTGTCATTTCTCCCAAAATAAAAAGTTTGTAGAGGCAGAGCTTATAGAAAAATCTGCCCCGCTATGGATTCTGCAGGAGGGGAGATATGTTGTCTTTCTTAGATGGAGAAAAGTAGCCCAAGTCTCTCCATGACATAAAGAAATGTGTTACATTTTAACTGAGCTACTTTAAGTATAATCTTTGTCACTTGCAGTCCAAAGAATCCTGACTCTTACCACCATCTACCTACCTGGGATTCTCAACCAGAGATGGCATAGCACCTCCCATGGGATATTCAGAAATGTGTACAGTAGACCCTTCTTATCTGGAATTTTGCTTTCTGAGGTTTCAGTTACCCAAGGTCAACCATAGTCTGAAACTATTATGTAAATATTATGTGAAAATTTTCAGACATAAACAATTCACAAGTTTTACATTATATACCATCCTGAGTAGTGTGCTGTCTTCTCTGATTTATCCCCCAAGAATCATCCCTTTGTCCAGCAATCCACCTTATATATGCTACCCACCCGCTAGTGACTTAGTAGCCAGATCTACTGCTGCAATACCACATTGCTTCTGTTCAATTAACCCTTATTTTACTTAATAATGGCCCCAAAGCACAAGAGTAGTAATACTGGCAATTTTATTACAGTATATTGTTGTAATTTTTTTAAATGTTGTTAATCTCTCACTGTGCCTGTTTATAAATTAAACTTTATAATACATATGTACATATAGGAAAACACATGGTATCTTAGGGTTTAATACTGTTTTTAGTTTTAAGCATCATGGGGGTCTTGGAACACATCCCCCTCAGTTAAGGGGGCACTACTCTATTTGCTTGCTGTTCAATGAATGTTGTCTACAGATCCTAAGCATCATGAAAGGCATAGCACAGTTAAACACAGTAAGAATTCTCCTGGCCAAATGCCAACAGTGTTGCTGGTGGGACACACTGCATCTACATCAACCCTGACAGACATCATGGTCAACCTTTTCAGCTTGCCACTGAGGTTGGACTCCATTGCTCTCAACACAGTGCAAAACTGTGAGAAAGTCATCAAAGTTGGCCAAACCACCCACTTGCCATCCCTGAGTGAAGACCAACTCTTCAATTTATATATATATTTTTAAAAATATTTTTCGGTTGTAGGTGGACACAATACCTTTATTTTATTTTTATGTGGTGCTGAGGATCAAACCCAGTGCCTCACACATGACAGATGAGTGCTCTACCACTGAGCCACAACCCAGCCTCTCTTCAATTTATTTATAGGTAAAGAAATTAAAATTTGGAGTGAAAGCATCATTTAGCCAAGGTCACACAGCTCAGTTGGTGGCAGGACTCAGTCTAGAGCCAATTCTCTGGCCCCAACTGGGGGTCTCCCCACATGACTCCTCCACCCTTGCTCTTTACCAAGGCAGGCTTGGAAGGGCCAGGCTTGCTCTGCAGTGCTTGTGTTTCCAGGAGCTTCTTGAGAGCCACGGGGGGATTGACTCAAAGTCCTCAATAAAGGCCCCCAATACACTGGAGAAAAGATAGCATTTTTAACAAATGGTGCTGGAAAAATTGGTTATCCATATGTAAAAGAATGAAACTAGATCCCTATCTCTCACTCTGCACACAAGTCAACTCAAAATGAATCAAAGATCTAGAAATTAGATAAGAAACTATACAATTCCTACAAGAAAATGTAGGATCAACACTCCAGCATCCAGACACAGCAACTCCTTTCTCCATAAGACCCCTAAAGCTCAGGAAATAAGACCAGAAATTAACAAACAGGATGGCATAATTAGAAAGCCTCTGAACAGCAAAGGAAACAATTAAGAGCGTGAAGAGAGAACCTGCAGATTGGGAGTAAATCTATGCCTCTTAGTCTTCCTGCAGAGGGTTACTATCTAGGTTACTATCTAGGATATAAAGAACTTCAAAAACACCCCCTCCCCCCAAAAAAGCCCAACCCATAAATGGGCAAATGAACTAAACAGACCCTTCTCAAAAGAAGAAATACAAATGGCCAACAAATACATGAAAAATGTTCAACATCTTTAGCACTTAGGGAAATGCAAATCAAAACTACACTGGGATTTCATCTCACTCCAGTTAGAATAATCATCATCAAGAATACAAAGAATAATAATGCTGGCAAGGATTTGGGAAAAGGAAACACACGTACACTGTTGGTGGGATTGAAAATTAGTGCAATCACTATGGAGATCAGTATGAGGGTTCCTCAAAAGACTAGGAATGGAACCAGCATATGACCCAGCTATATCATTCCTTGGTATTTATCCTAAAGAACTGAAGTCAGCATATTTTAGCAATACACACATACTCGTGTTTATAGTGGCACAATTCACAATAGCCAAATTATGGAACCAGCCGAGGTGTCTGTCAATGGATAAACGAATGAAGCAAAAGTGGTATACATACATAATGGCCATGTGTTTTCTGTCATATGTGGAAACTAGAGAAAAATGGGGGCATGGGAATAGGGTGATCTTGGGAAACTAAAAGGGAGACCAATAGAGAAAGGGGACCAGGAGGAAGGAGGGGAAATACTGGGAATTAAATTGACCAAGTTCGTTATGTGTATTTGTGAATATGTAACAACAAAGCCCACAAGTATATATTATTATGCAACAATTAAAATGATTTTGAAGAGAGAGAGAGCTCAAGGGAGAGCCCCCAGTCTGAGAACACCACCTGCAGGTGCTGATGGTGAGAGAGAGGCTGTCTGTGGAAGGGGATGAACTTTGTGAGCAGAGCTGGCATCAAGCAAAAGGAATACACAGAGAGCTGGAGCCTCCTTCGGGGGAGAATGAAGGCTCCATAAAGATTTGTAGAGATCTGGCTCAGTTGCTTTAACCAGATAATCACCCAGGAACTAATTAGCACCTTCCTTGTGAGCATAGCCCTCTGGGGTAGGAGGATGCACAGTGGAGAAGAGAATCCCATTAATTACTTTACCAGGAAGCATTGATAAGAACCCGAAAAAGGTATTGCTCTAAGGCTCTGAGCTAATTAAAGAGGGCTATAAGGTGAAGGGATGTGCACCTCGGAGAGAGCAGAGCACACACTTTGATCTTTAGCCTAGGGCACCCATAGTCCCAGATTGAGAACAAAGAAGGACTCCTGGCCCCCCTAAAGAAACTCCACCTGTGCAGCTCAGCACCCCAACACTATGCTCTCAGGGGTCAGGGGTCTTCTGGCTGCAGTGCCAGCTCAGCCTAACAGAGGGGTGAGGGGTACTGAGGAGGCACTCTGAGCTCTCTCCTGAATGCCATACGAATAGCACTGCTAAGATTTGATATGGCACATGCACCCTCTCATGAGCATCAATCATTTGCAGATCCGTTTGGTGGGGGAGGAAAATGAGTCTCAGGAGCCCTAACCTGCCTAGTCAGTGATCCAGTGATCACTCTAGGAGAGATAGAAGCCCAACTTGAACCCAGATCTCCAGCTCAAAATCCTATATTACTTGCCCAACTCTGGTTCATTCTGCATGTCTGCAGGTGCCAGCTAGAGGAAGGCAGCAGGCAGGGATCCAGATCTGGATTTTTCCTTTCTTAGCTCTTCAAGCCAGTCTCTACCTTTCTCTGAGACTTGGTCTCCTCTTTCATGACATGGGGCTAGTCTCAGCTACTCAAATTGGTATAAGGATGGTTTATGAGACAAGGTGACCCATGTAGATCACCTTGGATACAGCTTGGTGGTCATTACTTTGTCTCTAATGTGTCATTTTATGAACTGATTTTTAGCTTCAGAAATTTTAATTCAAATGTAATCTTATAAACAAACCCATGCACAAATAGCTAAAAGGGTACCATTTCTCTACTGGGAGGCTCAGATCCCACCCACGGAAACTCCTTCCCCCAGCAGAAGGTCTGTTGACCACCCAGAATTCCTCAGATCACAGGTGAATAACTGGATGTGAACAAAGCAGGATGCTCTTAGGTCTCCAGGAACTCTGAACAAATGCCTCACACAAAGGATGACCATAGATCCCACAGAGGACATTAAGAACCCACTACTCATGGCTATGCATTCTAACTATTTGCCCAGAAGAGCTAATGGATATACATAGGCCCTTCTTGTCTTGTCCCCAGATGGCTGCTTAGTCTACTGTGCCTGTAGCTGCCCAAGAAAGAGGAGGAAATAATTCATATGCATGGGAACCACACCCATGACCTTGACCTCCATCTTGTACCTCAAATCACAGGGCCAGCCAGCCAGTCCATCAGGTAATAGTAACATTTTACGTAGGCACATTTGTTTATACCTTCTAGGGAAGTAAAAATTTCACAACCACCACAGCATTGTTCCACTGGGCTTTTACAGATGAGAAGGTGGAATGCCTTTCCTAAGGACATAACCAGACAAGAGCAGGGAATACCGAAAACTGTACCTGAGAATGGAAGAGGTTAGGAGAACAAACCCTGATTCTTCAGGAGCCATGGGAGAAGTGGCCATCATCTTGACAGCTCCTGAACACGGAGGTTTGTATGGTGGGAAGTAAATGTTCTTCCCTTTCCTTTATTAAATGAAGCCTGGAGTCATTAGCTGCATCAGTGTTAGGAGAGGTCAGGATTTAGGGAATGGGAAGGGTTCATTGGTTGTTGATTATCCCTTCAGTGAACTTATTTGTAATTATTATAGGAGCCATTATATCCCGTGGATGTATAATGTGGTGTCACCAACCTCTCCTCAGCCAAGTTGGCTGCTCAAAATCCTATGCTGCCCAATGCCACCTACCTGCTGCATGTCTGGACTTGACAGGCATGCTCAGGTGTTACCTCATGGGATCCTGGGAATTTCCCAGCAATGCAGGGACTCATCCTGAAGTGAAGCTGCGGGGCAGAGTGTAGTACTGAAGCCTAGCCTTGCAGCTACTGTGTGGCTGGCGTTCAAGCAAGAGTCCATCTAAGTTTAGGTCCAGCACTCCCTCCAAAGTTTCTCCATGAAAGCATTCCAGAGAAATCCAACCCGTGCCCAGCTGGCTAGATACTGCCCAGAAGGACACTTAAAAAGCTTAGGACGACCTAGGACATTAGGGAAGGATGAGGAGACCCGAGCGCCAGCCAGTTCTACTTTTAACCATACAGTTCCCTCCACTAGATCTTCATTTTCCCATCGGTAAAGCACAGTGGGTGGCTCTCTCAGCCACTTCCTGTTCTGCCCCTCCACCCGTGGCTGCTTGTGTACACCAGAAGGCAGGAGTTTTTGATTTGGTTCTGTGTTTCCATCTGATGTGTTTGCATGTCCATGGGTTCCCTTCTGCCTGTGTGCAGACTGGTCCCCAAGGAGGGACACCAGGAGCTCTTTCTCTTTCCTGATGAGCTATTGTTGCACATTTGCTTTCGCAGCAGGCCAATCAGTGCCCTGGGAAATTAGGGAGGAGTCAGGACCCTGGAGGGGGCACAGCCCCCTGGTGGCCAGAGGAGGAAACTACAAATGCTTCCTCTGGATTTGATGCTCCCTAAAGTAATTCTTGGGCCATTTGAAGGAAAAGGTGAATGCACTGCCCTGCATTCACTTTTTATTTTATGGGGTGTGTGTGATAGTGAAGAAACTGTAGAACTGTAAAAAACAAAAATCAAACACACTGTGAGATGGCGCCACAACTCCCTGATGGCTGAGAATTGTTAGGAGGGCCAACCCAGGCTCAGACTCACACTCCACTCTCCTCTGGAAACATCATGTGCCCTCAACTCTCAGCAGAAGCAGACTTTCTGGGTAAGTGTTCAGACTAGGAGCATGGTCAAGGGGTGGGAGCCACTGCAAAGGGGTCAGGGTACAAGTGGGTGCAGATGTTCCAGGAGTTTATTAAAGAAAGCACCAGAAGGTGCTGGGAATATACTACCAAAAAATAGCCATGGTCCTCACCCTCATGGAGCTTGAAGTTGGGAGGGGAAGAAACTGACCGTAAACAGAGTACTAAATAAATATGTAACTTTACACTGAGAAAGTTAGAGAAGTTGAGAAGCAGGGTGATATAATAAGAAATAAGGGTGTGTTGGGGTGGGAGGAGGCTTCCATTATAGTGTGGTATCAAGGAAGCTCTACTTGAGGAGGAAACAAATAAACTGTGAGTCAAAAGTCAAGGAACCAGATGCTCTACAAGCTGGAAAAAGAGCCAAAGGCAAAGTCAAAGGCTCCCAAACAGGTCAGCAAACATACTGTAAGGGGCTAGGTAATAAATGCTAGGCTTCAGGGTGTATAAATCTCTGCCGTGGTTGTGTTCCAATAAGGCTTTATTTACAAAACGGAAGTAGGCAATATTCTGTCAATTTCTGCCCTGGACGATAAAGCATGTTTTATGAATTAAGGAAGAATGAGGCTGGAGAGCAGGGAGTGGAGGGTCTCAGGAGAAGCCAGAGAGATGGACAGGAGCAAGATATGGAGAGCCTTGTATGTAGATCATGGTGTGGACTTTGAGTTTTATTCTAAAAGCCACTGCAAGGTTTTAAAGCAGCAAGAGACATAACTTGATTTATACTGCAAAAGATTACTGTGTGGAAAAAGTATCAGAAAGAGGACAGAGAGGAAACAGGAAGACTTACTTGGAATCTATTGTAATAGCCATGGAAGGGATGCTGGAGACCTGGCCCTCTGGTGGAGATGAGGAAAGGTGGAAGACTTTGAGATATGATTTGGAGATGGAATTAGCAGCACCTGCCCAGTGATGTGCGTAAGCTGAGGAAGACAGAGCCCTGGAGTTTGCCACCTAGGTTTCAGAGGGGTAGAAGGTGGGACATGGAGGGATGGGATCAGAAGGGAGATGGAAACCAAGAGTACTGTTAGTTTGGGACGTGCTCAAGTGGAGATGCTTGCAAGACAGATGAGAGGAAAAGTCTGCTGAGCAAAGGAGTCAGGATTTCAGGGGCAGAAGACACAGGGACAGGTTATCCACCCCCTCCTCAGTTCCACCTGGCCCTGTCTGACCCTGGTTGTGGCCATTGGCCCTGATTCCTAGCTGGACTAGCCCCAAGCATGTACAATGACCTTCATCATACAGCCTCCCTGCTGCTGCTGTCTCCTGACATCGTTGGTGAACCTCCAGGGATGAGCATGGGATTCGATGAAGACTTTCACGCCTCCTGTCATATCAAGGGTCTCCCTAGCTCCATAACCCATGTCCAGATACTGGACTCTTGGCATCCTGGATTTCCTGGTGGCTCTCTAGAAGGTCCAGTGACATAACCAGGAAGTGCAAAGGACTTAACACCACCAGAGCAATGTGAACCACGACGGGAAGGAACTGGCAGACAAATTGCTCACCTTTGTCCCCCAACACCTCTCCCACACTGCAGTGCCCCAGCCTCTCTGCATGGCTCACACTGTTAAGTGAGAGCCACATATTTTCCAGAGAAGCTGTGGCCAGCTCCACAACTCAACACCTCTGTCGCTTCCCTCCTTCCTTGCCAAGCCCTCTGCCCCAGTCCTACTTCCCTGGGATTATTTTTGTAGGACTCATGCCCTACAATTAAACACTGACCCAGAGCTTGGCTTCAGTTCTGTTTTGAGGGGAACCTGGGTTAATGCAAGGAGTTCAGATGCTAAATGAAGTAAGCATCATTTATTTCACAAATGTTTAAAAAGCACTTCTTATATACCACATTTTGCTCTAAGTGTCTCACAAATACTAACACACTTAACCTTCGTCCTGGTCCTGAAGGGAAGAGATGAGACTTTTTGTTACCCTCACCTTACAGATGAGGAAACTGCAGTGGAGGCTCAGCAACCACACAGATCACACTGTCCAGCAGAGATATAACACAAGCCACATGTATAGTGCTAAACTTCTTTCTTCCCACATTAAAGAAGTAGAGAGAAAGAGATGAGACAAATTTTAGTATTCTTAAATATTTTACTTAGCTAAATAGTTGCAAAATATTATCATTTCCACATGAAATTAATATAAATAATTTTAATGATATAGTTCACATTCTTTAATACTAAGTCCTTAAAATCCAGTGTGCGCTTTTGCCATTACAGTACATATCAGTTTGGACAGATACATTTCAAGTGCTCAAGAGCCACATATAGCTGGTGGCTACTCTATTGGACAGTGCAGAATAGCTTGTGTATTGTCTTTTCAGTGAAAGACAACATAGAGAAAGAAGAAAAGACTGCTTTTAAAACTTGGCTAGCATTCCTTAATCCAAACATTAATATGGAAAAAGACAGTCTTTTTTCAATAAAACAGAGAAATTAAGTGAGTATAAAATCTCTTCCTTCTTAATGGTTTGATAATGACTGCTGAATATCTATCAGCAAGTGCTGGAAACAATAATGAATATGAAGCAAATTTATGTCATAGAAAACATCTGGAAATAGATGTTTATATTTTGACTGTGCTTTGCCTATACATGTTAATGCTTGAAATTTTTATACTGTACTCAAATAAAATTTCAGTATTTCCTGCTAGCAAAATTGTCCCTAGTTGGTGTGGTTGTAATAAACTTTCAGCTGAATTCAGTTTCCATTTCCATGATGATTTGCTGAAGCCTGTCTGTGGGCCAGGCATGGAGCAAGGTCTGGGAACATGGAGGAAGGAAGGAAGGTGGATGAAGTCCCACTCCCAGGGAGCTTTTGGTCCCACAGGAGAGCAAGACCAAGAATTATAGCAAAGCAATGTGATGGTTGTTACGACAGGTAACAGTGAGGCACCTGGAGAGCAGGTAAGAGAGACAGTGGGCCTGAAATCAAGGTTAGGGATGGTGGCAGAGAGAAAGCAATGCTAAACTAGGACCCAAAAGATGAATAGGAGTCAAGGAAGTGAAGAGAGGGGTGAGGAGGTGCGATGGACCCTGTTCTGGGCAGGAGCAAAGGCCAGGTGAAGGAAGCATGGCACAAAGACCCCCCCCAAATTCTCTGCAGCTGGATCATAATATAAGGTGAGGTGCAACAGGAGGCGAGGCCAAGCAATTAAATAAGATGGGAGAAGGACCAGTTTTCCAAGATGTGAGTGGGTATTTTCCAGAAAGTGGGAACTTCTGGGGCTCTTTTGAGGCCTACCAGGTGCCTCTGGGAATCTTCATTTTAACAAGCTCTCTGGGTGAATCCTTGGTACTCAAAAACACTGATAAACACCAATTAAAATATTTTAAGTCCTTGATAACTTTCTTCACCAAAACCAAAACTTTAAAATGAATTTCCAGGCCATAAAACAAGCATGAGACAATGAGGCAAATCTGAACCCTGAATATGAGAGGAATCATTCTACTTTTAGGGTGTCATAGGTATTGTGCTTAAAGTTGTGTTGTTGTTGTTGTTCCTTATGTTTTAGAGGTGCAGACCCAAATGCTTATGGATGACATGGTGTGCTCCCAGAGAGCTGCTTCAACATGACCTGGGTGAGAGAAGGGGAGTGTGGGAGGTAACAGATGAAAACCAACACTGGAACTGAAGTGACAGATACACTGTTCTGTTTGCTTCTGTTTTTTAAAATCTTCCATAATAAAACAGTTTTTAAAACTGAATTTCCATGGAGTCCATTCATTTTATTCATTCATTCAACATTGGCTGAGCACCTAAAATAGGATCAGAGAGGGTGCTTCATGAGTCAGGGATCAAAGGCAGGGATAACAACTCCTTTGGGGGTAATTTGGAGTCCCTTCTCAAGGGGATCAATGCTCAGGTCTCTTGTGAGTTGGCTTCTTTTTTTCCTTTTAAAATGAAAGAAGGAGGACACAGTGAAGTTGCCAAACCTGAGGACAATGGCTCTTCTGGACACAGACTGTCACACAGATCAAGGAAAATTACAGGAAATTTTCATAAAGCCGCAGAGGGAAAAATAAACACCAGGTGGAATTCAGAATGCTTGGGGCGGGCTGGTGGCTCTAGAGAACACCAGCCCACTCAACACACAAAGGCTGGCAAGCTCAGCTAGTTACGACCTGGGAAAAGAACCCAAGAGGCATGGCATGCTGCTTACTGCAGACGAGGACTCCCAAAGCCAATAAGGCCAGAGAGATTGTCACTGGGTGGACAGCATTTCTAAGTGCTGGTACATGAAAATGTACTCCACACACCGTCATCATTCCCCAGGGCAGTGGGAAGGCCAGGGCATGCCGCCTTCTAGTGCTGGGGCAGAGGCCACGGGGCAGCCTGCTGCTCCCCAGGGAGCTCGGCTAGCACCTCCTCCCCTCCTGTCCAGGTTCCACCGGTGAACCTGTCCAGACTCCCACCCTCCCAGCCTGAGTGATGAGAGGAAGGAGGAACACAATGGCTAGCCAGAGCCTCTCCAACTTGGACTTGCTGCCGGGCGGGGATTTTGGTCGGATGTTGCGCTTACCTGGAATGCCCCGGCGTTATTTCGGGAAGGCAGACATCCTATGGAAACAATGAAATGGAAAAGAAAACAGCCAGAGCAAACGCTGCAGCCAGGCTTTTGCCAAACCAGTCCCACGTGGCCTTGGCAGCCCTGGAAGCCCAAGGCAGGCAGATGTGGGGTGAGGCCGGGGGTGTACAGTTTACCAGCAGGGAATGTGTAAGATGTAGGGAAAGGAAGGGTCCCGGTGAAGTCCCCAACAAGTCAGTGACAGGACAGAAAGATCCTGAGACTCTGCACCTTGCCATTTGGAAACAGCCTGCAGTTGAGGGGAAATGACAAAAAAAAAAAAAAGCAATCTGGGGCTGGGATTGTGGCTCAGTGGTAGAGCGCTTGCCTCGCATGCGTGGGGCCCTGGGTTCCATCCTCAGCACCACGTACAAAGCAATAAAATAAAGACATTATGTCCATCTACAACTAAAAAAAAAAATTAAAAAAAAAAAAAAGAAAGAAAAGCAATCTGGCCCCAGTTGGAGCTGGGCTCCTCCATTTGTTTGCTTGGTGACTTTAGGCAAGTCACTGAACCTCTCTGAGGTTCCCTGTCTTCATCTAGCAGATGGAAAGGTTCTCAGGACTTGACCACAGGGAGAAGACAAATTAGATGCCAGAAACATAATGTTTGTTACTAGCAGAATGCTGACTGATTCTGGCATGTGCATAACTCAAAGGACTTGTTAAGATTGCAAAACTCTGTTGTCCTTCTTCAATCTCATATTTCTCAAAGGAACAAGAGACCCATACATACCCTGCATGCAGCTTCTCTAGGAGCCAAGGAGCATTTCCCATATTGTTCTCATTTTCTGCCAGAAAAACTCCTTTCTGGGAAAAACTCCTTTCTGAAGGAGCTGAGTTCATGCCCGACAGGAACAAGCAGGAGCAATTGTGCTCTAAATGTGGGCCTCAGACATGCAGGTGTTTATTTCAAGTGAAAATTTTCAGCTACTTGTTAGTATAACAATCCTCCCATCAAAGGGCCAGAGGAAAAGGGGGAAAGCGAGTTTGAAGAGATTGGGGGCTAAAATGGAAAAGATGGACAATGACAAGTACCGATGAGCCTGCGGAAAAATTGGCACCCTCGTACATTGCCAGTGGGACTGTCAAATGCTGCAGCCACTTCAGAAAGCAATTTGACGGTTTCCCAAAATGTTAAACTTGGAATTACTGCTACCCAACAAGTGTACCCTAGGTATCTAGCCATGAGAAATGAAAACGTGTGATCACATAAAACCTGGACATGAATGTTCACAGCATTTTTAAAAATAGCCAAAAAAGGTGGAAACAACCCAAATGGTTGTCCATTGACAGAAAAACAAAAGTGGTATATCCATAACAATGGAGTACTATTCAACAAAGAGAGCAATAAAGAACTGCTACAGCCTTCAACTGGAGTAAACCCTGAACACCTCATGCTAAGTGAAAAAGTCAGACACAAAAGGCCACACATTGTATGATCTCATTTAAATGAAGTGTTCAGAATAAGCAAATCCATGGAGAGAGAAAGCAGATGCAAGACCACCAGGAGCTTAGGAAAAGAACACATGGGGAATAACTGTTCATGGGTGCAGGGGTCCTTTATGGGGTAATGAAAATGTCTAGGCTAGAGCTGGGCATGGTGGCTCATGCTTGTAATCCCAGCACTTTGGGAGGGAGGCTGAGACAGGAGAATCCCGAGTTCAAAGCCAGCCTCAGCAATGGCGAGGTGCTAAGCAACTCAGTGAGACCCTGTCTCTACATAAAACACAAAATAGGGCTGAGGATGTGGCTCAGTGGTTGAGTGCCCCTGAGTTCAATCTCTGGTACCAAAAAAAAAAAAAAAAGAAAAGAAAAGAAAGAAAGAAAATGTCTAGACTAGTGGTAAAACACAACTGTAGATAGTTCAAAAACCACTGAACCTCACATTTAAATGAGGTGAATTGTATGGCAGGTGAATTACATCTCGGTAAAGTTATTTGAGAGGAGAAAGAGAAACATAGAGACAGGAAACTCTCAAAGTGTAGGATATGAAAAATAATATATTTTGCTTTAAAGAAATAGAGAAAAAATAAAGACAGCTTGGATTGATGAAAATTATGTATTATAGGAGGTAGTCATCTGGAAAAAACGTTTACAGACATCAGTACCCAGAGAGAATTTATTTGAGAGAAAGAGCCTGGGGAACAGAAAAAAAATTCTCAATAAATCCCTAATAAAGTATATCTTGGAGGGCCACATGGAGCCAGAATATTATGTAATACGTATGTTTTGTGTTTTCCTCTTTTTCCTTTTCTGAAGACACCAGTCATTGGATTTGGGACGCACCCATGAGTTCCCTGGGATTTTATCTAGACAGCCTTAATTTAATTTCATCTGTAAAGATCCTACTTCCAAGGAAGGTCACATTCACAGGAGTTGAGACTTGGACATGTCTTTCAGGGGAATGCAATCCTACCCAACACATTTGGCCAGAGATTCTTTTCAGATAATGGCTTGTTGGCTTTAGAGCTTAGAAAATGCTAGAGAGGAAGGATATAGAGGGAAGTGGAAAGGAAGAATTGCAGACCCAAGTTCAAGGTGGTGGAAGAACAATAAGCTGTGGAAGCAGGACTGGCAAGCCTGCCCGGCTCACTCCTCTGTCCTTGGAGTACCCAGACTCTTCCCTTCTGGGTGAAGAGGGAATGAGCCATCTCTTTCCTGAAACAGCCATGGGGATGGCCAAAGAACATGCAAGAATGTGTTGTCCCCGCCGGTTAGCCGTTCCCTGCTGGAAACAGTGGTCTGTCCACAGAGCCCCAGCTCTCAGCCCTCACTGTGGTGAGAAGGGTAGGGTGCCTGGATCCTGCATAGTCCCTCCATTAGCCAGGAGCCGGTGAACACAGGTTGCCAGGATGGAGTGGGGAAAAGCTACAAACCCGAAAGTTGGGATCTTCTGGGGTGTTTTCCCAGTACCATTCCCAGGCAGGCTCATAGAACTGAATATATACCCAATACTAAGGAGGGACGAAGAAGGTCATAACTAAAGGGCAGACTCTGGGATCAGGGTGCTAGGCTTGAATTCCAGCACTGTCTTCTGGTCACTATCTGACCTTGGGCTGGGCACAATGTGACCTTGGGCAGAGGAGTGGGACTTAACCTCTCATCTATAAACTAAGAGAAGGGAGTGTTACCTGTCTCACACAACTTCAAGGCACGAATAAGGTGATGCATGTAACACAGGGCCTAGCACAGAGTAGATGCTCAATAAATATCAGTGTTACAATTAAAGGAGAAAATCGTCCTCATGGTGTGATTAAAAAATAATACAAGACCCAGGTTGCCTTGTTCAATGAGGCACTCCTAAAAATTTAAAAAGTTGTCAAAGAGGTCACTATTTTAAGCCCTAGCAGCTCTGCAGCCACAGAAGTGCTGAAAAGGCACCAAGCTCCTTCTCCCTTTGGGTTGGCAGCAGACAGCTCCTCTCCAGTCTGAGGGCTGGCGTTCCAGCTGAGAGATCAACTCTGCAATGCACATTGTTCTCCAACAGGCCTGGCTGCAGCCCAGCTGGGCAAGCATTTCCTTTCCAGCATTCCAAGAAACAACAGTGCCGAAAGATAATTAAAACTCAGCTAGCAGTGACGACTGAGAAAGAGGTGCTGAGCCCCTGAGTGTAGAGGAGATGGGGCATCCCGGCTTATTAATTAAGTATGCTCACATTTGCATGGTGTAGAGGAAACTGTCAAGTTGTTAGCTGTCAGCTTTGAGTGGTGTTTGTCTATCCGGATGACCAGTTGTCAGTGGGCACTGAAGAGGCTCTCCAAATTCATTTTTTTGGAGTCTGGAGAAATGGCTAACAAACAGCTTGCACTTCACCTTGTTTTACCCTACAACCCTATGAAGATTCCAGGAAGTCTTGGTTCTGATGGTCTTTCACATAAGCCTGTGACATGCGTCATATCTCACTCCCCCATCCATCACTGGAAATGTAGGCAGAGCTAGATGCATAGGACACAGGGTGGCAGAGAGCCAAGGGACCAGAACCTCCCAGCTAAGCTCAGCTGTGAGTCAGCCCCCATCCCTCACCACCCACCATTCTGCAAGGAGATAAAGGGATCGCTTCCATCTAGGCCAGAGTTAGGGGGCAAGGAGGTGATAAATTTCCATCCCTGGAGCCCTTGAAGGACAAGGCAGCCAAAGAAGACAGGCCACTCGAGGCTGGGTAGCTGACTGAGCTGACCCGAACAGGGTCAGAGAGTGGCCAGAATGACAGTGAAATGGGCTCAAGATGACATTTTCTGTCTCATCTGCCTTTTCAGCATCTTTCTTACCAATTACTGCCCTAAAAGTACACCACAGCCTGACAATTACAGCAAATCTTCCCAGCACCCTGTCTGAGGCTGTGACAAAGTCTCTCTCCTTTCCCCTACTCTTACCCACGTGGGTGGAAGAGAAACTGCCATGCTTGCATAGTGTGACACATCTCTACAGATACATGGGATCTGTCCAGATGTGCAACTTGACCCCAGACTGGGATCAGGTTGAGAGAGGACTTAATTTGTTCCCCAAGTGTTCCAATAGCAGGTAAAACTTGGAAACTGAGGGCAGTCATCTTCTGCCAAGCAGACTGGGAGCAGAGAAAGCCTACAATGAGAATAGAGTCAAATCATCCTGAACTCTAACTGCAGTTCCACCGTTACCAGCTATGTGTCTTGGGCAAAGTCCTTAACCTTTCTGAGCTTGATGAATAAGAATACCTACCACATCTGGTTGCTGGAAGACTCAAATGAGATGACAGATATCAGGAGCCAAACCAAGAGCTGATCAATAAATGATGATGATTCTTTTTCCCTTTTCCTTCCTCAGCCTCCAGTATCGAGGGCAACCTCAGTGTCAGGGTCCTTATCCACTGTCTAAATATAATTGCAATTAAGCAGAGAGTTCAAGCCCAAATATAGTCCTTGCTGGCTCACAAAAGATTTTGTTAAATCACATGAACATATTTATATAAAGATTTTCATACAATTCAGTTGCACTTATGGAGGAACACAAAGGTGAATATAATGAGTCATATTCTCACAGTAGCTGTGTGTGACACAGATCAAGGACAGTTGTCAGGGTTCATGCCCAAGGTAAGGTGATGGTTAATGCAATCCCTTGTGCTTCACCTGTCAATCAGGACCCCCTTAGGACAGGGTCAGGACAACCCGTGTCAATCAGGCTTCCACCTAAGGGTGGTATGCTATTACTAGAGTCTGCTGGTATAGTTTCTCTATAGTCTTCAGAGAAGCCATGATCTCTCAGCTCCTCTGATTCCCTAAAAGCAATCCCTCTAGAATGTGCTAGAGAGGTCATGTAAAGTCACATAAATAGAGCACAGCTTTCATATGGGGAGGAAAGGGATTTGGGGAAGCAGTCAGCAATGCAAATAAAGGCAAAGAGGCAGGCAAGAGGGTGGCATTGGCCCACAGATGGGAACAGGCCAGTGCTATGGATTCTTATTATCAGTGGTGACAAGGATATACTTTGCTTCTATCATGAGTTGGGTCTTATAATACAGGTTTTATTTGCATAGTCTTATTTAATCCTCAAACAGTCCTATGGAGCAAGTGTGATTAATATCTAAACATTGCAGATGAGAAAGCCAATGTCCAGGGAGGGCATTGTCCCAGGTCACACTGCTAGTGTGTGGTAGAGTCAGGGCCCCATCCCAGGTCTCTGTGATTTCAGAGTCCTCACATTACGACTTCTATACTGTTTTCAGTATTGAAACTAAAAAGAGCCTTAGGAGTCAACCCTGTGTGACTCTGTGTGTGCTCCCTGGACCAGCCCCCATCGTCATCTCATACAAGCTCATTGAATGGAAGTCAGGTCCTGCCCAGAACAGCTGAGCTGGAATCTGCATTTTTTTAAAAATTTTTTTTTCTAGTTGTGGATGGACACAATGTCTTTATTTTATTGCTTTGTATGTGCTGCTGAGGATCGAACCCAGGGCCTCACGCATGTGAGGCAAGCCCTCTACTGCTGAGCTACAATCCCAGCCCCTGGAATCTGCATTTTAACAAGAACACAGCTATTCTTCATGCACTTTTAAGCTTGAGAAGCCCAGCTCTGTATTTCTCATTTGTCTTTCTCCAAACTTTAGTGCTCCAGGATAGTAATGAATTAAAAGGGAAAATAAGGTGTCCTGGTCAAACAAGTTTAAGAAGAACTGAGATCAACAAACATGAGCTGGCCTCTTTGTTACTGCACTTCTCAGAGACCTTTTTTTAAAAATATTTTTTTAGTTGTAGATGAACACAATACCTTTATTTATTTATTTTATGTGGTGCTGAGGATCGAACCCAGTGCCTCACACGTGCAAGGCAAACGCTCTACCACTGAGCCACTACCCCAGCCCCACTTCTCAGAGACTTTAATAAGCTGATGTATACATTAAGATGTGTTCATCAGAGGAGGAGTTTACAGTATCCCTCAAACATGTTTTACCTTGGAGACTTTTTAAAAAATTTTTTTGAGAAGTAGCGTTCAAAACTAGTGTACTAAATAATTAGACCAATGAGATCCAGAGAAATTATGGGATTTGTCCAAGGTGGTAGTCAGCTCATGGCTGTGCCTGACTGCCCACTGCATCTAGGCTTAGGGTACAGTGCTCTTTCCAGCATGCTGGGCTGGAAGTCCCAGAATCTGATTCAGCTCCTGGCCCATTTGCCTCCTAGATTTTTCTCCAGCCTTGAGGATGTAACTCTGCTCTGCAATCCAGCCTGACAGAGACAGATGGAGTCAACCAGGAGAACTTGTATCTGAGCTCCTCTCCAGAGGCAACACCGCAGGCCCAAGATCACAGAGTGACCAGGTAGCCAAGCCAAGCAGTGGTCTCAGGCTCTCTCCTTGCCATAGGTGGGGATCCTTCCAGCTTTGATGGCCACACCAGGCAGAGACAGGCCAGAGATCTGCTAAGGCTGAGTTCCAAAGAAGGAGCCAGGCCTCCCATGAGCCAAGCCTTGGAAAGCTCAACCACAGGGTCACAAAACATAGTAATTCACAACCCGACCCTTGGGAGAAAAAACAGACAATGTATATTAGTGGAGATGGTGGGGTGGGGGTAGGAGGTCAGTCAGGAGCTGGACCATCTAGAAGGAGCAGGGGTAGAGTCCATGCCTACCACCTACCTGAGGCTCTCAGGTGCTTGAATATTTCAAAGAAGTAGCTTCCCCATCATCTGCCAAAAGTTGGGCAGTCAGGTAGGGTAAGCACATTTCCCTATTGCAAAGCCAGCCCTGCACCTGGGCATCTCAGGGGCACTCCAGAGAGAGCCAATAAGGCCATGGAGGCAATCCTCTAACTAGCCCCCAAATGGGTTCAGCAGCCCTGGGGGCTCTTTCCTGTTTTTCTGGACCTGACCCTCTTGTCCCTCAATCTGAACATCAAGGCCTCTTCAGTGCTATCCTGCCACCCAGACCTTATACGCAGCATGCCATGAGACTAAGCCACAGTCGCAGGAGACAGTGCCTCTAGGGGAGGAGGGAAAGGAGACAGAGTGCCCTTGGAGTGCCAGGTGCCATGAGTGGCCCCTTGCATGTTACATTTTTCTTCCATCTTCCAACTGTCTTGAGGGACAAGCACCAGTTTTATCCTCATTTTATAGTTTAGGAAGCAGAAGCAGAGTGAGCTTAAGCCATTTGGCTGAGGTCACCAATTTTGGACTCTCTTGGACATTCTTTTAGGCAGGAGAACTTTTAGGTGGGTAACGAGATAAAACAATGTGTGGGTTACCACATCTGTACTCTCATGATAAACAGTGCAGCTGGCCTGCCCAGTTTGGGTGCCTAGGACCAGATCCACAGCACAGCATGGAGCCACAGGAAAGTACTCAGACCATATCCTGGATCAATGGAGTCTGAGGCCCCCAATAGCAGTTTGTTTAAGCTTCTCAGGTGATTTCAAACCATACCCTTCTTGCTTTGTGGGGACCTCACCCTGGGAAGGTGAAGGTCCCTTCACTTAGGATAGCTAAGGTTACACACTTAGGATAGCTAAGTGTGTAACCTGTAACACCAAAGTCTTATAATACTCATCAGCCAGAAATGGGCTTCAGAACTGCCTCTCCAACCTACTAGCCTTGAGTGTGACCTTGAGTGAATCACTTAACCTCATGGTGAAGAACTTAAATGTATTTAAACTCCTTGGATGGGACACATCCCCCATGCCTCTCTCTGTGAGACAATAATAGAGAAGGATGTGAGCAAGGGTGGGCTTGAACATCTGCCTACCCCTGAGCCTTAAGGACAGGGCAGTGTTTGTAGTGTCCTGGGAATGCTTCTCACCCAGAGCGGTCCTGGGGAAGGACCTATATGAGATGAGAAAAATCAGCTCTCACACAATGCTTCTATTACCAGCTGTGTGGAGGCTGTATCTCCACACACCAAACCAACAATTTTCCAGTGGACACCAGCTGTCTGGCCTGTAATCTCAATTCTAACTATCTACTGGGAGGTAATACCAGATCCCAAAGGCTGAGGGCTCAGTCTTGCAAAACTGACCCCAACTTTCTATACCAGTGGCAAATAATTATTTGTCACCTTGACTGCTAACCAACTGGCACTAAATCAAGGTTCCCACACCTGCCCCACCTCGGGATTAATTCATTTACTAGAGTGACTCACACACTCAGGGAAACACATGCTTACCATTTATTTCAAGGGATATAGATGAACAGACAAATAGAAGAGAGGCAGAGAGAGGGCAAGGCATGTGGGGAGGGGCATGGAGCTTCCACCCTTGCCGAATACGCTACCTCCAGGTAGCTCCCCACATTCCGCTCTCTGTAAGCTCTCCAAATCCAGTCCTTTGAAGTGCTTATGGAGGCTGCATTACAGGGGCATGATAATGATTCAATCATTGACCATTAGAGACTGACTCAACCTTCAGCCTTGTTCCTCTATGGAGGTGGAGGTGGGTTGAGATGAACGCAGAAAGTTCCAACCATCTAATTACATGGTTGGTTGGTTCCTCTGGCAACCAGCCCCCATCCTGAGGCTCCTCAGAAGCCCTCTAAGAGTCAAGGCTTCAGAACAAAAGGTACTCTGATCACCCAGGAAATTCCAAGGGGTTTAGGAGGTCTGTGTCATAAAGTATTGCAGATTTTGAAACAGCTGGAAGAGAGGTTTTTGAACCTCTCTTTGAATCACAAAGAAATGATAAATATATGAGGTGCTGGATATGCTAACTACCTTGATTTATCAATAGACAATGTAATATGTAAATATATGTTCTTCATAAAGTCTCAAAAAGAGAGAAAATAAATGTCATAACAAGTTTCTCCTAGCACAAGGAGTTTTAGGAGCATTTTACAAGGGGCTTAGGGGCTCTGTGTCAGAAACCAGGAGGCAGAGACCAAACATATAGGGCTGGGGATTGTAGCTCAGTGGTAGCACCTAGCATGTGTGAGGCCCTGGGCACAATCCCTACTACCTCAAAATTTTAAAAAAGCATATATTTCTCATTATATTACAATATACTGTCCCTCATCTCAAATGTCATAGCAATCACCAGTGAGAAGTGTACAGGGTGACATTGCCGCTACTGACTTGGACAGGCAACCCAGGGCTCAAGAACTCCATTCCATATCAGGAAATGCAGGAAGCTGCTATAAGGTAGATGGTGGAACTCTGTTTTAAAGAGGCTGGCAGAGTGCTCTCCAGACAGATGGTGGAAGGCAAACTCAAACACTGCTGCCCTCCTGCACATGTCTTTAATATATAAAAAAATGATTGGCTAAAACCCTATTATAAGCATCCTAAACTGCTGGTGTTTTTTCCAGTATGGTGGAATTATACAAGGCTTTCCCTTTGTTGGTTATCCACTACTTTGATATTTTCCTTTTTCATATCAAACATTGGACTACTTTTATTATAAAAAGTCATGAATTTTAAGATGCTGGTATAAATATTTGCTGAACACTTGTTACCTCTACTTTCAGATGATTTTCCAGAAAGAAAAAAAAAGCCATTTAAAGAAAAAATGTCAAATTATTGCAATCAAGGCACAATTGGGTGTCCTTTGCCTTATCTCCTCTGTTCTGGGGTTCCCATTCACTTTACCAACAAAATGGCCCCTTTTGGGCCATTTAGTTCTTCTATCCCAGCTATTGCTTTGTCATCTAAAGTGCCCCATGCCTTTTCCCCCACCACATGCCCATGTGCTCTGTCAGGTAGAGTCACATCAGAGGCTCACATGTTTGTACCTCTTTCTGCACAAGGGAGGAGACATCTGCCTCCAGTTTGTAGGATTAATTCCCCCTTAGCAAATGAGTCCTTTCAGTGCAGGAATTGCACAGGATTGTAAAATAGGATTGCACTAGAGAAACCTCATTGTTTTGTTCCAAAAAGTAGCACCAACCCAGGCTACCTCCAAGTGACAAAACAAAGAGACAGCCATACCAGAAGAATCCCAGCGGAAAGAAGCCAAAGTGGCCTAGATGCATGGGGCTCAAGTTCATGTACAGCCTCTCAGCTTCCTTATGTCGTTTGCCTGACCCTGCTACTTTGCACAGCCTACACCCAGGCATGGAGATGCAGAGTGTAAACACTGTGAAGTCACATCGCATGGGCATTAACTTGATGAAATCATGTGGACCACTGGGCTGCTGCTCTTATCTAGTGAACACATGCCCTGGGAGCAGGAAGGCATGTGTCTGCCTGAGTCAGCCCGACTCCCACATTGAATGCTTAAAAGTCCACGCTTGTCACAACTCATGGTCCCTATGTGTAAGGCAATCACTTCATTGCATGATCACACAAAATCAGCATCAGTTCCCCTGTTGATGGAAACACCAGCTGATAGGTCTTAATGCAAGACTGTCCATCAGAAGGAAGAGGTGAGGATGTTCCTGACTCCACACCACCTTTTCTTATGCACTGATTTTAGAAGGTAGTCCGTGTACGATGACACTCCTCATGTGTGTAGGGTGCAGACACTCCAGCATCCCTTGCGGCCAGTTCCCCAGGTCCTGCCTCATTGCTGCCAACATTCACTTATTCTCTTTCCATCCAGTTCTTCAACCCTTGGCCCCAGGATTTTATTACACCCAGCTTATGTGTGATGGAAACCAACTGCTCATTTGCAGGAGATACCTGCAGTATCTCTGTGAGATCAGAAGCCACCAAAATTTGGGGGAGAATTCCTTTAATTCTTTAGTGGCTGAAAGGACTCAAGGGTCTGGCATTTAATGGAAAGGCATCACCTTTCTCATGGAACTCAGCTGGAAGGACCGGTGCTCATGGCACCAACCTCTTTGAGTTACAGGAATCTGAACTATGAAGACCTGGCTAGGGAACAAGCCCTGGGCTCAGAGAGAGATGAAGTGTTTTCTGGAAAGGAATCCTGGCCTCTTACAGACCTGGGAAGTGCCAGGGCTTAGCTCCTGGGTAGGACTGCTGGTGCTGACAGCCGGAAGCCAGAGCTCTTGGGGCCATTTGCTTTAGAGGAACTGGTGGTCCTGGTGTCAAAGGAACCCCTTTCAAGGTGAGGGAGAGGCTCTGGATTCTGCAGACACCCACAAGCTGACCCCTCAGAGGGCTCCGGAGATGTCAGAGCCACATCACAAGCACCTGCCATGCTTATCAGCGTGGGTTGGTGCTTCTGGAGTGCAGACAGGGGGTGTAGGGAGACACGCAGCCCTGGGCCTCCTGCCAGGCCACTCAAGGCCCAGAGCACCTGGAGAATCCTGGGACACTGTGCATCCACTCCAAAGCAGTCTACAGCCCACTGGGTCAAAGTGTACACCAGGAACCAGGAAAGCCAAGGGTCCAATCCCACTCCTGCTGGGAACCAGCTGAGTGAGAACTGTGAACAAGGGCTTGGCTTCCCCAACCCCCAGGCTTCTCGCCTGTACAGTACACACAAGGAGGCTATCCTCACCAGGGTCTGTTGCAATGCAACATGTGCAAAAGCACTAAGGACACAAATGTCATTTAGGTCGATGTGTACCTGCTGGGATAGGCAGGACCCCATGGAGGCCAGGGAGGGAAGGACACATGGGGATGCTGGACCTTGAGCAGGATCTTTGCTTCCGCAAAGATACCTTCTGGTCAGATGCAGTGGAACATGCCTATAATCTCAGTGGCTTGGGAGGCTGCATCAGGAGGATCACTGAGTTCAAAGCCAGCCTCAGCAATAGCGAGGCCCTAAGAAACTCAATGAGACCTTGTCTCTAAATATAATACAAAATAGGGCTGGGGATGTGGCTCAGTGTTTGAGTGCCCCTGAGTTCAATCCCTGGTACCCAAAAAAAGATGCCTTCTGTTTGGTTTCTAACACAGGATATGGGGACTGAAGGGGCATTCCCTGTGAGGAGAGGAAAGGATCCAGAATGCAGGGCGGTGGGAGAGGGCTTGTAGGTAGAAGAGAAGAAATGGTTGAGCAGGGGCCGAAGGGTCTGCCTGCATCTGTTTGCTATCCCATGTTTCAGGTGAATTACAATAAACTGTTTGCCTGTTTATAAAATGAAGGGAACCTCACTCTGTCCAGGTAAATTCTAGTCTAAATACTCTGAGGCTCCTATGGATGCACATGTGCACAATGTGTACAATCACACACACACACACACACACACACACACACACACACACACTTTGTTCTTCCCTGGGTTCCCATTAGGATAAGCTGGTGTTTGTGGAGAGCCACAGGCAAGAGCTGCAGGCTTGGGTACACCTTTGCCACTTCTGATAGGCCTTCCTAGCTTAAGAGAAGGACTAAGATCCCAGGCCACCCTCTAGTCTGTTCTGTCTGCATTATCCTCTCAGCAAAGTGGAGAGTCACACCAAGGAGAGTGCGGCACAGAGCCACACTAGGCAGAGAGGTGTGCTGCTCCCAAATGCCACCCAGAGTGGGCAAAAAGTTGGACTGGGCCCAGGAAGGCCTTGGAAGAGCAGCCAGTTCCCGGTCACAGTCGTGCTTAGGCTAAAAACAGAGGGAGTCAGGCAATGATATTTACCCTCTCCTCTTCCCACGGCTCTCTTGACCCAGAGCTAAGTAGGTGGTTCATGAGAGAGTAGCGACATTAAATTGCCATTTATTCATTCAGTTGATAACCATTTCTGAGCAGACCCACACTTTGCTTTGGGGGGACTCAGAGCCCCCAAAGTGGATATCCCACTCCACTCTCCTCTGCCCTCCATATTTCCCAACAGGATAGAAGCTTTGTGCTGGCACCTGAGTGTCATGTGGGTAGGCCTCAGTTTAGCCAAACCCACATAAGGACTGAGATCACAGCCTTTGGGTTTTAAGTGTGCTGGTGAGCCTGGGAGAGGAGAAGCCTCCTTTACCCTGGGGCCCTGCACCTTGTCTCCATAAACCTTGGCCTTCTCAAGCTGGTTATGCCCTGGCCTTGGTATGCACACCCCACACCCCAGCAACCACACCACAAGTCACACCTGACAGATGCTTCAACACAGGTGATAATTGATAGACGCTACAGGGACAGAGGGAAGTGATTTTTTCTGGCTTAGGGAATCAAGGAAATCTTTGAGGAAGGAGATGAACCAGGCCTGATAGAGAGTAATAATGTTGACAGCAATCCTCAGCAAGTGCTCAAAGCTGAGAACAAGTGGAGGCTGGAGACATTTTGCTATAGACCTCAAACACCTCGCTGACTCAGAGCCAATCATTTCCCTACACATGGTTGAGTTTTTGAATCCAAAAGTTTTGGCCACCCACAGATCAGGTGGCCTTCAGTGAATCACTTAACCCCTCCGAGCTTCAATTTTCTCATCTCTAAAATGGGGATATTATTACCTACCATAACCATCTCTCAGGGATGTTTGAACTTCCAATAATCACACAGAGCACCTAGCCACTAACTACCTAGAACACATGGTAGACAGTAAGTACCGTGTCCCCCGCCTTTCCATTTCTTTCCTTCTTTGGACCCCATTTCTCCTTTCTGAAAATGAAAGGAAGCTACTCTCTCCCACCCCAACACCATTCTTCTGAGTGACTGGTGGATAACCAGGACATCTAGGTCCCTCAGAAGCAAACTGCACAGCTGGTGGCAGGCTGGGGACTGGTTTGTTCCCATCGCAGATGTGGGTTTCCCTGTCCCAGGTGCCTGTAGATTATGTCGGGAGGTGAAGCTTCAGGAGAGCAAAGGACTGAGCTGGGAACCAACAGGGAGAAGAAAGAAAGGAAAGAAGAGAGGCCAAGTTGTTTTTCATTTGCAGAACTTGCTGCTCCAGCCAAATGACATCTTTAAATACTACTGACATGAGCCTGGCTTATGCTCAAATTTTTTGTTTTGTTTTTAAATCCAAAATTGAAGAATGTATCTCCTTTAGCTCTGTCAGCCCAGTCCTTTCTGCCCATGAACTTCCAGTTCAGCACTAGTCCAAGCTTGTCAAGGTCAAATTACAATTTCTTTGACTCTAGCAATGCACACTCAAGAGAGGGGGCGGTCCAAGGCTGCAGAAGGCCAGGTGTGGAGGGTTTCTCATGGTGGAAAGTGAGCCTCATTGCTCTTTCCTATTACTCGCCCAAACTCCTGTTCTCCTTCCTGCCGGTATGTGCAAGTGTGTACACACATTCACACCTGTAGTACCCACCTGAGTGTGTCTGCTGTAGGTCTCACATGCTGAATAGGGAAGCATTTCCAAGTCTGTCTGCAGCTGGAACTGTAAGAATAAAGTGAAATGGAGAGATGAGGCAATCATTCCAGTCCTTCAGGTTTTAAGCTACTCCACCTAAAATAACCAGACAATTGGGGTCAGAGTGGGTGGTCCATTCTGCTCAAATTACTCACATAATCACCATTGCCTTTTTGTGTAAGACATAGCATTAGTATTATCCAGGTCAAAGAACACAGATATTAGGTAAGCCACATCAATAAAGACAGGCTTCCTGGCTCAGTCTCTCCACAGGTGGCATGTTTCATCATTCATTCAGAAATATTTTTCAAGCAGTAAATATTTCTTGTGCCAGAGACTGTACTAGGTGTTGTGTATACAAAGGTGACACAGCAAATATCTTTTTTCCCCACATGGAACATATATTTGTGTAAAGAAAAAAAATAGGTAAGCAAATATAATAATTAGAAATTATAGTAAAGATTAGGATGAGTACCAAATACTTATTGTAAACAATACTTGGTAATGAACCACAAAAATAATTGACACCTGTGAGTGGAGCCAGCTCACCTGTGATTGGCCCCTCTCCCAGCATACCTGGTTACCTAATAGCTGTAACTCACCCCTTCCCAGGTCAAGGGCTCTCCTCAGTACTACGTTAAAGAAACAGGTGTGTTGAGAAAATCATTGGCCCTAACACGAGAAGCCCTGAGGCTGCGGCCTATGAAAGCTAGATCACAGGTCACTTTAGTTTTCCTAATCTGTAGAATAGGCATTGTACTTAAGCTATCAAACCACAGATACACACGAGGACCATGGAGATCTGAAAATACTCTGCAAATGGGGCTGGGGTTATGGCTCAGCGGTTGAGCGCTTGCCTCGCATACGTGAGGCACTGGGTTCGACCCTCAGCACCACATAAAAAAAATAAATAAAGATATAAAAAAATAATAGCACATCATTTAAAAAATATTAAAAAAAAAAGAAAATACTCTGCAAATGGTAGTATTCTAAATCAAGGAGGTGAGGAGGATAAAACGGTTATGTAAAGAAGTTTAGTAAGAGGAAGTCGGACCTAACCCCAATTGAAAAAAAATAAAGAAAGAGGAGGAGAGGAAAGAAAAGGGGAGGGGAAGAAAACAGGAGAGGGAAGTAAGGAGGAAAGAAGAGGGGTGGATGAAGGGGCGGAGATACAAGCAAGGGGAGGGAGGGGCAGAGAAGAAGAGAAGGAAAATTGTAAATTTTCTCTATCTGGGCAGCCAGAGTAAGAAAATAGAAGAGTGAGGATAGACATTACAGGGTTGGAGAAGGTACAAACGAAAGAATGTACACGGTGTTCTGTAAATATGTGCTGCCTCACGGAGCTCGCACAGGTGGAAAATATCACTGGGTTCCAAAGAGACTTAGATCACTCCCGTTTTGGCAGCCCAGACGACAAGTAGATATGGCTGATCAAGGGCATCGTACCCGACCTTCCTGTGGCATTGGAGATCTCAAACTTGGCCAGGATGGCTTTTTGAAGAGGCAGAGGAAAGGAAGATTTGGCAACTACACAGTTATCTTGATCACCGAGGACCTTTGACTCAGATAAATCTTTGCATGACTTTTCTCTCAGTTTAAATTGTTACAGCAACAATTTTAGCCAGTACCATTTGAGCACTTGCTGTATGCCAAACATTTTGGTAAGGATTTCATGGATGTTGTCATATTCAACTCCCACACAACCCTGTGAGAGAATCATCCTCACATGCAGATAGGGAAACTGAGGCACTGGGAAGTTGAGGAAGTCACACAGGTGCTGCATGGGAAGGTAGAGTTTTATTCATCCACCTCCAAAGCTCATCTTTTCCCACAATGCCATACCTATACCTGTAGAGGGTTGAAGGTGTTAAATTTGACACTTAAACCAGACTGGCTTGGGAAATACTACAGTGCTTCTTTTTCAAGAAAGAAAGAGACCAAATCACACAACTTCAGGAAATCAGAGATTATTAACCAGTGTTCTTTCTATGATTTAAAAGAAAGTGAGAGGGGCTCTGTAAAATTTAGGGGGCTTTTACCGGGCCACATAACTGGGTAGTGACAGCATCCATCAAGGCAAAGGAAAAGGAGAGGCTAATGTTTTCAAACTGTGAGTGCGAAATGCGAGTGCTGGCTAAGTGAGCCATAACCAGAGGTTTCTAAGAGATAGAATAGAATAGAGAATGGAGCATATCGAGCTCACAGTGAAGTTAAATGCTGTTTCAAGGTTCTTTTTCAGGTTTTTGTGTGTGCACCTCTATGTGTACAAAGTCTGAATGTAAAATGACTACAGTCACAGAAGCCTTTGAACACCACTAGTCTGGGCCATAAGCATGAGGGAGGAAGAGGCTCATGAGATTGACAGGAAGTTGAGCAAAATCCAAGATTTGCTCCTCCAATGCTAGCAAAACAGCTCTAAAATAACTCCAAGGCCTATTTTTAGTGCTGCCTAAATTACCTTTCCTTTGATCTCCGGCATTGACCAAGATGGCTCCTCCACAACACATGCTGCTCCTAGGGAACGGACAGAGGCCCAGGAAAGCCGTCACACAGGAAGGAGGCAAGGGCTAGTCTTTTCTCTAAACCTCATGCTGTTTCCCTTTCCTGACTTCCTTCCCTGCCTAGGGATTAGAGCAGACTCCCCACAAGAGAGGACAGCATCCTTCACAACAGGATGTAGCAGGGCCCACATACTGCTCTGAGTCAGCACCAGAATTGGGCAGTGTTGGCCACCTCTGGGCCCCACTTAGTTACTGCAGTATCTTAACACAGGAATAGACACAGCTGAGGGCCTGGGAGAAGGACAGAGAGGATCTTCCCAGTTCTGACCCTATCAACAGGCCTTCTGCAGCTTCAGGGTCCATGTTCCTGTACCTGGAATGTCATGAAAGGATCTGGTGTGTGTGTGTGTCTTAAGCATATGAGAAAGAGAGAGATGCAGAAGGAACAAGAATCATCAGCAAATTTTTGGAGGAGCACAAGGAACATCATTCCTGGATCACAGTAGGGGTTGGTAAAGGTCTCCATCATTAGTTTAGCAGAAGTGCCAACCTCTATCTTTTCATACATGTAAGAATCAGTAGCTATGAGGATTAGGGAATAGAGTAAGGATAAAAACTATTCATGATGCCAAGGAAAACTTCAACTCTGACCACAGATTAGAACTAAAGAACCTACCAAATGCGAATAGAAAAAAATAATTTGACTGAGTTATGTTAAAGTAATATTATTACAGTCACTTTCAGGGACTGTTCATCATAGAGTTCTAATTTCTATATGGCTCAGTGCTGACTGTGCGGACCATGAGTCCCTATGTAAGATCCCAACTTTACTGCAGGCCTCTTCCAATTACATCAGGCTCTGCTCATAGGTGATCGGCCTTCACTGAGGGTTGTTCCCGGTATAGAGCTGTTAAAACATCCCTAAGGGAATGCAGATGCTATAGTTTGAATGTCACATGTTGGAAATTTAATTCCCAAATTCTTATGTTGATTATATTTGGAGGTAGGGCCTTTGGGAGGTAATGAGGGTTAGATGAAGTCATTAAGTTGGCGCCCTCATGATGACTATAGGAGTTTTATTAGATGAGGAAGAGAGCTACATGCTTTCTCTGATATGCCATGAGATGCCATCTGCCATGTTGTGTCACAGACAGAAGGCCCTCACCAGGTATTAGTACCTGGGTCTTAGACTTCCCTGCCTCCAAAACTATAAGAAATAGGTGTCTTTTTTACAAATTATCCAGGTTCAGGTATTGTGTTAGAGCAGCAGAAAATGGACCAAGACAATGGCAGATCCTGAGAACCAGTTCCAATTACCCCCCAAAGAACAATCTTCTTGGGAAAATGGTAGCTAGTCAGGAGATGTGGCCAGACATAGGTGAAGCCAAGCACCTGAGTGTCCTGACTCCAGACCCCTAATCTGTAAGGGGAATGGTCTGGGCTGTTCATAATCTCCTGTCTACAACCCCAATTCTTATGGGAAGTACTCCCAGGGAAGAGACTCCTGGGAGACAGACCCAGGGCACCTTTGATGCACGGCCAAGTGCTATCTTGCAGCTAAAGAAAAACATAGAGCCACCTTGAGAGGCCATGACGTCTGGTGAGTGAGACACACCTGTGTTCTAATCCCAGCTCTTCTCTTAAAACTGTATAAGCTTGGTCAAGTCACATAGCCTTTCTCAACTACATTTTTTTTGCATCTCTAAAAGGAAAATAATGATTACCTGTCCACAAGATTGTGAGGATTAGATGGGAACCGTGAGCCAAAGCTGCCAGCCCAAGGCTGGCAGAGTAAACTCTAACCCTGGTATTTGCCCTCCTTGTAAGGCTACTCATTGGTTTAGAGTTGACCTTTAGAGCAAGGAGGCTCCACCTCTTGTTCCTTTGAGTTCTCTATGTTTAGGGTGGTCTCCTGGCAGCCAGTGCTCCTAACTCAATGAGGTCTGAGACTTTCCTTCCTTTCAGCACAGCCTGGAAGGAGCTCTCTGGCCCCAGCAGGCAGACTTGCTGCCATGGCTCTACCACAATCGTGGCTTGGAAAGAATCTCTGGCATGTGTCATGTCGTCCCCCACAAGCCATGATCCATGGCGTGAGGGAGAAGTGCTTTATTCCAGGGCCAAGAGGTCACTTTGTGGGAGGGTTGCTCATAAGTCTCCATGCTAGGCAGCTCCCTTTAGCCCCAGCTCCTCTGCTCCTTGTCCTTGACACCATCTGCTCCACATCACAGACCAGCCTGAGAGACTAGGCAGTTGCCTTCCTACTGGAGACCTGAACTTGTCCCTGAACTTGTTGCTGTGTGCAAGGCCAAGGCTGGGAGGAAAGGCTATGCTGCCTGGGTGAGCAGGAGGGACCAGATCTGCTATAGGGAAATGTGATGGGAAGAGTTCAAGGGCCACGTTTTCTCAGCTCTGTTTCTCAATTGTCCTAAGCAAGTCACATCCATCCCGAGCCTGCTTCTTCATTAGCGTAACGATGAGATTGGATAAAATGATCTCCAAGGTCCCTTCTGGCTTTATTATTTTTTAAGCTTTAAATTCCTGGTTTTGATACAAGGCCCACAGTTATTCTGTAAACAGGAGCATAGTTCAGCATGTTTAAGGTGATGGGTTGGGGTGCAGCCTGGGGAAGAGCATGGAAAAGGCAAAAAATAAATGCCAGGCTGTGATTCTCCCAGTCAGAAGACTCTGGTTGTACAATGTGGTTTTCTTTCTTTTCTGTAATTAAGTTTATTTTCTATCTTAAGTCCTCATCCCAGTGAGTGCAGCAAAATTGCCACTTCCAGGTAAAAGCCATCACCTGAAGTCATTTACTCAGCCATTTGCATATTCAACTGTATTGAATTCAAGATTGTTCATCCCACTCCCTCCCTGGGGCTGATGCAGGATCTACAGCATGCATGGAGAGGAAAGCTGTATTATTGCCCAATCTGCTTCAGTCTTCTTTTGAGATGTAATGTGCCCCTGTCTAGTCCCCAAACATGTCCCCTCTCCAAGTCAGTGTAGATGCTACCCTTGTCCAACCTCAGACAGGATGCTGGATGCTTTGGTGTCCTGTTGGCTCCTCACCCTTGGTCCTGCTGAAAGCTGCTTTGCAGACCTGCTGCTTCCTCTTGTCACTCTCTGGGTTCACTTTCACCCCTGGAGGACTCATTAGAAACCTGCATGTTCTATCATGGGGAAGGAGAGGATGAAGGTCAGGTGTCTTTTGCCTAGACATGCCACCCTGCCTCTTCTACTCTGTAGCTGCCACACCATGGTGACCAGGAGGACCCCCTGAGACTCACCATCTCCCTGTAGAGAAGTAAAGTGCAGGTCAACCCTCTTGCCTGAGTCCCATCCTTATAGAAGTGACCTGCCTTCTATACAATCCACCCCCAGGACTTCCAAAATATACCTAACTCTTTAAACTTTCTTCTTCTCCAGCTCAGAAGGTATTGGTCTGAGTGGAACAGGGATTGAGGAGGACCATAAGGAAAAAAAAATTTTTACATATCACATATGACATCTTTCAATCATTCCTGTCTCCTACCTGGATGGAGACCTTGGACTTTAAAAGTCTATCTTTGTTTTCTGGCTCCTTTAAGACTATTACTCTTCTTTTGCCTGAGGAAAATTATACATCTGTTAACACTCCACATGTCAAAGTTCCAGGGAAATGTTGGCCAAAGGGCCAAGCTGCTCCTTGTATCTGCAATGCCTAGATAATAATACAGAGTTGCTGGTGTCCTATTTTTAAAAATCAAATAATGAAAAGCCTCCAAAGTAAGTTCAAAGTGCAGAGCCTTTCGCTGAGCTTCAGGGTCTTCCTCCTTATGGTACATCATGATCTCTTCTCCCCTAATTGTAACTTTACAGGTCTTATGGAAAACTTTCTTTTTTTTCTCCAAGCCTCATATTCCTCATCTCTGAAGTGGGAGTATTCAACCATTCCTCACTGTGCAATGGTGAGGAGGCTAATAAGCAACTCTTTCTTAATAAAAGCTCACCTGGAAGTTAGTTCTAGCGCAGGATCTGGCACATCACAGGTGTAACTGGCCTTAGTTCTCTCCCAGTCCAATCCCCAGCCAGTGGGAGCCCAGCCTTGTGTTGATGCCCGCTCCACCATCCAGATGGTTTTTATCTAACCTCCACAACCATCTCTCTGCCACCTCCATGAAGCCACACTGAATCAGAATGGCAACCCTAACCCACTTATAGGATAACTAAATCACCTCTTCTATCTGTGAAATTTTAAGCTTATTGAAGGCATGAACCTTGCCCTATTTTTATATACCTTGCCAGTAGCCACTGAAACCAGCCTGATCCCCCAATGAACCATACTCTCCCAGCTCACCAGGCAGCCACCCAGGGCCCACTTACCGAATCTCAACCTGCTTTTACCCTGATCCTGCTCTGCCTGACTCCCACTCTTGGATCAGTAATTTTGACCACAGGCTCTTCTTCTGGTCCCTCTACTGGGCTCACACTTTGGGTTCTTAGCTGTCCCTTCTTCTAGCCTCATTTTGGAGACCCCAATCCCTGCCCTGGTGTCACCTAGCTCTACTTTCCAGGCCTAGGTAACCAATGCCATAACGAACATTCCTAAGTGCACGTGTGTACAATGTTTATAAATTTCAAAGGTGGCCAAGATGCCTCCAAACAACTATGGCAGAGAAAAGAGAATCAACCAGACCAACATCTCTGGGGATATAGCCACCCTTTCCTGCCATACAAATGGTGATTCCATATTTGCTAGGAGAAAATAAAACAAGCATTATGCATCTGGCCCTACCAACTCTAAATAGTAAATACTAGCTACTGGCTGAACATTGATGAGGGCCTGCCTGAATTTTGGGAAGACAGTTTTGGAGTCCCTGTAGTCATTAAGCTTTGACTCACCCAGACTCTGTGAAAATCTTCATGGAGGATTGATCCCTAGCTGTTTGAGGCAGTTGCTGACTGGAGGCCCATGAGAACCCCACAGCCCTGACAAGTCCAGGCCTAGAGAAGACCTCTCTGAGACTCCTACCAGCAGAGTGTGAAGATGGAGAAGCAGGTTGTCACCTGAAAGAGAAATCGGTAAGTTAAATGGAGGGTCCCCATAGCAGGCCAAGCCATGAAGCTGAGTGCCTCAGAGCCTCTCTCCATCCATCTTGAGGGGGCAGCATGTCTTCCCTCCTTTAAGACCATTTTACTGGGTCCCTTCATTCCTAACCAAGCACTGTGCTAGGCACAGGGGTGCAGTAATGGATGAGACAGCCCATCACTGCCTGTACAGAGCCCGCGAGAGTTGCAAACCATGAAGCAAGAAATAGCAATGGGGTGCGACAGATGCCATGACCCTGAAAGCAAACGGGAAACCAGGTACACTTATAGGAGTGGGGCGTTAGGGTCAGATTTAGGGTCGGTCAGAGAAGACTTTCTGGGAAAGAAGACATTTAAGGGGAGACTTGTGCTTTAAGTCATGACACCACAGCTGTGAATGACTAGAGAACAGAGAAGTTCCTGTTAGTTGGAACAGAGGGCAAAGGGGTAGAAGAATATGAGGCTTGAGAAGTGAGAGGGTAGCAGCAATAGGTGGGCAAGGGAGGACAGCAGTTTGATGGGGCCACTGCTTAGTACCTATTTTCTCACTCCTTCCTGTTTTAGGAGAGGAGGATTGGAACTTTTTTCATGCCTTCTATGGTATCTAGCAAGGGGCTTTGCATACAGGAAGTGCTCAATTCCTGCTTGTGGAGTAGTTGACCAGGATAGGAGTTCATAAAAGGGTAGGAACCTATTTCTACATAGAGACCCTTAAAAAATTAAAGCATGCACTTTCAGTCACATGATCTCTAAGTTTATGGCCCTGCAGTTGCTATTTTACAACTGAAATAAATACTCGTTAAAAACTAATAGGAATGTGTAAAATCAGCACTGGGAAATCTCAATTGGCAGGCAGGAAAACCTGGCTCCTTGAAGCCTGCCTGGTTCCACGGTCAAAACATGTTCTGGGTGGCGATCCAGAGGTGAAAGATCATTTGCTTCTGGGAGCAAGAAATGGACTCAAACTCAAAGCAGCAGGTCTGAGCTCTCCAGGGCAAATGGCATTGTGTGTCTGAAATCATAGTAAATTGTCAGCTGAAATTATTTCACAAACACTTCATTGCAATGGAAGTCCAGAAAGGCAGCCAGTCTCAGTAGCTGTCATTAGGGAAAAGGTGTAGGACATCAGCTTTGAGCTATGATTGCATTTCATCCAGGTCAGGGAGACCAAGGAAAAGCTTTCCAGAACCATCCTGTCCTGGCCTCCCAACTCTTCCTCCAGCCACTCTGTTCCCCCACTCCCCTTCCTTGGGCCCCATCTCTTAGTTGGCCATACCTTCTCAGCACACTTTCTTGCCTCCTTACACACATGCAGTCCATCTGAGCTCCCTCTTTTACCAAACAGCTTTGTCCATTCATTTCTCAGCAATTTAGAAATGCTAGCTGCAGAAAATCTTGTTTTCTGGTTAAACAACATCCTTAGACATTTATTTTTCTTAGCCATCCGCCCTCAATCTCCTCTCCAGACCCTTTCCCTGCTCCTCATTCCCTCCTTCCCTCTGTGGTTTTATTTAGGAGTTGACTAGATTTTCTAGAAACACCATGGAAATAAATTCCTCAGAGGCAATGCAATAAATTATCTGAGTTATGCATGAGTGATGGAGCCTTTGGGTAGGAGACATGAAGAATGCTGATCATGGAAAAGCAAAATTCAAGAGGCCAAATTTTACAGGGAGCAATTAGTATTAAACAAGAACATGTCACAGGCACCAGGACATTGGAAACTGGATGCCCCAGCCTACTTTTGGTAAGTTGGGTTTACTAAATGGAACATAATAATATGTAACCAAAATACTGGAAGACCGTTTCTTTGCTAAGGAGATCTGGCCAACACTCACAGTGGAAAAATAAGAGCAATACCTTTCACTCTGGGTTCACTCTGGGAAGTTTTTTTTTTTTTTTCAATTTTAAATCTTCCCTGGGTGTAAGAGAACAGACCACAGAGACTTGGAAAGTCCAACTAGTCCAGAGACTCAGTGGGAAAAGTTCTCTGACTTTGCTAAGCTGAATACAGATAAAAATGTCACTTTTAAAAAAAGAAAACTGGTCATTGTTTGGCTAAATATTTGTATTTGTGAATCTTCTGTCCCGCGCTAGGAAAGGAATCTTCTTTTTTAATAAAAATGTACATTTTCATCTAAGTGATTGGTTGGTGCTGTGCCCTCACTAGGAGGCTAAAGAGAAAACTATTTGGGGTGACAAAATGGGAAAAATTAGTCACCAGTGATTCACAGAGACTATAAATATGTGGCTATATTGTTCTTTTATTTATGACCCAGCTGGGATGAGTTGTCTGGAAAGAAGCAGGAAGATCTTCCAACAGTGCCAAAGGGGAGCTAGAGGCCCCACTGCAGGTTTTGCAGAGCAGGCACGCCCCTCAAATCTCCCAGCATGGCACTAAACACAGGACCAGTCCCTGGAGGCCTCTTCCAGAACTGCCAACCCAGGAGAAGAGATGTGGCTGGGCCACGCTCATTTCTTCCATGGAGCTGTCCTCCACAGAGCAGCCCCATAGCTTAATGCTTCGTGTCCTGTGGGGTGGCGCGGGGACTGGCACGTTGCCGGTTTTGCCATGTCCCAAGCAGAAGAGAAAATTAAAGCAAAGATGAGAGGAACTGTTTCCAGGCATAGTTCTACTGCCTGTTCCTCAGAATTCCAGAAATATATACCCTACATCCGCCCCCCACACACACATATTCCAGAATAAATCAGCACATCATTCATACCTTCATGCCTTCATCCACCAAAATGTCTCAAACCTCTGAGCCAAAGATGGGGGACAGACCAGCCCAGACTGCCCCAGCCCTTTTGGTACTTGCTCAGTGGCTACAGTATACAGGAATGGGTGCCAGGACTGGAAGTTTCACTGACATGGGGGCACACAGTAGGCGCATCCAGACTTCTCCCAGCCTTCTCACAGATCAGGAAATGTTTCTCAGAGCAAAGAATGTTTAAGCCAAACCACGTGAGCACAAGCAGAGCACAGGTGGGACACGTTTAGACTGAAGGAGAAACAGAGTGTTGCCTCCGCTTGAAGCATAAGAGCCGGACTCAGTGAAGAAATGTTCACATGAGAGGTAGAAAGGACATCAAGGGGAACTTTCTGAGGGTCCTATGACAGAGCTCTGGAAAGAGCTGGAGAGAGAGTATCCAATTTGTGGGCTTGTATGCTCTCTTCTACATCTTTTTTTTTCCTATACCTTTTCACCCTCCACCACCCTTGCAGTTCTCAGGGAGTCCCCACTAAGCATAGAAGTGACATCAAAATGGACTGGAGTAGGAAGAATCACACTAGGAGTCCAAGCAGATCCAGATGGTGGCTGGCAGGTGAGGACATGATTCCTGAAAGTGGGTCTGAGATGAGGAGATCAACTCAAGAGAATTGTCTCAGTGGTCATTACTGGTAGGATCCCAAGCCCATGCTCACAGAGGGAGAAGCCTACCTGAGTCCAGGTCAGAGTAAGAACCCCCAAAGCTGTGGCTGAGACCAATTGAATTTAAGCCTTACAGTCCCTCTTACTATAGACTGGGTCTGACCTCAGAGTGTGGGGTGGAGCTTCACTTTTAGCTAAGGATTGACTTGATCCATCCTCAAGAGTAGAGGACTGTGGACCAAAGGATAAGAAAGACCATGACACCACCACCCGGGCCCTGCTTTCCTCTCTCCCCCTGTTCCTGCCCCTGTCTCAGGTGACTTCTGCATTCATAAGTCCCTGGTATCCCAGTTCACTGAGAATGAGATATTTCCTTTAAATATCCACCTCCCTATCCACATCCTTTATTCTTCCCACAAGGCTGTCTTCAAGTCTCCCCTCCTCTGATTTATTCTTTCCTCCCCCAGCCAGGACCCAGCAAACAGTTTTTCACCAGCCACACTCCCCAGTTTCTCCCATCACACTCCCTGCAGATTCCTGGCCTGCATGGCACCTGCGACCTGCCTTCCCTGTGCCTGAGCCCTGTGCCCGAGCCCTGTGCCCTTCTGCTACCCCTCGGCCTTCCCTCCCTCCACCTGCGCTGCTCCTACCTATGTTTCCAACTGATGATCTCCTGTCCCCCGCTTACCAAGGAAAGAAACATCACCAAATGCTATAGTTTGGATCTGGAATATCTCCCAGAGGTCCATGTGGTAAAGGCCTTATCTCACTGCTGGCGCCACTGGGAGGCAATAGGACCTTTAAGAGGCGGGGCCTAGCAAGAGGTCTTCAGATCACTGGGGGCACACCCTTGAAGGGGTAGTGGAACCCCAGCCCATTCTTCCTCTACCTTCCTTTTGCTTCTTGACCATAAAGGGAACAGCTTGGCTCCAACATGCATTTTCGCCCTGATGAGTTCCCTTCTACCAGAGGCCTAAAAGCAATGGGCTCACCAGATGGCAATCTGGAACCTCCAAACTGAGCCAAGATAAACTTTTCCTCCTTATAAGTTAATTGTCTTGGGTATTTGTTTTAGTGATAGGAAACGCACACACCAAATATAAAATGCCTGAACTTTCCCTACCTATAAATTTACCCACGTCTGCCCTTGTGTGGCATTCTTTCATAAGCAACTCTCTATTTATGAACTCTCTTCTCTCAATTGCAGCTTTCATTCTCCATCTCTTTGGTGTTCTGCTCTTCAGCACACAGGCAAGTCCAAAACTCCCATGAAAGGACTAAGGACTTCTTGGAAAAATAGTTGCTCCCAGATCTGGAACAAGGAATACAAGAGAAGCATGAAACCTCTCGTGGTGCAGCCACCATGCAAGCACTACAGAGTGAGAGGAGCGTGTCACCCAGGCGTAAGAGCCGGCCCCGAGGAGCTCTCAAGAGCCAAACCTGGGACAAGTGGAGCAACAAAGCGAGCAGCCCTAATACTCACAGGTTTGTACTGATAGAAACAAATAATTGAATAAATACATAAATGAGGACGAGGAGAAAATTTCCCATATAGCAGAAATCCAATTAATAAATTCAGATGGAATGATAAAAGCAGAAAATCATTAGGCAAACATCACAGTAATTGTGTACAAAAGAAAAAAATAATAACTTTATGGTGGAAAAGCCTGATAGACTCCTCCTTGACCAAGTAAGCATAGTTTACATCACAATTAATAAGACTGTGACCTCACTTAACTCCTGATATGATGTATCGAGAAGGACTCCACATCATTTCTGTGTTGTTACAAAAAAAGGCATGGGGACAGTAAAGGTGGTGGAATATGATGGTCATCATAGCCCTAACTTTATGTATGACTGCATATATGTTGTGATTCTCTACAACTTACAACTAGAGAATTGATATGTTATCCTCTATCTATGTACAATGAATCAAATTGCACTCTGTTATCATGTAAGCCTAAATAGAGCAAATAAATAAAATATGAAAAAAAAGATGCCATGGATAAACAAAAAATAATTGCTTAAACCAATCATGAGAAAACACAGGACAAAACCACTGGGAGATGTTCTACAGGATACCTGGCCAGCACTCTTCAAAAGCACCAAAGTCATGCAAGACTGAGGAGGAGAATAAGGAGATGTGATAGCTGAGGGCAACGTGAGACTCTGTGTTTTATCTTGAAACAGAAGAACATTGATGGTGTGGGAATTTAGTTAATATTGTTGTTTTGATGTCAGTCTCCTAGTTTTGATCATTGCACAATGGTGACATACACTGAGGAAATTACATGCAATTAGACAAAGCTGAGTGAAGGGCTTAAAGGAGCTATGTACAATTTTTGCATCTTTTTCTCAAATCTAAGATTATTTTAAAATACATTTTTTTAAAAAGTCTTTCCCATTCTTTAAAAAGCAAACAAAAACCTCCCTTCCTTCTCCATCTCTAGAGATTACCTCATCTCTTTCCTTCTCTTCTCAGTCAAGTTTCTTCAAAGAATGGTGTTTGCATGAGTTGATCCTTTCTTTTTCCCTTCACCCCTCTTCCCAATGCACTTGGGCCTCCACTCCAGGACTCCATGGAGTCTGCATTGAAAAAGATCTCTGAGGACCTCCTAACTACTCACCTCAAAGACTACTGTGGTGTTATTTCTCTCTCCTGATCATCACCTCTTGTTCATCTTCAGTTTCTGCTTCTCCTGCACGTCAGTTGTGTTGTACTAGACATTCCCTGTTGTACTGACTCTGGTCCTCTCCTCTTCTCTCTCTACACTGGCTTCTGGGAAATTCTCAGCTCCTGCCACAATTTTTAACTCTCTCTCAATACTTATGCTTTCATGTATATCTGATTCCAAGCACGCTCGCATGCAGAAGCCATCAATTAATGGACCCAATGGATTCTTCAAACAACATATTCAATATTAAACTGAATGCCTTTTCCTCCAGCTATGATCCCTGGCTTGGCTGATGTGCCACCAACCATCCAGTCTCCCAAGCCAGAAATCTGGATTATATCCTGCCCCCCACTTTCCACATCTAACCAATGCCCAGGGCTTACTGATTCTCCATCTGGAGTGATTCTCCATTACCCTCCTCCTCTGTCACCAGCCAAGATGAGGCCTTCCCTCTTTGCTAACTGGAGAAGCAGAAACGGCCTCCTACACTGCATCTGGCTTCACCCACCAATGCTTCCAGTGCATTGTAGCCAAAGCTAACTACTGCCTTTCTTAAAAACCTTCATTGGCTCTCAAGATAAAGCCAAAACATCTTAGTATAACATACAAGGTTTTCCATAATGTAATTGCTGCCACAACTATTTTCTAGCCTCATCTCCCACATTCTTTCTTTCATCCTGATTCTTTAGGGCTACCTCACCACTCTTGGGAAGTACAATATCTTGAGGATCCCAAAATAACACTCCCCAGGCCCTCTATCTTATCCTTCTGATTTTTCCTCCAATGCATTTATCATAATCTATGATGATCTGATCAATTCTCTGTTCATTTACCCATCATCTGACTCCTTTACCAGAATATAAGCTTCATGAAAACAGAACATTTTTTAATTGTGGTAAAATATGCATAACATAAAATTTACCATTTCAATTATTTTAAGTGCATAATTCAGTAGCATTAAGTGTATTCACATTGCTATGCAGCTATGACCATTATCCATTTCCAGAACTTTTTTTTTAATTAACCCACACAGGAACTCTATGCTTATTAATAAATCCCCATTATCCCCCGCAACCCTCCCCCTGCATTGGTAACCACTGTTCTATTTTCTGGCTCTATGAATTTTCCTATTCCAAGGCTTTCATGCAAGTAGCATCATACATTATATGTCCTTTCACATCTAGTTTCATTTGGCATAATGCTTTCAACTTCCTGTATATGTATCAGAATTTCATTCCTTTTAAAGCTTAAATAATCTTTCATCATATGTGTATGCCACATTGTGTTGTTTATTCATTCATCTGTTACTGGACACAGGGGTTATTTCCACCTTTTGACTATGACTAGTGTTTCTGTCCATTGGTGCACAATTATTTAAAACCAGGAGTCTTGTCATCAATAATTGCCCATGATCTGGAACAATGCCAGTGCCTGTGTGTTCAACTAAATACTCATCTCATTCATCCCTGTCTGTATGTGTACCATTTCCTCTGTCTAGAAACTCATCCCTTTCTTGTTCTTGGAGAAACTGTTTTTTCCCCCATATTTTTTATTGGTAGATTATAGTTGTGCATAATGGTGAAATTTGTTGTTACATATTCATAACATGCACACAATATAACAATAGAATTTGGCCAATATCATTCCCCAGGATTTCCTCTTTCCCTCTGTTCTTCCCTCCCTGATCCCTTTCCTCTATTCTACTGATCCCTCTTTGATTTTCATGATAACCCCCACCCGATGCCACACACATGCTTTTCTTTTCCTTTTTCCTCTCTGACTTCCACATATGTGGGAAAACATGCAACCCTTGACCTTCTGAGTTGGCTAATTGTGCTTAACATAAGTTCCATTCATTTTTCTGCAAATGACAGAATAAAATTTTTTGACTGAATAAAACTCCATTGTATATATATAAAACATTTTCTTTATCCATTTATCTGTTGATGGATACTGAGGTTGGTTCCATAGTTTGGTTATTGTGAATCATGATGCTATAAATGTGGATATATATGTGTGGCTATGGTATAATGACTTTAATTCTTTAGGATAAATTCAAAGGGGTGGTGTAGCTGGGTCATATGGTAGTTCCATTCCTAGTGTTTTGAGGATTCTTGGAGAAACTGGAGTTTGTCCTTCCGAGCACATATTTTGCCTTTCCTGACAACCCCAACATACACACACACACACACACACACACACACTTTCCAATGTTATCATTGTGTTCCAAGTATACTTTAGGAAACCATTTTAATTGTAGCTATGCATTATATAGTAATTTGATGATATACCTGACTCTCCTGTAAGACAATGAATCTTTTGAGAACATGAGTGCTGTCTTATGTATCTCTGTGGCTTCCAAGCCTAAGTCTGTGATTGGGAAAGAGTAGATACTTAGTGTTTGGTGAATGAATGAATGAATGAATGAATGCATTAATCTCTTATATCTGTCATAGTCTTTGTTACATATCCAACCATGGAGAGAACACTCTGGCTATCTTTTTTTTTTCTTTTTAAAAATTTATTCTAATTAGTTATGCATGACAGCAGAATGCATTTTGATTCATGGTACATGAATGGAGCACAACTTTTCATTTCTCTGGTTGTACACAATGCAGAGTTGCACCATATGTGCAGTCATACATGTACCTAGGGTAATGATGTCCATCTCATTCCACCATCTTTCCTGCCCCCATGCCCCCTTCCTTCTCCCTCCCTCCCCTTTGCCCAATCAAAATTCCTCCATTCTCCCCACCCCTTCCATTTATGGATCTGCATCCATTTATCAGAGAAAACATTCGGCCTCTGGCTTTGGGGGGATTGGCTTACTTTGCTTAGCATGGTATTCTCCAACTCCATCCATTTACCTGCAAATGCCATAATTTTATTCTCTTTTAATGCTGAGTAATATTCCATTGTGTATATATACCACAGTTTCTTTATCCATTCATCAGGTCAGGTTGGTTCCACAGTTTAGCTATTGTGAATTGAGCTGCTATGAACATTGATGTGGCTGTGTTACTATAGTATTCTGATTTTAAGTCCTTTGAGTATAGATCAAGGAGTGGGATAGCTGGGTCAAATGGTGGTTCTATTCCAAGTGTTTTAAGGAATCTCCATACTGCTCTCCATAGTGGTCGCACCAATTTGCAGTCCCACCAGCAATGTATGAGTGTACCTTTTCCCCCAGATACTCGCCAACACTTATGCTTGTATTCTTGATAATTTCCATTCTGACTGGAGTGAGATGAAATCTTAGAGTAGTTTTGATTTGCATTTCTCTAATTATTAGAGGAATTGAACACTTTTTCTTAAATCTGTTGATTGATTGTATGTCTTCTTCTGAGAAGTGTCTGTTCAGTTCATTAATACTCTGGCTATCTTTTCCTCAGTTATTTTAATCACTTTAGAATTTGTTAACATAGCCAGGCACGGTGGCTTAAGCCTGTAATCCCAGCATTTAGGGAGGCTGAGACAGGAGAATCACGAGTTCAAAGCCAGCCTCAGCAAGGGCGAGGTGCTAAGCAACTCAGTGAGACCCTGTCTCTACATAAAACACAAAATAGGGCTGAGGATGTGGCTCAGTGGTCGAGTGCCCCTGAGTTCAATCCAGAGTACCAAAAAAAAAAAAAAAAAAAGAATTTGTTAACATAAAAACAAGAGAGACAAAGTTTATATGCCCAGACCAGAAGGATATACTCTGGTGTGCCTGGGACAGTCCCCACCTGTACCTGTTGTCCCACTATAATCTGTTCTTACTGATGCATAATTGTCGATATTTGGGAGTATAGCGTGATAGTTTGATACATGTATATAATGTATACTGATTGAATCAGAGTAATTAGCATTTCCATCTCCTTAAACATTTATCACTGGGGAAATTTAACTCTTCAAGTTCTTCAATAAATATATAATAAAGCTGGGTGTGGTGGTACACACCTGTAATCCCAATGACTCAGAAGGCTGAGGCAGGAGGATCACAAGTTTGAGGTCAGCCTCAGCAACTTGGTGAGGCCCTAAGCAACTTAGTGAGACATTGTCTCAAAATAAAAAATTGAAAGGACTAGGGATGTGACTCAGTGGTTAAGTGGTCCTGGGTTCAATCCCCAGTACCAAAAAAGAAAGAAAGATAGAAATATGTAATCAATTATTATGAACCATGGTAAACTTACTAAATAGCTATTGAATTTTAGACCTTATTTCTTCTATTGAAATAAGGAACTATATTCTGGTGACTGTCACCTGAACTCCCTCTCCCCATCCCCTTCCTAGAGGATGACCGCTACTCTATTCCACTTCTATGAAGTCATGATTTTTTGCTTGCACACATGAGCCACAACACCAGCATAACTTTTTTAAATATTTTTTTTAGTTGTAGACAAACACAATATCTTTATTTATTTTATGTGGTGCTGAGGATCGAACTCAGTGCCTCACACATAGAAGGCAAGCATTCAACCGCTGAGCCACAACCCCAGCCCCCAACATAACTTTTAATGAGGTCTTCCTTCACTTTTTAAAAAAATGTCCTAGACTGGTATAAAAAATCGCATGACCAATCTACAAAGACAGTAGAACCAGCTTATTGACTCACACCTGGGAAGTGATAACCTCACCCTGGGGAAGCAGGCTCTGTACCTGGGGCCTTCTGTATTCATGTGGCCTCCAGATTTCCAGCCTCTAGTAGCTGCCTCTACTCACTGGAGGAGTTTCCTGACAGGCACTGATTGCTGCTCTGCCTACATGCACCAGGCTGATAGGGGTAGGGAACAGCACTTCCTGGGAGCAGCTCTGAGTAGTGGCAAAAGAGTCTGAGAAGACACAGCCCAGCAAGTGCATCCCTAGGACAGGAAAGCTCTGAGGTGTGTATTTTGTCCACATTCCAAGAATTTCCTCATTAGATGACACTCTGGTCTCCCATGGCAGCAACTACTTGGTGGTCCCACACACTACTGCAATTTATGCTGAAATAACAGGTGTCAATTCTCTACTGGCTGCTCACTTTCCCTATCCTAATTCCTCATTTCCTTGTACTTGCCAACTAAACTCCTTGCCTTGAACCTTTGCCTCAGGGATTGCTCCTGGGAGAACCCAAATTAAGACACTAAGCTACCTGTTTTCTTCTCTAGGCCTAAGGAACCCTCTTGTTACCTTCCTTCACCCCTTCCTGTGTATGTACTGCACCCTCAGCCAAGCCCATCCCCACAAGCATCTGCCCTTCTCTAGCCTATGGGCTTCTCCTGCCAGGATGTGGTTCTTCTTCCCAGCTAAGTGGACACAGAACTAAGTCAGCAGAAGACTGCAGTGAACCTGAGTCCAAGGCAGTGAACCTGAGTCCAAGTGGCTGAGTTTTGCTATTGGCTATACCTGGCTCAGGGCCAGCCACCCTCACCAATGTCTTTGCAAGATCTCTGATCAGATTTCTCTGAAGAGTCAGATACCAACAGCAGTTCAATAGCACTGGGTGATCCACTCCAGAACCCAGTGCAAGTGTCCTCGTCCTCCATTCTACAAGGTGCAGAAACCACAAGGGTGGCTAGGGCTGACAGAGGAAAGGAAACTGCCATTTCCAGGTGCTTAATGCCTATGTAGCAGGCTCTGTGCCTTACAACAATTGTGAGGAGTGAATAGGATTCTCATCAGCTCTTTAGAATGAAAGATTTTATCCACGATAAAAGAAATGATCATCATAGAAATTTTGGGAAATATGAGAAAAAAGCATGATATTATTCATAATTCCACCTTCCAGAAATCACCGTGGATATAACAGTTGTTGCTTTCCTCCTAGCCCTTGATCTAGATGTTTCTAACTGAAACTCCACCACCTTCCTTTTCCACTCACTCTGAGACTAGAAATACTTCTCCCCTGCCACTTCACACTTTGCAGACATCAGGAGAGCAACACGCTCTCTTCCTTGAATATTTAATGGTAGAGAGAAAACTTGGGCTCCATTCCTGAGGGACAATCTTTGGGAGGGTCTCCCAGACTTGCTCATCAGTAGCAGCAAGAAAAGCCCAGGCAGAATGGCACCTGGTCTCTTTCTGCTCCCTCTTTCTGAGTGTGAAAAAAATCCAAGCCAGTTGTAGGGGCTCACACCTGTAATCCCAGCAGCTCAGGAGGCTGAGACAAGAGGATTTCAAGTTCAAAGTCAGCCTCAGCAACTTAGTGAGGTCCTAAGCAATTCAGTGAAACCCTGTCTCTAAATAAAATACAAAAATAGGGCTAAGGATGTGCTTCAGTGGTTAAGTGCCCCTGGGTTCAATCTCTTGTAACAACAAAAACAACAAATCCAGAAATAACAAACATTAAACTCTTATTATTTAGATGGATAAAATAAAATACCAAATATTCAGCTAAAGGAGTTGAAAACAGTTCCTTCTGGGAGTGGGTGGTAGAGGGAAAATGTATTTATCTCAACAAGTCTCTTGGAACTATCTACCTCTTTAAGCCATGAGTAACTTTTGATTAAATGAAATAATAACTTCAAAGAGGGAGACAAGACATGAAGTATTGACCAAATAGTAATCAGTTTGTGTTATAAACTTTGTGAACATCATTTTAATGTCTACGTATTATCTCATCATGTGGATATATCACAATTTGTTGTTCTACTTCCCTGTTATTGAACATGTCATTTGCTTCTAAATTGCATTATTTAGACAATATTGTGATGTGCGACCTTGTGCATCAAGCTTTTTCAGTATTTGAGATTTTCCTCATGAGCAAATGAGAGTACACATATGAGAGTGTTTATTTTACTCTAACCAGCTTTGATTAAATTCCATTTTTAAAAGTCTTAAGTAATGCCTGAAAAATCATATTTCTTTACAGCAGTTGAGAAAATGAAAGTTCAAAGAACTTCAACCTTGCTCAATTTGTGCAGAGTTATTAAATGGTGGAGCTGCTTTTTAAGCCTGGTCTGTCTTATTTTCCAAGTCCTCATCTGCACCACATCTGGCCACTCAGTAGAAAGGCCTGGTAGAGAGAACTAGTTATCAGGAGAGTCGAATCTTAATTCAACCTTTTCTACCAGCCAGTGGAAAAGGTTGAGTCTCCACGTCCTTGCCTAAAAAACAGGAGTGCCCCCAACTCCTCTGCCACCTACTTAAGAGCCAAATGAGATAATGACTGTGAAGACCAAAACTTCTAAAAAGTTGCATTTGATTACAGACTTCAAAAACGCATGGGACCCACATTGAATATCTCACACTTATTTATCATTTATATATGGCAGTTACCTCAGAGTTAAATGCTTTATATGGATCATCTCATCTAATTCTCCCAACAGTACCTAAAAGTCTGAGTTCCATCACCAGCACTGCAGACAAAGAGAAAGAAAAAAATAATAGTTCTCTTAATAGCCCAATGGGTTAGATATTGTTGTTTCTATTTAAGAAATTAAAAATAACTGAGATGATATCTCATAACCAGTAAATGATGGCTATGAATTTGAACCCAGGAGCTCTGACACCAGAGTGGAGCTCTTATTCTTTTAAAATGCAGAGATGATGATGATGATGATAATGATGATGATGATGATTCACCCTCTTTCTCCTCCTCATCATCATAATGAAGCCAACAGATCAGGAAATAACTGCCACTGAAGAGATACTTGTTACTCACAATTCCCAAAAGGGAAGAACACTGGTCATAGAGGGCTACACAGGAAGCACCAGGGCTGGCCAGGAATCAAGAGGAGTGAAGGAAAGCATGGGCCAGAGTTTTATTGGGTTTTCTGCTGGAACAAATAGGCGAGGCAGGGTGAGCATGCCAAGAGGTGTAGGATTGGTGAGTTTAAATCGTTTCACTAGGTTCCTGAGGTATAGGGACTGCCCCTAGGCCTGGAGCTTAGCCCTGAGATAATTTTTTGGTTGGAAGATAAGATCTCAAACTAGAAGCTCCATCAAGGAGGTTAAGGGCAGGTAGGGATTGATTGGTTTGCATAGGTAACAGATGTTCATGGAAGAGTCATTTGCTATCTCTAGGAATTAGTTAGCTGGAGGGAGACAGTCTCTCTGGGATCAGCAAGGTTCCACAGTCGGGAACATTGAGAATACAGAAGAGAAGAAAATATTGTTAATACACTTAGACGCTAAATCAGCCTGATTTGTACCAGGTGGTTATCATCGTCCAAATCCATCACAGCAATAACACCGATTCTCATCCTTGTTCCAATGTAAGGACTATGAGGACAGAGATCATATAACACCCAGCACAATGCCTGGAACAAATTATCCCTCAGGATGGATTTGTCAAATGAACTAATGAATGAATGTTCCCCTGCCTGCTAGGCCTAGGGTTTCATTCACTGTAAAAAAAACATATAAGCATAGGTGCTCAATATATTTTCTTCATCAAGTAGGCCAGAGGGCAAAAAGGGAAATACCAGAGAAAACAGGCTCCCAACTACCATAACAGCCAGGGTCTAGAACTCTGTGCTCATGAAGAGCTCTCCCTAAAGATCCCAGGTAGTTTCCAACTCTCCCTGATGGGGATCTCATGAATGCCACAAGGACTCACGAGTTTGTCTCGACTTGTGCTTTAGTCAACTTTTTTGTTGCTGTGAACAAAAGGCCTGACAAGAACAATTTTAGAGGAGAAAAAATGTATTTGATGCTCACCATTTCAGAGGTCTCAGTCGATAGATAGCCAACTCCACTGCTCTGTACCTGAGGTGAGGCAGAATGTCATAGCAGAAGGGTGTGGCAGAGGAAAGCCGCTCAGGACATCACCACCAGGAAGTGGGGGTGGGGGAGAGAGAGAGAGAGAGCGCACGCTCAATAAGGAAAAAATAGAAGCCGCAAAGGCATCTCGCCAGTGACCCACCTCCTCTAGCCGCACCCTACCTGCCTATAGTCACTATTAGTCACACCTATTAGGTTAAGACTCTAATAACCCAATCATTTCACCTCTGAATGTTCTTGTATTGTTTCTCACATGAGTGAGCTTTTGGGGAATGTTTCATATCTAAAACATAACAAGTTGTCACCTGACCACTCCTCTGTCACCTGACCACTCCTCTGTCACCTGACCACTCCTTTGACTTCAGTCCTCTCTTTCCAGGGAAATGTCTGTCTTATTCAGCCATCTGAAGAACACATTCAGGAGATTTGGGCTTTTCAATTCACATACCTGCTTTTCATCACCAGTGCCATCGTAAGCACCTGTAGTAGTTTACATTTAATCAAACACTGACAGAGTGTACTGTGCACAATGTGATGTCGTCTCATTCACAGTTCACAACTGGCCTCAAGAAGGACCTATATACCACAGGATCCTGCTTAACACATTCCATCCATTTGTTCTAACTGGGATTTCAGGAGTTGGAGGGTGCTAAATATAGCTTTTGGGTAGGTTTTTGGAACCCTAAGAGAATTCCATCTTGCTGCCTCATGCAAGCAATGCTGTGATAGATTAGAAGAGGGTTCCATGCCATGGAGGTGCTATGGTTTTGATCTGGAATGTTCCCCCAAAGCTTGTGTTGAAGGCTTGGTCCCAGTGTAGCAATGTCTAAGGGTGAGGTTTTTAGGAAATAATTGGGTCATGAAAATTCTGACCTCATCAGTGAATTAATCCATTTTATGAATTAATAATCTGATTGGATTACTTACTGGGAGGTGGTAGAAACTGTAGGCATAGGAGGCATGATTGTAGGAAGTAGGTCACTGGGGGGATGCCCTTGGGGACTATCTCTCATCCCTGGCCCCTTCCTCTGTCTCTTCCCCCACTTCCTGGCTGCCGTGAGCTGAGCAGCTCTCCTCCACCATGCTCTTCTGCCATGGTGTTCTGCCTTCTCTCGGGCCCAGAGCAATGGAGCTAGCCAACCATGAACTGAAACCTCTGAAACCATGAGCCAAAATTAATCTTTTCTCCTCCAAGTTGTTTGTTCCAGGTATTTTTATCACAGCAACAAAAAGCTGACTAACACAGAAGGGATCAAAAACAGGACTCTCTGCCTTCAAGGGGTTTACAAAGAATAAAAAGCAAGGGAGACAGAAAGGTGAGTGCACAGGACTTAGTATTGTCAACATGAAGTGACAAATACATTAAAGAAGATGATTGATAAGGAAAACATGAGAACAACAGCATAATATAGTGCACCTTAGACCTGAACCACTCCTTCTCCAGAAGACGCTAACGCCCCCCTTGCATCCTGGCCTCCCATGCCATCTCTGCAGTGCCAGTGGTGTATGACCCTCTCCACTGCCTATCCAGCCCACTGGAAAGGCACTAACCAACTCTATAACCTGCCTCTACAGAGAAAACCAGAACCAATGACTGTAAAATTAGAGAGCCAGAAAGCAAGGAAGAAAGATGAGGCTTCAACCCAGGGGAGGAACAGGAAGGCTCAGCTTTTACTCAGTGGCTGTCATGTCCACTTCCGTTCCCTGCCCAATTCCAAAAAACATCTCTCCACATTTCTTCAGGGATGTCTGTTGCCATGGCTACCGGGTGACAGATGCTTTTTGAATTTGGTATGTGAGGAGCTCTTCCAATTCAGGATCCGACCTGGAACAGGTGGCTATTTTTAGCCACATGCTACTTAATGTATGCTTCAGCAAAGTCAGTTCTTTGCTTTGTATTTAAACATCATCTTTCATTCTACTCCCCATCTCATTGTTCCTGTGGCTTAAGGTATTTGTGGAAATTTTTATTTACCTTTACTATAAGGTTAAATTCACAACAAAGACCCCAAGATACAGGCTATAAATGCCATATTCCTGACTCGAGACGCTCATGGGAAGCTAATACCAGCCCTGGGAAGCCTGTGTAAGTTTCCTCTTTGAAGCGAAGGGTTGCTCTATCCAGGGCAGCTCTTTCAGTGTTGAATCTCCTCTTGATGCTCAGACCTACTGGCAACAACCTGCTTGGACTTTTGCATTGGTCTTGACTTGGAATTTTGGCAAATTCTTCATCTCATGTGCCTGAATTTGTGCTATCATTTGCAAATGATACTTGATTCTATAGTTTATCCTATGCATGTGTGAAGGCAATGTGGTAAAGGTTTTAGACTTCATTCACCCCTAAATTAGACATTAAAGTCCTTATATGATGTAGCCCCAAGTTACCTCCCTACTCTTACTTATTTTTTAAATTTCTCAACCCTCAAGCCTGAAATCCCCTGAGTAGACTCTAAACATACGGTGTTCTTCTACTGAAAATTCTACACATTTTTATATGCTTATCTCAAACTCCACTTGTCCAATAATTTATTTGTGCCATCTCTCCCTACTTTTATTCAAAAGCATTCTAATCATTCCCTCTTTCTTCTTTGTCTTTGTATTTCATGAGTAAATATCTTAAAACCTGAAGCAGTGAACACAGCTCCTGGTGCTGTTATTCAAGCATTTCTTAATTTCCTCATGATCCCTGAAATCTTCATGAAACCAAAGAAAGCCTTTTTTCTCCATGATGTATTTCTGGTGCCAGATTCAGTGCCTTTGACATAGTAGAGACTCAGGAAGTATCTGTGGAGTTGAATTACTACATGAAAGTCTTCGGAGCAGGTTTCTAGTATAACCTCCATCACTGACTTAGGATTTTAAGTTTTCCATGATAACTCAAAACTTTATTATTAGAAGTAAACTAGTTTTGCTTTATAAATGACTCCTTCTGAGGTGAAAACACATGTTTCCTCAGAAATGAGAAAAAGAGAGGAGTGAGGAAGTGTTGTAGGACCAACAGAGCTATCTAAGCTAGATAGTAGGGATATAGGAAGCTCTAGAGCATTCAAGTAGCTTATCCAAGAAGAGGAACAAGAGAAAAGTGGGATTGAAATGGAGCACAAAGAGGAGCAGGAGGAGGAAGAAGGATAGATAAAAGAGCATAGTGTGATCACAGACCATACACAGTCCAGTGGGGATCAGAAGGCTGCAGAGCAGCAACCACCAATAGGAATCACAATGAGAGGGCCTTGGAAAGGCACAGCTCAGATCCACTTTCTCATGTGCTGGGCAGGGCTTTGTTGGATACAGGGGTCTCCACATCCATAAGAAAGAAAATCAGATAGAGAAAGATTCCAACCAAAGCAGAAGCATTGGTCAGAGATGGAACTTAGAAATCTAAATGTCACTGGGGATTTTGATTCAAATACTCATGGCTGTTTTTTGAGAAACACTAAGTTAGATGAATTAAGGGAAATAACAGCTAGGAAGCATATTAGTTCCTAGAAATAGAAAAGTGACAATAGAAATAAGGCATGAGAATCAGGGAAAGTGGACACGGGGGGAGAAGAGAGGAAGGAGGGAGGACTTGAAGAAAAAAAAATGTTAGCAAAAACTACTGAAGAGTAAGACTTAAAGCAGATACATGTGGCAAGTGGCATCAATATACAGAAAGCTAAAGAAAACAATTAAACATAGGTTGATTTTTCATTTTTCACAACTGAGGATTAATAGAGAAATTATTTCTCAAGGAAATGGATTTACTCCTTGATTCAAGGGTGGCCACCATACAGAGAATGTGTTTATGAAACATGAACAGAACTCAGGACTAATAGACTCTACTCTCCTGAGACGTGCTGAAATGATAGCCAAGAGGAAAGATAGAGGCAACATGAGGCAGAATATTTGGTGAGATTCAAAAGAGTAAGTGATGCAGTAACAGACAGGTGAAGAACAAATCAGATGGGCAAGAGCCCGGGGGGTCACTGTGGGCTCAGTGCAGGCGATCTCAGGACCATGGATAGCGCTGAGCCTGCTTGGTGCCTGGATCAAAGCTGGCCTTTTAGCACAGTGCCACCTTGATTGGTCTCACAGTCTGGGTCCCATTTGATTGTTAAAAGGATGTGGTCCTCCCACTTAAGGTAAAAGTTTTTAGATCTGGGAAACAGGTGTTAATCCATCTTTGACAACTTCTCAGGGTGATATGAAAAAGTGGAAAGGAAAACTACTGCTCTCAGAATTAAGAAGCCTGGGTTTTGCTCCCAGCATGGCCACTTGCTGGCTGTGTGGTCTTGGTAAAGGCAAACTTGGTAAAGCTCAGTTTTCTCCTATGTAAAATGAGGTTAATAACGTTTTTCTTCACTTCCTGTAAAGGCCTGATGGGAAAATCAAATAAGATTATGCATGTGAAAGCACTTTTAGACTGTAACAGCCTAGTTAAACTTGTGTCATTTTTGGAGTAAGCTCCCTACACAGTGAATAAGAGTTCCCTAGGAACTCAGCCAGGTCAGGAGACTAGGCTGGTAGGCCAAACGTACATCAGAGCCCAGAGTCTCCACAAGTAGAAGTAAGGCTCTGAGAAGAAGGATGGGTGGACAGATGAGCAAAAGTGAAAGGAAAATAGGAGAAGTCAAAAGGCAGATTTACAAATAGTTACAACTTTCTCGAAGGCAGCAAAAAGAAAAAGGTTGATTACATTATGCAAATTTATGGATAAAACCTGAAACAAGGTAAGCTATCAAATGAGTTCAATTTAATTTCAGTAATATCAAACCAATTTAAAAAAATTTTGGACCAAATTGGATCTTCTTTTTATTATTTTTTAAATCTTTGGCTTTAATTTTATTACAAAACACAATACAAGGTCTTTACGGAAAAAAATTCAGAAGAAACAAATAAGACAAAAAGATAATATTAAAAGGTATGCTCAATCCTACAAACCCAAAGACAGTTTTCCATTCTTCTGACTTTTCAATGCATATAGAAGAAACTGGCTTCACTCACTTTTTTAAAGAAGCAAATATAGGATCCTCATCATACTGTTTTGCAATATCTCTACAAATAGCCAACAGGTCAGGGTTATCTGGCCATATAGGTAACAATAAATGAATTTGGGAACACATATTTAATTGTTGCATATATTTTACCTGTTGTGTAAGTACATCTTAATTATTTAACCGTTTCCTTATTATTAGGTAGTTAGGCTAAGTCCAACACTCCCTTGTTGTATACTTAGCTGTAGGGAGTTAGTGTAGTGATTAAACCCATGCTTTCTGGTGACAATTATCTCATATTATATCAATAGCTCTCATATTCTCTATGTAGTGAGTGTAGATCTTTGGGAATATTACTGAATCTTGTAGAGCCTCAGCTTCCTAATCCAAAAAATGGGTTTAATAATAGTACCTACACAAAAATCTACAATAGAATGAAATGACATAAGCCAGACGTGGTGGTGCACACCTGTAATCCAAGCTACTTGGGAAACTGAAGCAGGAGAATTGCAAGTTCAAGGCCAGCCTGGTCAACATGGTAAGACCCTGTCTCAAAATAAAATTTTAAAAAGGTCTTGAAACGTAGTTTAGTGAGAATGCTCAAGGGCCTGGGTTTGATCCCCAATACTGAAACAAAACAAAAACAAAGAATTAAGTGAAATAATATATTTAAAACACTGTATGCAATGATACATAATAGATACAGTCATAATGATACTATTATCAAGTAATAATATCATTATTACTCCAATAATAGTAATATTACCATGATAATATCACTACAATTGATATTACTGTATTAATAATATAATATATTATTATAATTACTATGATATAAACCATACAATACACTTAATCTTTATATTCATATGTAACTATTTCTGTGAGATGAATTTTCAGAAGTAGAATTCCTACATCAAATCAAGGACATAACCTAGAGCAATGCCATATTTTAAATGTAGAGAGGACTTCAGTTATCATGAAGAAATTTCAAAAAATTAATGTCTGAATGAAAATATTTAGTATCATTACTATCAAACTAAGAGAAAGCAAATCTTAGGGGCCAGGAATTCTACCTCTAAAAAAATATCTTACATAAATAATTTCATGAACATACATACATAAACATATTCATTGTGGGCTGGGACTGTAGCTCAGAGGTAAAGCGCTTGCCTCGCATGCATGAGGTCCTGGGTTCGATCCTCAGCACCACATACAAAGCATTAAAATAAAGACATTGTGTCCATCTATAATTTAAAAAAAATAAAATAAAATAAATAAATAAATAAATATATTCATTGTAAGATTACCTATGATAACAAAATGTTGAAAACAACTTAATTATGCTATTGACAGGAGAATGATTACATGTATTATGGTACATAATAGTGTTGAGTGTTATATATATATTATTATTTATTATGCATATATGCATTATGTATATGTGTATTGTGGTACATAATACTATTGAATATTATACAATTATTAAAAATGAAGAAGGTAAAGCCAAACATACAAACTTGGCAATGAGTTCTTTTATATATACATACATATATATATATATGTATATATATATATTTTAGTTGTAGATGGACACTATATCTTTATTTATTTATTTTTATGTGGTGCTGAGGATCGAACCCAGTGCCTCATGCATGCAAGGCAAGTGCTCTACCACTGAGCTACAATCCCAGCCCTGGCAATGAGGATCCTGTGTTGAAAGCTTTGTCCTTAGCGCAGCAAGGTTCAGAGGTGGGGTTTCTGGAAAATGATTGGATCATAAGGATTCTTACCTCATCAATGGATTAATCCATTGATGGAGTCATAATTGAACGGACTGTTGGAAGATGGTGGAGACCAGGGGATGCAGAGCCTACTTGGAGGAAGTAGGTCACTGGGGGTATTTCTTAAAAGGTGATATCTTGTCCCCAGACCCTTTCTTGCTTTCTCACTGCTTCTGTGCTTCTATCAGGTGAGCAACTTTGCTCTGGCCATGCCCTTCCACCCCTCACCATGGGCCCAGAAACAATGGCACCAGCTGACAATGGACTGCAACTTCTGAAACTGTGAGCCAAAATACATCTTTCCTCTCCTAAGTTGTTTTTCTCAGTTATTTTGTCACAGTAATGCAAATATGACTAACACATTATCATTATATATAAGTGGAAAAACCGAGGTGCACAGAGCTAAGTGATTGACCCAAATTCTCATAGTTCATAGGAGTAGAGTGGTAACCAAGATTTTCCTCTCCTAGTCAAAATGAAGATTTCTCAAAATCTTGGAAATTTGGCAAGATCAAATAGAGAATATGCAAATTCACATTGAAACAGGAAGAAATTAAAGTTATTAAAGGGATTTAGGGAAGAGGAGTCTCCTCTTTCAAGACTCCATAAAGAAGTAGGACGTGTTAAAAAATACGCTAAAAATGCTCAAAAGGAGGCAGCAAGCCAAGCACTTTAAATAACAGAATAGCTCTCCCTCTTCACAGGAGGGATCAATGCAGAGGGTTTTCTTTTTTCTTTTTCCTTATAAAAGTGAAGAAAATGAGGGAGAAATAGCAAAAATCAAAGAACAAATGTGATTTTCCGTGAAAGTCTTCACAGAAAGAATCATGGAGATGAGTGAAGACAAAGAAGTTTAATCAAGAAAAAAGACAATAGCCATAGACATTTTAGAGTACAAAAAGAAAGAGAATGGTTAAGTACATGGGGAAAGAGGTTCAGTGTGCAATATTCCACCAGAGTCCCTCAATAGACAATCCTGCAATGGTCACCACTGACATCACTTCTCAAGACAATGGCGCCATCAGCCTCATGGGAGGGAACATGCTTTTGGGTCCCCTAACCTCATTATTGGGAATCAAGCATCTACCTACACATGTAGCCAGGTATGGTGTTATGGTTTAGATGTGGTGTCCCCCAGAAATTCACGTGTGAGATAATGCAAGAAGGAGGAGCAATGATTGGGTTGTAGCTTTAGCCTAATCTGTGAATTAATCCCTAATGGGATTAACTGAAGTGGTAGGGTGTGTTTGAAGGAGGTGGGAGTTGGAGTGTGGGTATATATTTGTATCTGGTGAACAGAGTCTCTCTGCTTCCTGATCACCACGATGTGAGCTGCTTCCCTCTGCCATCCTCTCCCGTCATGATGTTCAGCCTGCCTCACCTCGAGTCCTGAGGAATGGAGCAGCCCTTCTATGGATTATGACCTCTGAAATCATGAGCCCTCAAATAAACCTTTTCTCTACAATTGTGCTGGTCAGGTCCTTTAGTAACGGCAGCAAAAAAGCTGACTGAACATATGGAGAAATCGTAAATGATCAACTGGTGCAGTTGAGGTGGGGTTAATTTTAAAGGATATAAAGACATTGGGAAGGAGATGTGGTTTGGATGTGGTTTGGCCCTCAAGGGTTCATGTATTGGAAGCCTGGTTCCCAGTATGATGGTGTTAAGAGGTGGTGGGCTCTTTAAGAGGTAGCACATTGTAGGAACTAATTGGGCCTTAGGGGCACTGCACTTAGCAGACATTAAGGTAGTTCTGTGAGACTCTGAGTTCTTATAAGAGTGAGTTGTTTTAAATGAGCAAGACTAATCCTTGAATCACCTTCTGGCTTCCTGCCTCACCCTGTGAGCTCTCTCTGTCACATGCATTCTCACCATGATGCCACCCGCCATGAGGTGACACAGCCGCACAGTCCTTGCCAAAGCTGATGCCATGCTATTTGAACTTTCACCCTCCAAAACTTTGAGCTAAGTAAACGTCTTTTCTTTAAAAGTGCTCAGCTTCAGTATTTCATTATAGCAATGGGAAATGAACTAATACAGAAGGAAGCCAGTGACGCAAGGAGGGGGAACTTGGAGAAACTTGAGGTGGGCACAGAGCTCCTGTGGCCTTCTTGCTCTTTGAGCCATGAGCCATTTGTCTCATCTTGAGGTTCTAATGATTGGTTTTTATGGTGAGAAAGCAAAGTGGGTAATACTGGAAGCCAAGAATTAATTCTATTGTTGAAAAGGTGCCAGGAAGAGAGGATTTCCCTGAGGAGAAAACAGGTTCTGGAGGGCACAGGGGAAACCCATGGGCCCATCCCTACATAGGACTTTATTGGCTGCCCCACTAGAAACTCAATGACCTGCCTTAGCCTCAAGAGATAGAAAAAGGAAATATCCAAAGGGAAATAAACCCTTACTGATTATATGCTGGTTCTGTAGAGATAACATTTTAAAATGCTCTTTTTTTTAATTTTTTTTTTTTTTTTAGTTGTAGATGGACACAATGTCTTTATTTCTTTTTATGTGGTGCTGAGGATCGAACCCAGGGCCTCACGCATGCAAGGCAAGCGCTCTACCACTGAGCCACAATCCCAGCCCTTAAAATACTCTTAATTCAGTTTTGCAAGATGAAAACACTCTGGGAGTGGTTGCACAATAATGTGAATAGACTTAACACTACCAAACTACACGCTTCACCTTGGTAACTTTTATGATATGTGTATTTTACTACTAGTTTTTAAATTTCCTTACAAAACTACAGGGTATTTTAAAATAAAATAAAACAACACAGTTCTGTCTCAAGGAACGTCTTATCATTAAGATTGTGTTGGGCCAGGCGCCAACATATTGTATTGTCTAGGATCCTTGACCTAGCTGGGAGGCTAGCTTGGGAGGCTGAGGCAGGAGGATCATGAGTTCAAAGCCTGCCTTAGCAAAAGTGAGGCACTAAGCAACTCAGTGAGACCCTGTCTCTAAATAAAATACAAACAAGGGCTGGGATGTGGCTCAGTGGTGAGTGCCCCTGAGTTCAATCCTCAGTACCCTCCCCTCAAAAAAAGAATTGTGTTGGTATATCTCTAGTTAGCAGGTGCTTTAACACACATCCTATCCAATACAGACAATCACACTGATTGATGAGTACCCAGGATTCTTTCATTCCCATGTTATGCATGCATTAAAGGAGACAAAAATGAGTGTCAAATTTAAAGAGGCAAAAGCTAGAGTGAAACATCAGCCTGTGACCCCACAGGCATGTGTTCCCCTCACGGTTCTGTTTCTCGTTGGTGAGAAAGGAGAAGAAAGCACAATGGAGAGATTGGTAACAGACATCTATGGGCACCAACTACTCTGTTTTTGTCAGCTTTTCTATTACTATGACCAAAAGACCTGAGGAGAACAGCATAGAAGAGGAAAAGTTTATTTTGGCTCACAGTTTCAGAGGTTCCGTCCATGGTTGGCTGACCCCACAGCCCTGGGTCTGAAATAAGGTGGAACATCATGATGGAAGGGCATGGCAGAGGAGAGCAGCTCAGGACATGGCAACAAAGGAGCAAAGCAAGCTCCAGCAGGGACAAAATGTGTTCCCCAAGGTTATGCTCCCAGTGACATACCTCTTCCAGCCACACCTTACCTACCTACAGTTACTATCCTGTTAATCAGTATTAGTGAATTAATTTACTGATAAGGTTACAACTAACATATTCCAATCATTTCACCTCTGAATGTTCTTGCATTGTCTCCTACATGAACTTTTGGGGGATGCCTCATATCTAAACCATAACAGCCACCCCAGGCATCAGGCTATAGAGCATTCAAGCATCACTCTCTGTCTTAACCACAAGCCTATTAGGTCAGTTCTACTATCCTGATGAGGGAGCTATATAACTTTCCCAAGGTGCCCAGCGAGGTCAGGGATCCTAGACAATACAATATGAGGAGCAGAAAGGCGGCTGCAGGGCCAGAAGGAAGAGAAGATTAAGCAACATCTTATCTGTGGCTCTCATTATCCTCTTCCGAAAGAGGAAAGAGCTTGGTGACAGTTGGCCAGCTAACAGAAGGAGGAGTTGAAGAGGCAAGCCACAGGTACAAAGAACAAACCTTTCATCAAAGGTAAGCGGAAAAGGGAACAAAGGATTACAATCTTGCAGATTAGACAGGAAAGCAAAATTGCAAAAACCTGTAATTACAGTGTCATGAGAGCTGGCCAGAGAAGGAAAGGCTGCCTTAGAAGAGACAAGAGAAAAAAAGCGTGAGGAATTTTTTTTTTTTTTTGCCTGTGCTGCATTTGTAAGAAAGTGAGAGACAATGTTTGTGGAAAATATGTGGGATGAGTGGGGAAAATTATAAAGACATTTAACATTTAGCTAATTTCTAAACAATTTTAAATGCAAAGGAATTTAAAAAGACAATGCATGGGAAATGCTTAAATTATAAAGTGTTATGCAAAAGTAGAGAGGTTCTTATTTTTATATGAGTGTAGTTATAATAAAACTGGAAAGACAAAGGAAACCCAAGCCAAAGCGTCTGGGCTGCTCCTCTACTGGGCTTTGCCTGCTCCCACTAGGCGCCCCCTGCCTTGTAGGAGGTGCCTCTTTATCTTGTTGAATTACAGCTCTGCTCCACCTCTGGTGCTGAGAGCTGATGTGGGACAGCTGTGCAACAGCTGGCCTGTGTTTACCCCAGGTGGTGGTATTTTAGGAATTGCCCTGCTATGTGTTGTTTGGGGTTTGAAAAAATCCCATCACGATCCTGAAACACCCATGTTAGCTCAAGAACGACCCAAATTGGGTGGAGAAAACTAACATCATATGTTGGAGACATGGGTCTGGTCTAAAGGAATGCAGTGCTGGGACTGCAGGAGGGGCAGGGACACCTGGGGTGGAGAAGGAATCTTCACCCACCAGTAGGAAAAGTACCCCTGTCCTCTCCTGTGGTTTCCAAAACATTTGATTGGCTTTGTAGCCTTCTCTGTCACAAACCATGGTTTTCCAGAGTTGCTGAAAAAGAATTCTTTCTTTCTTCTCCCTTTTCTGGTCTGACTCCTCTTCCTTCTTTTACTTCTCTCCCTTCACTTTTCTTCTTTGTCTTTCATTATCACACTTTCCTTTCTCCTCTGTCTTAATCTTTGTTCCTTTTCTCCTCTTGCTCTTGCTTTCTGGCCAATTAATATTTTATAGGAGTGAACAATGAGGAGCTGAGAGATGGGCTAAGATGTGGCACTGGGGCCTTGTACATACTGGGCAGTGCTCTGTCACTGAGCCATGTCCCCAGCTCTACAGATGATTCTTAACCCAGATGCCATATACACAGCTTCTCCTGCTATCTGGAAAGTCAAGGCTGGGCAATCAGAGTCCAGGGCTGCAGAAAAGCATTGTGCAGGGATCATGCAATGATTACTTCCTTAAAACAGAAACCATCAGTCTTCTCCTCAGAGAGCTTTCTAGAAGCTTGTGCTGGGAGTGACCAAGCTGCCTGGAGTAGTCAAGTTTTTGGCTCAGTCTCACCTTATGGGCTCAGAGGCTCTGTCTCCTGGCTGTTGGATCTGTTTTGCTCTGAAAAGGCTAATTGCTCAGGGAAAATGCAGGTTGAAAGGAGTGATTTTCAGTATTTTTACTTTTAAGGACCCGTTGAAACATTTGCTTTTGAAATATTTGCTCTCCAAGCAATTAAATAACTTTTTTAAACGACCCCATTTATATGATGGATGTGGTTTCTTCTTGTTCTAATTAATCATAGATGAATGTGCTTTCCAGTTGGGCCTGTGGGGGCACAAGGCACCCAGCGTTCCCACATGAGAAGCTAGAATTGCAGCCTGCTGCAATACCAGTTGACCTTTCAGTTGACCTTTGAGATCTGAGGGACAAATACACTTCTTCCCCTGGGCTTACCAAAATACATGGACACTCTTAGAGACCTAAGATATCCAATCTACCTTCCAGGGCACATTGATTTACAAGTTCAGACCATAATGATTAAGGTGATTGATGAGAGAGCCATTTAGAATCAAGAAACCTGTCATTTAAAGAGACACTTAGGAAACCATCACCTAAGAAGGGAGAGGTCGTATCTGTGATAAAGAAGCAAGGAGAAGTTATGGATAGGAGTTTTGTGAAGTTTGAACCTTATGCCAGATGGTGGGGGCTTCTCTCTAACACAAAGTGTTATTTTGCCTACAAATGCAAAATGAATGTGGGCACTTCGTGGGACCTGAAGCTTTAGGTTTCCCAGTGAATCTGCTCTGGCCCTGTGGAAGGCTTCCTCTGGGGTTCAGAACTCTGCTCAGGCCATCCTAAAAGCAACTGGGATGCAGCCCCTTGTCTGCCCAGCAGGTCCTTTCCCCAGAATAGCAGGAGGTACCATCTGCCCTGATATATTGACCCTGAACCTAACCCCTAGTTCTTGGTTCCATTTGCATGAAAGCCCCTTAGGGTTTCAACCAAGAAACTCTAGGGTTATAAAGTGGAATAAGCTGGACTTAGGAAAGAGCATAGCAAAAGAAGCAACAAACATATCAACTAATGTCTAGGGTGGAGAGTGGTGATGAGCAATGGCATCTTCCAAAGCAGCTCTGCAAGCACCGCAGGAGAGGTGATGAACTCCACCTGGAATGGAAGGAAAGAAGAGACATACCCAAGGAGCCTAGGAAGGTAAAGAGCAGTTCACCAAGGAAATTTTGTTTGCTCAAAACTTGTACTAACTGCCATGTATACACACACACACACACACACACACACACACACACACACATATCTTCCTCATCTTTTCTACAAAAATGTGGTTATACTGGGAAGCTGGGGAGTGAGATGAATCTGGGTTCCCATATTAGCTTGGCTATTTATTAGGCTTGTAGCATTGGAGTAAGATTTGTAATTTTTTAAAGACTAATCTGAAAATAGGGACAATAATAATATCCATATAGTTGCTCTGAGAATTAAATAAGACAACAAATGAAAGTACAAGTGTCTGACACATAGTAAGTTGCTAATAAATGTTACCTATTATAATGTGCATACTGCTTTGGAGGCTTTATATATAAATTACCTTGGCTACTTCTATGAAAATATATGGAGTGCTACCATTTTAATGGCTGCAAAGTATCCTTATATGGATGTGCCAATTTACCTAACCAGTCCCCTACTGATGGATGTTTGGATTGTTTCTGAATATTTTCTCAGCTACAAATAAAACTCTAACAACCTTGTACATATGTCTTCATACAATTGTGCAAATATCTCCATAGTATTGATTTCATGAACTGAAACTGCTGTATTTGCTTATTTAACCTTTTCACAGACATTGCCAATCGCTTTCCAAATGGGGCATGCCATTTTAAATGTCCACCAATGATTAATGAGACAGTTTTCCCAACTACATGTCAACACTAGCCACTGTTAATTGTTTTAAATCTATGCCATTTAAAATTCTTTCTGAAACAGAAAGGAAAAAGAGCAAATGCAAACAAGAAAGTAGGAAGCCATAATAAAATACATGAAACAGTTCAAGAAGTCCAGGGAAGGAGGAAAGTTGAGGGCAGAAGGTAAACTCTCCTATGTGCAGGCAGATCCATCTCTGCACTGCTCTTGTCCGTGCAGGACAAAGTGTTCCAGGGTCAAACACCAGAAATTTGTCACTCTTCCCAAGTGACTGGGACCCCAGGACTGAGACAGTACCAGGATGACTCTGGAGGCATTGTCAGGGCCTTAGCTCATGACACTAGGCCATGTCACTGATGCTTTGGCAGAAGGCCTGTGGAAAAAATCTCCAAACCTCTGGACTTTCAATGTATGGCTGACACAGACAAAACACATTCTGGAAACATTAGTCTCGCATAGCTTACCTCTGAGGGGCTCCCAGAATGGTAAAGAAGCTCAGAATCTAAGCCCATGAAAGCAAAGAAACCTTGTGAGCTGGGGACCTGGCTGAGCGGTAGAGTGCTTGCCTAGGACATGCAAGGCTCTAGGTTCCAGATCCCCAGCAGGAAGGAAGGAAGGAAGGAAAAAAAGGAAGGAAAGAAAGAACCTAAAAGCAGAAAAAAACTTTCTAGAACAGCTCTGATGCTGTCTTTGTCCTCCAAGACAGTCCTGGGATAGGAGAAAACTTTGGACAGAACAACCTTGGATTCACACAGACACATTAAAATCTGCAGCTTTGCCTCTCACTGGCTGGGTGACTTTGAACCTCTGACCTCAGTTATACCATCTGAAAAATGAGGATAATATTCTTCCTTCCAGGAAGAATCTTCTTGGGCAGATTACATAATGACATCTATGTCAAAGCCGAGGCTCAGTAACAAGTGTAACCTCTCTGTAAGCTCCCTTTCCCCGAAGCCAGAACAGAGACATGAAACTAGTGCCTTACAAACTACCTTGAGCTAGATTTTACATTGGGCAGTTTAACATGTTTAAATTGGACATTTTGTAGAATTAAACACACACACACACACACACACACACACACACACACGCATGCGCTCACAAGCGCACCATTGGCCCAGAGTCTTCCTTCCAGAAAGCACTGCTTATGTTGAAAGATTACGACAACTCTGTAAATATGATAAAAATCACTGAAATCACACATTTTAAATGAATGAATTGTGTGATATGTAAAAAATATCTTGATAAAACTGTTACATTAAAAAAAAGGAAGATTATTTGTGGAAGTGGCTACAAAGAAACAATGAGAATGAGGTATAATTGCATACTGAAATATCAATCTTTGTGCTTTTCTTTTTTATACTTTCTCAGTCTTAATTCTCTTCAGGACAACTGCACTGGGTGGGGGCGGGCAAGATTAGGGTGGTTCAAGCAGGAATGAAAGGGGAAAAAGTCAATGTGTATTTTTTTTAACGTTCCCATTCAAAAATTTGGAAAATCGTTTTTTTTATTTATCCAAGGATGGTTTTTACTGAAAGAAGAGGAAGCTTTTGATATCTGGTGGAAATGAACTGAAGAGTTTATGTTCCACATTGATTAGCAAGAGTATGGGGGGGAGACCAAACCACCCCACCTTGCCCTCTGCCTCTAGAGAAACAAGAGAAGGACCCACAAGTTTGGAACTTGGTGGCAGCAGAAAAGGACAGAATCCTGGAGCTCAGTGGACTGGGGTGGTGTGGGATGGGGGTGGAGGGTCCTGAGGGATTTGTGAAGAAAAATGGCATCAGCCATGACCCAGTGAACCTTCTCCATAGACAGGGGATGAGGTTCCCAAAGACCATTTCTGTAGACTGCTGTATTCCCTGGGACCCACACATACTGACTGAAGCATGGCGCACCTCACTGGACAGTGAGGGCCTTTTCTCCGTAGCTTATTACCTCTGTGTGTAAGTGACATTTGTCCATTCCCCATGATTTTGTTGAGTCCATCCCAGCTACCCCGATTGACCAATGCTGTTATTCCCTTTTCAATGGCCCAGGATGGGAACAGGCCATAGAAAAGAGGGGCTCCTGTAAAAAGTGGCTGAACACATCCTTATAGCCCAGCCTGCCTGCCCTCCAGCAGCAACCCAAGATCTGCATGTATGCACACACCCATTGGTGCTTCTCCCAAAGGCTTTGGTATGTGAGTCCTTAGCTATGATTGAGTTCTTTTCTTTTTTTCGTTTTAAGCTCAACTCCTGCTCTGTCCAGCTCTTACATCCATCACTGCTCTGCTCCCTGGCACCAAATGTGAAGCATGAAGAACCCATTCAGCTCACTTTCTGAATCATTTGACATTTTCCAGACTCCTTAGCTTAGGGGTAGCCGAGAGGAGGAGACACAGGAATGTGACCCATATATGATTTGTCACCTCTGTCTTTACTTTGTCAGGAAAGTTCCAGCCCAAAGAGTAAATGAGTTGAAGGAGAGGATAAGAAGGACAGACTCTTGTTATTCAAAAAAGAAGAAAGCAGGATGTCCCTGAGGTGGGGGACACAATGACTCCCCAAGAAGCCCCTGCTTTGAGAAGTACCCCTCTCCCCCAGAGCCTTTGAGGGAGAGTGCTAAGATTAAGATCAGGGGAAGATAAATAAAGCTGCATGCATCCCGAGCTGAGCCAGGTCTACTCTGCTGGCGTTTATGTACAAGTCAGACCCAGGCTTACCAAGTGGAGCCAAGCCCTGCATTTTAAAATTATGATGAGGCTTTATTGTGATTATTTCCAGAGGAGAGAAAGATGAGGAGAAGTGAAACTGCTTTAAATGTTCTTTCTTCACCCCACAAAATGTCCCCTGGTTTTTGGAGAGGGACAGAGCTAATGCAAACTCCAGAATATGCAGTACCACAGCTGAGAAAGGTTGGGGACAGAGCAACTTGCAGGCAGTTCGTGTGCAGAGGAGCTGGGGGCTTTTCCTGAGTGCCCAGGAGGAATGTCAAGGCTGCAGAAGGACACCTGCAATCCAGACATGAGTTTTCGTTAAAGGATGAGGTCTGATGTGTGAAGATGAGGTCTCTTTGTCCTCCCTCGCTTATTAGACCATATCTGAGGCACTGGGCTGAGTTTTGGCAAAGAGGAGGTCTTCTAGCTGGCAGACACTCTCAGCTCATTGCTATTGCCAGCTCTTCCTACTGTCCCATCTCAGGTCTGGTGCCCTGGCTCTAATGCTAATTTAGAGTGAGGCAGAATGTAGACATCCACCATCTGTGCACCACCAGGATCCACCCATTTCCTTCTGGGAAACCACCCTTTCATCATTCTCTGCCTTACATGGTTAGACATCTACCTCTGAGCTCCAGAAATGTGCACATGACCCAGTTCTGGGATGTTTTTTAGAAATCTTAAGAAATGAGTTCATTTTCAGTTGAATTTAAAGCTGAGTGGAAGTGAACAAAGGCTACTGGCAACTACCATTTGGAAACATCTGCCTGAAAAAGACAAAAAACATTAACTTGGAGCTAAAAGATGGAGAAACACCTAGGTCCAAACAGTTCCTGAAGCAGGAAAACTATCCTCAGTACAGTACCTTAAAGATGTTATGAACCAATACATTTCCTTTGGGCTTATGAGAGGTCCATTTTTCATCTTGGCAACAAAAATCTTATGCCAGGTAGACTGAGATCCATCCCTTTAGACTCTTTCTGACTCCAGTGTGACTTAGACACACATCCAAATGGAAATCCCAAAGAGGACCAACAAGAAGAGCAAGGAATCCGGAAACCAGGTCCTTAAAATCAGATTCAATGATAGGGTAATGTCTCTCCTGAAAAAAGAGGATAAAAGAAGAGAGATGATGTCTTTCTGCACACATTTATAGTATTGTCCCATTCCACTAACATCAATGGGTGAATGTCCCAGAGAGATTAACTGGGGTTATTTTTTTTTTTGCACTTGATCGTTGCCCTGTCTTTCAAGAGAATATCTGTAATATCCCTGCAATGTCTACAATGCTTTTGACTGTGCAAATCAACAAATATTCACAGATGGATTCCTGGGAATGGCATCTGGGAGGAGTTCAAGAGGCTGGAATGAGTTTAGGGTGAACTTTACAGAATACATCCATTACCCAGAGCTGGAGCAAAGTCCTAAACCTCAGGAACCTGGGATTTCAAAGCCCTGCCCACCAGCTAAGCTCAATTCCAGGGAGCTGAAATATTTCCTCACTATGGGACAAAGGGGATTGCCCACCATGCCAAGTCAGGGGCAGCCTTCTTCATAAGGCTGGTGGGAAATGGGAGCCCAAGTTTAATAATGGTAAATCTATCAAAACCAAACGGACATAGCTCACATCCTGTGGGCAATAAACATCCACAGGTGAAATTTTATGAGGTTTTAAAGGGAATTTTATGAGCTTTGAGGGAGCCTTAGTATAAACTGAAACCAGCCATGGAAAAACAATATAATGTGAGCTGTGGAAAGCAATATCTGAAAATTCCTGTCACCATTACCAAACCAAAGGAACTGCTCTGGGGAAGAGAAAAGATATGCTGGGCTTTCTATATCTCTCTTGTGATTTCTAGTGAAGTAGACTTTCTGGCCAGCAGCATCTTTAGCTCCTTGAGAATGAAGGCCTTGCACCTCACCCAGCACCTACTGCAATGCAGGCGTACGCATGCCCATGCAGAAACACATTAGAGGAGCACTGCCAAGAGGGGGGCGGGGACACTGGTGAGTACTTCCACAGGAAGTCTTCACTCTTCTGGGGACTTTTTGTATCCCAGATAGGAAACTTGAACTCTGAGTGCTACAAAGCTTTCCCAAGGTCACATAACTAATGCCTGACTGAGTCTGGATTTGAACTCATGTCTCTCTGTCCCAAGAGCCCAGGTTCTTTCAACCACATATATATGTGCCAGACTTTTGGATTCCATCATCCAGTGCAGTTTTAAAACACTCAAGAGGACCCTTAGTGAGTTGCCAACATCTCATTGAGAGGATGTTATTAAAAATTGAGGATTATATTAACAAGAGCCCAAAAAGATAGAGCATGATGACATGATCTCAGAATAAAGAAGATAAAATGAGTTTTAGGAAATATTTCATTGATTGCTATGCATGCACTTTTGTGTGTAACTGTAAATATTGTCACTGGCAGGCACCACAGGGGTTTTGGAATGGCCACTCTATCCTCTTCATCCCCCATAGCATCAACGTGACAGCATTAACATCCTACATTGAGCAGGTGTTGAATGACTACCATTGTTTTGCTCTTTTCTGTTAGGTCCTCTGAAAAGATTTTACTGGTACAGATTCTTATCTGGCTCACAGACCGGGGTGACTTGCTCCATCTTGCTTAACTTTGTATATGTGGTTTAGCAAAAGCGTGGCCACCACGTTCTTCTCATTTCCCTCCAGGATAGAAAGTATCTCCTGTTGGACTCTGTCAGGACAGCTTCCTTTCTTTTCACTCTTGAGATTCCACCACTGCCTCTCTGGCCTGGTAGCACTCTTAGGGGTTCTTTTAAAATGGAGTCAGGTAGGGCTATGCAGCCCTAAGAGGAGGTGGGCATCAGGATCCTTGGTTTCAAGAGTTTCATTCTCGTGTTCAGTTCTTCCACTGATAACTTTAGGAAATTCTCTCCCCTTCTTGAAGCTTATTTTTCATGTACAAAATGAGAGAGATTGGGCCAAAACTTTTAGAAGGTGCTTCCAGCCTTGGCGACCCATACTCTGCTTCCATTTGGCTGATTCCAGCTCTTCCTACATCAGGGATCCTTTTGTTTGAAAAAAGCTGGAGTTTGGGGATGGATTCAGTGACAAGCTGGCTCTTGAGGAAGATGCTGTAATACGATCGTGCAGCTGCTTAGTGATTCTACGTGAATGTAGGACCACTTCAGGGTGGAATGTCAAAGTTTACCAGACATTATCTTGGACCAAGATGCCTTTTTCCATGAGACCAAATCATCATCCTCAAAAGCATTACTAATTGTGTACATCCACCAGATGCTGGAAGGCCCTGGCTGGGAAGCAGAGGACCCATGCTGGGGGTCACCCACCTCACTCGGGTTTCTCCTTGGCTGAGCTTACACTGAAGGGCTTGGCAACAAGCCAGGCCATGCCCTGGAATAAATGACTTGTCAAGTCACCAGCCATAGCCGCGGGAGGTGCTCACAGCCGCACTTAGACTTTCATTTATCTTTACAGCAGTGAAACCAGCTTGCCGAGAAGCCTTCCTCACTGAGGGAAAGGTCAAATTACAGGGTCCAAGTTTAAAACAAAAAAAAAATTTTTTTAAAAGATATCCTTGCCCTTTAATTTTAGAATAGTTACTCTCTGGCACCCATCAGATCGGGGCTATTCAGATGTGTTCTAGAGACAGAAGTAAAAGGAAGAACTAACAGACTGGCTGCCTGCTGGAGCAATTTTGGTTGCTTTTGCACATACAGATCAAAACTTTCTGAGCAGTTAACCCTCAGCAAGGGAGTGACACACTTAGGAAGGGGAGACTCTTACAGAGAGGAGTTGGCAAAAGCGAGAATAGTATGTACATGCACAGCATTGCTCAGCAATGGAAATTTCTGGTCACGATATAAATATCCTGAGATGTGCTTTGACTGTACTGTGGAAACATCCAGAATGGTTCCCTAGCATCTAGACTAGCCACCTTGGCCTTTAGTGGATGAGGATCCCCAGACTCTTGGAGATACATGGTACCCTTTTCTTAATAGAGGTAACTGGTCAAGTCTTCTTGGTCTCTTTCCCTTTGGCAATACCTTTCCCCAGGTAGCTCTGGGGTCAATGTAAGAGCTAGAGTAAAGATAGAAAATGGAATCTTGGAGAAAGGGTAAGACCAAGAAGGCAGAGATACACACATATGTCCAACTGAGAAATATTGGTAAGGACCAACTAAGTTTGAGTTGATTCAGGACGAGGCTTCAGGGAGGGGACACCAAAGAAGTTTGGAGAGCAGGCAAGGGATCCAAGAGCCTGGGGGAATCTGGCTTAGGAAAAGGGATGCCCAAACCTAGGGATGTACCTCTTGTCTTAATTTGTTTTCTGCTGCCATAATGGAATATCTAGGACTGGGCAATTTATAAGGAAAATTTATTTTATTCTTATGATTCTGAGGGCTAGGAAGTCTAGCATCTAGGGCCTTCTTATTGAGACATAACATGGCAGACAGTATCATCTCATGATGAGAGAGAGGGAGAGTGCACAATCTTCCTCTTCTTATGAAGCCACTAATATCATCAGGAGGGCCCCATCCTTATTACCTCATGTAACCCTAATTACCTCCCAAAGGCCCTACTTCCAGATACCATCAACATGTGCATTTGAAAATTAAGTTTCCAACACGTAAACATTAAAACCATGAAGAAATACCTCTGAAGAAATGCCTGTGTGTAGGAGATTGAGAAGAACTCTGCTCAGGTGGTCTGGGAACCTGCTAAATCAAGTCCAAATTATCTCTGCTAAAGCCCAAGGAAGCCAGAGAGAAGGATCCTCACTTGCTCAATTCTCAGAGATGTCAAAAAGGAAAAGGCAAGATCCAAGGGCAGCTGGGAGAGGAGGAGAAGGAGAGAAGGAGAAACTTCAGGGAGAATCACCACCCTGAGGTGGAATTTAGGCCTTCTAAGAAAGAGCACTATCTAAAACAGAGACTCTGCATCTAATAGGAGAAAAAATAGGCTCAAATCTTCATCATGTTAGCTTAGGACCTGACTTCTCGAACAAGACTCCTAAAGCACAAGAGATAAAATCAAGAATCAATAAATGGGATGGATTTAAACTAAAATGCTGCTTCTCAGCAAAGTAAACAATCACTAATGTGATGAGAGAGCTTACAGAACGGGAGAAAATCTTTACCACATGCACCTTAGGCAGAGCACTAATCTCCAGGATATATAAAAAACTCAAAAAACTTAACACCAAAAAAACCAAATAACCCAATCAATAAATGGGCTAAGGAAATGAACAGACACTTCACAGAAGAAGAAATACAATAGATCAACAAACATATGAAAAAATGTTCATCATCTCTAGCAATTAGAAAAACACAAATCAAAACTATAAGATTTCATCTCAATCCTGTCAGAATGGCAATTATCAAGAATATAAGCAATAATAAGTATTGGTGATGATGTAGGGGAAAAGGCACACTCATACATTGCTGGTGGGACTGCAAATTGGTGCAACCACTATGGAAAGCAGTAGGTAAATACCTCAGAAAACTTGGAATGGATCCATCATTTGACCTAGTTATTCCACTCCTTGGTTTATACTCAAAGGACTTAAAATCAGCATACTACAGTGACGCAGCCACATCAATGTTTATAGCAGCTCAATTCACAATAGCTAAACTATGGAACCAACCTAGATGCCCTTCAATAGATGAATAGATAAAGAAAATGTGGTACGTGTAAACACTGGAATATAACTCAGCCTTAAACAAGAATGAAATTATGACATTTGCAGGTAAATGGATGGAGCTAGAGAATATCATGCTAAGTAAAATAAGCCAATCCCCAAACACCTAAAGCCGGATATTTTCTCTGATAAGCAGATGCTGATCCATAATGGGGTGGGGGGATAGAGAAGAATGAAGAAACTTTGGTTTTTGTAGAGGGGAGTGAGGGGAGGGGTGGGGGTGTGGGGATGGGAAGGTCAGTAGAAAGAGACAGACATTATTACCCTATATACATGTATGATTATAAGACTGGAATGACTATGCACCATGTAGAGCCCGAGGAATGAGAAGTTGTGCTCCATCTGTGTATAATATGTCAAAGTGCATTCTACTGTTAAATAAATAAATAAAAGAGCACTATCAACCTGATACAAGGAGATATGGACAGAGAGTGGAGACACTGAAAGAGAAAAGGGAGACTTCTATTTAGAAACCACTTAGGCCCTCTCACCATTGGCATGGTGAGCCCAAAGACCACTCAGCATCTTCCTCCTATGGGCCAATTCCTCCAGCTTTGAAAACAAAAGTGGCTCAATATCACACAGAATTAGAGACCCACCCTGTGTCCTCATTTGGTCAATGAAGATACCTGAAGTCACAGCAAGAGCTGGTGGTGAAGCCCCAGTGGGAGCCAGTGTCTCCTCCCCATGCCCATATTTCTCCCACCCCTCCATCAATTTCTGATACCCAGAGGGTGAGAGCCACTCTTTGCTCCTGCTTTTCTGAGAGTCTCCTGTGGTGTCTGCCTGCCTTTCTGCCCTAAAGAGTCTCCCATCTTTGCCTCTTGCTTACATGAATGAAACTGTGCTCTCCAACTGTAGCATGCCTATGGCCCTGGGCTCAGGAGTGTACATCAGCCTCTGCCAGCTATCATCTGCTGCTATCTTTCATTGCAATTTGGGGGATCCCTCTCAGCCTTCCCAGCAGTGTAGACTTTTGGTCTTAGGCCCAAATGCTCCCCATCTTCTTTCAAGGCAGACCTTTGTGTGACTGGGGGCTGGGATAGACCTTTGTGTGACTGGGGGACATGCAGGGAAGCTGGGTAATATAGCACACAGACAACCACTAAGACCCATCCCCTGTGTCTCTACACATTTACAGATACACAGATGGAAGTGGCCATCAGGTGTAGGTGCCTCAATCAAACAACGAAATGCCGTCAGTACCGGAAAAATTTGGATTTCCTAGGCTGCTTATTTATAAGTTTATTTCTTCATCCAAAAGCTTCTGTCACTTTGTTTAAAAACAAGTTAAAGGTTAAGAGGATCTGTTCAATAGCAGATCAAAAAGGACACTTTAAACCAGTTCCAGTAAACCAAGACCCCATACAGAAAAATAGAAATGAGGCTCAGGGAGGATAAAGCTTCTCAGGAGGCCTGTGGAAGGGGAACGAGCCATCTACTCTTATGCTTAGAGAACTACCAGGTCCCAAATGGCCTGTGAGCTAGGGTGGGACCCAGGCTGAAGGGGCTCTAAGACTTTTCTCAAGGCCTCATGGGAGGACTTTGTCCTCTCTCTGGACTTCAGAAGCCTCACCCATTGTTCTTTGAAAGGCTGATGACTCCAGCTCTCCCTCTGCACCCCTCTTTGTGCTATTTATTTCTATTTGAACCAGAAAGCACTTAAAAAACCTCTTCTGAGCCAGAGACCAAGATCAGGAACCAGAGCGGGTAGGGTGCAAAGGTGGACCTCGGCCTCACAGAACTCAGACCCAGGTCAAGAGAAGTTGAACTGTCTATGATACGGAAAGTTTTTAAATGTTGCCCCAAATACTCCCCTTGCCTGAATGGAGTCCTGCTCCCTCACAGGTCTGACTCCAGGGTGTACAGGGCCACTCTGTCATAGAAGCAGAGAGCTAATAAGTTATGTCTGAGACCCTTTCATTTTCCATTCACTCATCCAGTGGCTACCTGGAGCCACGTGATGAGGCCAGAGCCTGGTTCCTAGCCCTGGTGTCTGGTCAGCTCAGGTGGGGGGTGGGGTTCATGCAACCTGTGTCCCAGCATGTCCTTAGCATCCCCTGGGGAGGCACAGGATGCTTCTCTCCATTTCTCTTTGTCTATGGCTTTCCTTAATGCCACTGGATGGGGGTGTTGAATGGACCCCCAGGGACACTTTAAAAATTGAAAGCCAGTCCTGGCCAAGGCCCCCACCGGATGGTGAGAGAGCACAGGAGGAAACAAAAGTGCTTGTGTTAACAGAATGTCATTTCCCAACATGATTCAGGCCCAACGCTGAGGCAGGAAAAGGAGAGCAAATGCCTCCCCATTCATCACTGCGGACGCGGTTATTTTTAGAGCAACACCAGCTTGGCCTGGGCTCCAAGGCCCTGCCTGGAAGGAAATGAAGCTGGGCTGATAGAGTCAGTCAAGGGAGGAAGCTTCTGATGTGTGTGTGTGTGTGTGTGTGTGTGTGTGTGTGCGCGCCCGTGCGCAGATAAAGGGGAAGGGTGAGCTGACAACCTTCCTCCCAAACTGTAGACACTGAGCCTGAATCCTTAAGTGAACATGGAGAGGGAAGCAGGGCAGTGGGGGGGATCACCTAGAGAATTGTCACTTGTCATAGGAAAAAAAAAAAGAGAAACCCTCCTTGACCTGGAAATGAAGTGAGCCATTTGCTTAGAAAGGACTCCCTAACACCCCCACTGGTTCGACCTTCCCTTTCTAAACACAGGCACTCCGAGTGAAGGCCAAGCAGCCTGCTCCTGGACTGGAAGGTACACTGTAGTGCCCTTGACTCACTGCTCCCTGCACGAAGTCCCCATGCCTGGGTACCTGTGCGCCACCTCTGGGAATGCATCCTGCCCAGTCAGGACTTCCACATCTTTTGCTAAAAGGAAAGTCTTTCCTCGGCATGGAAAAGAGAGCCTCCATTTCTAAGGACAGAAAAGAGGTTCCCTCCAGTCCTGTCCTTGTCTGGTTCTCTTCCTACCAACTAAAAGAAGAGGGAGACCTGAGGCTGAACTCAGCCCGGAGGCAAGATTGCTCAGGATACAATCCGGGGTGGTGGTTCTTCTTTTCCCATTCATTTTAACCCTGCACTCCTGACTTCTACCTCTGCGGACATCTAACCTCTATAAAAGATGCAAACTACTCGGCCTGGCCCCAACTAACATAAACAGCCCCAGCCTGGAATGTAACTAATTCCTTCTTCTGTCTTTCCACAAATCTTCCGAGATACGCTTCAAGGTCTATGGAAATGTCGTTTATACTACATGGGTCTTTATGGGCCTCAAAGTTGACTCACTTTCCATTAATAGCTCAACTGTCCCTAAGGTTCTGGCTAGATTTAAACCTTCTTACGGGCAAGGCGGCTTGAAATAACTTCCTGCATGGTCCTTGGATGGATTCCACCAGAGCGGACAGAGCATCCCTAATACACACTGAGGCTCCTGCCTCCTTCCAGAAAAACAGAAAAGGCCCACGTGAAAGCTTGAGGTGGCCACCAGCTCTCTTACAAGCAGAAGTCCCTCTGCTGCCCTCTGCTAGCTCCAGGAGATGAGAGTTGAGCTGCTTTGCCCCACAACTTGAGGTGGTAGAGGGATGGGAGAGGAACCAATGTGAAGACCTCTGGTTCATTCATTTTTACCTCTACCTTTTCTTCTAAAGAATTATCACAGACAAGGACTGTTAGTCAGCATTTTTGCAGAAAAATGCACTTACCTATGTTTCAGGACCATCAGGATCACCTGTACAAATAGGTAGGCAGATGCAGAGGAAGCGGTATTGCCCAGAAAGCCAGGTGCCCCAATCCCAGCTCAGCACCCAATTTACATCTAATGTGACCTAGAGTCCATCACCTACCTCTCTGAACCAAAAAAAGGATTGGCTCAGACCAAATGATCATGAAGCTCCTCCTTTCCACAGTTCAACTCTACAAGTGAGGTCATAGAAAAATAGAAAAATGCACTCTAAAGAAGTTAGTCCTCACATTGCTGGTGGAAGTTGACACTGTTGAATTATAACAAGAGTTACCAATCTGCTACCAAATGCCAGGTACTGTGCACATCACACAACCAGCCCATACAAGAACCCTACATGGTAGGGACTCTTTCCCATTGAACAGATAAAAAACTGAGGATCAAAGACAAAACAAATTGCTCAAGATCACTAAAAGCAAAGGTAAGTATAAACCTACAACTTTAAGTTGTCAAAGCTCACGTGCTTTCTGTCACACCCTATGCCCTTGATGGGCCAAGCAGAAGAGTGCTTGCTGTTTGTTTTCTTTTCTTATATTGGGCACCCTTTTAAAAGTCTGTCCCATCTCTGCACTCTATTTTTCCTTTCTATAATATTATTTATTATTATAAAAGAGCTGCAACTCTGCCCACATTAAGCCGTGCTCAGGAAAGTAAGGAATAATGTGGGAAACAGCCTGGCCCTAGGAGCCACCAAATCAGTTTTGCATGAATCGCCACCAGAGGACCTTATTTGCAAGCCTCTCTGTGTGCATCCTGTAGTGTGAGGTGAGTCCGATGCCAGTCTTATTTCTATGCACCTGAAACCAACCAACTTCCTGCTCCTCTTTGCTTTGAAGCCTCATGTTGCTTTGTGCTGGAAGGTCTCTGGAAGGGTCAGATTGTCCAGATTCTTCACAAGGTATGGGGTGTGATGAGTGGAGGTGCTGGTGTACAGTCTGTTCTTTCCACTAAAATTCCTTTTCTCCTTTTCCCTTCGACATGCCCTATTATTTTCAAAACCTGTTACCTATCTCCCATTATGATTTTTGTCAGTTCTTCTATTCTTCTTTCCAATCACTCTCTCACGCATCTCTTTATCCTTTTCCCTCTGAACTCTTTCTTTCCATTCTTTCTTCTCCTTGATGACCAGGTGTCTGACAATTGGGAAGAATCAGAGCATTATACACACAGCTGATTGAAGTCACCTCCCCATAGACTTTGATTGGGGGGGGGACCGTGAGGGGCTGGTAAACAAGATGTTCCACTTGATGGCCTGCAGAGTCTGAGCTAAAAGAACCACGTCATTAAGAAAGTGACTCACAAATTGCAGTTCCTAGACACAGCCTTCAAAAAGAGAGCTCCAAGAGGACCGTGGCTGTGGTAGGTAATTATTTGAGCTCACAATTCTGCTCTTTTTTCTCCTCAGTGGTACCTGAGTTAACCATGGGGCATTTATGTTATAAGAACAACAAGAGTCTTAAACACAGGATGTTGAAAGCATTCCAGAACAATTTAGCACTCTTCTCTTGCTTCTATTCATAGTTGAGTCTTACTTTAGAGGAACCTTGCAAATAAGCATTCTGAACTTGCCAGCCTGGAAGGCTCATATCAGTTTCCTATATGCCCCAGAAACTAGGTTGAAAATTAAAGTCATTAAGGTTTACTGCATGCTCAGCACAAATAACTTCTTGCTCTTGGTAGGATGAGTGAATGGCCATTGGAAAGGATTGCCGGAATAAGCAGAAGTGATATCTAGATTCATTTACCTGTAGGTTGAAACACTCTTGACTTTTTCCCAGTTCTCTACATGATCCTTAACATTGTTTTGTTTTTGTGTCTTGATTTCAACATTTATAAGATAGGCTTATAACAAGAAGGAACTGGTACACAACTGGAAAAAGAAAATGCTATGTAAATAATATTAGAGATCCTCCTGCTGTTTGCTTGACAGCAGTTCACTTGGAAGGTTCAAGGTCCTTTTGATCTTAGATGAGAGGGACCAGCTGCTGAGAGAGGGAGTCTGATTTAATCCAGAGTTAACCTTCCAGAAGATCTCTGTAGATAACTTGTGATGTTTCTTTGTAGTCTAAATCCAGGACGAAGGTACATAATGATTTGTGGAACTGGTAACAACCATGAACTATGAGTTCTGATCAAGCCGTTTTCTTCTTTCTGCCTCATTTGTTTCTCATGTTTGTCCTTTTAAACAGACTTGAGGAACCATTCCATCTGGGCAGGTGCTTCTGACATCAGGAAGGGCTTTTGTCTTGCCTGCTTAAGCAAAAGTAAGGAATGATAGCTCGATATATCAGAAGCTATACAAAATTCCAAATGGAAACTATTTCCAGCATTTCTGACTCCCTACTTCAAGAACTATTAAGATAATGTGGCTCCATAGAGCCAGTGTGGGGAAGGACTGGGGGGGGGGGTCATAAAATGGACTACATACAACTGTCTCCCTACGATCCTCCCTCACGTCTCCAAGGCCAGATTGGAGCTGCCTGTGGAAAAAATTCCTGTCTATTTTCAGAAACAGATAAAAGCATTCAGATTATGCAGTACAAATCTCAACCCAAAAGCAGCTGGAAAAATCTGTTTCTTGCCACTGTCACTGACCCCCTGACCCTTCCAAGTAATGACATTCAGGCCCGCTTCTCTCTCCCTCCTCCCCGCCTTCCCAGTACAGACTGACCCATACACTGCACATCTGGTCCTTGTCTACACTGTCAGAGCATTTAACCCCACAGAGAACTAAGGCGAATGGAACAGGAATTGAGTTTTCCTGGATATGAAAAGAAAAAAAAAAGTACAACATGGTTCAAGGAGAAGTCAATGTTAAAGCCATGTCACTTTTTGTCTGGATTTTGAGTGAGCATATTTGCTACATTGGTCCTTACTGTCTGCTCAGGGTCACAGGACAGGCCCAGGCTCAGGCAGGCACACAGGTGTCATGTGCTGTTATCCACTCTGGCAGGGCAATATTCTATTCTGAGCCAAGCTGCCTGAGACCAGATGTCTCCAGGTCCTGATCGCTCATAAGCATATGAGACTTGGGAACACTGACTAGTTCATCACACTGGGTCTCTGGCGTGGGCGGATTATCTCTGGCTTCAGGGAAGAGACTGCTGAGGGATGGCTCTGCTGTCCAGGGCACTTGTGTTTGCAATGCATCAGTTATGCTCTGAAGACAAAAAATGGTAAACACAATAAAACAGGCTTATGCTTGGGGCTCCAGGGAGCAAATGTCAGCATGCACACACTCGGGGGGACCACTCTGTTAGCTTTTCATCTGGGAGGCATTAGGAGCCTCAAGGCTCCAGACTGAAAATCTGCTTTTCCTTCCGGAAAGCTTTCTGCTTAGCACTCCTCACTGAACAATTCATTAAGCACCAAACTCCTCGGGGAGCCCTTATCCCCAACCCCACCTCAGAGCAACAGGTTCACCATCCAAATAGAAGCCAAAGGGGCCAGATGAGACAACTCTTCCCTGGAGAATGGGATGAATTTCCTCTCCTTCTTCTGGTTTCCTCCTGCATCAAGAGAGAGCCTCTTCAAGAGAGAACGAGGACCATCTGTCTGGCAGGTGGATGGATCTAGTTATCGCAGCAAAGAGGGACTCCCAGGGTGGACCAGCAGAGTGTAGGAGCAAAACTGTGTGCTCAATCTGTTCCAGGTGCTCACACAACCACAGGCAGGATGTGGACAGAACAAGGGAACTATGGGGACCCTGCCAAACCCCACAGAGGCTCAAGAACATTTCTCTTTCTCAAAGGCATATTGTATGAGTCAAGAACCAAGGATCAAAGTGGATAATAGTTGTAATGTTTAATAAAAAATCACTGGCAGAGTGCTAGAAGGAGAGGAAGCCCATAGTTCAAATATACCATCCAGTAATGTGACAATCTTCAAAATGCTCTGCATACCTCTAGGCCTTTGCTCCAGTGGGTCCCACTGCCTAGAATGCCTTTTATTTTCTCTGTGTGTCAAACTCCTACTCATGCTTGAAAACCCAGTTCAAATGTTTCATCTTCTGCAAGAGCTTCCCAAATTCCTTCTTCAGAATAAGCCACTCCTCTAGTGCTCCAACAGGGCCACCTTTCTTCACTATCACGCTTACTATCTTCAGGCTTGAGTTCTAGTTAGTGAAGTATGAGCACATCTACCAGCATGGCATGAGAACCTTGAGGACAGAGCCTTTGTCTTATTTGTATTTTTTCCCCACCCATCCCAGCCAAGAACTGAGCATAAAATGTGCTTCTCAAATTGCATCTATCAGTTCTGGTCACAGTAGAGTCCCAAATGCTATCTTAAATCCAGTGCAGTGAAGTATATAGAACCTCCTTGTTCTTTTTATTTTCCTTTGAGATAAAACTCAGATAACATAAAATTTAACCACTTTCAAGTGTATGATTCAGTGTTTTCTTAGTATATTCAGAATGTTGTGCAGCCATTGTTCCTATCTAACTCTGGAATATTTTCATCTTCCCCAAAAAATCCCTGTATCTATGAAGTGCCTCATCTTCATCTCCCTGCCCCCAGCCCTAGGGAACCACTAACCTACTTTCTTTCTTTTTTCTTTTTGCGGAAAAAGCTATGGATTCACCTCTTCTGGACAGTTCGTATAAATGGAATTAAACAATATGAGGCTTTGTGTGTCTGGCTTCTTACACTTAGCATGTTTTCAAGGTTCATTCATGTAATAGCATGTATTATTGTACGAGATAGCATGCATTCTGTTGTATGAGATAACATCTTTCTTTTTATGGTTGAATAATATTCAATTGTATGAGATAACACATTGTTTATCCACTCATCAGTAGATGGACATTTGAGTTGCTTCTATTTTTGACTATTATGAATAATGCTGCTGTAAACATTCAGCATTGAGTTGCTTCTATTTTTGACTATTATGAATGCTTTATGTGGACATATGTTTTCACTTCTCTCGTGTACACATTTATGAGTGGCAATGCAGGGCTGTTGGTAATTCTGTGTTTAACTTTTTGAAGAACTGCCCGACTGTTTTCCATAGCAGCCATGCCATTTTACAGCCCCACTAGCAGTGCATAAGGGTTCTGATTTCTTCACATCTTCACCAACTCTTGTGATTTTCTGTTACTTTTTTGTTTTTAATATAGTTATCTTAATGTATGTGAAAACCAAAATGCATTTCATTTTGTTTTTGAATTTCTTTTTTCCCTGATGACTAATGATATTGAGCATATTTTCATGTGCTTATTGGCCATTTGTATATTTTCTTTGGAGAAATGCCTATTCACTTCCTTTGCCCATTTTTAAATTGGGTTGTCGGGGGCTGGAGATATAGCACAGTTGGTAGAGCGCTTGCCTTGCATGCACAAGGCCATGGGTCCAATCACCAGCACCACAAAAGTAAATAAATAAATAAATAAATAAATAAATTGGTTTGTATATCTTTTTGTTGTTGAATTGTAAGAGTTATATGTATATTCAGAATATGAGACTTTTATCAAATATATTATCTGAAAATCTTTTCTTTCATTCTGTGGGTTAAATTATTTTCACGTTTTTGATAGTGGCCTTTGATACAGTCTTTCATTTTGATGACATCTACTTTATCCATTTTCTCTCTCTTTTTTTGCTTGTGTTTTGGTATCATATCTAAAACTATTGGCTGATCCAAGGTCATAAATGTTTATACCAATGTTTCCTTCTAAGAATTTTATAGTTTTGGCTTTTACATTAAGTCTTTGACTTATTTTGAGTTAACCTTTTATATGGTGTAAGGTGAGAGTTCAAACTCATTCTGTTTTAGTTGGCTATCCAGTCGCCCCAGCACCTGTTGTTGAAAAGACTATTCTTCCTCTCCTGAATGGTCTTGGCACTCTTGTCAGAAATCAATTCCTTCTCATTTTTTTAAAACTTAACTTCTTGAATTCATCACTTGAAATAAGTGATTACTCAGATATGGAAAACAGAAAATGCCAAGATCTTTAAAAATATACTGATTAGCTCTACCTGACTTCTTCCTACACACCTCAAAATCTATCCAGGAAAAATTAACAACATTCAAATTTGAACATCTTCACAAATGGAAATTCCCTGGGCTTTTCAAATGATAGTGTAAGATAGCAGGTAAACGTTGTGGTTGTGGTTGTTGTTGATAAGCAGAGCACATGAACAGATAAAAGAAAGGGAGCTGACTTTTTAGCCCTCCACAACTGGACACAGCTAGTAAGAATCTAGCATAAGTTAAATAAAAACGAGTGTTCACTGTCTGGAGATTCTGACAGTGACAATGGGAACAACTTTGGAGAGAATTCTCTCCTCTCCCTGCCCCAAACTCAGGCCCTGGACACACACATGTGAGGTTAGAGACCAGGATGTGGTAAGGACAAGCACTCTTGGGGAGAATGGAGAAGGAAAGAGCAATGGCAGAAGCACCACGGAGGAGAACAGGAGTGAAGAGGTGGACCAAGAACTGGGGAGAAGCTCAAGCATGCTGTTTGAGACAAGGTCTTCTCTACCATCACTGGATGACTAAAAGGACCAGAAAGATGGATCTTGGTCTCAGATACTAAAATAACTTGCTTTTTCAGAAGTGCCAGGGAGCTGGAAAGTAGTTCTCCTTAAGCCCAGCATGCTTACATCTCTCAGGCTGGTTTTGGCTAATACTGTTCCTCCGTCTCCAGCATCCTCCTCCCCACATCTTCCCAGCCCACCTACCCTACCCCTCCTCACCTTTCTTTGTCTAGCTACTCCCCACTCATGCCATCTCTGAACTTCTAGATTGGGATGGACCCCTCTTTATGTACCCAGAGTGTACTACCAGACATAGAATTTGGAACTTAACACATACATAGGGAAAAAACCTTGGTTGGTTTAATTTGTGTTTTCTCTGGATAGCAAGCTCCTTGAGATGAGGGACTGTATCTTGGTCATCTTTGTAAGCAATGGGTCTGGAACAATTTATGACTCTAAAGGCTGCTGAAATTTTTTTTTTTTTTTTTTTTTGGTACTGGGGATTGAACTCAGGGGTACTCAACAACTGAGCCACATCCTCAGCCCTATTTCATGTTTTATTTAGAGACAGGGTCTCACTGAGTTGCTTAGAACCTTGCTGCTGTTGAGGCTGGCTTTGAACTCACAATCCTCCTGCCCCAGCCTCCCAAAGTGCTGGGATTATAGGTGTGCACCACCTTGCCCGGCTAAGGCTGCTGAATTTATTTGAAAGTACACATAGAATCAACTTACAGAAAAGAACAATGATTCAAGGGTTAGCCCCAAGAAAGAAACTAGAAGATAGAAAGGAAGAAGAATGAGAAAAAGCACTTAATTCCTTCTGTTGTTTTTTTTTTTTTCCCAGCCTATTCCAAGCTAATTGCAAATGCTGAGACTGTATACTCGTAAACAGCTATTTTGAGCTCTTTCACTATACTGACAACAGCTGAGCACATGACAGGGCCTGGATACATGTGTTGTGCAGTAGTAGATACCAGGGGGCCTAGATGCATGCTCGTAGAGAATGAAAAGAGGGAATCTGGGATTCTTAATGTTGCTGTGATTAGAGGAAAATATTTCCTTCCTTGTTTTCTACCATGGTAGTGACAAGAAAAATCTCCATCAGAAAGCCAATAAGCAGCCAGGTAATTGGATTTTGAACTGTGGAGGAGTTGGGGCTGGGCAAATGGAAATGAAGAATCTGTCCACAAACAGCAGGCCAAAATTAAAACATCAAGAACTAAAACAGGAATACACCTGGGATTTAAATCCAGATCAATATGGGAAGGATTTTCTTTTGCCTTCTTTTGGATTTTTTCCCTACCCAAAAATATATAAGGAACTCTATTCAATACTAAGAAAATAAACAACAGATTGAAAAATGGACAAAGGACTTGAAGAAGCATTTCTCAAAGGAAGACACGCAAATGGCCAACAAGTATATGAAAAAATACTCAATATTACTTATGGTTAGGGGTAAAAGCTTAATGAGATACTGCCTCACATCTGTTAGTGTGGCTATAATAAAAAATTTTAACAAAAGGCAAAAGATAACAAGAGTTGATGAGGATGTGGAGAAATCTCTTGATGGGAATATAAATGGTACAACCATTATGGAAAACAGTATGGGAGTTCTTCAGAAAATTAAAACTAAAACTACCACATGATCCAGCAATACCACCACTGAGCACATTTTTATAAAGGAAATGCATTCAGCATGTTAGGGAAATGCTTGCACTCTGATGTTCATGGTAGCACTATTCACAATGGCCAAGATATGAAACCATGTTAGTGTCTGTCAATGGAGGAATGATGAAGAAAATGTGGTGTATGTATACCATGGAATTCAACCTTGAAAAAAGAAGGAAATCTCATCACGTTTGAAACATGGATGACCCTGGAGGACATTATAGTGAGTGAAGTAAGTCAGGCACAGGACAAATATATCACATAATCTCATTTATATGTTTACAAAAAATCCCAAACCTATAGAAGCAGAATGAAATGGTGGTTACCAGAGGAAGAGGGGTGAGAAGATAAGGGAATTGGGGAGATGTTGGTCAAAAGACAAAATTTCAATTAGAAGGAAGAGTTCAAGAGATCTATTATGTATTATGGTGACTACAACTAAAAATAACATGTTATATCCTCGGAAATTGCTAAGACAATAGATGAGGGTAGATTTTAAGTATTCTCACCACTAAAAAAAGTATGTGAAGTAACATACATACTAATTAGCTTGATCTAACCATTCCACATTATGTACATATATCAGAGCATCATGTTGTACACCATAAATACATGTAACTTAAATATATGCAATAAACATAAATACATGTAATGCATCAACTAACAAAATAAATTTTAAAAAATATTTTCCAGGGGCTGGGGATAGAGCACTTGCCTAGCATGCACAGAGCCTTGGCTTCAACTCTCAGCAGTGCCAAAAAAAGATACATTTTTTTTTTCCTAAAGCAAAATAAATGCAGCACCATTAAGGAATATTGTTTTACGTATTTATTTATTCATTCTTTCTTTTATTTATTTCAGTACTGGGGTGTGCACTCTGGGCACTGTATCACTGAGCTACATCGCCAACACTTTTTATTTAAAAATATTTTTTTAGTGTCAATGGACCTTTATTTAATTTATTTACATGCGGTGCTGAGATCTAACTCAATGCCTCACACATGCTGGGCAAGCACTTTACCACTGAGCTACAACCGTAGTGCCCCCAGCCCTTTTTAAATTTAATTTAATTTTATTTTGAGATAGGATCTTGCTAAGTTACCCAAGCTGACCTAAAACATGCAATCCTTCTGCCTCAGCCTCCCAAGTTACTGGGATTGTAGGTTTGAGCCACTGCACTGGGTGCAGGAATCTTTTTTTATTTATCAAACATTATAATCACAATACTCTAATATAAATATTTTCATACTTTTACACTTTATCTTCTGGTTTTGCTAAAATATATAACTCACTCTACATAATTATAATGATTATATTTGTACAGTGTTGACTTTACAATTTCATATTATTTTATCAGAAACGTTTTCTATTTATCAACCCGCTTGCCATTATTTTAATACTTGCTTTGTATTATTAAAGTTTCATAATAATCATATTTTTCTTTAACATACCTCTTGTTGAGCACTTAATTTATTTTTCCTTCTATTGTACAAAACATGAAGTCAATCTTGTAGCTTTTTTGTTGTTGATTTCTTTCTTCAGGATAAAATCCTGGGAGAGAAATACTCAGCTCACAGAGTATGAATATTTTCATGAATTTTGATATGCATTGTAGTTTTTCTTTTCCAAATGGATTAAAAGAATCCACACTGCTACCAATAATGTGTAACTCTCTAGTGTGACCCACCACCCCCTGACCATCATTGGATGCCATATTTTAACTTTTCCTGACTTAGCTGTGTAAATTGGTGCTTCAATGTTGCTTAAATCTACAGTTATTTAAATATAAAGACATAATTTTTTCCTTTGAGTGTGTAAGCAATCTACAGTTTCTACTTTATAAATCACTTATTCTTTTTGCTTTTTTATCCCTCTATTGAGATCTTGATGTTTTACAAACACACACACACACACACACACACACACACACGCCACATACACATATATTTTGTAGTGCTGGGGATCCAACCTAGGGCCTCCTGCATGTTAGGCAAGCAATCAACCACTGAGCTACATCCCCAGCCCTCATTATATATTTTTAACAACTAATTTATAAAGTATCAATATATATTCCTTGTCACGATTGATAAAATTTCTCTCCAAACTTCTATTGGCATTTTACATTACAGTGAGGAGTTTTAATTATTTGAGGACACTTCAAATATTTATTTAAGCCTGTCAATCTTGTTGATTTCTTCTATTGCTTCAGAATTAAGAAATTATCTTTACTGATTTGGCAAAGTCTCAGTATTGATTTTTTGTAATTTTCTCAGATAATTTGTCTATCTACACATAATTTTTAGTCCGATTGGTACTTCCTTTATGATATGATAAAAACTATTGATCTAAATAAATCATTGTCCCAATGTATGACCAGTGACATTCACAATCATTAGTGAATAATCTTTTCTTATTCTCTTATTTGTCACATTTTAAGTTTATATGATGCGATTGAGTTCTGGATTATCTCTTTTGCTATACTGTTCTATTTTTCATTTTTTTTTCTGTGATAAGAATCACTCTATTTTATTTGTTTGTTTTTCTTGATATGTCTGGTGTTGACTGTATTAATTGGCATGTAATATATGTTTAATTAAACTTTATTGATTTGTATTGAGTCTACAGTACTTCTGAATGCTTGCTAAATCTCAATCTCAATTTAAAAAATCAATTTAATCTATAATTTAAAAAATCAATTTTTAATTCTCTTTAGTAGCCAATTGAATACACATAGAAATTTTGTTCTTTGTTATCTCCAGAACATCTCAGTTCCTTTCCATCCTCAATTTCTTGCCACATTCTTTTGAGAAGTTAAAATAGTAGAATATGAAAGTGGAAAAATTTCCAGATGACTTCCACACAGGCATGATCCCATCTCAGTCATTATAGCATCCTCATGAGTCAGGCATTCTCTCTGCATGTAGGAAGAGGGAGCTCAGAGACTTTCTGACTTGTCCAGGCTAGCACAGTTTGAAATTATGGCTCAAATCTGGATCACCTGACTCTCAGCCCAGTGTTCTTACAACCCTCTGACTTTACAGATCCTAGGGTTTTGTGACTTAGTTATCTAGACAGTACAGTTAGTGAGTCAAACACTAACATGGTGACATTCGTTTGGAAGTGTTACCTTGGCAGATCACCCACAATATATGAAAGACACAACATGACCTGCCACCCAGAACGAATTGTCAGCACACAACATGGTGCAAGTATAGATCCGTAGCAGGGTTGCAGGAACCCAGACACCCAGTCAGGGATTGGGGAGGGCACCCAGGGAGCCCTCGTCCCTGGGTTTCAGAACAAAGACTGCTAATGGAAAGTCTCTGGAGTGGGCTTGAATTTGAGCAGAGAACTGTTCACGTTCTTTTTAAACAAAGGCCTTGAGCTGACCACAGGGGTCACAGGCAGAATAACAAACAGAGAAGGGACTATAAATAGCAGTTGCAGCTGAAGAGCACAAGATAGGCCTGACCTATGCATAGTATAGAAGGGACCTCAGGCAAAGCATCCATCTCTCCTAGCTCTTCCTCCTCTGCAGAGATACCCCTCCCTCCAGCAGGAATCCTCATCTCAGGCAGAGAAAGACTGCAATATATCACTGGAAGAGCTGTGAGCCTGCAGAGTTTTCTCCATCTCCAATCTAAGGAGTTAAAATAAGTCAGCCTCACATTTGGAAACAGGGCTCCTCTGAGTCCACCCTGAAGGGCCATGAGCTGATCCTTTATTTAAGCTAGGTTGTCTGTCTTTGTTCACTTCTGTCTGCTCAGCCAGATTGGAAATGGTTTGCTGGAAAAAATTATGGTGCTGTCTAACATGATGTAACAAGATGTCATCTTCTAACTCCAACACATAAAATGGATTTACAGGAAGAAGAGGGGGGGAAAAAAAGCCCAAAGCCCCAGGGAGCACTTGACTCAGATAAAAACCATGGGGTTTTGTTTGTGAATGTCAAAAAGCTGCATGTTATTTTACTTAGGCGAACACCAGAACAGACTGGTGTTTCAGGGGAACATAAAACATGGGGCTACGTGGTCTGGAAGAAAAGGGGGCTGGAAGACATAAATTAATATTCATTACATGTCTGTAAGGAGCATATGCCATGGGCATGCCTGGACATGCAGGGGACTCACTGGGTTACTGGCCATAAGGAACAGCAGCCACTGACTTGCTTAGTCATGTCTGCTTGCAATGATGAGGGCCGAAAAGAAATCCAGCCCATGCAATCGAGGGCTGCAAAGGGGCCCAGCCCATGCAATCAACAAAGGAGCAATGAGGGAGCACCTAACAGCAGGCCTACTGGCTATGATTGATAGGGGAGCACAACCCATGCACATGCGCTGAAGGAAAGCCCAGTAGCAATTATACTATCTCACTGGACATAACCAATGGACATTGACTTTTACTGGGTGTAACCAATCACCAGCCCACATGACCAACTTAGCCCACACCACCAGCTTTGGAACTGCTTTTAAACTGCTGGCCTTGCTACAGTTTTGGGGCCTTGCTCCAAGGACATCAGTGAGACCGGCCACCTTGCTGTCTGTCCCTGGGTCAGCTCCACCATTCCCTGATGTCCAGCTGTTGGCTGAAGAGAACCACCAGACAAGGACAACGTCTGCTCTTTGGCTAAGAGAAGTCACCTGGCATTGGAGGTATTTTGGGGCTCATGGTTGCCCTAGGACTATATGAATTAATTGTAGTGTTCAGGATTGTGTGAATTGTAATGTTTAGCTGCTCTAGGATTATGTGAATTGTAAGCAGGACTTAACCACCCTAGAATAGTGTAA
>CM053411.1:59963187-59977212 GCA_028644305.1 Xerus rutilus | reverse complement strand
GGGGCTCATGGTTGCCCTAGGACTATATGAATTAATTGTAGTGTTCAGGATTGTGTGAATTGTAATGTTTAGCTGCTCTAGGATTATGTGAATTGTAAGCAGGACTTAACCACCCTAGAATAGTGTAACTTACCTATAGTGCTTGATTAGTGTGCATCAAATGCTAGTTGGGGTGCTCCAGCACACCCAACACTTTTTTTGCATTAATTAATTATATTGAATGATTGTTGTCACTGAACATACACTTGCATTTAAAGACAATCCGCCTCCGAGTAATTATTAATTACGCATGCCGCTCATGACAATGTCACATGCACAACACAGCACAGATCCTACACATGAACCACACAGACACACACAGCATATGCCACAAACACCACAAGTACATCACATGTGCACAAAAACACATACCACATGCTCCACTAGAGCCTTACCCAGAGGTGACACGCACTTACCCCACACATACACTATCTCATACATTTGCAGCACCCCAGTGACTTTGTCACAAAGGCACAAGCTCATAAGTTATATCACCAAGCCATGGGAGTGAACACATATCCTTACATGTCTCTTATGAGTTTTCCAGAGTTCACTTTTTAGGAAGAAGCATACTGGAAAAGACAAAATGGAAAAGCAGGTCAAAGTTTTTGTGGTTCTTTTTAATTGCACAGTGTTTCAAGAAGGGCACATTCCAACCAAATCCTAGTATAGTACAGGGAAGTAACTCCAGTCCGAAAGGATGTGATAGGATTCCTTGGCTGTTCATGTATCTTTGAACACCATTGTGTTCTTCCTGCATTTGAAGCAAATTCTGGTGAAGCCTCTGAGGACTGTCAGCACCCTAGTCTTCCTCTCTCTCTCTCTCTCTCTCTCACACACACACACACACACACACACACACACACACACTCTGAAAATAATGGCACAGAAGGAAAGAAGGAAAAAGAAAGAGAAGGCAACTCATAGTTTTTTTTCCTTTCAGACTTTCCCTTTTTCCCTCCCCTTCAGTGGGTTGTCTTTTATTTTATTTCATTTTATTTATTGGTACATTATAATTATACATAATAGCGGGTGGGATTTGGCCTGCTTCATTCCCCCGTGCCTTCCCTTTCCCTCCCCTCCTCCCTCCCCAATGCCTTGCCTCTGCTCTACTTATCAGTCAGCCAAAGGTAGAGAGTGTTGGTAGAATGCTATACATCAAAGAATTAAATAAAAGCAATTGAATTAGCTTAATGCAGCTTCCACTGTTTTGGTGAAAATTAAGACCTAACGCAAGCACGAGCTATGAAATAGACACTATGTGATTTTATTAAATTCTCTTATTAAACTGGCATTGCATGTTATTAAGATGAAAGATCAAATTCATGGTGATAATGATAAAATAGTATTTTTTTAGAAGAACATTAAATAATGGGTTAAGACTCTACAAGTTGAGAGGGAGGCTGCAGGGAATAAAGCTTTGTATTTTAGTACATTTTGGGGGAGGGCGGAGGCGGGCAGGGAGGGCTGAGGATTGAACCCTGGGCTTCATATATATACCACTGAGCCACATCCCCAGCCTTCTGCTTCTTACCTTTCACAACACTATTCCCTGCTGTGTGAACAAGAGGCCACACACTTCCATTCTGCACTAGACTCTACAAATTATGTCACAGGCCTGATTGTCTCTCCCCTGGAACGTCAGCTGTACCTTGGCAGGACGTCATCTGTTTTACCACAGTTGTATCCTAAGATCCTGTAACAGTCTGGAACATAGGAGGCTTTTAATGAATATTTGTAGAATATGCAAATGATTAGATTAATCAAAGTTAGACCCAGATGCCACACCTAGTCATCTGAAGGCAGAATTTATTAGAATGCCTGGCAAGCAAGGCATATTTCATTCTAGAAACAGCCTGCTCATTCAGCCTCGCCTCCAATGATGTCTCCCTTTATTCATTTGTTCAACACACAGTTATTAAGCATGTCTGTGTCAGGCAAAAACAAACACACTATGGCCTCAGCAAGGAGACTATTGTTTAGAAAGTGGGGATGCAGGTATAAATGGATAAAAGAAATTAAGTGTCAGAAGAGGCTTGGGAGATTGACATGCAAGGTACTAGGAATGCTGTAATACCACAAAGGCTCTGGAAAATGCTGGGAGCAGGGAACACCAGATTTCCCAGCATGATCCCCAGCTGCAATACCGTCTTCTTACTGCCCAGACTAGACCATAAGAGGCTTAACTGCAATCACCATGCTTCTCTGTTCTCCTTGCTCCTCCCAAAGGCCCTCTTCATTTCTCTGAAGTTTCTTCACCCTTCAAGAACTTACTGGTCTAAACTGATCTCTCCTATCTCTGAACAACTATAGAGCAACTTAGCCCTTGAACACACATTGCTTTGAATTGTTCTGCCACTGCTTTGGGCTTATAAATTTTATCTACCATCCTGCCCTCCTCCATCTCTCTCTCTCTCTCTCTCTCTCACACACACACACACACACACACACACACACACCAACTAGCTCCTTAACAGCAGTGTGTGCCTATTTACATCTTGTTTCATGCAGTGTGCCTGGTACACTGTAGTGAAGCCATTTACTACAGTGAGAGCCATGTGTGAGCCCCACTTCCAAATGTGAAGTCTAGAATGACCTCTGGGTCTAGTGCTCACTCTAGCTCTTTAGCTGGCTCTGAAGTCGGCTAGAGAAACGAGATACTCTTCCTTAAAGCCTCCATCAGACAAGATGGGACCTGGGCTGGAGGTACAAGGACCTATTGTCACTGCCTAGAAATGTAAAAAGCGTGAATCCAGGCTTCCAGGCCTTTGTTTTTGTTTTTGTTTTTTTCGGTACTGGAGATTGAAGTCAGGGGCATACAACCACTGAGCCACATCCCCAGCCCTATTTTGTGTTTTATGTAGAGACAGGGTCTCACTGAGTTGCTTAGTGCCTCGCTGTTATTGAGGCTGGTTTTGAACTTGCGATTCTCCTGTCTCAGCCTCCCTAAGTGCTGGGATTACAGGCTTGCATCACCGCGTCCGGCTCAGGCCTTTGTGTTCAAGCCACCACCATAAAACAGAATCATCTGCTGCTGATGAAATCACAATTAATTAGCTAACCAAAAGCTGTTTCCTCTCTGACTGGACAGAGCAAATGTTCATTCTGGATCCAGCTTTCCTGAGACAATCATAAAGAGTGCCAAGATACGGATTCAAGCTGGCAGCTGCCTGTGACTCTGAGTGTTATGTGTCCCCTCCTACTGTGGATAAAGTACTGAGTTGCCGGATAAGGAACGAGGACTTACCTTCCTCACACTGGGTGACAGTGGCCCAGGACTTGAGGCTTGAAAAGTATTATACAACACAACAATCAGGTTGGCCAGCTGACTGGAGGACAAGGCTCATCAAAGAAATGATCAAGATAAAATCCTCCAACAGGCTCCAAGGGTCCAGAGGATTCATAACACCACTGTGAGCACCAGGGAGCTCATTCCAATTACTGGAACAAGTGTTTACTGAGCATCCATAAGTACCTAGTCCATGCCTGTAGGGGAACTCATAACATTTTTAGCTAGGAAAAAAATCAGGTAATAAGGAAAAATAATTTTTTTCTTATATTAAAGACTGAAGCCAAGGACACTTAACCACTGAGCCACATCTCCAGCGTTTTTTACTTTTTATTTTGAGATCAGTTCTTGCCAAGTTGCTTAGTGCCTTGCTAAGGTGCTTAAAGTCTCACTAAGTTGCTGAGGCTGGCTTTAAATTCACAATCCTCTTACTTTAGCCACCCAAACCTCTGAAATTACAAGCATGCACTACTGTGCCCAGTGAAAAAAAGGTTTTAAGCCGAAGTATAGCTTGGCCAATAAGGTGGCTCTGAATGTTATTGCCTCTCCCAGATCATTAGCCTCAGGCAAACAAAGCCTCAGTTTCTTCATCTGTCAATGAGGACCACAATGGTGTATTCCTTGTAGTATTGAGAAAGATTAGGTAATGGATTACACATAAAGCCTAGTTAAGCTACAAATGTTCAACATCTATTTAGATGGTGATGATGATAAAAGGGAGGTGTCCTTGATTTTTCTGTAGGGTGAAAATGACTGTGCAAATATATCCTCCCAGACTTTAGGCATTTTTCCTCTACCTCAGAGAGTAAATGGGAAGGTGCCATACCTTGTAGTCACCCAGTAAACATTCATTGGTGATGGAGATTTTGAGTTGATAATTCTGTAATAGGAGACTAATGCTGGGGGATACCATCTGGGAGTACAGTCTGGAAGTCTAGGGTAGAAGCATCAGTTTGGGGACTATGTAGGAAAGCCACTATTCAGAGTCCAGTCAGGCCATGCTCCAAGACTTAGATGAAGAGGAGGTGAGTGGCCCAAATCTGGAAAACACCATGTCAGACATGTACAGAGTTCAAGTCTGTGCAAAAATCTCACATGTTGATTTCCAGGGACTAAAAGGACCAACCCCAAGTCTAACACTGCTGGAGTTCACCAAGCAATTTCTGTGTCTCCTCACCACTAAGCTTGCGGGATTCAGAAGCTGAGGTTCTCTGTGGCATTTAGCTGGGCTATTGCTGGATTCTCTGGGTCATCTTTGGCTTTGGGGATCCCCTCATGTCTACACATGCTCATGAACATAATGATAAAGGATAATAAGGTTTTTTTCTAGAAAAGAACTGAGACCTCTGAATACTTTCAATTTCATTTGTTTCAATCGTGTGTTTCTTGCCAAACTATTCATTGTAGTCTTTGGATTTTCTCCATTCCCCTTGGATTCTCACGTTTCCTCCTCTCCTCTGTCACACTGGTCTCCACCATTTGTTTGCATTGCATCACATCTGCCTTTGCCAAGCATAGTAACTAAGAATTTTTAAATTTGATTTGTCTTTATTATTGCTTTGCCTTTGTTATCACTCTAGCATCAGGAAACCTGGATATGATACATTGGCTCTCAGCAATCAGAAGGAATAAAAGATTGCTCTCCCAAATCCCTTTCCACAGTTTATCACCAATAGTCTCTTCCTACCTTGAAACACTTGGTTTTATTGCTCTCCTTGTTTCTTGCCCTTAGGCCAACCCATGGTTTGCTGGTACCAGATTTCCTCCAGGTCCTCAGATCCAACCTTAGCTGTCATTTTCATTTCAGGGCCTGACGTGGGACAGTCCCAAGGTTATCACTTCCCTGAGCTCTTGTTTGTTCCCTGACAGAGACCTCAACGAGCAGTAATATATTGCTTGCAATATCTCAGTGTACCCACTTGCTTTTATCTCGATGGCTGAGACCAGGCAATAACCACTCTGCCTTCTTTATCTAGATCCAGAGCTGCCTGTCTTATGAAGAGAACACTCCCATGCATGCTATCTGAGTCTTCCATCTCTTCATAACTTGTAGAATTTCTTTTGTTTATGTTCAGTGTCCTGTCTGATATTCAGATTCTCTCTGATAGGATTTTGTTTTCATATGTTTCAAAATCCAGTGAATCAGGAGAGAACTATTTAGTTATTTACTTATCAACAGAGATGACAAGAAATAATGGAGCAATTCTATAGCTTGTTCTTACCCTCCTGCTTGATTTTATTTTCAGAGGCGATTCTTGATGCTTTTGTGTTTTACACATGAAATCAGTACTAGTTCCAAACTGTCATGCACTGTATATTTATTTCAATCTGAAGCCATTTCTTGAATCTTGAAAGCTAAGTCCCAGAGACTATCTATAGAGTAATTGTATCATGTCAGAACTCAAAGTTGCCATTTTATCTTCCTGTCCCCATGGAGATGTTTGTACACAGATTGGAAACTTCCACCTGCATAAATCAAAATTACAGTACTGGTAAATTTTGATAGCCCTCGGATACCCTTTCTTCTTCCTGAAACTCCTCGTGCTGTGAGGTACAGGCTATATTTCCTGTATCTTAGTAATTTTAAGAAACAATATTCATATCAATATTTGTATTTAAATCTACTCTATGGAGAACTCATTTCATTATGAAACATTTCTTTTGTCAGAACTCCCTGGAGATCATTTTACTTGTGGTCATACTTTGGTGAAGACACAAAGAAGAAATAATGGAAATACGAAGCAGAAACAAATTAATGACCCTGGTTAGGGATGGGATAGTTGGAGAGGAATTAAGCTTACCTAAGAGGAAGATAGAAGCATGCTAAGTATCTAGACTTTAAAAATGAGTAGGATTTTGTAAAGTAAAGAAAAAAGGAGAAGGCATTCCAGAAATACAGACCTAGACATTTATGTTGTGTGGAGAAGAGATAACTGGTATGACTGGCACATAAAACACATCTGGCAGTGATGGATGATGATATAGATGTCAGTTGCTAGATACTCTCTCCAGGCTATAGCTCAATCCTTCAGATATGCAGCAGAGTCCCCAGAGACCTCCATAAATTGATTTTTGGGATCCCATTGCCCCAGTGAGATTATAAGTTCCTCATACCATCTAGTGGAAGACAATCCCTTTATTTATTATCGCTCAAAGTTCCTATAGTTTTTTATTGTCCCACTCCTTATTTATTTATTTATTCATTTATTTTTGTATGTGCGGGTTCTCGAGATTGAATCCAGGCCCTTGTATATGGTAGACAAGTGCTCTATTGCTGAGCTACACCCGCAGGCCCCCACTCTTTAATATATAAAGATGACCAAGAATCATCTGACATTTAAGGAAAGCCTAACATTTTTTTAAAAAGACCAACAAAACAAACAGAATTAAAAGGTCTCAGAAGAAAAAGAGTTCAAAGAACAGAGAGGGGAAAACTCTGAAGAGAGATAGGAAGACACTATATCTATAAAACAAGAATAGTATGTAATTTATGAGAATACCCACAGAACAAGAAACAGCTCTTAGAAATTCAAAACAGGTAGAAAAATTTAATAAAAAGTTGCAAAATCAAGTTAATAAATTCTTCCAGAAAATGGAAAAAAATGGATAAGAAAACAATGAAATGTGATAGAAAAAAATTAGAGCTTTAACCTAGTAGGTTTAACACCTATTAAGAATTTTAGTTACTACGTTGTCCAGATTTAGTAAGTAACAATACAGAACACCCAGTTAAATTTGAATTTCAGAATTTCAGATAAACAATAAAAAATTATTTAGGATAAATATGCCCCAAATATTACACAGAACATACTGACACTAAAAAATATTGCAAGGATTCAGTCCATAATAAAAAAACTATTTTTTGAATATCTGAAATTCAAACAGTACTGGACTTCCTGTATTTTATTTGGCAACCCCTACTAGTAAAAGGAAAGCAAGTAAATTAAAAAGAAGAAAGCTAGTAAGCAAATAATGCAATAAAATTTCCCAGAACTGAAGAACAGAAATGCCAGATTAAAAAGGTCCTATTGAGTATACAGAAAAATGAATTTTAAAGAACTCCCAGAATGGTACTGGACTTTTCAAAAGCAACTGAGGAAATTAGAATGTAACTGATAAATTTTATACAATTTGGTGAGAAAAATAAAGATAACATTCTGAAAAGTAAAAATTCAGAAAGCTCACCTCCCACATAGCCCTATGTAGGAAATTACTGGAAGATGTGCTCTACCAACTTCAGAAGTAAACCAAGAAAAAGTAAAATACAAGATCCAAGAAATAGTGGATCCAATTTAGGAGAGTAGTCAAGGAAGATGCAGGACAGGGGCTACATGACAGGTCTACTCTGAAGCTGGGAAAATGGAGGCTTCTCACAGGAGATCACCAAAACAGGAGACCTGACAGAGTAGCTAATGAGTTAGATAATTTTATAAAGTATAAAAATAGAATTTTTTGATGAAAAAAATAGAACTATAAAATGAAGCAATTATAAACTCAAGGAAAACCATGTAACTATTCAAAAATAGAAATGTATACTAGTTAGTTCTGTGTTAATTATGTAAATACAAATAATTGATATTAGCAAAACTTGAGGTGGGAAGTTTAGAAGAAGGGAGTAGAGAGATTAAAAAGTAAAATCCTCAAGAGTCAGAAGACTTAATATTTTTAAAAGTAGCAGTTTTTCCTAAATGGTCATGCGAATTCAGTGTAATACAAATCCAAATCACAGCAGGACTTCCTGTAGAACTTGACAAGGCTATTTATTTTTTTTATTATGATACTGTGAATTAAATCCAAGGCCTCCCATGTGCTAAGCAGTCTCTTTACCACTGAGCCACATCCTCAGCCCTGACAAGGTGATTTTTAATGGAGATAAAATGGACCTACAAAAGCCAAACAACTTTGGAAAAAGAAAGCACAGAGCTAGAAGACTAATATTACTTGATTTTAAGATGTATTATAAAGGCACAGCAATCAGATAAGTTTAACATTGGTGTGAAATTAGATGAATAGCTCAATGGAACTGAATACAGAGTTTAGAGGTAGCCCCTCCATACACTGGGACAATAGATTTTCAAGAAAGGTGTGAAGATAATTCAGTGCAAAAAAAGAATTTCAACAGGAATGGAGCAATACCTTTGATCCATATCTCATATCATATATAAAGGTTAATTCAAAATGAATCACATTTCTAAAGGTAAAAGGTAAAATTATGAAACTTCTAGAAGATAATAGGAGAAAAATTTTGAGAACTTGTGTTAGACAAACATTTCTTAAATACAATACTTAAAGCACAAATTGACAAACAGAACTTCACCAAATTTTAATACTTCGCTTTTTAAAAACACTTGAAAAATGAAAAGACAAGACATAGAGAAAACCTTTGCAAAGCATATATCGATAAAGTTTGTTATCAGAATACATGACAAACTCTCTACACTGAATAATAAGGAGAATTCCAGTTTTTAAAATGGGTAAAATATTTGTCTAGGCACTTCACCAAAGATATAGAATGGAAAATAAACACATGAAAAAATATTTGACGTCATTAGCCCCTAGAGAAATGCAAACTAAAGCCAGAAGGAGGTACCACTACATTAGAATGGCTAAAAATTAAAAGGACTGACCATACCAAATGCTTGCAAAGGTGGAGGAACTAGAACCTTTACATTGCTGATGGGAATACAAAATGGCAGAAGTACTTTTGAAAATTGACATTTTCTTAAAAAGTTAAGCAGGCACCTACCACATGATTGAGCTACTTCATTCCTAGGTATTCATTCACTAGAAATGAAAGCAGATGTCCATACAAAGACTTGTGCAAGAAGGTTCATTGCCCAAAACTGGAAAGAACCCCAATGTCCATTAACAGGATGAACAAACAGTGGACTACTCCTTGACCTTATAAAGGAATGGCCTGCTGATACATGCAACATTATGGATGAATCTCAATGTCATTATGGTCAATGAAATCAATCAGGCAAAAAAGAGTATGTACTTTGTGTAGTGACAAAGAGCCTGGAGGTCACCTGAGGATGATGGCATGGAAGAAACAGAAGGAGGAGATGACAAAGGGACCTGAGAAAACTTTTAGAGGTGATGGATGTGTTCATAATTGTGATTATGGGGATGGTCTCTTGGATGGACACCTACGGCAGAATTTATCAAATTGTACACACATTTAATATATACAGGTTATTGTAGGTAGAATATACCTCAATAAAGCTATTTGTAAATTTTTAAAATTTCATCTACATAAAAAGATAGTTATAAGTTTAAAATTGAAGGGTCAAGAAATAACGATATAAGCATAATATTTAGAAATATAGAGCCATGCACTAATAGAACTATAAAAGAAAGAAAGAAAGAAAGAAAGAAAGAAAGAAAGAAAGAAAGAAAGAAAGAAAGAAAGAAAGAAAAGAAGGAAGGAAGGAAGGAAGGGAGAAAAAGAAAAAAGTTGCTTTGGGTAGCCAGAACTGGGGAAGATTAGCAGTTCCCTTTGGTGGGAAAAAGTAAATGGTCAATGCTTATCATTATGGGCCTTTTGGTCCTGGTTGGTTTTTAAGCAATATTCTTTGCTTTCTGTAAATAGTGGAAAAAAACATTCTAATGATTTTTATTTTCTGTTCTTGGGTTTAAACCCAAATATTATATAATTAGAGAGGTTATTTAAAATTATCCAGGTAGCCTTCTGGTGAATGAATTGTGTAGGTGTGTAGGAAACAGGGGAGCCCAGCTTAGAGGCTTTGCCATCATGGTGGTGAGAAGGATGAATGGAGACCATATCTGCATGCAGTCTCTCCTTGAGTTACCTGCAAGCTCCACCTCTCTCAGTCTGAATTTTATCACTTTCCCAGCAAGTCCCCACCTCCTCCTCTCCAGCAGCTATCGCAATTCCCATTCTGAGGCTTGACATCTACAGGAATCACTGTTGGCCCTGCATGTGGACATGTGGGCACTTGCCTAAGGAGCATTGCAAGACTGTCTCCAAGGCAGAGGTGGGGGCACTACCTGGGATGCTGTTAGCCAGATACATTATTGCCAAACTTGAAACCCAGCCTAACTTCATTCTTTCGGCAAGCATGCATTATATGCCTACTACCTTACCAACTTCAGGGAAGGCAAATGCCTGTACTCTGATTTGTGGACCCTAATTCTGGAAGCGGGTAATGTTCATCGAGTTTTGCCAGTTACCCCATAGTCTCTGTTAATCAAATTCTTCCCTTCCTTTGAATTTCTACATTCCTTTCTTGCCTGTGCTGTTGACATTGGCTGTGGCAATGGAATTTTCCAGTTTCATAGAAACTGTAGCAGTTTTAAGTGTATGGCTGCTTCATAAACTTTTTGTTTCTATTACAGCCTGAGCCCTGTAGCTCTTCATGAAACAAACATTTTATAAGATGTAGGGTTTGTTTCTGAGCATATACTGAAGCACAGATTCCCATTGCACCAGTGAGCTGGAAAAGTCCTTCACATTGCTAATTGATTTAGTCTGTTGTAATTTATATTGCTCAATTTGTAAAAACAGTAAGGAATTAATGGCAACAGAAGTGGACTCATGGGAGTGGAGGCAATAGTGCAAATAATAGTGCAAGATGACCATTTAAGGCAGTGAGACATGGTTAAGTGAAAAAGCAGGTTACAAATCACTAAGTACAGTTTGATCCATTTTTCTAAAGAGGTGTGTGTGTGTGTGTGTGTGTGTGTGTGTGTGTTACCCGGAACATTAAACAGTGATTTTCTTACAGAGTGAGGGATTTATGAACGATTTGTACTTAATTTTTGCTTGCCTGGCTTTTCTAGTGTTTTTTCAAACAAACATGTGCTGTTTTGTAATAATAAGAAAAACAAGTTATTTAAAAACATAAATAAAAACAGCAAGATTCTGGGCAAACACCATATGTTTTGTCTGAATTCCACATATCCCTTCATGAAGGGCCAAGGGCTGGTCTGGCTAGTGTGTATAGGGGGGTGGTGTATTTCTGGATATGGAGCGGGGAGCCTCTCACAGGTGGCAATAGTACATACAGGCTGAGGAGCCAGCAGATCCACTCCTCCTGTTAGAAACTACTTCCAAGTCATCAGATGGGTGGTCCAGAGAGTTGCCAAAACAAAAAAGACAGAGGCACATCTGAATGCTACACAAAACTTTCAGAACCAGAAATCTAGGACCTTCATGTATAAACCCACTGAGCACCTACCTTGGGCCAGTCCTGTGCTGAAGAGCAGGCAGATGTGAGCAAGGGCAACCAAGAATGGTCCCTGGTAGCAGCAGCTATTCAAGGCTTCTTGGCAGAGCTGGGGATACTACTCAGTCTGCATGGCTTCAGGATCCTGGCTTTAGTCTATTGAAGCTGCTGTAACAGGATATTCGAGATCATGCTGGTTCTAAACAATGAACTTCTTGCTCACAGTCTAGGAGCCTGGGAAGCACATGATCAAAGTGCTGGCACACTCTATGTCTGGTAAGGGCACTCTTCCTGGTTCATAGATGGTGGCTTCTGCTGTTACTTCTCATGATGGAAAGGAGTAGGGATCTCTTTTATAAACATTTTAATAACATTTATGAAGGCTCTACCCTTATGATCTAATTACCACCACCCAAGCCCCACCTCCAAACACCATCATATTGGGGATTGTGTTTCAACATGTGAATTCCGAGGTGACATAAACACTCACTCTATAGCCATCTTTAGGAAGAGCAGTCATGCTGGGCTAAAACTAGAACAGGAGCAAAGCTACTGCAGTGAGGAGTCTGCCTCCCCTCATGTCCCTTCATCTAGTCTCCAAGCATGAGTTTCTAGAAAAAACAGTTGGCTTGGATGACTGTTATATTTTATTTTTAACAATTTCTTAAAATTACAGAATACGCAAATGTGCAAAGCATTTTATTCTTTTCTTTAGAACTCAGGGCTTTACCCCTGCTAAGCAAGCACTTTACCACTGAGTTTCATCCCCAGCCCTGCAAAATATTATAACATGCACTATGTTTACAATAATTTGGAGAGTAAGATAAAAGCAAGTAATATTAGCCCCCTTTCACAGGAAAGTAAATTGAGGCTTAGAGAAAACAATTGCTAGTATTTACATAGTGATTGGACTAGGAATATGGTTTTCTGGCCTTTTATCCAATAATTTTTCTATCATACCATCTCATATTTATTTGTTCTTTCCTCCATTTTTATTTGTCTAACATTCGAACTCCAGAGGTATTCAAGAAATCAGGTATGGACCCCTGTAATTACACATCAGTATCTGGCCTAGATCAATGATTCTCAATTTTGAAAGCACTTAAAATTGCCTGGGGACCTTTTTAAAAATACCATTGCCCAGACCCCATCCCAATCCAATACAATCATGAACTCTGCTGTTTTGAAAGCTCCCTGGGTGATTCTAATGTGTAGCTAAAGTTTAAAACCATAGTTCTAGAGAGTAAACATGAAGCATGACCATTGTAGCGCTCCTTTGGGAGGCAGCAGAAGCTGCAAATATCCGGGAATTGACTGAATCTAGTAGAACTGTTGTGATCTTGAATTCCCTGCTCTGCTAGGGGTGGAATTGAGATGAGTGTCATGGATGATGACTTTGTAATAGGAAGATCCAGGATATCTATCTGGGTAGCAGCCAGTGGCCCTGATCCATGCTGTGATCTCATGCTGTAAAGAACTTGCTCTATGTATAAGTGCTTGGCTTAGCTCTCCACCGTCATTACCATATTCTGAGTTTTTATTATGCAAATAGCAGGATATGGGTAGGAAAAGAACTGAGAAGAACTAGATGGAACTTAAAGAGAATCCTATTCCAAGTGCATGTTGTAACTAGCTAGGAAATTGAATCTCAGAGAGGGGAAATGACTTGAAACAATTAGAGAACAATGCAAAACAGGACATGATTCAGTGCCAAAATATGGCTACAGGCCACAACTGCCTACTCTCTCAGTGCTTTTGAGGACTAATATTTCTTTATGGGTTACAGTGTCCAAGCACTTTGCAGGTTGATTGACATTCATATTTTCATTTCCCCTGAGGCAGTTTAGCTGGAGCAAATTTATAAGCCCAATTAGATAAAGATAAATAAGGAGAAGGGTAAAGGAAGAGAAGGCAGCTCCCATCTGCTAGGCATCTACACACCTCACAATAGCTAGCACCTCATAATAGCTCTCTAGGCAGGAACTATTTATTCAGTTTACAGATGAGAAAACTGAGGCTTAGAGAAGTGAAAACAATTTGCATTGATCATAGAGTTGGTAAGTGGAAGTGTGACTCCATCACATCTGGCTCTGTCTACTATACCTAACCATTTATGAAACCATTACTGTAAATCATAAATTCACTTTATATGGGTAGCTTGCCTGCAGAGGATTGAGACATCTGCTCTTTTCTCTTTTCTTTCTCATCATACCCTAGAGTTATTTATTCCTATCTTCCTAACCTAATTGATAGGACCAATGTAAGCTGCATGTAATTATCTAACATGCATGGCCTTGGACAGACTCATAGACCAAGAAATACGGAATGAATCCAAGGTGAAATCAACAAATTGAATCTGATAGGACAGCTCCAATGAGCATAGGGCAACATGGTATATAAGATCCCATGGAGATGGAATGGAGAACATTATGCTTAGTGAAGTAAGCCAATCCCAAAAAACTAAATGCCGAATGCTCTCTCTGATTAGTGGATAAGAATACACAAGGC
>CM053411.1:59937138-59963087 GCA_028644305.1 Xerus rutilus | reverse complement strand
AAAAAAAAAAAGATCCCATGGAGAATTCCAAGGGGAAACTGGAAACAAGTTCCCTTTTTCTCAGACATTTTCAATTGATCCATGAATAGAAGATACTGCCATCTAAATGCATGAACAAATGACAAATGATGGAAACACATAAAGGACTCCTCTCTCCTCCTCCTCCTCTTCTTCTCCTTTATTTTCCTCCTCCTCCTTCTTTTCTCCTGTCACTGGGGATTGAACCCAGGGGCATTTTTACCACTGAGCTACATCCCCTGACCTTTTTAAATTTTATTTTGAGACAAAGTTTTGCTAAGCTGCCTAGGCTGGCCTTGAGCTTGTGATCTTCCTGCCTTAGCCTCACAAGTAGCTGGGATTATGGGCATGTGCCACTGTTTTTGGTGATTTTTTTTTTTCTTTTGAGGAAACCTGGGAAACAGACTAGAGTTACTTGACCAGTCAGTAGTACCATTCTGTTTTGTTTTACCACTGTGGGTCCAAACATGGCATGTCAGCCCACAGGGCTTTGTGACCTAGGGTACAACAATCATTGTTCATCTCATGATTTGTAACTCTTGGGTAGCTCTCACATGTTTACCTCCTCTTATTTGTTCTTAAGAATCATCTCTCATCACCAGGCAACAAAATGAACCAGGCTAGATTTCTGAAAATAACAAATTTAGATCTGATGTTGTAACTTGCTCTGTATTTTAGAGCACAGGGCATTTAGATCAGAGAATCCCTGAAGGCAAAGTCTTTTGATTTTACTCTGTTGACTCCATTTGGTATTTTTCTCAGATACATCTCCCCCCCCCACCCCCTCTCTGTCTCTCCACCCCCTTCTTTTTCTTCCTCTTCCTCTCCCTCTCTCAGAAAGCAGTGATTCTCAGTTTTTGTAAGACAGAATAAGCTCTGAGATTCTCAGAAACGCTGGCTCATCACCAGTCCTCACAGTGGAAAAGGAAGGAAATTACCATTTACTGAGTATCTACCATGTGCTCACAGCACTAAGAATCAAGTATTAGCTTGACTTTGCAGAAGAGAGGCTAAAGGGCAGGACACTCCATCCTAGGGACAGGCTTCAGCGTCAAATGACAGGCCTGAGTGCACATCTTGACTACACCACCACCTAGTTCTAAAACTTGACAGAAGTTTCTGGGCTTCCCCCCGCCACCTCTTCCCAGATAGTATTTTTTAACAACTTTATGGAGGTATAGTGGACATATAACACACTGCACATATTTGTAGTGTACAATTTCAGTTTTGACACATGTCAAAACATAAAACCTATGAAGCCCTCATCCAATCACAGTAACCACAACACCCCAAATATTCTTCTGCTTCTTTTTGATCTCTTCTGTCTACTCCTGCTACCCTTGTCCCCAGGAACCACTGAGCTGCCTTCTGTCTTGGAGTGGCAGGTAAACATAATGGCCCCCAAAGATGTCCATGTTCTTCATCTTCCCTGCTTATGAATATGTTATATGGCAAAAATGAGCTCTTGGATGAGCTTGTCTTGGATTATTTTGGGTGCTGCTATAGAAGGGAAGGAGGGGGGCAGTAGGATCAGAGTTGGAGAACAACTGTAATGATAGAGGTAAGGGTTGGAGTTTTCAGTGTGAAATCTGAAGATGCTACACTCCTGACTTTGAAGGTATAGGCGGGAGCCACAAGGAACTTAGGTGACTTCGAGAAGCTGGAAAATGAGGAAATGGAATTTTCCCCAGATCCTCTAAAAGGAATGCAGCCCTGCAATCATCTTGACTGGTCCTCAAAAATATCTAGGTCCTAATTCCTATAACTTAGGAATGTTGCTGTAAGTCACAAAAAGATCTTTGCAATCACAATTAAATTAAGAATCTTGAGATGGGAAGATTATCCTGGATTATCCAGTGAGGCTTGATTTAATCACAAGTGTCCTTATAAGGGGGAAGCAGAGGGACATTTGAAGAGGGTGTGATATGAGAAGCAGAGATTACAGAGATGTACATTAAGGATGGAGGAACAAAACAAGTCAGGCAGAGGGCCAATAGGAACTAAAAAAAGGAAGAGAATGAATTCTCTACTTAGAGCCTCCAGAAGGGATCAGAACAGCCCCATCCTGCTGTCAGCCCAGTAAACCTGATTTTGGGCTTCTGACCTCTAGAGTTGTAAGGTAAATTTGTATAGTTAGAAGTCACTAAATTTGTGGTAAATTTGCTACAATAGCCAAAGGAAACTAATACATTTAGCCTCAATTTAATATCAGTAAAATGAAGATAAGATATATCTGGGGCTATAATTAAATCAAATGACTTAGTTTCTAGCAGACAGAATTATTTTCCTAATCCCCCTATTTCCTTCTCAGCTCTGCATGTGTGGTCTTTAGAATAACTTATACGTCTGGAGGTGGCCAATGTTAGCAAGGAAATATGTGTCTTCTAGATGGTCTGGTGGGAAGATGACTGATTGGAGTTTATTCTAGGGAAGGAGAGTAAGATACAACCAACTGTAGGCTAGGACCAGTGACTCCACAGAGCTGGTCCCTGGGTAGAGAAGGCACATGGTAGTTAGAAACCAGCCATGGAAAGTAGATTATGGAGAAAGGTCTTGTTTTATATCCTTTTTCAGGTATGCTAAAGCCAACATATCAGAAGATAACTGCCATGGGAAAGGTAGTTTGTTATTCATGGTTGCAAAGAGGAAAGAGCCCAGTATGCTGTATGGGACTACAGGAGGAAACACCCAGATTGGTCAGGAGGCAGAAGTAGCAGGAGGAAAAAATGGGCAAAATGTTTACTGTGGTTTCCCCTGGGAAATAATGGGCAAGACAGCAAACAGGTTTAGGATTGCATACTTTTGGTAATTCCCATAGATTCTGGGGTACAGAGGCTCCTCTGAGTTGTCTGCTTCCTGGACCTGGGGTGGTTTGGGCAAGGAATTTTTGGTCTGATTTTTATACCCAGATTGGATCAGCTGGTTTGCTTATGAAAGGCACACTCCTGGGAGAGTTGCTTGCTGTCTCTAGGAATTAGTTAACTCTGCCCCTCCTCAGTCAGCCAAATCCCAGAGACCAGAGCATCAAGAATACAGAACATAAGAAAGGATGGTTAATACAGGTTTCTAGATGACCATCTCAAACAGATCACATGGTCATCAGAGATGATTCAATAGGGGCTGCAAATACATGCTGAAGAGACTGGAATTGGGCTTTAAAAGGTATTACTATTTAGAGAGACAACAGGGGAAAGGTAACAGACATTTCCAATGGAAAACAGCATAAGGAATTATCAGAGAGGGACAATTGGTTGACACCTGTGGCATTGGATGGAACAGATACTGTTGCATGACTACTCAATTGTTATCCCCCCACCCTTTCGTTTCCATCTCCCACCAGAGTCTAGAAAGGTAGGTAGTGTTTCTCCCCATTCCTTACAGATAAAAGCAGAACAGAAGGGTAGAAGGAACCTGAGTCCTAGATGTCATTCTTGAGTTACAGAACCAACTCTGAGACAGCCTATTTGTACACTTTGAGTTAAGTAACTATAACTGTCTTTGTAGTTTAAGCCAGTGTTAGTTGAGTTCAACGTTATTCATCATTGAGGCATTCCTTGCTGATACAGAGGTTTGAACCGGCACAGTAAGAAAAATGTGTGTGTGTGTGTGTGTGTGTGTGTGTGTGTCTGAATGAGTGGCTCATCACCAGGGTTCTAAATTTACTTTTGAACACTTTTTATCTTTTTAGCCTAAGTGATACTTTGTTTCATCAGTATCAATTAAGAAACAAATGACACCTTTGTCACAGAAGGAATAACTGAAAAGAGTTAAAGGGATCTTAGAAAGGTGCAATCACTCTGATCCCCAGAAACACACAAAGAACACGGGGGGGGGGGGGGATACAGACAGATATCTCAGATTTAAAGGAAATTAATAGAGGATGCTGAAGCACCCTGAGGCTAGATGCAGTATGCTAGGCTATCCCACAGTAGGTCTTGCCTGAAGGGACAAGGAGGAGTGGGTCCAGAATTCAGTGAGAGCAGAGCAGTAGGTAAGGTGCTGTGACATCAAGTGGCGTATAAAGCCACTGCCACTCTGCAGGGAGAAAGCCCTGGAAACGACTACCTTGATCTCTCTCCCCTCTCACCCTGCAGGTTCCTGCCAATGCCTCCCCATGGCTGAGCCCTGCCAGAGATACAGGACCTGAGTGAGTCAGCATAAAGCAGGGAATGGAACTGGGTAGTAGAGCAAAGAGATTCTAATCAAAATTAGATTCCACCACTGATTTGGTTAGCATAAATTTGTCACTTCTTTGAAGATATTCATCCTGTCCCTGAGACTCCTGAATTAACCAGAGACAAAGCTGACTTCTCAGGAAGTCAAAACCTGTGATTTCAAACACCAATTTGAATCCCAAATCTCACCGAGTATTAATTCATTAACTAATGATGTTAGTTAATGCTACGTCTCAGTTATAGGGACTTTAGCTAACCAGGAAATGGGGGACTAAAAGAAATGGGTGGCTCCAGCCGGGCGCGGTGGCTCACGCCTGTAATCCCAGCACTTAGGGAGGCTGAGACAGGAGAATCGCAAGTTCAAAGCCAGCCTCAGCAATGGTGAGGCACTAAGCAACTCAGTGAGACCCTGTCTCTACATAAAACACAAAATAGGGCTGGGGATGTGGCTCAGGGGTCGAGTGCCCCTGAGTTCAATCCCTGGTGCCAAAAAAAAAAAAAAAAAAAAAAGAAATGGGTGGCTCCAGGCCTCAGGTTAAGCATCTGTGGCCTATTCCAGCATGGGCCTGCTGTTCTTTCACTCATTACCCCTGGACACAGTGGTTTCAATTTCCTTGGCAGCAGCTTTCCTGACTCTTTTCCAAGGTTTATTATTGAGCAAATATATTACCTTATTACTATCACATTTTGAAGCAGAGGAAGCAATTATGTGGGCATATAGTGTACCCCAATAATAACAAAAGTGCAAGAACCAGGACTTGGGGGTTCCTGCTTGTTACAGAGTCTCCTTGAGCATTGCAGAGTGTCCTGTTATTAAATCAATGACCCATTAGGTTGAGGTTGTGATATTCTGTTGTAGGAGTAAGAAACTGGGAGGAAATTATCCTCTGGGCAGTACAGTAGATAAATATCATCCCTTTAGCTTATAGGCACATAAAAGGGGCTTTTATGAAAAAGGTAATGCATTCACCTGGCAAAAATTCTAGAAGTATGAAAGATAATATAGCAAAGTGCCAGTTTACTGGTATCTAATACATCCACCTGGAAGCCACCACAGCAGTGGTCTCCACTGAAGTCTTTTCAGAGGTTCTAGGCACATGCAATCCTATGTGGATTCTTTCAAAAAGCAAACACTGGCTTAGTACCCACTATCCCAGCACCATTCTTTGGCTGCTGTGAGTTTTGGCTGCTAATGGCTCACAGATGTCCCTCTTTTTCTGGAGGATTCTGCTCAACCAAGTGTGGGCTACCTCACTCAACTGGTTCTGCACCTCCATTCCTAGGCAGCCTCTAGTTGATATCTGATGAACACTGAAATGTAATAGAAGAAAATCAACCCCCTGCCTCAAGTTTGAGCCACCCTGTGGGGTAATTCATGCTCCAGAGCTCTTTATAGAAGTCTCCAGCTAAGATCACAGCCTCACTTCACTTTTCTCACTTACCCCCATATTCTGCTTCTTTCACTCCTCTTCTTTTGGAAGCACTGTTTTTCATTTTTTGTTTTTTTGTTTTTTTTTAATACTCATTGTTAGGTCTGGTCAGGGTCTAAGATGCTCAATTAAGGGAATTGGTCAGCAGCTGTGAAGCGGAGCTACAAGCCAGATGTGACGTCACTAGTAGACATGCCTCCTGTCAATCAGCGAGTTTTCCTGACCTATCCAGGAAGGACTCTGGCCTTCTCTTCCTGTTCCCAAGCCCTCCCCTTCCTGACCGGGTATTCTTAAAATTCTCTGTGCACGGACAATCCAGCGCCATTTCTCCCCACACGCTCTGATGGATGGGGGATTTGGTCCCAGGGCGCACATTCCAATAAAGCCTTGCCGAGTGGCTTAATTCATCTTCTCCTAGTCGTGTGATCTTTATACTCATCATAGAAGGATCCCAGCTTCAGCCTCCATTTTTGGAAACCTCCCCCTGCTCCAGCCCTCAGGAAGTTGGTCCTGTGAAGCAGACTCTAAAGATGGTGGGATTCTGAAGATGAATCACTGGAGGGCAGGATGGCAGAACCCATCCCACTGCTAGTTACTGGAGTACTGTTAGTCACTGGTAGGCTGTCCGGATCACCTTTGTTGAATTAGGGAAGGCTGCACTTGAAAGTGACATAAGTGGGTTCTTGGGAAGAGAGTAAGTGGCCCTTAGTAGATGGAGATTCAGATCTATAAGCATGACTAGACATGCTTGTCCTTTTATTAGATGAACAAAACCTCCAACATATGCTTGTACCAGTTCACCTGGAACAGAAACATAATTAATTTAAATGTCACCAGATTCCAAGACTTACACAATATATCCACATATGATTTATGACTAGACTATTTGCCCAAAGAGAAACATTCTAAACCCCAGATATAGGATGATTGTAATGGGACTTGACTTTCAAAGAAGTTTGCCTGAGAACCTGCACATTTCTTCTCTGAAAAATCATATATATGATCAGAAATGTCAACCCTGAGCATGTCACTTACCTTTTCTTCTTTGAGAAGGAAGGGGTACCCATACTCTACCTTTGGGTGTATAAATCTTGCTGTCCTTAAATAAATCTTTGCTTATCCCTTGCCTCTGATACATCCTGAAATTATCAAGAACACACCCTGGCTGAGTTGAGGTCCCATTCATCCTCTCTGGATTCCTTTCTAGTAACTACCCTTGCTGGTGTAGTCTTTGGTGACTGAGAGGTATGGAGAAATTGCCCACTGTAAGGTCTGTGGAGATAAGTGGCTATGGCCAAACAAGCAACACAGGAAGGTCCAAAGGACTGTTTAGCAGCATTTAAAGAGAGTTTCATCACCTGCAGTCAGAGCTGAAAACTAGGCAAAGGTATTCACTAGAAGAGAGGTTAATTTCAGGGCAGGCTGACTACTAATGTCAAAGTTAGGGCCTTGACAGGGAAGGAGGAGAGTCTTGAGACAGGTTGGGCTATCAGGGTAGACTTGAAAACTTTGAACCCTCAGATCCAAGAGGGCCTCTCTGTTGGAAGACATGGATGGTACATAGGGGCCTGTTGTGGGCCAAATCTCATCTCTACCTGACTGGGTAATTTCTGGGACTATTAAGGGAGAAAAAGGATTGTAAGCCAGAGACACTACAGAACCTTGCTCACAGCTGAGGGGCTATGCCTGGGTATGGATTCTGAGGGTGTTGGATTAAGGAGCTGAATATAAAGAGATTTAGGGAAATTTAACCTGTCAGAGGCACATTTCCATGGCATAGTACTTAATATATGGCAAGAGCTCTGAGAGCCATTTCTGACATGTTCCTTGGATGGTTCTTAAAAGCCGGGCAGAATAAATGGCCACATATATGGAGATGCCAAAACTTGCATGGCAGAATGTGGATGCAGGGATAAAAAAATCAGAGAAGTAAGCATGCTAATGTATTAACCAAATAAGACTAGAAGGCCTTCCTGCTGGCTATGCTCCTTAGAAGGGCCCAGATAGACACCACTGTTCATCATGTGAAAATAAAGTCTCTGCCAAGGAACCAGATCCCTCAAAAAGCTTGTAGTATTTGTTCTTTGCAGGACAGGGCTGAGGGTAGAAGATCCTCTTAACGAACAGGAACCCCTAGTAGACACAGGGATGACAGGATCCCAGAATATCAGAGATAACCGACCAACAGGCAACCTAATTACCATAATGGATAGCAATGTCACGCAGGGGGCCTGACATGACCTGACCTTATGGGGATGACTGATAGAATGTGGTATTTCTAGGGACAAGATACATGGGCAGGCAGAAAGGGTATTTTTTAATATATAATCTAAAGAGGTCAAGGAATGAATAGAAGGCTGGGGTCAAACATCACTTCAATGGAAAATCATAATCTATTATCCAATTTCAAAACCTGAGCCTATTCTCAGATGGACAATACAGGGACTGAAGTAGAAACTGGTGTCCACAAGGAAGGTCTCAGAAGATCATAGCAAGTACACACAGATTTCTTCAGTCCTTGTCCTAAGCAATTTATGGTTATTTCTTTGGAAAATCATAAGAAAGAGGAATATCCTGATCTTCTGAGGGATGTTGGATATAGGATCTAAGGTGATGGGGCTATCCAGGGATCCTAAGTAGCATCCTGCTCCCTCCGCATTTTATAAACTCTTTTCCCCCCACTCCCAATTACAGTAGGGGATGTTGGATTCAAATAATAAATGGAGTCTTCATCCAGGTCTGTCTCAGTGGAACTATAGGGTCCTATTATCAACCTACTGGTTATTTCTCCAGTTACTGATGTATAATTGGAATGGATATCCTTACAGAACCCTTATATTGGTCCTTAACTTGTAAAGTAAGAACTAGTGTATGGAAGTAGAAGTCCCTGTAACTACCTTTCCCTCTCACCAGCTCCCAGTTAAGACAATAAACAAAAACATCACATCCAGAGGAAACTAATATTCACCTGGGTCAGACAATATTCTACTTTTATAGCCTTGCTCCAGGGCTATGTTCCGTTTCCTGTTTTCTGTCATAATATATTCTGAAGGGACCTGGACCATCTAGCATCTACCATTGTTCTACCATATTGAAATCTCATGCTAGTTAGATTTGATGAACAAAAATGCAAGTACTCTGGATGCCCTGATGAGACATATTCAGAGGGTATACCTCACAAAAATTCAAGAGTTTGCTACATGGATAACATGTTTTAAATAGCAATTGTTAGGGGCTGGGGTTGTGGCTCAGCAGCCGAGCACTTGCCTCGCATGGGTGAGGCACTGGGTTTGATCCTCAGCACCACATAAAATAAATAAAGGTATTGTGTTCATCTATAACTAAAACATATATATTTAAAAAATAGCAATAGTTATTTAAAAAAAACAAACAATTTTAGACTTAGGAGAGACACAGAAGGTTTAGAGATTTTCTGTGTACTTTTATCCCTGTTAACATCTTGTATAAGAATAAAACACATATGGAAACAAAATCATCTTGGTATGATGCAATTATCTAAAGTACAAGACCTTATTTGGGTGGTGAAGTGGTCTAGTAGTCTAAGGCATGTCAGGACATTTTCTACAAAATATCAAGTTACTGTACCTTATACCTCCAACCACTAAGAAGGAAGCATAACATTTGGGAGATGTCTTCAGGTTTAAGAATCAGCATATTTTGAGTTTGGCCATACTGTTCCTACTCACATAGCTGTTGATATGCTGAGTGGCTAGTTTTGAGTAGGGCTCAGATCAAGAAAGGTCTCAGTAGCACTGCCTCTTCAGTCATGTTGCTTGCCACATCTTGCCTGGCACATCACACCAGGCCAGAGATATCTGCAGTAGAGGAAAGGCCAAGTAGAAGATCTGGCAAGTGCTAGGGAGAGCCATAAAACAAGAACAAACAAAAACAGAAGAGTCAGAGTGCAGCCCTCAAGAGTTGTGCAGTAGACTGTGCCAAATCAAAAAAAGAAAGAAAGAAAGAAAGAAAAAAAAAACGAAACAAAACCTTAAAGAGTTTTCATTCCAGCAATCTTATTTTAAAGATAAATCTGAGACCTAATATGGTAGGGATAATTGGCAGGGTTGGCTTTTGTAGTGGTGTTTCTTCTGTTGTTTTTCTTCATTTTCCAACACAGTTTTATCATATATTAAATATTTAAATGTTTTAAACAAAATTAGGGTAGAAGTGAAGATGATTTAGGAGAGAAACACAGGTATCTAATTCATAGGGTGTTAGGTGTTTGGAGGGAATATTAGTTACACTGAAGCTATGTGCCCCAAAACCAGATGTTCACCAGTATTACACTACTAAATTCTGAGAAGAGACCTTGCCCTTTTAAAAATATTCACCTCTCTCTGTGCCTTGTTGAATAAACTAATAAACTATATAAACACACATGAATGAAAGGCGAATGGCTCTGTGCGTAATGTGTGTGGTATGTTTAAGATTTTTATTCTGGAGGCCTTGTGCAGTGGAAGCACAAAGAGGTTTACCCAGTCCCTACCATTCAGGAGCTGACTCTAGTAGGTGTGAGGACAGACATAACACAATAGAAAGGGACGAAGATCTTTAAGAGTGATGTGCTGTAAACACGAGGGTGCTCTGAGGAGGGAAAGTCGAGCTAGGGCTGGGCAAACGTGAGTGCTGGCAAGAGTCTTGCACCATCAGGAACATCGTTTCTAAAACTTAGTTCATCTACTTATTTGCCTTTTAACTTCAGGCAAAACATAAATAAATAAAGCTTCTTAATGAATCTGCCAGATTTGTTTTCCATTCTGCAACTCTCGGGGTTGGAAGAGCCATTAGGTTCCTTTGGGCAAAGACCTCCGCTGAATTCCTATTCTAGTTACTCGCCTCTGCATGCCATGGTCTCTGAGCTCCTCTTTTGCAGCAGGTCAAAGCAGGAAATACGCGTGGCCCCTTTAAAGGAACCCTTACCGACTGACGCCCGGGGTACTCCCCGGCGGAGGGGCAGGGGCGGGGCGCCGCAGACCTGGGCTTCCCACGCAGCCGAGGACGCCGTTGCGTCAGGGCTCCCTCAGCCAATCAGGGTGGATCCTGGCGGGACGCATTACTAGGGCGACGGCTGGGCACCTCCTCGCTACGGGATGAATTAGCGGCGGGTTCTGCCCCGAGGCTTGACCTTTCTGGAGTCTCTGGCTCGTCCACGTGTCCCTTACGGCGTCGTACGGCGTCCTCTGCCCATCACAGGTGGGAGGCCAGAATTGCCAGGTGGGGTTTAGGGTGCGGGGAAAATGGCGGCGGCTGGGGGATCTCCGAGTTGCTGGAGGGAGAGATGCAACCCGGCTCCTCCCCCAGAGCCGCGGGCCTCCCCCGGACTGCGGCCCAAGTGATGGTCACTCCGCTGGCATTTGGGGTCCCGGCTCGGGGACGCGGTTTCACTCGCTTAGGTTTGAGGAGACGCGAGCGAGCGATTCGCAGAGGCTGGCGGAGGTGTCCGGAGCCGAGGCGCCGCGCGAGCCTGGGCGGCGAGGGCGAGGTGACAGTGGGGCGGGCAGGGCTGGGTGCCCCGTTGGTGCTCTCGGAAGGAGCATGAGGACCTTCCCGCCCAGACTTCGGCGGCTCTGGGAGCTGCACTGTCCGGAATACAACCCGAGCATGCCACTGTGAATCCCATGTGCCAAAACGTCCCGAGTGGCTGCCACGTGCTAGGCTTGAGCGAGAGCTGTCGAAGGCAGGGTCTGCAGTTTTTTTGGTATAAGATGTGTGTATCATAGCTGCCAGCGTGGCAGTGCCACGAAAATAAAGGTAGGCCTTGCTAGAGGCTGATGTCAAAGTCTGATATTTAAGATATGTCTTCGCATTTAACGATACATTTGAAGAGAGACAAAGATAAGGCGCTTATTTGTAGTTGTAGAGCATTTTGCTTTCTGGTGCGTTTCCTGGCAGCATTGCATCTGCCTTTAAAAGTTCATTACTGTATTCGTAAGGCACTGAATGGCTTTATACGGATAAGATTGGGGAGTGAATTTCAGTTTAAACTCAAAGTACTTAAGTATTGATTAAAGTGTTGCTAAGATGACATATTATATTTGTCACTTATTTGGGCAAAGAAATGTGTCATGAGGTATAACTAGTTGGGTTTTAAAAACTGTCTTGATCAAAGTCCTTTATGCAAAAATTGTATACTTCCAAGTTAGGGAAAGAATATTGTTTTTTTAGTTTCAATTTTTATGTTGTACTTTGATGTGACAGATAAGACATAATATTAAGTGATTTTTGTGTTTGGTGACAGGCGTGATTTGTGTGGAGTTCCTTGTTCTGTAATTGAGGAAGCACAGTAGCACTTTGTTTTTTAGTTTTCAATAGCTAATGTCTCTGAAGTGCCCACTGTGAGTCAGGCACTGTGAAAGTGAGGCTGCTTCTATCTTTTAACTTGAGCACATGGTGGGATTCATCTATTCCTACAGGTCTGAGAGTTGGTTGCTGCTGACCACCAGAAGGAAACAATGGGGAAACCCCCAAAGACTCTTTCTTCCAAACTGGATCTTTGGAGGTTTAGCAGATTGTTCTGGGGTTGAGGTTAGGTGTGATTATGTTCAAACTCTGCCTTAAAATATCTCAGAGTAACCATTGTAACTTCTCTTTTGGATGCCCCATCCCTGAAATGGGGATAGCATTTCTTGTCCAGACAATTTCATTATGCTGTTGCAAGGGAGGAAAAAAAGAGTGTATGTAGAAGGATTTTTTAAAAAGTTAAAAGCACAGTGATAAGCGTTGACATTTTATTTATTTAAAATATTTTTTTAGTTGTTGGTGGATCTTTATTTTATTCATTTATTATTTATATGTGGTGCTATGGATGGAACCCAGTGCCTCAGGCATGCTAGGCAAGCACTCTACCACTGAACTACAGCTCCAGCCCTAGGGTTGACATTTATTGTCATGCACTTACTAGCCAGGCACTGTGTCCAGGGCTTTATAACATGCTCTCAGCTAACAGCATTGTGAAGTAAATCTTTGTTTTACAGACAAGGAAAGTGAGACACATTGAAGTTAAGTAATTTTGTCCCAAATTGAATAACTACTATTGTGATTATGTCTAAGCTTGTTTGTAAATTCTTAAGCCTATTGTCTCTTTATACAAATTTGTGTGTTAAGGGGAAATATGTGAGTAGATTTTTTCAAGGGAACAGTTGTTTGTGATCTTTTAGTTGTTAAATAATAACTGATTCATTCTGTTGGCATCTAGTAATGATCTGTGTGATGACTACAGCTACTTTGCTTAAGTGGTATATTCAACCTACTTTTGATGTTATTAGTTAAAAAGGTAGATTAAGACAGAGAATTGTGAATAATTTCAACTAGGAAACACAAATCAATAATTAATATTTTAATTTTGATGAAATTCTTTGAAAGAGCCAGGCATGACGGCTGGCATCTGTGATCCTGGCCACTCAAGAGGTTGAGGCAGGAAAATCACAGGTTCTAGGCCTGCCTGGGTTACTTGACAACATAGTCTTAAAATAAAATAAAAAGGACTGGGGATGTAACTAAATGGTAGAGCATTTGCCTAGCATGCATGAGGCCCTAGGTTCAATCCCTAGTACTGAAAAAAAAAAAAAAAAAACTTTGAAAGAATAACTTGCTGGGTACTCTCAAAAATCGTTTTAGGAAGGTTCATTGCTGATTTATAAGGAAAAAAAAAAAGCATGAATAAAAGTGACTTGGGACATTCATTCTTTCTTTGAACCTTTCTGTAGTAGTCCTGACAAGACTTTGGGATGTAAAGATTAATTCCTGATCTTATTTTGAAGAGTTTAAAGAGAAACCCAAGTCCAGAAATTTGAAGACTAGTGAGTGAGATGAACAAATAAATGATTAGCTAATACAGTGTGCTGAGAACTAAAATATAGCTGTGGTGGGTACAGAGAGCTGTGGGTACACATAAAAGGGAACAGTTGCTTCTGCTGGGATGGACCTGGCCAAGAGAGGAAGGAACTGAATGAAGAATACAGAAGAAAGAGTTCTGGCAGTTGGAGGAAGCAATGTGAAGCCAGGATAAGTGAGAGGTCTTAAGAGGGTCATATGAGATTGTTGTGAGCATTGCTGGGAGAGAAGCTAGGTTGTGAACCCTCAGCTAAGAGAGTGACTTTATTCTGTGGGCAGTAAGGAGTGAAGAAAGATTTTAATTAGATGAGTAATATGATCAAGATTGTTCTTGAGAGGTGATTTATGACAGGGTGAAAGACAGAATATAAGAAAGAGACCAGTTAAGGACAATTTCATACTCCAGAGGAATTGATGAGGGAGTGAACCAGGTCATCTGTGGCAGAGCAGAGTTCAGATCCCACAGGCGTTTTGAAAGCAGAACACGAGATGGATTGGGTGTGAAGAGGCGCAGGGTGGAGGAGGCGAACACCTGCTGGATCACTAGAGGCAAAAGTAAAGTAAGTTTGTTTTGTAACTATATGGTTGGAAATTGGAAATTTGTTTTTTATTAATTTAAGGAAAAGGATGCAGCAGGGGTTTTTTATGACTGGGTTCAAAGGGAAAGGAAGAATTATCTAAGGTATGTTTGGGGAAAATGCTGGGATAATGGACTTTAGAATTTTAAAATTTTACATTAGTTCTTAATATTTGTACACAAGTGATTTTAATATGGAAGTAATCACTGATGAATTCTCCAGTTATAAAGTGGATCACCCAGCATTTATAGTAGTTATCCAGTACCTAACAACATAATGTGAGTGCAGTGCAAATCAACAGCAAGATGAAAGCAGAAACCTTTCAAAGATGCAGTATTTCATGAATTGCAAGCATGGTAGAGTACTTCTCAAACCATAAGAATCAATCAAAGAATAAGTGAGTACATAGAGATTTTTTTAAAGGACTCAGAAAGCAATTACTATAAAAACTTCCCTCCATTCAAAGTCACTGTTAAGAGAATGAAGAGCAAAATACAGACTGGAAGAAGAAATTTGCAATTCATATATCTGACCAAGGCCTTATACTCAGAATATGTATGTTTACGTGTGGGTAAAATCAGTAAGAAAAAGAATTTAAAAAATGAAACTTGAAGCTAGGTGCGGTGGCGCACGCCTGTAATCTCAGCACTTAGGGAGGCTGAGACAGGAGAATCACGAGTTCAAAGCCAGCCTCAGCAATGGCGAGGCACTAAGCAACTCAGTGAGACCCTGTCTCTACATAAAACACAAAATGGGGCTGGGGATGTGGCTCAGTGGTCGAGTACCCCTGAGTTCAATCCCCAGTACCAAAAAAAAGAAAGAAAAATGAAACTTGAAGGGTACTTTGTATATGGCCAGTATGCCTATAAATAGATATTCAACATTATTAGTCAACAGAGAAATATAAATTAAACAATGAGATACTCACATACCTTCCAGAATAGCTAAAATTAACAGATGATGAATGCTAATGATGTAGATCGACTGGATCTCATAGATGGTGTTGGTTAGAGTGTAAAATGGTACAGTCACTTTGGAAAACTGTAGCCGTATCCACTCTCACCCATAATCCAGTCATTCTATTTCTAGGTATATCTGGGAGAAATGAGTGCATGTGTCTAGAAAAAGTGCATGAAAGAATGTTCATATGTCTTTATTCAGAATAACCTCAAATTGGATACAACCTGAATGCACATCAGCAGAATTAAATGATAAATTGTGATATAAAATGAATCACTACAAAAGCAATAAAAGAAAATAAACTACAAAAACACAGCAACATGGCAGGATCTCATAGACTAATTAAGGCAGACATAAGATTGCATAGTGCATGATTCCATTAAATGAAATTCAGAAACAACAGCTACTTCCTGATGACGGAAAGCAGAATAGTGGTTACTCCAGGATGGTGGTGGTAATGACTGGAAAGGGGCAGGAGGAAACCTTCTAGGATGCTGGAAAATTGTGTCTTGGAATAGGCATATGACTGTGTAAAAATTTAAGTTGCACATCTTCTATTTGTGTACCTTACCATATATACATTGTACTTTAATAATAATAATGATAATGATAATAAAAAAGAGGTCTAAGTAAGTATATGGCAGTGGTAGATGCTAGACTAGTTAACTTGATGAGGAAAACCAGCAGGGATAATGTTGAGAGATGTGCTCTAAAAGAATTTGGAAGTAGTTTGAGAATATTTGGGAGAGAAAATGATGAAATATAGAACTTTTTGTTCTGAATGACTTTTATGTAATTGTCTTTCAAAAGGCAAATGTGCACTCAAGGCTGTCATATCATGCTATTATACAGAATGGTTACAAAATTATGCTCTAAGCCCTCCATCAATTTATTCATTCCGTGTCATTGGAATTAGTGCATAATTGCAAGTATAATCTAAATTTTGATCAATGTAATACACGATACATTATGAAAAGTTGATTTTTTTTTGTTTCATATTTTGAGAAAATTCTCATTAACTTTTTCATCATTCTGATGGTCCTTGTTTAAGAGGGTTTGCTGTGTGGTCTTTACCCCTGCTCTGTTGATTGCCCTTGGATAATGAGGACAGGCTACTTCCTTTGGCTGCAAGGTTTTGAATGCAATAATGGAGCTAAAAAGAGCCTTTGGTGAGACCCTGAATTGGAGAGGGCTAGGTAATGCCCCAGAAGGCCTTCAGTCACACTTCTCCCTAGAGAGGCAGTAGGCTCTGGGGTCCTATGGTGGCAACAGGGAGGCAAATGGAAAGGACATCTGAGGGGTAGCTGTGGGTAAAAGCTAACAGTATATGATTGACCATTCTATCCAGTCTTTCACAATTGAGGTTTCTGAAAGCTTGTTTACTTCCTCAGGGGAGTGGATCATTATTCTAGGGATGCAGATGAAGGGAATACTTATGCTTCCCTTAGGTTTCTATATCAAGAGACCCCATCCATATTATGTTTGTACAAATAGATAGTTAATTCCCTTGGGAGAACTCATGGCGTGGATAGCATGTTGGTGAACTGGTATCTGGTAGTGCTATTACAAAGAAAAGAAATGCTGGATGAAAGATGGGAATGAGAAAATGATGAAGGAAGAGAATAGAGTGGTGGCAGTGGCTCTTAGGGCTGGAGTGAAAGGATTGTTTCTAACTCTGCTGGAGGAGACTCATCTTGGGAAAGGCACCTTTGGATGTGGCTCTTTCTGCTGTCCTGTAAATAATAACTACTTTCTTGGAATGATTTTGTCCTTATATTGTGTGGCCTGTAAATAGAAATTTACCTTTGTGGAGTTAGAGAGAAAATGATGGAAACTAGTAACTTGAACACCAAAATGTTTCTTTACTTGAACGTTTTTGGATACCTATCATGAACTTGGTGATGAGAACAGAATTGGATAAGACCTAGGTAGTAATGATAACCTCTTTTTTAATAGATAGTAGCTAACATGATGGGCATGGTGGTGTATGCCTGTAATCCTAGCTACTTGGGAGGCTGAGGTAGGAGGATTGTAAATTCAAAGCCAGCCTGGGCAACTTAGCAAGAATTTATTGGTCAGAGTTCTGTAGAAGAACAGAACTAATAGATTTATAAGTATCTAACTATATTCTTTAGTTCTTTCAGTCATGTAAGCCAATCTAATATATCACCTTTTTAATAATTATATGGTGATATGTTAGATTGGCTTGTATCACTGAAAGCTGGATAGTCTGCAGGCTGTCTGCAGGCTGGAGAATTGAAGGAACCAGTAGCTGCTCAGCTGAAGAAGTTGGAGCCTCAGAATAAGAGGGATCAGTAACAAGACCTGGAAACTCCCTGGAGAGTTGCTGGTTAGAGTCCACTTCCGGAGAGTAAAGGAACTGGAGTCTGATGTCTTCAGCTGATCCCAGCAACAGTCAGACCACCAGCTCAAGAACAATTGAGCTTGTGTCTACTTCCTTGTTCTTTGAACTTTTTGTTCTATTTAGGCCCTCAACCTCTTGGACTGTGCTGACCATACTTAGAGTGGATCTCTCCCTTAGTTTGCTATTCCACATGCCGATCATTCTTAGAAACCCCCTCATTGACACAGCCAGAAGCCTGTTAATTTTAGGCATATCTTAATCCAAGATGACAATTCAGATGTACCATCACAGAGACCTTGTCTCAAAGTAAAACAGAAAAAGGGCCAAGGATGTAGATCAGTAGTAGAGTGCCCTGGGTTCAGTCCTCAGTATTTGGGGCAGAGAGAGAAGGTAATAGCTAATATTTACCAAATGCTTTACTATATATTGGGTCCTGTTGCATGTACTTTAATACCTTTCATCCTTATAATTTCCACTATGGGATAAATATTAGTATTATCCTCGTTTTCCTTTTGAGGAAACTGAGACCCAAAGAGATTAAATGAGATAGATTTAAACCTAGATGTTCGAGTTTCTGAGGCTGTGCTCTTAACTGCTGTGCTTACTTGCTTGTTTTAAAACAATGTAAATTTAAAATATGCTGTACTTTTATGGCTTTAAAGGTAAGGGATTATTTGAATAAAAGTATTTCTTATACTGAAAGTTATATTCAAAATTTTTGAATATTCTTGCAGGATATTAACTTCGTGGCTGATTGGGTGATTCTGTCAATGATGGGGTAGTTTTTCTTTTTAAAAAGGAAACTTTTAAAAAATATCTTTTTTAGTTGTAGATGGACACAATGCCTTTATTTTATTTATTTATTTTTATGCGGTACTGAGGATCGAACCTGGTGCCTCACACATGCTAGGCAAGTGCTCTACCACTGATTACAACCCCAACCCCATGACATAGTAGTTTTAAATGAGACATCCTTTCTTGCTGTTTCCCCTTTTCACACATTTTTAATACTCTTGCATTCTCCATTATGTCATCATGGAATTCAGTGAAGATATATTACCAGGTTTATAAGAATAAACAATAATATTTTATGATGTATTGCTCAAACTTTAGAGTTTGTGAATTACTGGGATAATATACTTGTAACTACATTAATAGCTAATATAATGTAACTACAGATTTAAGTTAAACTAAATTTAAACTTAAGTTTGTATTTTAAACGTGATTGTTCATTAAGACTGATTGATTAAAGGAAGTGAAAAATTATGTTTGCTTTGTCTTGTAAGAATGAGCAAGAAGACAAAGAGGATTGAAAAATCTAGAGTAGTCCAGGCAGTGCCAGAATGACCTCATTTTGTTAAATTTATGGTAGTCAAGAAACCAGTTCAATTGAGCTTCTCTTTCCTTCACAGAAGAAATATACTAGAAGTCAGAGTTAATCAAGATTGACTCTATTTTGCTACTTGTTAAACAGTTCTTGACTATTGAGTGGCTGATCTTTAGGGAACTGAGTCTACATTAGATGTTAAATGTTCCCAAAGATATGTTTATTTATTTTTTTTATTTTTATTTTTTTTTATAGATGGACACAATGTCTTTATTTTATTGCTTTTGTATGTGGTGCTGAGGATCGAACCCAGGGCCTCACACATGCGAGGCAAGCGCTCTACCGATGAGCTACAATCCCAGCCCCTGTTTATTTTTTATCTAGAATTTAACTCTTAAAAAAAATTAGGGCTGTTATATTCTTATTTTGAATTAAGGACTCCAAAATTGTGTCTGATTTTCGCAATTGTATTGTAGCCTCCTCAGGGGCCTTTTCCATACATATTTATTAGCTCTTCACAGCATTTTTAGGAGATGGGTAGATATTTATGTTAGTTTCCTATGGTTTCTGTAATAAATCACCACAAACATAGTGGCTTAAAACAACAGAAACTTACTAGTCCGAGTTATGGAGATAAGAATTAGGAGGGCTGTGCCCCCTCCACAGGCTCTAGAGGAGAATCACCTGAGTAGAATCATCTAGAGTTGTCACCAGGCTGTGGTGACAACTGGCGTTCCTTGGTTTGTGGCTTCATCGCTTCAGCTTCTGCCTCTATGGTGCCATTCCCTTTCTCCCTTTCTGTCTGCAGTCAAGTCTCCCTTTGCCTCCCTCTTAAAAGGATATACTGTATGTGATCATATTTAGGAACCACCCTGATATTTCAGAATAATACTTAATACTTGTACAAAAGTCTTCCTCCTATACATAAGTAACAATTATGTCTTTCAGGGATTGGAATGTGGATATATTTTATTCAGCTTACCACAGTGTTGGTTATTAATCTGTGCTTTACAAGTAAAGAAACTTGATTGATTTCTTTAAGTCACAATATTTGAAAATCTCTCCCCTTCTCTCCCTCTCCCTGTCTCCTGTCCTCCTCTATCCTTTCCCACTTCTCTTCTCCTCTTTCCCCCATTCCTCTTCCTCTTACCTATCTCCTTTTAGAAAATAGTAATAATCAGATCTTGGTACAGTGGCCTTGGCCTGTAGTACCAGCACTTGGGAGGCTGAGGCAGGAAGATGGCTTGACATCATGAGTTGGAGACCAATCTTGGCAACATAGCAAGATCCATCTCAAAAAAAGAAAGAAAAAATAGTAATATTCTGTTTACATGGATTTATTAGAGTGTAGAGTTTACATTTTTTCTTTTTTCCCCTTTTTAAAGTCTTTTTTCCCCTTTTAAAAGACTTTACTTTGAGATAATTGTAGAGTCCCATGCAGTTGTAAGAAATAGTGCAAAGAGATCCCATGGCCCCTTTGCCCAGTTTTTCCCAATGTTAATGTCTTGCAAAACTACAGTACAGCATTACAACCAGGACACTGACATTGATACAGCCAAGATACAGAACAGTTTTGTCACAGGATTTCTTATTGTGCCCTTTTTTAGTTACAAACCCTTTCTTCTCTGACCTGGTAAACACGAATCTATAATTATAGATTAAAATAATCTAATCTACATTTTTGCCATTGACAGAATGTTATATAAAAGGAGTTAACATGACATGTAATTCTTGGGGATTGGTGGTTTTCACTTAGCATAATTTCCTGAAATTAAAGTTATTGCATGAATGAATAGTTCTTTTTTTTTCTTCCTTAGTATTCCTTAGTATCTTCAATATTTTTTCATATGGAAATACCCATTGAAGAACATCTAGATTATTTCTAGTGTTTGGTTATTAGGAATAAAGTTGCCAAGAACATTTGTGTATAGGCTTTTGTGGGACTGTGTACTACTACTATGGGATAAATATCCAGGAGTGCAACTGTTGGACCTTGTGGTGGTGGCATAGACTCACGGATTTATTTCTGAAGTCTCAATTCTATTCTGTTGATTCATCTATCCTTATGTCAATACCAAATATCTTGATTACCGTTGTTTGGTAGAAAGTTTCAAAAACAGAAAGTACCAGTTCTACTTTGTTCTTCATTTTCAGCATTGTCTTTATATTCTAAGTCCCTGCAAGTCCACAGATATTTTAGAATCAGCTTGTCAATTTCTACAAAGCAGCCAGCTGGAGATCTGACTATCATTGATTTTAGTATATTTACTGAATAGTATAACATCAGCAAAATCAATTTTAAAACATTTTTATCATCCCTCGATCTCCCACATTTATTAGATGTGACATATAATTCTCCTTCCTTCCTCCAAACTATCCTTTGCACTAGGCAACCACCATTCTACTTTGCCTCGCTACATGTGTCTGTTCTGGACATTTCTTCTAAGTGAAGTCATACAATATGTGGTGTCCTTTCCACTGCTTCTTTTACTTAGTATGGTGTTTTCAGGGTTCATCTTTGCGGTATCATGTGTAACAGTACTTAATTCTTTTAGTGACCAAATAATTTATTACATAGATGTACCACATTTTATTTATACATTCCTCACTTGACAAATATTTGAGTTGTTTCCACTTACTGGCTATTAAGAATAGTGCTGCTATGAACATCCATGTACAAGTTTTATATAGTTCTAAGTTTTCATTCTTGTTTGTATATTTAGGAGTGGGATTGTTGGGTCATTGGGTAACTATGTTTAACGTTTTGAGGAATTAGCAGACTGTTCTCCAGAGTGACTGTATGATTTTACTATCCTAGCAGCAGTGCCTAAAGGTTCTCATTTCTCTCCCTTAACACTTGTTATTATCTGTCTTTTTGATCAGAGCCACTCTAGAGAAGTTATATCATCTTGGTGGATGTATGGTAATAGCTCTTTGTGGTTTTGATTTGCCTGATGGATGGTAAATTATGTCAAGCATGTTTTCATGTGCTTGTTTACATTTTTAAAAAATTTTTATTTTTGAATAGCAGGATGCATTTCAATTCATAGTACACATATGGATCACAGTTTTTCATTTCTCTGGTTGTACACAAAGTAGAGTCACACCATTCATGTCTTCATACATGTACATAGGGTAATGATGTCCATCTCATTCCACCATCTTTCTACTCCTATGCCTGCTCGGACCTTTCCCTCCCTCTCTTTTGCCCTATCCAAAGTTCCTCCATTTCTCCCATGCCCCCCCACCATTATGGGTCAACATCTAATCAGAACATTTGGCCTTTGGTTTTTTGGGATCGGCTTAATTCACTTAGCATGATATTTGCCAACTCCATCCATTTATTGTTTATATTTTTACCTTTTTTTTTGTTGATATGTTATTCAGATTCTTAACCCATTTTTAATTGGATTATTTGCCTTTTTATTATTGAGTTGTAGGAGTTCTCCATATTCAGTGTTCTAGATACAAGTCCATTACCATGGATAGGATTTGCAAAATTTTTCTCCCACTCTGTAGGTTGTTTTTCATGTGAAATATAGCTGATTTTTTAGTGTTTATCTTGTATGTGTAACCTTGTTGAACTCACTTAGTTCTAGGATATTTTCAGGGTAAATTTCTTTAGAGTGTGTAAACCATTTCATCTGTAGACAGGGACACTTCATTTATGTATGACTTACTTTCTTGTCTTGCCTTCTTGCATTGGCTAGAACTTCTAATACTATGTTGGATTAGAGTGGTAAGAACGAACTTGTTTACCTTATTCCTCATAGTGTGTATGTTGGGGGGTGCATTATACATTGGTCTTTTATCACTGAGTGTAATAATGTTTGCTGTAGGTGTAGGTGCTCATTATCTACTTGAGAAAGTTCCCCTTTATTTCAGTATTTTCTGAGAATTTTTCTCATGAGTAGGTAATGATTATGTGATTTCCTCCCCCCTTGGGTGGATTAGATTAATGTTTGAATGAACCAGCTTTGTATCCCAGATTAAATTCAGTTTTTAATATAGTATTGAATTCTTTTAATACTTTGTTGAGGATTTTTGTGTCTGTCTTCAGGTAATGATCTGTAGATTTTTTTGTTTTTGTTTTTGCATAGTCTTTTTCTGGGTTTTGTATCAGGATAATACAAACTTTATAAAATGGGCAGAGAAGTGCTTCCAATTCAGCTTCTGTTTCCTGGGAGAGATTATGTAGAGTTGGCTTTAATTCTCCTTTAAACATTTAATAGAATTCTCTGATGAAATGATCTGGGCCAGTTTTTTCTTTTTTGAAAGTTATAAATTATAAGTTCAATTTCTTTAATAGTTACATGGCTATTCAAATTATCTATTTAATTTTGAGTGATTTGTTATGTTGTGCTTTTGAGGAATCGGTCCAAAAACACAAAGCAAGACTACTTGGTTACTGCTGGGTAGGGGTGGAATTTTCAGCTTCTCTTCAGGCCTCCACTGATTCAACCCTGTCTCGGTACTGTCCTGCACATGGCCTTTGCTGACACCACTGGGAGGGGATGGCCTTCTTACCCCTGTGCATGAATGAAAATGTCCCTACTCCCAGGTGGGATAGAAATCCAGACCCTGCATGTGGTTTCCACAGTCAGTTTGTGGCAGGGGCAGGGATTGGAGAAAGTTGGAGAAAATTGGAAGGTAAGTTAGGGCACCTTACAGCCTGGTGTGGGTGTTAACTAGGCTTCCGATGGTGGCCACAGTTTTTTCTGTGATTTTTTTTTTGGACTGGAATTTAGTTTATTATCTGAAAGTTTTCTGTCTTGCGAGCTGGTCTTTTCTTAGTCCTTTGACTTGAACAACCAAAGTGGTCTTTTGTCTCCCCCCATTTACCTTCTGCATTCCTGGCTTCTTCAGTTCTTTGTGGTATATGAGGCAAAAAGAAACCAGGGAACTCACCAAAGTATTGTTCCATGGGTCCCAAGTCCCTGGCTGTTCTGCCTTCTCTCCCTTTTGGTCTTCTCATGTTTGTTTTATATTTAATCACCAGTCTTTTCAGTTGTTGTTACCTAGAGCAGCAAGGAAAGGTCCATCTACTTGTCTTGCTGAAAGTTGAAATTGGACTGGGATTGCCTTTTAATTGAAGAAAACAAGGTAGAAGTTAAGATGCTTAACCGGCTAGTAAAGGCAGTAAGTTAGTTTGGGGTTAGTTATTTTAAATTAATAGCTTAACTGTGTCTCTTTCTCCAGAGAGCAGTTCTGTTTCTCAAATCATTGTTTATTAAAATCAAACGCTTTTTAGTTTTTGATCTCTTAAGAGGCTTGACCATCCAGTGACCTAATTTATTTCTGCATGTAGATATAAATTCACAATAAATTAAATTTCTGGCTTAATATGTGTTTGCGAAAGATGAATTTTATGGAGGGAACTCACTTATTTTTTTCTAGTGCTTGTCAGAGATCTTTTTTTGTTTTGTTTTGTTTTGCAGTATTGGGGGTCAAACCCAGGACCTCAAAACTGTGTGCTCTACTGCTAAGCTATATCCTCGGCCCCTTGTCAGAGATGTTGAAGCTGTAGATCCTTATCTAAAAGAAGAGAAAATACATTGCAGTGTTTAAGATCTGTATAAGGAAAGCTTGTAAAAGTCTGAAGTGAACCAAAAGGATTTCTAAGTACCTCCAGTAGAAACCTAAGCATTGCTTAGAACCCTTTCTTTGGTTATTAAATTCTCTGGGATCTGCAGCTTTCATTGCTTTTGATTTATTTCACAGTTTTTCAAGTTGTGAAATACTGATGGCAGTATAAATTGTTCTTGTCCTTCGACATGCAAAGGAATCTCATTGGTTGGAAGTACAGTTGGTTTCTTTTCCTCTTCTTGGGAGGAAGCCAGTTTTGTATCTGTTAAGCTAATTCATTTCAGTACTCTACATTGCCTATATTTGTGTTTGCTCTTCAGATTCTTTTTTGAACCAGCTATTTGTTCCCCAGTTAATTAATGAATTAATTGAAGTCATTTATTTTCATGTTTGTATGAGAAACACATTATTTTGTTTGTTTTAGTTATCCTTTAACAGTTTGAACTCTGAATATGGTCTGACTGGGCTTGAATTGCAGCTGTATCACTTGCTGTTCTTGTAGTTTGAGCCAGGAATTCTGTTTTTTAACCTAAGTGTGTTTATTCACTATAAAAAGAGGTTACATCCTGGCTCTTCCTCTCCTACTGCAGGCTTTCCCTCTCTGTCTCCATGTCACACTGTCCCCATGAGAAAGCTCACTGGTCCTGACCATTTACCTTCCACCATTGCAATCCCACTAGCAATTCCCCCCCAAACATACAGGACTCATATACTAATGTCCCCGAGTACCACCAAGAGAATCCGAAGGGCATCACTCCTACCCCGAGACACTGCCCAACTCAGCTCCCCTGAGAGCCATGCCCAGCCTCCAGGAGTTGGGGAAATGGAGCACTTGGTCTTTGTCCTCTCTTAGGCCCATCTTGACCTGCAGCACCTGGAGTGGGTCCCTCAACTTCAGGAAAGCCGCAAAAGAAACATTGCTCCTGTGGGAGAGATATGGAGAGTCCTTCCAGGCAGACCCCAAACCGCAAGAGACCCAGCAGCCCACCTCCTTTATCCTGTAGCCTATTCACATCCCTCTATCTGGACCTCTGTGTACTCATCTGTCAAGTGGGGCGCTTCCCCCGCTGCGGCTCCCTCTGCAGACAGGCACTCTGGAGTTGCGGCTCCCAGGCCGCCCCGTGGACCCAGAGACAGACATTCCAAGGGTCTCCAGCCATCCTGGGAGATGGCCCCCAAATTTGCAACTCCTTCCCCTCCCTTAGGAAGGAGATGACTGGAGGCGGGCCCTTCATAGACACGAGCACATCAGTAAACCCTATGAAAGCGGAATTTTCTAACAAAATAAACATGCTTGTTGGGTCTGTTTTCTGTAACTTTTGCTAAATACTTTATACATTTTTTGATGTTAAAAAGCTGTGTCTCCTGCCAGCATCCCTTATCCCCGGTATGAATGTGTTTACTTCACATTGTATATCCTTCCACCCTCTGGCTGCCTAGATCAGTAAATAAAATTAATGTAATATAATTTATAAGTAACACTGTTGACACTCTGATCCCCATGGAGGCTGTAACCTGCCCCTCTCCAGCCCTTTCCCACCCCCCATAATAGCATTCGTGTGTATTAAAGCTGAAGAATTAAATGTTTAAAGAGTTTAAAAAAAAAAAAAGAGGTTACAAGCTGGGTGTGTTGGCGTACCTGTAATCCCAACAGCT
>CM053411.1:59803953-59936638 GCA_028644305.1 Xerus rutilus | reverse complement strand
ATGTAATATAATTTATAAGTAACACTGTTGACACTCTGATCCCCATGGAGGCTGTAACCTGCCCCTCTCCAGCCCTTTCCCACCCCCCATAATAGCATTCGTGTGTATTAAAGCTGAAGAATTAAATGTTTAAAGAGTTTAAAAAAAAAAAAAGAGGTTACAAGCTGGGTGTGTTGGCGTACCTGTAATCCCAACAGCTTGAGAGGCTGAGGCAAGAGGATCACAAGTTCAAAACCAGCCTCAGCAACAGTGAGGCACTAAGCAACTCAATGAGACCCTGTCCCTAAATAAAATAGAAAATAGAGCTGGGGATGTGGCTCAGTGGTTGAGTGCCCCTGAGTTCAATTCCTAGCACACACCACCCCCCTCTCCAAAAAAGAGAGAGATAACAGTTCTTTTTTCTTTCCATACTTATTGCAAGGATTAAAGTAGATGTTGCAAGTAACATACTTCTCATAGAACCTCATACATCCTAAGAACGTTTTAAAAACTGTTATAAAGGATATGGGCAATTACTTTTCCCTTCTTGAAACTTAGCTTTTTAATCTTAGAGAGAGAGAGAGAGACTTTTTCACTTGGTTCATAAAGTTCATAAAGTTCACTGGCAGTAATTGGAAAGAATGAAATAAAGTAATGGACAATAGCTGCCTTTGGAAGGGAGGACATTTTATTATGCAGTGACCTTGCTACTCGGAGAAAGGACAGTGTTGAGTAAGCAGTTGGAACAGCAGTCTAGTAATTCAGTTCAGGAAATATGAATGAGAAGACCCTGCTCTCCTGGCTTTGCACTGGGAAGAAGCATTAGGCTGGAAATGTGGCTCAAGAGAATTACTATCTTTTGGCTTTAAAAAATATGGAGAGAAGGTCTTAACAAATGGAAGGCTTTAGAGCTGCTAAGCACTTGCATAGATTTGGCATGCTCCTCTGGGAATAGAAACCAGAAAGGGCTGAATTTTGTTTTACCTAGGAATAACTTCTTAAGATTTTCAAGGGCAGTTTTGGGTGAGCAGGGACTTGGGGTGCCTAAAGAAGAGAGAGGAACAGGAAAGATAGCTCAAGGATGTCTTACTAGAATTGTCCTTTCCCTCTGACCCTCACTAATTACAGATATTTTACTTAAGAGTTTTTTTTGGGGAGGGAGAGGGTAACAGTGTATGGGAGTGGGGTAGAATTGATGAATTGGGGGCTGAGGATGTAGCTCAGTGGTAGAGCGCTTGTCTAGCATGTTCAAGGCCCTGGGTTCAATCTCCAACAACACTATTGAAAAAAAATTGTTGAATTGATTGTGTTAGAATAGGAAATCCTTTGAGGATGAGGGAACTTAGCAGAGATCCAAGGGAAGAGCTTGGCCTGATGTGGGTTGTGTAATCTTCATGAATCGGTGGTTCAAGCTAAAGGGCATTCCTAACTACTGTATGCTAGAATACTGAAAATACGTCTTAATGTAAAGTCTACTATGTAAACCCTAAGGAGTTCACTAAAGATGGACACCTTTATTTATAACTGAGTAACATTCATATTGATACAAAAAAATTAAGTACTATAAGTAAAACTAGCAGTGCACTAAAAATGTTGTTTTATGCAGAATAAAATGATCCTTATAATTTGGCATTAGAATCAGGATCTAGGAAGTGGAGAGAGAGGTCATGTTTGTGTCTTTCTTTAGGAAAGTCTTTGGGTCTTTGCCATCTTTGAAACTCAAAGAACCCTGTGTTCAACTAGAACTGTTGAGCCTGAGACATCTCTGATATAAAAGGATTTGTTCATCCATTATAGATGTTAGCCAGAAAAAGGACCAGGTCCTGGGATAAGTTCCAGTAACTGCCACTTTCAGGGCTAGATAGCAGTTGGATATATGTCCAACCATAGCCAAGAAGGGTTTTTTTGGCTGTAGATGAAGAGGAGTGTGATTATGCAAGATGAGGAAGCTTTGGGATAGGATGGTAGTCCATAGGAGAAGGACTTCTGGATGGGTTGAGGATAACAGTCATTGAATTTATATGTAAATAGAGCATCAACAATGGGATTAAGTCAAGGTTCTAACATATGGAATGAAAATATTATATAGCTTTTTTGTTTTCTTTTCCTCTCTCCATTCTCCAACCCTCGTAATTAAATTTAGGGCATCTCAGAATTTTTCTGTTATCTCCTTTATGTGTTAAAAAGAGTGTAGGGAAGGAAACCTTTCCTTTCCCATTTCTTCTCTGATTGGAGTCTAGGTTCATATTTTGCCTTACTGTTCTTATTCTTCCTAGGGGTATTGCTGGCAGGGAGAAGCACTCCAAGGACTTAGCCAGAATATTTTGGCCCCCTCCCTGAAGCCTGTTACCTTCCTGGGTTACCTGTCCATTAGTCCAGCCTATAGAACCTGAGTGTTCCAGTTCCATGGGTCCATTTATAACCCACACACCATGAACCATCTGACTGGCTTAGTGCACTGCCTCTAAACTATGCTTTCTCTCATTTGTTATGTTCACAGGTTCTGAAAGACCAAGTTGAGACTCCAAGATGCTGGTAACAAAAGGATGAAATTATTTATATATTGAAGAGAAAAATAAGCTGTGATGCTTCTGAACCCATGAATTATTAGGAAGGCAGTTTCTACCTTCCAAACATATTTTCTAAAAGCAGGACTGTAAAAGATTGGGGTAAGTCTATCATTGTTTCCATGCTTGAGGTTTTATTTTGCTTCATGTATCTGGACACAGATCTTTTTGAATTGACCATAGTTGTTCCTGTTTATGTTGTATTGTGGAAGTGTTCTATACTTGCTCCATAACCTTTTCATTGAAAAGTAAATATTTATCTGTTAGATGTATTGTAAATTCCTATCGATAGGAAATAAAATGGCATATTTCTATCCTACAACAAAACCCAGAATTTCTGTTTGGCCCTTGGTCTTGTGATTCCTTTTGAATCTTTAAGAATTAGATACCTCTGGGCATGGTGGCGTACACAGCGGCTTGGGAGACTAAGGCAGGAGGATCACAAGTTCAAGGTTAGCTTTAGCAACTTAGCATTCCTTAAGCAACTTAGACCTTGTCTCAAAATAAAAACTGAGACATGCCTGAGAGGAGGCTAAAATGGCTGCGGGTGTGACTCAGTGGTTAGATACCCTTGGGTTCAGTCCCTGGTACCAAAAAGAAGAGACCCAGAGAGAGAGAGACCAATTTGTTCAGAATTCAAAATATTAAATGGAAAATGTTCTAGATTTCAGCCCTTACATTTTCTGCTACATGTAGTAACTTGCTTTTATTGGATGGTTATAGGGCATATACCAATGTAAGTGATACCAATAGGTGATGTCCTCCCCTTGAGAGCTTTTTGGAGGAGGAGATGGGGGTCTAATCTATGTGGAGACTGATTCTGGCCCTGTCCTCTCACATCTTCAGGCTCATAGTCCCATCTGCCCAATAGCCATCTGAAATTGCTGGCTGTCAACGTTAGCATTCAGCCCAAACATGGTTAAAACTAAATTCATTATTAATCTCATATTCAGTGTCCTGCCAGGGTTTGTTTGTTTCTGTCTATTTAGTTATCCAGGCTTGAACCTTCATAGATAATTTTGATGTCCTGCCCCCTACCAGCCTCGTTTTCTATTGCTGCTATTTCTGCAGTGCTTTCTCCCCCTTATCTTACATCCCCCCTTATACTTACATTATTTCAGTAATCTGCTAGTTGGTTTCTAAAATAATAGCTTCTATTTATTGTGTATGTAATTATCATAAAGAATATATCTGATCTTTGACCCTGGTTCCCAACAGTGAACTTCAGAAACCCTTGGAATTTTCTGAGTGATAAGAGTGGTTTTTGTTATTCATAACCAGTGTCTTTTGACCACACCTGAATTTATGCTAATGAGGTGATTCTAGGTGGACTTTTAAAGATAGTTTTAGTGGATGGCATACCCAATTCAAAAAGATCAAACTAGAGCTTTCAGCCCCACCTCCTAGGCTCTGAGGAGGTTGGAGGAACTGGATATTGAGTCCTGTCATGTGGCCAATGATCTTATCAACCGTGTTTAAGTAATGAAACCCAATATAAACAAGCTGCAACAGTGGTGAACTTATTAATGTGCTAGGCAATTGATACCTGGAGCATGGAAGTTTTTGTCCCTCTTCCTCTCCCCTAGACCTTTGCCCCCATTATTGTTGCTGAGTCGTATCATTTATAATAAAAGTGTGTTTAAGTATAGTACTTTTACTGGTTTCTGTGGGTTAATATAGCAAATTATTAAACCTGAAGAAAGATTTTGGGAAACCTGAATTTGTAACCAAGTCAGACATTAGTGTGGAGAGTGTGGAAACATCTGAATTAAGGGAAGTTTTGATAGAGACTTTGCTCTTTAACTTGTGGGATTTGATGCTATTTCTAGGTGAGTATCAGAATTGAATTGTAGGACACCTAGTTGGTGTCAGAGAATTGGTGTCAGAGTGCAGTGTGTTTATCCTCTGCCAGGCATTGTGGAAAGTGCTATATGCATTATTTCACGTACTACTGCAGCGAGGTAAGGTCTGATTTTACCACTCTGAATGTATGGATAGGGAATACTGGCCTAGGATCACAGAGCTAGGAAGTGTTGGAGAATTCTGTGTGTTCTGATGTTAAAGACCTTTTCTTAACCCTTCATCCTGAGCCAGCTACCTTTCTTGCTGTAGATGTTATTACCCTCCTCTAATCTGGCAATTGTAGCCTGCTTTTTCTAAATTAAATTTTTATCACACCCTTTTTGTGCTCAGGAACTTTCATTTCTCTCTCTTATTATAGGATAAAATTCATATTCCTTAGACCACCATTCAAGGCCCACCAAAGTCCAGCAGGCCTAAACTAGTAATATTAGTCTCTAGTCTTTTGGATAACTTTCTTCGTTTATATTTCCAGGAAATTATGTTGGATATGAACATGTGTGTTCCAATTCCTTTTAAAGTATCAGAATATAGGAAAAAAATGTCATTATACAAATAAAACATGCTGATCAAGTGAGTTGTTCAGTTATTTAAATGTTTGTACAGTTCAAAAGAGGAATAGCTTCATGTAGCAGATTTCAGGTGTATTTTGAGGTTGGCCTTGAAGAAATGGTAGTGTCACCTGAGAAGAGATGTTAATGGAAGAGGATTCTAAGGAGTTCCTGGAGAAGGGGAATCTCCACTCAGGAGATTTCCTGAGTGCCCCTTGGCATATGTGATGGGAAAGAATTTTAGCATGTACCAGGAGAGGCACAGAGATTTATTTAGGAAAGCAAGGAATATATATTCAAAGGGGAATGTGCACCATCTCGAGAGACGCTTGGAGTTTTCAGACTCTTTTAAGGAAACTTGATGAAAGGTAAGCATGGAAAAGTATCAATCTGGTTGTTTTCAGGAACCTCAGGTTGACATGATCTCCATTTATCTGATTAGTAGATAATATTGGAAAGTTCTCTAAATTATAGCTTTCTTAAAAATGTTATATCTCTCTTGATCTATTTATGGTGGGCTAATTAACAGTTGCACAAGGTAATTTTCATAAATGGGTGCATTTAGGTTAACACTTAAGAATTACAAATTTCCCATAAATTTGGCAGTGACAGGCCTGGGAAAGAGACTGATTTGGGGTGTGACAGGCCTGGAGAAGTTTACAGAACTTAAAATTATAATTCTTTCTTGTTCTTTTGTGTCTCCTTTCTACCTGTCTCTTTATTTCTTTTATCTTATCTCAGTAGGATTTTGAGAATTATAGTCGAGGAGAGAAAGAATCCTTCTGGTCAGGAAGAGCATGAATGAAAAGGAATGGAGAGGATTGTTAGGCATGTACTAACAGGTAGTGTCCATGACAATGAATGTCTGGAGGGAATCTTTGCTGGAGCTAGAGTCTACTCCCTGCCTCTAAACAGGTCTTAAAAAGCTGTCATGTATGGTTTTCACTTATTTTGGAGGGAGTACCAGGGATTGAACTCAGGGGTACTCGACCACTGAGCCACATCCCCTGCCCTATTTTGTGTTTTATTAGAGACAGAGTCTCACTAAGTTGCCTAGTGCCTCACTGTTGCTGAGGCTGGCTTTGAATTCACAATTCTCCTAAGCCCCCCAAAGTGCTGGGATTATAGGCATATGCCACCACGCTTGGTTTTCACTTATTTATTTATGCTAAATCTTTGTTCTAGAGTTTGAAATAAATCAGAAGCTATTTTCAGGCTATCATAGGTTGTCAAGTTGGTTAATTCCTGTTTTACTTAAAAATAGGCTGCAAATATGATTGAAAATTATGTTTTTATGTGTTACTTAAGCTGACCAAAGGAAATTTTAAATTATAAAAAAGTTCAAAAATATTTTTAGTAGTGAAACATTTAAATAAACACATTCAAAGTAACTAGTTGGAAGAAGTTTAGATTGGGTAAGTTTATACATATATATATCTATAAATGTAAATTTTTTTTAATAAGTCTTCCTTGTATATGAACTCACATCATTATTCTATACCCATTTTCTTGGTATTTTATAGGTTTAGAGTCTCTTCCTGACTCTCAAAAGTAAAACAATTTGTTGGTCTTTGGGGCCTATGTTTTTTTAAAAAACAACAAAAAACTTTAATTTTTTGTTTTGAAAATTAATTTGATTGTTATATAATAACATTTATACATTTTAGAAAAGAAATATCTAGAGAGCTGATCAAAAATCACATTACTCAGAGATAATTGATAAAATTCTTTATATAGCATTTTAAATTACATGTACGAGTTTATAGCCTACTTTTACTTACTATTTATTACATTAGAATTTTCCTTTATAATAAGATGTTTTTTTAAAACTTGGTTTCAGTTAATACATATTTTTTTTCTGTAAGCAAAAAGAGAATCATTTGCTTACTATTTGTAATTTGCTTTTTTCACTTCTTGTATCATGGCTAGCTTTCTAAATGGTAGCTTATATACTTCACTTTTCAAATGGACATAAAATATTCCTTTATATGACAGCATAGTTCAGCCATTTATTGATGGACATTTGTACTATTTTCTGATTTTATATACAAGTACTGCTTCAGTGAGCTTTTTAATTTTTAATTTTTTCTTTCACTTGCCATGCTGTGGATGGAACCCAAGGCTTTACATGTGCTAGGCAAGTGCTGTACCACTGAGCTACATCCCCAGACTTCATTTTTAAACATATATTTTTCTTAATTTTATGAGTGCTTTTGTAGAAGATTAAAATGACTTACTGAATTATGAATAAAAATATATATGCATTTTAAAATTTAGCAGTTTTACTAATTTGCCTTCTAGCCTTCTAAAAGCACTTACCAGTTTATGCTCTTAGTAACAGTGTTTTAACAGTCCTTATTTCTCTGTAGTCTAACTTTTTCTGTATATTATCATGATCAAATACAAAAAAGTAGTAGTTGAAAGCATACTATCATATTGCCTTCATTTGATTTTTTGTGTGTATATACTTTTACATATGCGACTTTTACATATGTGACTTTTACATATGTGACTTTTACATATGTGACTGTTACTTTGCCAATTTTTTCTGTTGTTATACTTTATTCTTAGTATTTTCATATACTACATGTTACTGTAATTTATCTGGAATTTATTTTGATTTCATAGAATGAAAACTGCTTGATTCTGGAGAAGATTCAAGGGCTAATGGGCCTTGAAATTATTTGGAAAAATTTAGATGATAAAAATAAAATTTTCTGCCTTTGCAAAGTAGTTTGTTTCTAATTTCTTTAAAACCTTAGTTTAGTATTACCCAACTCTATAAAGTATGTTGATAGTAAGAAATCTTACCAACAAAAAAACACTCCTTACTACTATTGGAGAGAGAGAAAACTCTTTCTATTGAATGTGATTATCATATGTATGCATGTAGATAGTTCAGGAGAAACTACAAAATTTGAGCCCAGTTTCCCTGCTTTTATTTATTAAAACAGACAAAACTCTTGTATTCTTGAGAGGAAATTGATTTATATAGCATGGGATTTATTTCAGAGGGATTTGTTTAGATTGCACAGGGAAGAATACATGGTTATCATAAAATCTTGGAGACTGAAATTGTCTTATTCTTGACCAAAAGGTTTGGCCTATTTAGTTTTTCTGGAGACACCCAGTGTTGCCTGAAAATGGCCCTACAAAAGAGAACCAAGTTCTATTCCTTAGAACCTGTGAAATGTTACCTTACATAATAAAAAAGAATCTGAAGTGGAGCATTTTTTCTGTATTGTGTAACTGGGCCTGTAAATCAATCATATGCTTCCTTAAAAGGGGGGACAGGGAAATTGTATACAAACAGAAGAGGAAGAGAGTATGACCATAGAGGCAGATATTGGATTGATGTCGCCACAAATTAAGGAATTTTGGCAACTGGAAGAGGCAAGAGACAGATTTGTCCCTGGAGCATCTGGAAGTAGTGTAGCCTCTCCTGACATCTTGATTTTGGTCCAGTAATACTGATTTTGGACTTCTAGCTTCTAGGACTGTCAAGACAAGCCACCAAGAAATTTGTTACTGTAACCATAGAGTATACCCTAAGGGGAGGGGAAGATAGCTGAATCTCTTTTATTTACCCTTGTATCAGTTATTGCTAATAACACTTGACTCTTGACTACTCTTTTTGGCTATTCTTTGGTTTGATCTATTGATCATCACTTACTGGTTCTCATGCTGAAAAACAGTTTAAACATGATGCCAAAATAATTTTAAAATAAAAATGAGAAGTTAACATCAGTAGTATTTGTAAAGTTGGTAGGGAAATATTTTGGTTGGTTTTTTTTTATATCTTTATTTTATTTATGTTTATGTGGTGCTGAGGATTGAACCCAGTGCCTCATGCATGTGAGGCAAGCACTCTACCACTGAGCTACAATCTCAGCCCTTGATTGTTTTTTAAAACCTGAAAAGTGCATAATTTAGAATCATTTAGATTCTTGGAGATTAATTTTTCTTTTTTCTTTTTTAAAATTTTTTGCCATGTAAGAGGTTGAACTCAGGTCCTAATGCATGCTAGGCAAGTACTCAATCACTGAGCTATATCCCTCGCTGATATTTACTTTTGAATTGAAGAGAATAAAGTCTATTTCTTTTGGTAGTGAAGGTGTGTGATAGGGAAAAAAAAGTCAGTGGAAAGGATTTTAAATACATGGCATATTTTTAAAGCTTTCGCCATGCTTTACAAATTTTTCCAACAATAATAGATTATAATGAATGGTATGTTAACTCTCTGTTACTGTAACAAAACATCTGAGATAATCAACTTAAAAAGTGGAAAGGTGTATGTTAGTTCGCAGATTTGGAAGTTTTAGTCTGTCACTGATTGGCCCCAGTACTTTGAGTCTGTAGAGGGTAGCACATCATGGGGAGTGCATGCTTCATCTTATACCTGGGACAAAGGAACAGGCAGGATCCCAGCAGTCTACTTTGGGGGTGAAACACTCCCAATGACTTAAAATCTCCCACTAGGCCCTACTTCTTCGATGTTCTCTCACCTTTCAACAGTGTCAACTTTAGGATCAAGCTTTTAACACCTGAGCTTTTGGGGGAAGTTCCAGATCTATATAGCAAAATGGTATAATTAAAAAAATTTTGAATATTTTATTGTTAAATAATTTCTTGTTTTTTTCTTTAATGAAATAATCATCTGGATACCCCTAAAGTTGTTTAGAAAAGTTGTATTTTTGCAGTTTACTGGCAAATTTGTTTTTTTTATTGCCTTTTTTTAAAACAAGTTGATGAATTTATTCTCCCAATTCTATGTTTTCTATTTGAGAATTCTTTTTTTTTAAATTTTGGTACTGGGGATTGAACTCAGGGGCACTTGACTGAGTTACATCCCAGCCCTCTCTTTGTATTTTATTTAGAGACAAGGTCTCACTGAATTGCTTAGCACCTTGCCATTGCTGAAGCTGGCTTTGAATTCACCATCCCCCTGTTTCAGCCTTCCAAGCTGCTGGTGTTACAGGCATGTGCCACCACACCTGGTAAAAATTCTTTGTTAGAATTTTTAGGACTTTGTGAATTTCCACAAAGAACCAAACTCAAGATCCATTCAAGATGGTAGATTAGAGGAAGGCTGTTTTTCCATTTTGCTCTGTGGCTCAGAATTAAGTCATTGGGAGTTCTGCTTCTCAGTGAAAAAAGCAATTCACTGAAACAGCACCAGACAGCCAGAATCTCTTAGTGTCTCAGAAATTCAGATGCATTGAACAAAGAACAAGAAAGAGTACTTTGGAGCCCTGTGGGTAGTGATAGTGTGGCTACAGCAGTTTCATCACAGAAGGGAGGGATAATACAGAGAAACACAGTGGACAAATTTGGCACGGAAAAACTTGTAGGTCAAAAAAGCAGCCTGAACGTAGCTGATCCAGAGACTGCACAGTGAACTGGTGTTTGAAAAGTGCTGTGTTTCTCAACTGACAGAGAGCTAGAGAGGGAGCCGTATTGAGGAGGCAATGCTGCAGCTTGCTGCTGTGGACCTGGGAAATGGTAGCAAACATTTCCATACTGTTTCAGCAAGCACCTACATGTAGCCTAGGGTGTACCTAGCAGAAAATGAATGAAACAGGCACAGAGAAGACAGTACTAAGGGAGGGGGATTCAAGTCATAGATACGAGAGGAGTTTAACTTGCTTTCCCTTTGAGTCATGTGACCAGTTGGAGAGTATGGGGAAGCTAAACAGCTAAGTATGGAGACACTCAGGGACTAAGCCTGGGAAGGCAGTATTTTGGGGCAGTAGAGTGTGTGAGATCTGATAGATTTGTTCACCTGCTTAGTAAGTGGGATTCTTATAAGTCTCCTGAGATATAGACTCCAGTAGAGATCAGCATCTATACCTGGCCTTAAGGGTGTTTTGATCTAATATCTCTAGAGCAGATACCACCCAACAGGGTACCTAAGGCCTGATTAGACCTAAGCCTTAACCACTGGAACTTCCCTTTCAGAACTCTGTAGCAGCTCCACCCTGGGAGTGCGTGGATCCAGTCTGTCTACAAAACTTCACTTGACAGTACTTCCCAGTGTCCCACCTTACACAGGTGAGAAGGGAAGCTGAGAGCTATTTCAACCAGATTTAGTTTTAGGCCACTATAGCTACAGCTGGGTGAGCATCAAAAAAGGAGGAAGTGATTAACAACCTTCCTCTCATCCGCCAACTGCCTTGGTGATACATAACCTAAGAAAAAATGGAAAGAAAGACAGTTGGGCATTGACAGTGACCACTCATCCTTGTTGATAGTTTTGATTACCTCAGTGGTTATTATTCTTTCAATTTTCATTAAGAATCAGTCTTTTTTCCTTTATGTTTGTGTGTGTGTCTGACTGGCTGTGCTGATTGGTTTGTGTATATATATACACATACTTGTTTTATTCTGATTTTTAGCATTTTTTGATGATAGTTATTTTTCCTTGTCTTTTGAGGGTTGGGGTTGTTTATTTTTTATTTGTTTTGCTTTGCTTTTATTTGTTTTTCTTTCTCTCCTTTCTTCTTCTGCTAATAGCTATAGTCTCTTGTTTTCTCTTTCTTTCCTTTTATTTTGCTTTTTCTACTTTTGGTCCTTCCTGTTTTATAGGCTTCGCTTGCTATCTCTTTTCTGTTCTCTCTTTACATTTTGAACATTCTAAATTTTCTTTTACTGTTCTGTCACATTTTCTTTTCTTTTAATGAACTGTATTTTTACCATCTTTTAGAACTATTTGGTTTATATAACTCCTGCCCCACCATTCATTTTGTTGCAGTTATTAGTATTGTGGATGACATAATTGACATCTGCTGTTTAGTGCCAGATCTAAGTCATAGCTGTTTATTGTTTTTACTATTGGTGCTGACTCCACCATTCCTGTTTGTGTGGTAATTAGTGTTGTAGATGTCATAGGAGACACTGAGTATTTATTGTAATGCTGTGTGTTTTTTGCTTCATTTGTGCTATGTCCTCCATTTTTGTGAGGTGCTGGGAATCTAGAGGGACACTGCATGTTCACAGAGTAGAGACACTGCCCCTGAACTAAACCCAGCCAAGTGACAATTCATGTTGACCCACACACAAATTAACCACACTCAACTCTCAGCAACACTTTAATATTAAAAACAGAAGAGACAAAAACCCCAAACTGATAATCAGGCCCCACTCAGAGACATCCACCCCTCCAGCAAAAACAGAGAATTAACACAAAGCCTATGGATAACACACCTACAAGGGGCCTCAATCTAGATCATTTTAGGACCCTTTGGCAAGAGAAGGCTGTGCCCTAAAAAGGCCCACACAGAAAAGTGGAAGAAAAATCCATCCTAACAGATGCATAAATCCCAACCAGGAATACAAAAAATATGAAAAAATAAAGTAACACTAGGCCTTCTAAAGTTTGTAATTAGCCAGCAACCTACTCCAAAGGTATTGCAGTGGATGAAATATCAGATAAAGAATTCAAAAGAATGATTATAAAAATGATCAAGTAATTCTAAGAGAACCTGGAAAAACAACTGAATGGATTAATGGGGTCAGTATAAGATGTGAATGAGAAATTCATTAAGGAGATAGAGATATTGAAAAATCAAACAGGTATTTTGGGAATGAAAGACCCAGTAAATCAAATAAAATGTTCAGTTGCAAGTCTCTTTAATAGAGCAGACCATACTAAAGACAAATCTTAGAGCTGGAGGACAAAAAGGCTAGCTTTGAACATTCAGACAGTATAAAAGAAAAGCAAATAACCATGATAAACTCTGAGATAACATTGAGAGATCAAATTTAAGAATCATTGGATTTGAAGAGGGTTGTGAGACACAGGCTAATGGCATGTATAACATCTTTAGGGAAATAATAACAAAGATTTTCAAATCAGAAGCATTTAGTACATTCCCAGTATTGTGCTACCACCACCGCAATCTAGTTCAAAATCGTAAAGGAAACCCTATAACATTAATCATTTACTCCTTTTATCTCCCAAGCCCCTGGCAACCACCACTCTGCTTTCAGTTTCTATGGATTTAGTTGTTTTGAATATTTCATATAATGAAATTATAAATTATGTGACCATTTCTTTCTTTTCTCAATATGTTTTTGAGGTTCATTCACTTGTTCCACACATATCAGTATTTCATTTTTATGGCTGAGTAATATTCCTGTGTGTGTGTGTGTGTGTGTGTGTGTGTATCACAGTTTGTGTGTACATCTGTTCATTGATGGCCATTTGAGTTATTTATACCTTTTGATATTATCAGTTGTGCTGCCATTAATATCTGTGTATAAAGATTTATTTTGAGTACCTATTTCCAGTTCTCTTGGGGAAATCTAGGAGTGAAATTGGTGGACCATGTGGTGGCAATTCTGTGTTGAACTCTTTGAGTAATTGCCATTTTACATTCCCATCTGTAGTATATGAAGGTTCCAATTTATCACATCCTCACCTCGCCAGTACTTGGTATTTTTCATTTTTAAATTATGCCCATCCTATTGTGTATGTTGTAGCTCATCATAGTTTTTTTTGGTAGGGGTACTAAGGATTGAACTCAGAGGCACTTGACCACTGAGCCACATCCCCAGCCCTTTTTTGTATTTTATTTAGAGACAGGGTCTCACTGAGTTGCTTAGTGTCTCACTTTTGTTGAACCTGGCTTTGAACTTGTGATCCTCCTGCCTCAGCCTCCCAAGCCACTGGGATTATAGGCATGTACCACTGTGCCTGGCTCATCATAGTTTTGAAACACATTTTGCTAATGACTGATGGCATTTTTTCATGTGCTTATCAACTATTTGTATATCGTCTTTGGAGAATGTTCAAATACTTTGAAATTTTTAAAAGTTTTTGTCTTTTTGTTGTTGAGTTGTAAGAACTCTTTATATTCTGGAAACTAGGTCCTTTGTGAGCTTTTTCTCATTCTTTGGGCTTTTGTTTTTTCTTTTCTCCCACTTTTCTGGATAGTAGTTTTTCATATGTCAAATTTTAAAACCTGGAAGTAGTTTAGTTTATTTATTTTTCTTTTCTTGTTCATGCTTTTGGTGTCAAAACTAAAAATTCCTTGGCAAATCTGAGATCATGAAGATTTACCCTGTTTTGTTAAAATAGTTTCATAAGTTCTGTGCCTTTTTTTTTAGGTTGTTGACCCATTTTGAGTGAATTTTTGTCTACAGTATGACTTAAAGGACACTTCCATTCTTTTATATGGGGAAGTCTAGGTGGTTTAGTACTATTTGTTGAACCAATCATTCTTTCCCCATTGAGTGATCTTGGCTCCCTTGTTGGCATAGATGTCTGGGTATATTTCTAGACTCTTCAATTCTGTTCCAGTAGCAAAATGTTTTGATTACTATGGCTTTGTTATAAGTTTCAGAAATTGGGAAGTATGAATCTTCCAACTTTGTTCATCTTTTTCCACCTACCTATATACATATCTTTCTTTCTTTCTACATGGCACCCCTTGTGATTTCATATAAATTTGAAGATTGCACTTTCCATTTCTGCAAAAAAGGTTGTTGGAATTTTGATAGAAATTGAATTGACTTTGTAGTTTGCTTTGTGTGGTATAGCCCTCTTAACAGTATTAATGTCTTTGTTTATGGGATGTCTTTTTGGATATTTAGGTTTTCTTTAAATTCTTTGGGCAATATTTTCTGGGTTTTTTGACTGGTAGGTCCTTCATTTCCTTGGTTAAATTTATTCCCAGTTTCTTATTCTTTTGATGTTACTGTAAATTGAATTGTTAATTTCCTTTTTGATTTGTTCATTGCTAGTGTATAGAAACAATTGATTTTTATGTATTGATTTTGTACCTTGCAACTGATGAATTTATTAGCTCTAGTAGTATTTTCATGAATTCCTTTTGATTTTCTACATATAGGATCATGCTTTATGCAAATCAGCATGGTTTAGTTCTTTTTTTCCAATTTGGTTGGATTTTGTTTCTTTTTATTGCATAATTGCTGTGGCTGGAACTTCTAGTGCAGTGTTGAATAACAGTGGTGAGAGAAGTCATCCTTGTCTTGTTCCTGATTTTAGGGGGACAGTGCTTAGTTTTTGTAGTTGACAGTTACAGTGGCTTCTGAGGCTTTAGTTTTTATCATTGGCTTGTAAAAAATGGAAAGTTTGTCCACACTAAGCCTTTTAATCTTTTAAATTTTTTATCTGTTAATTTTTGTATTGATTTGAGGTTAGTGTTTATAAGCATCAGCAAGTTTTTCTGGCTTACGTTGACAGAAGGGGTCATGGTTACTAGGTAATAGCATCAGTAATTGCTCAGAAAAATAGAAACATTAGGAAGTGTCCCTAGAGTCTGAATGCACATTGTTCTTGCACTTGGTAAACTGTCCCGTTACTTGACTTTTTGAGTGATATTTTAATGACATTTAGATAGGTTTTATGCAAAATATCTCTGATAGGCCATGTCTTAGAACTTTTCTTCCTTTCTTTCTTTCTTTCTTTCTTTTTTTAATATATATATTGTTTTAGTTGTAGATGGACACAATGTCTTTATTTTATTGCTTTGTATGTGGTGCTGAGGATCGAACCCAGGGCCTCACGCATGCGAGGCAAGCGCTCTACCGCTGAGCTACAATCCCAGCCCCCTTTCTTTCTTTTAGCAGGAAGATGAGATTACCTTTAATATTCATTTTAGAGATTCTCAGTTTTCCTAAATATTTTATTCATTCATTCATTCATTCATTCACTCATTCATAGTGCTGCATATGGAACCCAGGGCCTTATATATGCTATTCAGTACTCTGCCACTGAGCTACACCTCTAACCCCTTCTAAATATATTTAGAAAAAGCCTTAAGTTATTTTTTAAAATTTATTTATTTATTTTACAATAGAATGCATTTGGACACATAGTACACAAATGAAGTACAACTTCTCATTCCTCTGGCTGTACGTGTTTCAGAGTTACTGCAATAGTGTAATCATACATGTATATAGGGGAATAATGTCTGTCTCTTTCTACCGTCCTTCCCATCCCCACAGCCCTAACCCTCAGCCTTGAGTTCTATTAGGAAAATTTCTCTCATTTTATGTCTTGCTAGTCTTTCTTACCCCCAAAGTTGTAATGAAACCTTTTGTGCCATATTTAGCCAGAACATTAAATAAGACTTAAAGTGATAGAGATAAGGAAAAGATTAGCTGTGTATCACTGTTATGGAATTATTTTTATATTTAAAAATCATAATTATGCTTTTCTCCATCCTTTTTGGGATTTAAAGAAAAATAAATTATTGCCTCAGAATGTAGTTGATATTTGTATGCAATGTATTCATGACCTCACTTGTCAGTGGAAATCAGGTTTTCTTCTTGGAAAATAATTTTACTGAACTGGGTGTTTTTTATTATTAATTCATTATGTATATATGTAGATAGTTTTATATGTCTGAAAATGTTGTAGACATATATGTTATATATGTCTTAAGTGTATGAGAGATATCCTTATTCTATATGCATATACGTGCATATTTACGTGCATGTATGTATATGTATACATGAGATAGGTCTAAACAAGGAGGGCAGGTTGTGTACCACTGGTAAATGAAAGGAATTGAAGTCAATTATGGTTTTTCTTTTAAGTTAGTCCTTGGGATAAAGAATGCAGATAGAAGAGAACTTGTTAGGCTTAGATGTCACGTAGTTGTTCTGGATGGGTCATCAGCATCTGGAATATCCTTTTTGTAATCAACATATTTCTTATTACTTCCTCTATTTATTCATAATTATGCTCTTATTACTTTATGAAACTAAACAAAGATTTTTGTGTTGATGTGTTCTTCATTAGACTCAAAATGTACCTGCTTTTTTGAATGGATAGAATAACACTGAAAGAATGAGAAATTTTGAGAACTTTACCAAACTTAACTTTTTTTGTCTTCTGAAGTGATTGTGCTATTATTGGATTGACCATTTTCCTCAGCTGATTTAACTGTTTAAAGAGAATCTCAAATGTACAATGAAGATGAGTGGGCAGTGAGTTGTGGTCTCTGGAATTCATTGTCTTCACCATTATCTGCAATCTGAAAATCAACTTTGTAGGTTTTGAAATAATTTCTTCACTTCATTTATTGCTCAGGAATTAATTCACACCAGCCAAATTCAGAAGGGATTGGGTTTTTTTTCCCCCCAAAAGCCAATGGCCTGTTTATTAATTTACATTTGGAGATGAATGGACCTTTCCAGTTCAATTCACATTCACTCTTTGGAGAATCTTTTTGTGTTTGTGTCTAAGTACCAAACTGTCTCACAAATAGAAAGTTCTCTAGTGTGTTAAAGATAATATAATGACTTAGGCAGTTATCAACATATGTTGAAGATTTATTTTACTCAGTCAATTAGGGAATTAGACAAATGGTATAACTGGGTCAGAGAAAAAGCAAAGTAACCCATGAATTTATGTGGAGTGAAGTAATGTTGAAGTGGATTGCAAATGGAGACCAAACTCTTTTGGGGGAAGGAAGAGCTGGGGAAAGGCTGGGAAGTCAATTCAGTCTTCCACCTTACAGGTTAGAATGTGTTATCTGCAATGTGGGAAGTTAAATATTTCCTGTAGAATGGGATCTGACAAAGTGGATGAGTATACTTATAAATGGTGCTTGGTTTTCTGTCATATTTTTCTCTGTGTTACTATGAATAACAATGAGTGGGAGTTAGAGGTTATTTAAATATGGTTTTTCTGGTCTGTCTTGAATCCTGATAAACTTTTATAGTTGTACCTTCTTTATGAATGAACACTTTTAAAATAATTTAAGTAATTGATTATACATAGCTTCAGGTTTGGATTTTCCTTGATAGTCTTATAGAAACCGCTAATTTTTTCCTTCGGAACTGTGGGGTTTTCTTCTTTTTTTTAAGAGATCAGAACTTTTTTTTTTAAGACCTTTTTGATAGCTGGTGTTGTCTTGGAGTCTGGCAGAAAGGAATTTTGCTTTGTATGTTTTTCTTTTATAAAAATATTAAAATTGCATAACATTATTGGGGAGCTATGTAGTGGATTTGGAAATAACCCAGATTTTATGATTATCTGGATTACTTACCTGTACACCTGGACACACAAGGACAGTATTGGTATTTTATTTAATTTTTGGTACTGGGGATTGAACTCAGGGGCACTCAACCACAGAGCCACATCCCCAGCCCTATTATGTATTTTATTTAGAGATAGAGTCTCACTGAGTTGTTCAGCGCCTCACTTTTGCTGAGGCTGGTTTTGAACTTGCAATCCTCCTGCCTCAGCCTCCCGAGCCACTGGGATTACAGGTGTGCACCACTGCACCCGGCCTTGGTATTTTATGACCTAACTTGTTGAAATCTTTATTTTAATTCCTCCTAAACATTTTAATGTGTTAAATTGAATAATTTTTAAGTTAACATACATTTTATACAACTAGGCACAGTATTTTTAAGTCAGAATAAATGCTGAATAATTCTTTTCGTTTAATGGTAATTTCCGATATGATTGCTCCTGATACCATCTAGTGAATTCAGCCTTTCAGAAGTACTTTCAAGAGGCAGTAAACAGTATAATGGAATCTTCAAAAAGAATATTTTAGTAATTAGAATCATTCCTGTGCACTTTATTGAGATGACAGTTTTTTGTCCCTGGACATGTTTAAGCAAAGATTTGATTATCCCTAATGAGTCTTAACATTGAATTAAGTGAAACTGTTCCAGATGACTTCTAAAATTTCTTTTCACTTCAAGGTTCTAGATCCCATATAGATCATTAGTCCTTAGCCAATAACTACTGAGCATTTACCCAGTATTCAGCACTGTCCTGGGGGTTGTTAAGGTTTCAGCAGTAGTGTAACTCATGGGTATAATGTCAAGTAACTTACGTATCAATGTGGAGAAAATAGTAGCTAACTTTTATTGAACACTTACTGTGCTCCTGAAGCTGCTCAAAAGCTGTTTGCCTTGTTATATTAACTCATGCAATAATCCTTAAGTAGGTATCATTTTTAGTCATGTTTTATTAGTGCAGAAATTGAGACCCAGAGAGGTTAAATACTTTTGCCTACATTTTCACAGTAAATGGTACAACCAGAATCAACTTACGTAAAATAATCAAGGGATCTGGAATGTCCACCAAAGGCTCATGTTTGTAGGTTTGATCCCCAATTGGTGGCACTGTTGGGAGGTGGTGAGTTATTTAGGAGGTAGGGACTAGTTGGAGGAAGTAGGTCACTGGGGTTGGGAGCATGTCCTTAGATATAACTTGTCCCTAGTCTCTTCATGTCTTCCCTGTCATGATGTTCTGCCTTGCCACAGGTCTAAAAGCAATGAAGCCAACTGACCGTGGACTGAAGCCAAAATAAATCTTTCCTTTAAGCACAGTTAAGGCTTTATTAGGGACTACTGCTTGCGCCAGAAGTAGTTTATGTCAGGTATTTTGTCAGAGCCACTGAAATCTGAGTAACAGTAGGCAAAGGCCATTAGTTTTGTTTTGTATTGTTTACAGTTTGATAGCTCTTTGATGGTTTAGTTGTCTGTCAAGTTAGTGCAGATTACTTTTGTACCCATTGTTTTATTGGAGTTTCTTGTTTAAATGAGAAGTGATAGTTTAATAATTTGTATCTAAGTATTGCAGTTCATTTTAATTTTCAGCCCCTAAGGTTTTTTTTTTAAGAATTGCTTAACAGAAAAAAAAAACTTTTTTATTTAAAGCATTTTAGGAGCTCTAGAGAAATAACGAGTCATTCTTCTGCCTAAGAATTCTTTGAAGACATTTGTGACTTTTTTTTAGCTTTCAGAATCATTTATGATTCTCCTCATTGGATTCCCACCCCTCTTCCCCCCATTCACCCTGTATTTGACCCTGTGTGCCTTTTGGTGAAACAGAACTTTTAAACATTTGTTGTGATTTTGTGATTTTTTCTCCCTATTTGTTTTTCTTATTTCTGTCTCTCTTCTCCCAAATGTCCAAGGGTTATTTAAGGGACAGGAATTAAGGAATAAGTTGTGGTCTGAATTCTGTGGCCCAGGATCTGGGAACATAAAGTGAAGTGTTGGTAAAGGATTAAAAAAAAAAAAAAGCATTAACCAGTCAAAGAAGCATTTGAAAGAAAAGACAGGGAGATGGGAAGGCACCTTCTGTAGTATGAGAATTAACAGGAGATTATAATGTTAGGAGATAGTTTTGTAAAACATAATTCCAAGCTAAGTTTTTATTCATAGTGGTTGAAGACTGTGTTATTAGTGCATTTTCAGGTACATTTGAGTAAAGTTGGCCTTTGTAGCCTGATTACTATGTGTTATATAGTTTCTATGAAAAAATGCATCCTGAATTCCAAACAGTTGACTTAGAATTACAGTTTTGGAATGCTACCTGCTCATATTGTTTCTGTATTTTGATAGAATCTCAACTCTGGAATTCTAGTTTTTAATCTGGGAATCAGTTTTATTTGATGATAATTAGGCAAGTGTCCATAGAATCAAGATATTATAAAAATATTTCTACTCTAAGCATCAAAGTCTCACTGAATAGTACAAGTTAGGGGAAATTTAATTTGTATGTATTGAACGTTTTTAATTAACTTTGGTAACTAAAAACCAAATTGTACCCATAGGTTCAAGATGATAGCAAGAGGTTATTACTTGGCATAGTATTTGTAACATAAACTTAATACTTGGTTTTATATTATGTAAGAATCTCAAACCTTTATGTTAAAACTCATACTTTCTGAGACTGTATTATATATTAAAAAGGAAATCAGGACTTCTTGGGATCTAGGTGGGTTGTTCAATTGCTGTGTTTCTTTGACTAAGTCATTTTTCCCTTTCTGGTCCTTCATTTCTTCCTTTGAAAAATCAGAATGTTCATAATGGCATTATTGAAAGATACATAGATATCAAGCAGAATAGATAAATACATTTTGGAAAAAATTTGGTATATTTCCATAGTGAAATACTACATAGTGGTGAAAAAGAGTAAACCTTTGCTACACTTTTTTTTATGGCTGAATCTCACAGAAATCAGATATGGAAGAGTATATACTTTTAAAATTAATTTAGGTAAGATAGGAAAAACAGGTTAAGACCAGCTGTGGTCATAGTAGTCAGAATTGGGGTTTCTATGAGGGGTAGTCATGATTGGGAAGGGCATGCTTGAAGGAGGCTCCTGTGTTGCAGGTAGTGATCTAACTTGATTTGAGTATACTCACTTTGTAAAAATTCATCAAGGTACATGTCTAGAATTTCTATATTTTACTGTGTAGTTCAGTTTCAAAAACACTAAAAGTGTGCACCAAAACATGCAAAAATAAAAGAAATAAGAAAGGACTGACCGGGGTGCTGGGGCTGTGGCTCAGCGGTAGAGCGCTTGCCTCGCATGCGTGAGGCCCTGGGTTCGATCCTCAGCACCACATACAAAGCAATCAAATAAAGACATTGTGTCCATCCACAACTAAAAAAATATTTAAAAAAAAAAAAAAAAAAAAAAAAAGAAAGGACTGACCGGGTTGGAAACCAGGAGAATGAAGTGCAAACCTCAACAACAACACTAAAAATCTGTGAGTTTAAGCAACACCTCTACCTCTGAACCTTAGTGATGGTGTTTTAAAATGGAAGTAATAATTGCCACCTATATTAATGAGTTGAGGTAAAAACTTAAAAGCACATTGGAAGCTATAGAAAATACTCTTTGAATGTTAGATGACATTGTTGTTTTATTTTTGTATTTGTCGTATTGTTACCCTCACATAGAAAAGACACAATATAAATTCAGAAGTAGTAAAGAGTCCAATCAATGAAAGACATTTTGATCAACCACATTTGTTTATGCCTGATTTGGAATTCTTGGGAAAAAAAAAGAACTAGTAGCAGTTTATCTGATCACGCCTCCTCTTTTTATAGTAAGCCTTTCAACAGGTAGAAATTGAGCTGTTTCCAAGTGTTCTGAGTCTTATGCTAAGGATATCACAAGGGCTGTACTGATGCTGTTTTATATCAGCTTAGCCCTTGTGAAAATAAAAGGAAAATTACATTGAAAGAGCTTTTCACAGTGGATTTGGGAGGCCATTAGGAGGTAGGACTGAGTCTCTAGCTGCTGCCTAGAATGTGAATTTTAGTTGCCTATGGAATAGCTTCAGAGCTACATGGTACCCAGTGGCTCAAGATGCATATCAAGAGGTTACTAGTTGTGGATTTTTCATACTGTTTATTTATCATTTTTTATTGGTCATATAGCCCCCGTTCCTTCAATATCCTGTGTATACTCCCACTTTTCCTGCCTTCCTCAGCATACCATTTGGAGCTGTCTGAACCTGTCTCCTGTATTGCAATTCCAAAACTCTAATAAAGTCCTTTTCACTTTTTGCACTTTCTGCGTTTGGATTGATTGATACCCTTACTACTATAGAACTGCAGATCTATAATTCTAGAGGGAGTGACAGGTATGAAACAAAAGCCAGACAAATGAATAAAATATCTGCAAGGTATAATGAAACTGTAAACAAAGAAGTCAGGATTGAGGCTAGGAATAACTGAGGAGGGGAACTTCCTGTAAGTAGTGGTCAGCCTTAGGAAAATCTTCTTTAGGGAGTTGACTTTAAGTTGATGCCTTAAACCTAAAGGAAGAAAAGGAGAAATTTTCTAAGAAGACCATTCCAGGCATCCTTGACGATTTGCACACTTCCTTGAGGTAGTGTGTGGCCTGCTGGAGAACAGGTGAAGGTAGACACTGAACTTGGACAAGGAGGTAGGCACCAACTCATGTAAGATTTGGAGATTTTGGTGGGAATTTGAGTTTTTTCCTGGGTATAATGAAAAGCCTTTGAAGACTTTTGAACTATGAAATGATAGAATCAGATTCACATTTTAAGATTCTTTCTCCACAGTATGGAGAAAGAACTGGAAGTGTGGTTTGGCCAAGAATGAAAGAGGACATCAGAAGTAGTACAAGCAAAAGATGACTGCTTTGACAAAGTTGGTGACAATGGGTAACGTTGGACTTAGTATCTATATTGACAATAAAGTTGACAAGCCCCTTGATTTTCTTGAGTTTTGGGAGTGAGGAAAGGGAAAGAATGAAAATCAACTCCTAGGTTTCTTGGTAGAGCATGTGGGTGAATGCTGCTACCATATGCTGAGGTGGAGAAAAAATGGGGACAATGGAACAGCAGGTAAGGGAGGAATAATCCTGGACATTTATTTTAGATGTTTTAGGTTTGATAGAACTATTATTCGCTCATTACTCAAGTGTCCAGGAAGGAGGTGAATCTGTCATTCTGGAGCTCAGAGGGCAGGATTGTGTTGACTGTCAATTTGGAAAGATCTGTGTGAAGATAGCATAGAGGAAGAGAGGAGAAGGAAAGGAACAGAGAGAAGAGAAGAAGTCTTCTCTGAGTGGTAGGAAGCCCCAGCATTTAGAATTCCTTTGGAGGATGAAGAGCCAACCTCATGAACCAGAAGAGGAGGGATCCTTGAGGTATAAAGAAACCTGAAGAGAGTGGTGTCATAAAATTGGAGAGGCTAGCCTTTCAAAGAGAAAGTGGTCATGTGTACATTACTACCAAGAGGTAGAGTAAGATGAGGACAGAGAAGTAGCCAATGGATGTGGCAACATGAAAATGGATTTTTTAATGCCGAAGTGTTTTCAGTGGAATGGCAGAGACAAAAAGTGACCTGTAGTTGAAGAGGAAAGGAGAATTGAGGAAATAGACTGTAGTTATGATGCATTTCTTAGGGAAGTCATTTTAAGTAGAGGGCTTTGCTATATTGACTTACGTGAGGAGTCTAAAACCCACTCAGTAAGCCTAGTGGTTTCCATTATCCATAAATGGTTGTAGGAAGTTAGCATTGACCTTTGACTCCCGATCATTTTTCTTTGGTTAGAGTCTGTTAATTTAAGAGCTTTTGAATTTTATAGATGGCTTCCATTTAGAGTAAAACTAAATGTTCAATTTGCACTAACTTAGAGTTAGTAATATCATGAATTAAAACCTGGAGTATTTACCTTTTCAGGAAAGTAATTACAAGCCTTGAAAATTATGCACAGACTATTTCATCTTGAAACACTTAGAAATTCATTTTGGTTTTTTTGTGTTTCAGTAAGACATCTAAATAGGGATTGCATTTGGCAGTTATGTACATGTTCTTGTTCTAAACTAAGCACTGTTTCTGTGGTTTAGATTTTTCCTTTATAAATAGAATTTTAATCAGTGTAGGTTAGACTTTTTTCCAAGTGTATTATAATTCACACTGGCTACAACTTAATCCTAAAATGTGTATAATAAATCTAATAATACTTTATAAGCATTCTTGCCATTAAATGAAAGCAAACAGGAATTATTTCAATGTACTCTGAGAAAGCCCCCTAGTTTATGTTTTTCCATAACTCTAGAAAGGATGTATGGTTATTTAAAAGTAAATTTAATACATAGCTTGCTTGATCCCATCCCTGGGAATGCTTTTATTTTATTTACAAGTCACATATTTTGGAGTCACATGGTGTTAAATACTGTGGCAGCTCATTCACATATCTTTTTAAATATACTGTGTAATAAGGCAGTTACTGGAAAATAAAGTATTGCTGTAGGATCTTCTTTCCAGATGTTTGTGTCTGCTGGTTCAGCTCACTGAATTAACTAACACATAGACCTTTTCAAAATTCAAGGACAAGCAGTTTGGGTTGCAGGAAGTTATTTAGGACTGTGATTAAGAAGTACCCTCTCTAGAGTAAGACATGTGTAAGGTTAAGTTTCAGCTTTTCAGTTTCCCAGGTCATCAAAAACAAGGAAAGTCTGAAAACTGTCATAGCCAAGGGAGCTCTAAAGGGCGACATGAATATAATGTGGTATTCTTGTTGGGCCCTGCCACAGAAGGGCCTTAGATGAAAATTAAGGAAATGTCAACAAAACATGGAGTTTTGTTAATAAAAATGTATTAATATTATTCCTAATAATAATTGTGGCAAACATACTAATGTTGAAATGTTAATAAAAGTGAAGCTGAGTACACAGTAGTAGTATATGGGATTCTATATTATCACAGTTTTTTTTGGAAATATAAAACTTTCAAAGCAAAAACATTTTTATGAAAAATAACATGAGACCGGAGATATTTTATAGTCTTCTTTGGAAAATATAACCTGCTGCACTTTGTGACTTTGGTTATTTAACCTTATTGGATCTCAGTTTCTTTGTCTTTAAAACTGGGATATAGGGCTGGGATTGTGGCGCAGTGGTAGCGTGCTCGCCTAGCATGCGTGAGGCACTGGGTTCGATCCTCAGCACCACGTAAAAATAAAATAAAGATATTCTGTTCACCTACAACTAAGAAAATTTAAAAAAAATATTAAAAAAAAAAAAAACTGGGATATAGCATACTTATCTCCAAAGGGCTGCTGTGAGGATCTGATGAGATAATGCAAGCTAAAGTGCTTTAGCAAAGGGTCTGGCATAGTAAATGCTCAATTAATTCTATCAAACAGTGGTAAAGATTTTCAGCCGTTCTGTATGCTCTCTTTCCCATTCTTGATTGTTTCCTTTGCTGTGAAGAAGCTTTTTAGTTTGATACTATCCTATTTATTGATTAGTGATTTTACTTCTTGCTACCCAGTCAATAAATAGGCAAAGGAACTGAACAGACACTTCACAGAAGAAATATGAATGGTTCACAAATATATGAAGAAAATATTCAACATCTATAGTAGAAAAATGCAAATTAAAACTACATTGACAGCCTCAGCAACGGTGAGATGCTAAGTAATTCACTGAGACCCTGTCTCTACATAAAACACAAAATAGGGCTGGGGATTTGGCTCAGTGGTTGAGTACCCCTGAGTTCAATCCCCAGTACCAAAAAATAAAAATCAAAAACTACATTGACATTCCATCTCACCCCATTCAGAATGACAGTTATCAAGAATACAAGTAACAATAAACGTTGGCAAGGATGTGAGGAAAAAGGTACACTCACACATTGCTAGTGGACTACAAATTGGTGTAGCCACTCTAAAAAGCAGTGTGGAGATTCCTCAGAAAACTTGGAATGAAACCACCATTTGACCCAGTTATCCCACTCCTCAGCACATACTCAAAAGACTTAAAATCAGCATCCTACAGTGACACAGCCACATCCATGTTTATTGTAGCTCAATTCACAATAGCTAAGCTATATATATACACAATGGATGTTACTTAGCCATAAAGAAGAATGAAATGATGGCATTTGCCGGTAAATGGATGGAATTAGAGACTACCATGCTAAGTGAAATAAGCCAATTCCAAAAAACTGACCACCAAATGTTCTCTCTCATGTGTGGATGTTCTCTCTCATGGGAGGATGGGTGAGAAGAATAGAAGTTCATTGGATTAGACAAAGGGGAATGAAGAGAAGGAATGGGGGATGGAAATAGGAAAAATAGAATGAATTGGACATAACTTTCCTATGCTCATATATGAATACATGACCAGTGAAATTCCAAATGGTGTACAACCACGAGAATGGAATCCTAATTAGAATTTGTTATACTTGATATATGTTTAATATGTCAAAATACACTGTACTGTCATGCATATTTAAAAAGAACAAATTTTTAAAAAAGACTGCATAAGAAAAACCAAAACAAAACCCCCATCTTCATACGTATTGATTGTGTTGTAAGAAATTTGACTTTGCAAACCAGACCAAGTTTAGGGCCTGATCACTTTCAACCTAAACTATTGTATCATCTGTCTTTCAGTTGACTTTTCTGCAGTTTATCCCAGCCTTCTCAGAATTAGCATCACTCTGTGTGTGTTTAAATTAAGATGTATATTCTTATTGAATTTTGGAGATTCGCAATTTCCACAATTTAAGACTAAAACCCTTAATGGATTTGGAAAGCAGTTCTTTCTTCTTATCAACCCATTAAGTCCAGAGGCAATATAATGTATGGGAAAGAATAGTAAACTAGGAATTAGGAGCTCCAACTTTTAGTTCCCAGTTTGCCATTAAATAGAGCAGTGATTTGGGGCATTTTCTTTTTCCTCTTAGAGAAACTTTGTTTACTCATTGGTAAAATCAGAACACTGGATTGGATAGTAGTTATAGGATTGAGTTACATTGATATTCGTGTGAGAAATGTGTTTTAGAGCAGTCTTCTTGAGAGGCTTTACCTTTCCAGGGTTGCCTCCCAGGAAATTAGTTTCATTGCCTTGAGTTTATATCTCATTTTGATCATATATAGATTACCTTGTTTGATGATCCATCATATTCTCAATAACAGGACTCATGTGACTTTTTAAGTGCCTCAAAATTAAAATGTACTTTCTAAGTTTGGAGATTTGTTACTATTTATTAACGATAATCAATAGAATGTGCTAAAGATTCTATGAGGATTTCTCAAAAAGATGTTCTAGTCAGGCATGGTGGTGCACGCCTATAATCCCAGCAGCTTAGGAGGCTGAGGCAGGAGGATCGGAAGTTCAAAACCAGCCTCAGCAAAAGCAGGGCCAAGCAACTCAATGAGACCTTGTCTCTAAATAAAATACAAAATATGGCTGGGGATATGGCTCAGTGGTCCAGTGTCCCTGAGTTCAATCCCTGTACCAAAAAAAAAAAATGTTCTAAAAATGTTTTAAGTATAGACAGGTCTCATTTGGGAATAATTCTGTGTGTTTGTTTTTTTAAGTCTATTTACTTATTGTACTGTTTGATTCTTGTTTTGAGATTTGTATTTAAAATTTTTGTGTCTTTTTAGTGACCTGTAATTCTTGACGTTACCATTAACTAATATTATTTTATTGTAATTTTAAGAAAATAGCGCTAGAAAAGCATTGTAAGAACTATGTTGACTAGAATAAAATTCCGAATTCAGTTCTGATTTCTAAGCTTAGGGGAAAACTAAAGTTTGGTTGTCCATTCTGTAAATCTTAGCACAACTAGAACTGGTATGATAATACTACATAATTATGTGCACATTTTTAGAATATAGTATTTAGTATCATATTGGCCAGACAGTCTTTTAAAAAAGCAATTTCATTTTCAAATAACTAAATTGAACTATTTATCAAATATGATTTCATTTTTCCAAATGTGTGGTAAATTTTCAGTGCCCTGAAATTCTTTGTTCATAGAAATAACTTTCCAGATGTTTTACTGTGTTAGTGGTGTGTGCGTGTGCGTGCGTGTGTGTGTGTATGTATGTGTGTGTAGTTTTTCAGAAACAGCAACTCGAACTTACGCAAAAAGCTTAGAACCTGAGTAATTAAATTATCCAAACATTAACAGATTCCTATGTGGTAGTAGTGGGTTTTGATAGTAATTCCAGTTAGCTTTAGTCTGATCTTTCACCAATGAATACTTGAACTTTTTCCATGGAAAGCATTATGATAAGAGATATACACTACTATTGAAAACCATCAACTGTAGAAATTATCAGCAGATGTTTTCCATGCATGGTTGGCTTCATTTGGTTTGGTTTCCCATAGCGGAATAATTCTAAACTGACTGGAAAGATATATGGCTAACATTTACACAATAGTTTGGAACTTACTGAAGCATTACACTAGGTTTCTAGTAAATGAAGTTTGGGCTGTTTTAATTTTTTTGACAGCTTTTTTTTCTCTGCACTGGTAAGGAGGTGTGCTATGCTGTGCCATCCTTTTATAAAGTGTTTGCCATTAATGGTATGTAGGAAGAAAGAATTGATTTTCTTATAGAGCTATGGTTTTAGTAGAGCAAGGAATTAGCTTTCTGACTTTAATAAACTTATATTTCCATTGGTCATAAATACTTCCTAAATGTTCACTTTATTTTAGTGTTCAAATTTAATACTTTATTGCAAATAAAATTATTATTTTTATCCCATTTTTGAACGATGACATGCAATTTTTCTAGCAAAAAGCCTTTCCTCATTGCTATTTTTAATTGCAGATAGACAGTATATTGTGCCATTTTTAGGTTACAGTATTTTAGAAAAGGAACTTTTGAATTATTGCCAGAGCAGATTGTTTTTAAGCTCATTAACTGCTTCCTTAAACTCCCCTTTTAGGCTTAAAATTTGTTATATATGTTACATGTTTATATAAGGGTTTGATTTTAGGTTCATTTAATTTCTTTAGTTTTTTGAGCATGTATATTGAGTATGGTTTATATGCATGGGCTACTAAGCCTTCCTGTCCATTCTCAGGCAACTCTTTTTTTTTTTTTTTTGGTATGAGAGGATTGAACCCAGGGACATTTAATCACCAAGTCACATCCCCAGTCCTTTTTTGTATTTTATTTAGAGACAAGGTCTCACTGAGGTGCTTAGGGTCTCACTAACTTGTTGAGGCTGGGTTTGAAATTGCTGTCATCCTATCTCATCCTCCTGAGCCTCTAGGATTACAGATATGTGCCACCGTGCCTGGCCTCAAGCCACTTTTGTTATATTTAAGTCCTTATGATTATTTAGGAATATCTTTTCTAATTTCCAGAGCATTACAGCCTTATTAAAAAAATATTAAGGCATTAAAAATATATAATAAATTGGAGAGTGAAAATAAATCCCTATTGCCTATGGGAAAAATACTGAATTTGTGTAGTCAGGAAAGGACATTATCTTAGAAAAAAATGGTAGACAGCCTTAAATTACATATTTAAAAATATTTTTAATATAAAAAATTAAGGCATAAAACACTTATTGTATGATGTTACATGTAAATGATAGAAGAATTTGATTATAAATACATAATAATAATTTAACATTATTACTAAGTTCCAAACTTGTATTTATTTTTCTCATTTCATTGTGGACTGGTAAAGATTTTGATACAAGCTGGGAAATGATCTTCAGCTTAGCATTTGGGAACCATTGACCTAACCAACATTACCTTTTCTTAGTCCCTAAAATATAGCCAGACTGGTTCTCACTTTTCTGGAATACTGTTGTTAAGTTTTGACTTGTTTATTTTTTTCATGTCATTCCCTCCTTTCCAGTTGCCTTCCACTCCTCCTTCATGCTTCATTTTGAACCTTCCTTGTGGCAGAGACTACCAGCTGTCTACCACAGTTTGTTTTTCTCTTCTTCCTGAGCATGGAACTGGCTCTTGTTTGCCATGTCATTGAGTTCTAGCCAATGAAATGTGAGTGGAAATGATTTGTTATGTTCTTCCCTGTTCTGTTCTGTTTTTTTTTTTTAAATGATGTGCTATTATTTTTTCATATCTTTATTTATTTTATGTGGTGCTGAGGATCGAACCCAGTGCCTTGTTCTGTTTTTTTGCTGGATGGATGTGAACTAGGGGAACGAAGCACCCCAATGTAAGCAGCCTATATCCTGGCATGACTGTGGAAATGAGAGTTGCCCCATAAACCTATGCCATCCTCCCTACCCTATGACTGTCAACATATGCAATAAATAAACTGGTGTGTTAGCTATTTTATGTTGGTTCTTTTTGTTATCTTAGTTACACCTACCTTAGTTAACATAGTCTCCTCAATGAGGTAGTTTTTCACTATCCTGCTTTATCTAGATGATCATTTTTTCACAATTCTATGATTAATATTTGCTATTCACTTTTTAAAAAATCAAAAGGCAGAAATAAAAGACAATATGCATATAACTTGTCTTCCTCACACAAACAGTGGGCCTTTGAAGAATGGAACAAAACTAAGGCACTCTGGAGATGGAAGGAATGAAAAATTGGAAACAAATCTTTATAGCATAGATATTGGAGTCTGTAATGGTTCAGATTTGGTTACCTTCATTTGTTTTAGTTTTTCTGATTGGATTTTATCATATAATGGAGAAAAGTTACAGAAACTTCATAATTTAAAGGGTTAAATTGAAGATAGTGACCTTTGTAGTAGTGAAGCCACTTTCTTTTCTCTCTGCTCTCTTTTCTCCTTTCCACAAATACCAAGCTTTTACAAGGGTTATGTGATAGGCCTGGGGATATAGCAGTGAATAAAACAGATAAAAAGTTTTATCTCTTGAATTTTACAGAAAATAAAGAAAGCATTTGGAATGCTAAATGTGATCTGTGTCTGGAGAAATAAAGTGGGGGTGAGAGATGGAAGGACAATAGACCATGTGGATGGTGCTTGAAGTGTGTGACATGGAATTGATGTTACTATTTTTACATCACAGTCAGGGAATGCTCTTAAAAATTCTTTATTTGTTTGGTTGTTTATTTATTTAGTGATACTGGGGATTGAGCCCAGGGGAAACCATTTTTTGTAAGTTTTTAGATTTTGAGACAGGCTCTCCCTAAGTTGTCCACGTTGTTCTCAAGCTTGTTGTTCTCCTACCTCAGCCTCCTGAGTAACTGGGATTATAGGAGTGTACCACTGCACCTGACCAGGGAAGACCTTTCTGAGAAAGTGTCTTTTGGGCCAAGACCTAAACCAGGTGAGTAGAAACCACATGGCTGCCTAGAGAAAGAACTCCTAAGGTAGGAGTGACTACAAGCACTCCTCACCCTGAGTTGAGGGATATGAGTGCTCTAAATCAACCTTTGGGATGTTTCTGTTACTCTGAATATAACAAAATACATACCATTGAATTAGAAATAGGATTTACGGTCTTTGAATCATATAGCAGTAAACCTGTTCAAAAGAAAACCACCAAAACTTTAGAGATCTTCAGCATCACCCTTGTAGAAAACCCTTCTTTTTCTTACTGCTCTTGTTAGAAATGTGGCTGTCTAGTAGTAGGACAGAAAAATCACATGAATTATGTTCCAGTTAGGCCTAGAGATTATGAAGCACAGTAATCATTATGAATATTTTATATCAGAGTACTTGGTAAATTTTTATATTTGGTCAGGTATGTGCAGACTGTAGCTTGCTGCTAAAGTAACAGTAGATTCTTATCCATTTAACTTGGTGGTGGGAAAGATAATGTTGGCTTCATGCTCAGTAATGACTAATTTGTGACTGAGATTGTGCTGACTCTGCAGCCACATCCCTCACCAACATGCAATTTCCTGATCATATTGACCTTGGAATTATGCTTGCTTTTGATGGTTTATATTCAAAACAACTTGGCTATTTTAAGCTATCTCCATGGATCTTGCCTTTTCAGATTCGGACTCTTAGATATTATCTTTTTTTTTTTCCCTTTGGTAGTCATTTTTAGCATCCCTTAAGTCTTTTGTGCCCTAGATCCCACCCACTTTGGCTATGTGGGTTCAGATTCCTTTTTCTAGATACCAAGAATTTGAGAGCTAGAAAGGGTCTTATAGTCCAAAGTTTTGTAAAAATCAGTGTAAGGATTATATTAGATTCTCAGCAATCTTGGATTCTATCCTCTTTGTCTTATTCCAATACCATTACTGTATTTCCTTAAGGAATTAACAGTGACACTCTTAATAAAGGCAGCTTTTCCTTGACCTTAAGGAGATTCCTTAGAGTCTATTACTCTGGTTTAAGATTATTGATGCTAAACTTTATTTAGCATCAGTAAGATTTAAGATTATGGATGCTAAACTTATATGCCAGTCAGAGTTCTGGCTGCTTGTACACAAGCAGTCCACATTATTTTAAAAATATTGCAAAAATCTGGACATAATTTTAACATTTCAAAAGATGAAGCATTTGTGTCTAAATCCAAACAGATGCATCTTGATATAGCTGTATCAGTCTGCTTTTAATAACTAATAATCACCAATATTTATACTAAGCACCAGTTGCTGTTCCAAGTGCTTTATATGTATCAACTCATCAGACTTCACAACACCTCCTTGATTTGTAGGTAATGCTCTTATCACCCTTGTTTTCCCAACTGAGAAGGAAACAGCTTGGAAGCTTCAGTTATTAAGTGATTGAACTGAGATTCAATCCTCAATAGTCTGACCACACACTCAGCTAATGTAGGGGCTGTCTTGATTTTGAAGAATAAATTTCATTATAGGAGAGCCTAGGATTCAAAACAGAGATTCTCCCAGAACCCTTGCTGATAATAAGTTTACTTTACTCCTTTGGGGTTCTTTATAAAATGAAGAACTTCAAGAAACCAGGCCCTAAAAGTGCTTTCTATTAGAAAAGTCTAAGATTTTAAATTCATAAATTATAGTCCTGAATTTATTCTTGATACTTCTTTTGAACACAGTGTGGAGATTTTAATCATGTTTAATCATGTAGTCATCAGTACACTGTGTACACTTTTGTTCAAACTATTCTATCTAATGTGGTAACCATTAAATTCATATGACAGTAAGCGTTTATGATGTGGCTAGTGCAAATTGGGATATGTTGTAAGTGTAAAATGCACACCATATTTTGAAAGCTTAGTATGAAATCAGTGTAGTCTTGTTAGTAATTTATTTTCATCATTTTACATGTTGAAATGATAATATTTTAAATATATTGGGTTAAGTATAGTCTTTATTTTTTTAAAATGTGGCTGTTAGATTTGAAATCATGTTATATTTCCCTTGGACAGTGCTGTTTTAGAGAGTCCTAAATGAGAAAGAGAAGGTGTGGTTCCTATGGACAGGGAACTAATCTAATACAATAGGGAAAATAGTATATATCTAATAAAGCTAAGTATATCTGTAAACATACTGCCTCCTGTTTGACCATGGATGAAATATATATCTGATAAATTAATTGAAAACAATAATTATTTGTGCTGTGTATAGTGGTATAGTTATTGAGTCTTTACTATATACGAAATGTTTTTCTAAGCACTTTACATATGTTAGCTTTCTTAATACTAATAATAGCATTTAAGGTAGGCACTGTTACTACTGATGGAGCTATAGTAAGGTTAAGTTATTTGCTTTTAAGGTAATATAGTTAGTAATAGAGTTAGCTCAAGTCTATTTAGTTTGGCTTCAGAGCCTGTACTATTAACCACTGTGTTGTATTGCCTCATTAAACTAGGTGATCTCATGATTTTATCTATTTTTTAAATCTTAATGATTATGCACAGTAGTTCATGCATGGATAACCCATTGGAATTTTGTTTTTTTAGCTTAGGAGGTAGGCTTAGTGCTAGTTTATATTTATATTTTGGTTAGATTTATTTTTCATTTTCTAAATGTGAATAATTTTTGTTTATGGTTATCACTTATTGGTTAGGCTGTTTATGCCTCAATTACAGCCTGTTAATTGCATTTGTGGTAGTATTCTACAAATTTTGAATGTTATAGAAGGTATGCCTGGACTTCCAGGGAGAGATGTATATGGCCAAATATTAACGAATAAACTTTTTGTGGTTTAAATGAGAGGTAACAAGAGGAAATAGAGGAATGTGCCATTGTATTTTTTGTTCCTATAAATTATCGTTTAGGCTTTAATTTAAAAAAAATATATAGGGGAGAGCTAATTCTATGTCTGGATTCAGCATGCACATTTGATATTTATATCATATATGTATATATCACATCCATATATTTAAGTATCATCTTAAACTAGTTTGTAACATCAACAAATATATATGTTTATGTATATATATTTATATGTATAGTGCAAATTGAGATATGTTGTAAGTGTAAAATGCACACCAAATTTTGGAAACTTAGTATGAAAACAATGTAACCTTGTTAATTATTTTCATCTATGGGCATAAGTATAACTACACACACACACACATACACACACACACACACACGTACCTTTATTTTCTGGCTATCCAATAGGTGTGAGATGCTATGGATAACACAGATCCTTGTCCTGTAAAAATAAGATACATGAAAAAACAGTGGGGTTAGATATCAACTCAATACAATAACAATGAATGGACAAATAAGTCTTCCAGGAGTTCCAGGGAAAGAAGGAAACTGATTTGAACTAGTAGTGTGGGAAGGGTTACAGTAGAGGCTGAGAATCAAGCTGGTCTTAGGTGATGCCTTGACTTTTCTTAGATGGAGTGGAGTGGATATGTGTGCAAATGCTTAGACATGAGGAGATATCAGTTGGACACAGGAAGAATTCAGCTGTTGCTAAAGTGTTAGGAAGCTGAGTAGGTAGGAAATTCCAAAAGGGCTAGACCCTGGAAAGCCTTGAGTTCTAGGAGTAGGAATTTGGATTCCTTAAGAAATTTAGAGTTAGGGAAAGATACTGGTGTCAGAAAATCGGTGTCTGTTTTTTCCTTTGCTTTCACACTGCAACTGTCAACAGAAGACTTCTGTGACCCCAAAAGGTGTGGAAATTTCTCTCTGCCAGCAAGCAAGCAAGCAAGCCATCTTGTAGCGGACACCACTGGATGTCCTCTAATCTATAGTTGTAACACTCTCTATTTGGAGGTAGCATCAGATCCCACAGGTTGAGGGCTCAATCTTTAAGACTTACGTGATTGAACCCCCACTTCAGATGCCAAGTGCAAGCACCAACTTCTTTTACCTGTGCTTATGACCAAGCAGCTACAAACTGAGGTTCCCACAACTCCCTCCTTGGGTTCAGTTAACTTGTTTTATTACGAAGGACATCATAAAGGATACAGATGCAGAGATGTGTGGGTGATGTGTGTGGAAGGGGTACAGAGCTTTCATGCTCTCTCAGGATGTACCGTCCTTCAGGAACCTCCAGTTACTCAGGTGTCCAGAAGTTCTTCGAACCCCATGCTTTGGGGTTTTTGTGCAGACTTCATTTCATCGACATCATTATTAATGGACTGGGTAGGGAAATCCAACATGTCTTGTTTATTCTGATTCGTGTCCTCTTGCTGCAGTGTTCTTTCCTCCAGAATATGGGGCAGGGCCTCTTTGAAAAAAGGGGGCTCCTATTACCTACTATGGAGAATTGTAGGTCAGAGAATTTCTTTATGGCCAGTGCCAAGGCAGAAAGGTGGGGCACTTCTGTGACTTGATTTAAGGAAGAGAAATTCTAGTTTCTATGGCCTGCCTTCAGGAGGGAGTTTAGTTATGAGTCAGGAGCCATGGGTGAAACCTAAAAAATATATACCATAATATTACAGATACTTTACCCTTGAGTTACTGCTTATGTGGTGGACATCACTAATAAGTTAAGTTACTGGCTTAAAATCCTAGATATTTTCATAGTAATAGGAAATACTGAAGAGCTTACTTTCTTTATTACTGGTTAAATTCAATGATGATACTGGTTTGTTAGCATCATCTCAGACTTCCTAGTTGGAAGCATTTTATATCACCTACCCTAATACTTGATGATGGTCTGTCTGTAGAAACGACAAATCAGTATTTTGCACCGAAACTTTGTTAATTTCAATTAAAATTTTAACATGTTGTAAATTTATATTTTCATTTACCGCACACACTAAAACTCGCTCTTATTTTTTAAAAATATTTTTCAGATGTTGATGGACCTTTATTTTATTCATTTATTTATATGTGGTGCTGAGAATCGAACCCAGTGCCTCACACATGCTAGGCAGGTTCTCTACTACTGAGCCACAACTTCAGCCCATCACTCTTATGTTAAGATCTGGCTTTCTTGGTTTCACTACCTTATCCCAGCACCTGTGGGCTACTTTTTTAACCTGCTGAACTCTTGTGGGGTTTTTGTTGTTGTTGTTGTTGTTGTTGTTGTTTTAATTGGAAAGATACCTTCTTTCTGGGCATGGTGAATTGCCTAATGAAATAAGACAGTTTAAAAAGAACACAGTAATATCTAGCATATTATAGAGGTCAATACTTAGTGAATTTTCTCTTTCCTTCCTGAGTAGAGACTTAATAAATTACTTTCTTAATAAATGATACTTAATACTTCTACTTAATAAATGTAGACTTTCATGTGATGGAACTCATAAACAAATCTGGAAGGTAGTAACTTTCATAAAATTTTCTCCAACTTTGTTATCGTTAACTTGAATTTTTTAATATTAATATACCAACACAGCCTATTGATATATTTAAAAAGATAATTTCCAACTGTTTTATTGGAATCTGCATTAAAAACTGAAGTAGCAAAGGAAATGATGTCCTCCCAAGGTCATTTCATTTTATGAATTGAAGGTATATCTGTGTCATTGAATGAGAAAATGTCCGGGAGAAATACTCTGTTCCAGGCATGTTTAAATCATACTATTCAGGAATGCAGCTAAAATTTTAAAATGAGTTGTCTTTTGATATATACCTGTAAATGCTGCTCATATGTATGGATTTGTGTAGTCCCCAACACAGTAACCATATGGAATAGTTCCTTCACTCCAGAAAACTCCCTTGTGCTATCCTTTTATAGACACATCCCTTTCCTGTCCCTGGGCAACCACTGATCTGTTTTCCATTTCTTCCTTCATGGACTGGATTAATGGTGACTGTCAAATCAGATGAATATCTTAAACATTTGTCAAATAAGATAAAATATAGGAAATATCAATAAAGTAATGTATGGAAGTGCTTAGCACATATAGGAAACAGGTACTTAAAAAATAGTTTCATATATAATATTAAACAGATAGGTGACTCTTAGCTGGACTCTTCTAGAGGCAAGCTTACATAATCTTTGACAATTTTATTTTCCCCTAACTCAGATTTTTAGGCTACTTTTTAAAGGCTTTGTTCAACATGATCGTGATCTCTGGAAATCCTTGCTATTTGTTTTTTTAACCTCATGTTCCTCATAAGTGGACAACATCTATCTTAAAGGATTTTATGATAATTAAATGTTTTGATATACACTTTTGTGTATATGTATTAGTGTTTATAAATATACACTCACACACACATATATACATACACACATAAAATGTTTATCTTTAGGGGCCTGGCCTACAGTAGGCATTCTATCAGTTTTTTAAAAATGATATAAATAATATAGTCTGTAGTAACTTTTGGAATGGCTTGGTAAAGGAATATGATATCCTCTTGATATCTAGAACCCTACCCCACCCTTCTCCATGAGAAGTTTGATTCTAAGCATCACCTTTCTGTTTTAATAGTTTTTTATAATTTCTTTTGGAAATATGTCATCAATTTCTCTTTTGGAGATGTATACTAAATGTATTTCATTTTATCTTACTGATTTAGTGTTTATTTCACATTATGACCATTTCATAAATGTCATTTTTGGATTTGATTATTGGGACATTTAGGCTGAATCTTTGCCAACTCCAGGGCTTCCTTTTGAACTTATAAGTCCCTATTCTAAGATTGGTTTTCTTTTTGTCATTTTGATACTTTTCTTAAAAATAAACCACACAGTATTCTGATATGTAGCATCTGAGACAGTAGAATATGATTGCTTTTCTACAAATTTAATTATTTAATCAAGTGTAGAAACAGATTTTGAATTTTTTTCTTCTTGCCCACAAATTCTCATGTAGACCATCTTTAGCAATATTCTTTGTCTCATTATTAAGTGTTCAAAATATTCATAGAATTAGTTAATAGAATTGAGAGGAACCTTCAAAATCATGTATTCTATTCTCAGTTCTGTGTAACCCAACGTCCTCCTTTTATAATAAATATTTCTAATGCTCTCCTTAGGAATCTTGAAATGAAATTCTTAATTAATGAATTTTTTTGCCCCATAATTAAAATGAATCAATATTCTCTAACTGAAATATGAAGGAGAAGTCAAAGGAAAATAATTTTAAAATACAATGCAGGTATGATCATGCTGAAAGGAAAAAAGACTGAGAGTAAAAAGTCATTCATTATAGGTTCCCAGTGGGTAATGCTGTCTCATTGAGAGCCACTGATTTAGACCAAATCTTTTCATTTCATAGGTAAAAATAGTTAAGGTGGTGGTGAAAGGGCAGAGGAGGTGTGTGGAATGGCTTGGGATTCTGTTCTTGGCATCACAGACACATGGTTATCGGTGGAGCTTGAATCCTAGAGAACTACTTTGAGCTATCAGTAGGCACAAAACTTTGTGTCATGGTTTTTCTTTTTCTTTTTTTGGTACTAGAGATTGAACTCGGGGGCACTCGACCACTGAGCCACATCCCTAACCCTATTTTGTGTGTTATTTTGAGACAGGGTCTCACTGAGTTGCTTAGTGCCTCATCATTGCTGAGGCTGGCTTTGAACTCAGCGATTCTCCTGTCTCAGCCTCCCTAAGTGCTGGGATTACCGGTTTGTGCCACTGCGCCCAGCTGTGTCATGGTTTTTCTAAAACATTTATGTGAAGACATTTTTGTTATTAAAGAGGCAGTTATACCTTGTCTCTAGCTGTAGAGGGACAAATTAGATATTGGGGCCACTCTTGATGAATATGAGGGCTGAGGGAAGCCTGTGGGGTGGTGTCAGCACCTGCGCCCTCAGCCTGACTTCCCTGGCACATAGACTCTCAGTTCATGCAGTTTCTTAGGGTCTTCCTTAGGGAAGTGGTAGTTGGTGGACATGCAGAGGCTTGTATGATAATCCTGAAGGATGTCTTGTAGCTTCATACATACGTAACTTTCTGGCTGTGTGACCTTGTGCACTAACTCATTTTTTCATATGTAAAATTCCCATCTTTCTGTGATATTTTTACCTTTAGGTTACTACAAGAGTCAAAGGAGAATGACCGTACATTGTATGTAATGGGTGATAATGCAAATGCAGTGGACTAGGGTTAACTAAAAAGCCTAGCATCTCCCCTCTACAGGGATATAAAGAGAATGTGTTCTTGTTTAATACTCTGAAGTTGATATATTATCATAAAAACTCTAATTGTGGATCTTATTTCAGTTCCTTAGACCTAACAAAGACCTACCCACCTCAGGGACAGGAGATATCACACATACTTGTCCTCTCTAGTTCCCATCTCCTGCTGCTCAGCCCCCAGGAATCACACAAATAAAAGCCAAATCAAAAACAAAACTTTTTATTTTTATTTTTTTTCCCTCTAAAACTGTGAATTAAGTCCAGGGATGCTTTACCACTGAACTACATCCCCAATACTTTTTTTGAAACAGGATCTTACAAAGTTGCTCAGGCTGGCCTTGAACTTGGAATCCTTCTGCCTCAGCTTCTCTTGTAGTTGGGATTATAAATCTTACTTTTGTGTAATTTTTCCGTTTTTAAATAGTCTAAATTAATGCATTTGTAGCAGCCTCTAATTTTTTCTTTCATTTTTAGCATTCATACTTTCACTTAAGAGCAGTAATTTCATTTCTTATTGTTGATTAACTTGAGCATGTGGTTATTAAACTTTCTTTACATTGATCAGTTAGGCCTCATTAATTTAACTTAGACTTTGTTGGTCTATGATTACTTTGTTTCCTCTTCTTTTTTAGTGAGTTGTCACCATCTCTTCACAATTCCATTTTAGTAATGTTAATAACTTAGCATATTCATTTTAAGAGGTAATATCCCTCTGATCCTGTTTTGGAGAAAATGTGGATGTTTTCTGCCTGCATCATGAATTCCTCCTCCCTAACCCCAGTATGGGAATTGCACTCAGGGGTACTCTACCACTGAGGTCCATCCTCAGACCTTTCAGTTTTTTTATTTTATTCTGAGACGGGCACACTAAGTTGCCCAGACTAGCCTCAAACTTCCTATCCTGCCTCAGTTTGTGGAGTAGCTAGGAGTCTAAGTGTGTGCCACCTTACCTGCCTTGGATTCCTCCCTCTTTCTTACCTTCAGTTTCTGCTACACAAAGGTGAAATCCTTTATTGGAAGTAGCACAGGCTGTAGAGTTAAATGAATGTGGGTTTCCATCCTGCCTCTGCAGCTTGCCAGTTACATGGTTTGGGCATGTTTGAATGTTTCTGAGCTCACTTTTTTCAACTGTAAAAGTAGGTATACTTTTACCTTCCTTATATAGTTGTACGAATTGGAACATTAGGTGAAAAGTACTTTATAGAATATTTCTCTCTTATGTTTTTTAACAATCTCTGAAGAAAGGCCTGCTTTTAAAGCAAGCAATTTAAATAAAGCTCAGTAGCCCAGAGAGACCAGACTGGGAAGGTCTGTCCTACCCTAAGGTACTTGTGATCTCTAAAATTTTGTGTTTATGACCAACTTAATTTTTTAAGAACTTTTTATTTGTTCTTTTTAGTTAATACCATGACAGTAGAATGTATTTTCACATATACAGACATCGAGTATAATGTCCCATTTTTGTGGTTGTATATTTTTGTGGAGTTATGTTGGTCGTGTATTCATATATGAACATAGGAAAGTCGTGGCCAATTCATTCTTCTGTCTTTACCATTCCCATCCTCCTGTTCCCCCCAGACCCTCGTCCAATCCAGTGAATCTCCACGCCTCTCCTTCCCCTGCCTGTTGAGAGTCAGCATCCGCATATCAGAGAGAACATTTGGTCTTTGGTTTTTTGGGATTGGTTTATTTCATTTAACATGATAGTCTCCAGTTCCATCCATATACTGGCAAATGCCATAATTTCATTGTACTTTATGGCTGAGTAATATTCCATTGTGTATATATACCACATTTTCTGTATCCATTCATCTGTTGAAGGGCACCAAGATTGGTTCCATAGCTTAGCTATTGTGAATTGAACTGCTGTAAACATTGATGTGGCTGCGTCACTGTAGTATGCTGATTTTAAGTCCTTTGGGTATATGCTGAGGAGTGGGATAGCTGGGTCAAATGATGGATCCATTCCAAGTTTTCTGAGGAATCTCCATATTGCTTTCCATAGTGATTGCACCAATTTGCCGTCCCACCAGCAATGTTTAAGTGTACCTTTTCTCCCACATCCTCACCAACATTTTTTGTTACTTGTATTCTTTGATAATTGCCATTCTGACTGGAGTGAGATGGAATGTCAGTGTAGTTTTAATTTGCATTTCTTTAATTGCTAGAGATGTTGAACTTTTTTTATGTATTTGTTGATCATTTGTATTTCTTCTTCTCTGAAGTGCTTGTTCAGTTCCTTTGTCCATTTATTGATCAAGTTACTTGTTTGTTTGGTGGTGGTGTTTGAATTCTTTATATATCCTGAAGATGAATGCTCTATCTGAGGTGTATGTGGTAAAGGTTTTCTTCCATTCTTTAGGCCCTCTTGGTATCTTATTGATTGTTTCCTTTGCTGAGAAGAATCTTTTTAGTGTGAATTCATCCCATTTATTGATTCTTGATTTTACTTCTTGTGCTTTGTTAAGAAAGTCAAACCCTAGGCAGACATGGTGAAGATTTGGGCCTATTTTTTCTTCTGTTAGGTGCAGAGTCTCTGTTCTAGTGCCTGAGTCTTTGATCTTGAGTTGAGTTTTGTGCAGGGTTAGAGATTGGGGTTCAATTTTATTTTGTTACATGTAGATTTCCAATTTTCCCAGCACTATTCGGGTTGAATAGGCGATCTTTTCTCCAGTGAATATTTTTGGCACCTTTGTCTATCTAGTATGAGATAACTGTTTTAGTGGGTTTGTCTCTGTGTCTTCTATTCTGTACCATTGGTCTACACGTCTGTTTTGGTGACATTTTTGTTACTATGGCTCTGTGGTATAGTTCCAGGTCTAGTATTGTGATGCCTGCTGCTCTACTCTTCTTGCTAAGGATTGCTTTGGCTATTCTGGGTCTCTTATTTTTCCAAGTGAATTTCGTAATTGCCTTTTCTAGTTCTATGAAGAATGTCATTGGGATTTTAAAAGGAATTGTGTTAAATCTGTATAATGCTTATGGTAGTAAGGCCATTTTGACAATATTAATTCTAACTGTCCAGAAGCATGGGAGGTCTTCCGAAATCTTCTAAGGTTTTCAAAACTTTTCTTTAATGTTCTGTAGTTTTCATTGTAGAGGTCTCCCACCTCTTTTTGTTAGGTTGATTCCCATTTTTTTTTCTTTTGAGGCTATTGTGAGCAGAATAGGTGGAATAGTTTTTCTAATTTTTTTTTTCAGTTGATTGATCACTGATATGTAGGAATGGAATTGATTTATGGGTGTTAATTTTATATCCTGTCACTTTGCTGAATTCATTGATAAGTTCCAGAGGTTTTTTGGTGGAGTTTTTTGGGTTTTCTAAATATAGAATCACATCTTTGGCAAATAGGGATATTTTGAGTTGTTCTTTTCCTATCTGAATCCCTTTAATTTTATTCTTCCAATTGCTCTTGCTAGAGTTTCAAGGACTGTGTTGAATAGAAGTAGTGAAAAAGGGCATTCCTGTCTTGTTCCAGAATTTAGAGGGAATGCTTTCAATTTTTCTCCATTTAGAATCATGTTGGCCTTGGGTTTAGCATATATAGTAAAGTTAAGGTATGTTCCTACTGTCCTAGTTTTGTATTGTTTTGAGCACAGTGGATGCTAAGGCAGTGCTGAGAGGAAAGTTCATTCCGTTGAACTCATTCTTTAAAAGAATAGTAAGTCAACAAATAAATAGCCTAACATTACATCTCAAAGCCCTAGAAATAGAAGAACAAATCAACACCAAAAGCAGAAGACAGGAAATAATTAAAATCAGAGCTGATATCAGTGAAATTGAAACAAAAGAACCCAAAAAATTAACAAAACAAATAGTTAGTTCTTTGAGAAAGTAAATTAAATTGATAAAACTCTTAGCCAAACAAATGAAAAGAGGGAGAAAACTCAAATTGCTAAAATTTGCAATGGAAAAAAATGTCACAATGGACACTACTGAGATACAGACAGTAGTTAGAAATGATTTTGAATAAAATAGAAAATCTAATAAAATAGAAAATCTTGAAGACATCTACAAATTTCTAGAGACATATAACCTACCCAAGTTGAATCAGGAGGACATAAAAAATTTAAGCAGATCAGTTTCAAGCAATGAAATTGAAGATGCCATCAAAAACCTATCAAGAATAAAAAGCCCAGGACCAGAGGGATTCTCATCAGAGTTCTACCAGACCTTTAAAGAAGAATTATGACCAGTCCTTCTCGAATTATTCCATGAAAGAGAAAAGGAGGGAACCCTTCCAAACTCATTCTATGAAGCTAGTATTATCCTGATATCAAAACCAGACAAAGGCATATCAAGAAAAGAAAATTTCAGGTCAATATCCATGATTAACATAGATGCAAAAATTTTTAACCAAGATACTGGCAAATTGCATACAAAAACATTTTAAAAAGAGTGCACCATGATCGAGTGGGGTTCATACCAGGAATGCAAGGTTGGTTCAACGTATGGAGATCAATAAATGTAATTCATCATATCAATAGACTTAGAAACAAAAATCATGATTATCTCAATAGATACAGAAAAAGCATTTGTGACCAACTTTAAATGAAGATTCTATGAATAAACAAACTACCAGGCAATTTAGATAAGAGATTCTCTTAGTAGAAAGGAAAGGAAAAGGAACTCTTAGAAGTGAATCCAGAATTTCTATTGTCTCATCTAGGAAGCCAAGCATTTGCCTGGGCCACTGGTTTCAAATGATGTTAACACCTTCTAAAGAGGAGAGATCAGGCAGACATGAGGAGTGGGGTCTAGTGGTGAGGAGTAGTTCTGAATTAGAGCTATTGTTTTTATTTGTTTTGTAAGTCATCTTGGTGGGATTTTTGAAGAAGGAATTCCAAGACCAAAAAGGTTTGCAAAACCTCTATCTTTAATGCCTGTTTGAACTTGGAATTTCCATGATAGATGATTTTGTAGGCAGTGTGCTTTTTAAATTGAATTTTCAGAGATGTCTTGGGAGACATCTTTTAATGGTTGCATCCTGCTATTCTGAAAATTGACTCCTTTTGTTCATCGAATAACATACTTAGGTTTGTAGTTCTTATAAAGAATTTTTTAAAAATACTATGAATATCAGCCTGCATCCAGAGCTTTTTTTTACCAAGTGAAATATTTTTATTGGCATTCATGTTAATTTCTCCATTTATATTTTCATTTGTTAATGGTAAGAACATGCTACATGAAACATTTTAAAATACATGAAGAGAGTCCTAGGGTCAGTCTCCATCTGTTATTTATTTTGATTATTGCTAGTCTAAGGAAAAAATGGATCACAGAAGTAATGTTTTAATAGCAAAAGCAGATGTTTCAGATATTAACCCTGTTATTTGTACAAAATATACTTTTGTATAAGAAGCAAAACTCAATCACCGTCTTTCAGAATTAGCCAGAAAAAAGTGTTTTGTAACATTCATAACACTCAGAGAATTCCATCATTGATAGAGTTCAGTCAGAAATGCTTTCAGTTAAAAATTGATTTCATTTATGAGGTATTAAATAATAATTATGAAATCTCAGATATTTTAAGAATAAACATTTACATAAATAAATACAATGTAATAATACATTCTGTAATTTTTGTAAGTAACAGATCACTCATTTCTACCTTTCCTTCATTAGTTTTTGGGTTTTTAACTTCATAACTTATAGTTATTTTCTAGAATAGTGAGTGTATATGATTTGTCTTTGGTTCTACCTTATTAACTTGATACTTGGTAATTGGTTTCATGATAAAAATTACACGGAAGTTTCATGAGAGTTTAAAAAGAAGACTCTTTTAGGCTACTGTTGAATTGTTTTTCTAAAGCAGTAGTTTCTTTCTCTCCCATGCCTGTCCCCCACTGAGCTACATCCCCAGGCCATGCCCTCTTTATTTAATTTTGAGGCAGGTCTCATTAAGTTGACCCAGCTGGTCTTAAATTTATGTTCCCTCCTGCCTCAGCCATTTGAGTAGCTGGGAATATAGGTGTGTGCTGTCATGCCTTGTAGAAGTAGTCTCTCAACTCTGAGTTACAGACCCCTTTGATAAAAGGGCTTCTTTTTTTTTTTTTTTTCAGGAAAGTACATGTACATAACTTAGCATACAATTAATTCTAGGAGACCAAACCCTCAAATACATCTATGGGTATACTACATAGCGCCATGTGAAGAATAGATTTTAAGAAACTGATTTAAGTATTTTCTTCATTTTGCTTATATCTATTGAAAGAACAAGTACTATGAATGATAGTTGTCTTTGTTTTACTTGATAAAATGTTGATATGTTCAGTTTATATTAATCTGTAACAAAAAGTCTTTCATTAACTATAGTGACATACCTATGGATCTTAGAAATAATGTGGTCAGTTTGTGTTGTTTTGAAGAATTATAATATGAAAAACTCTAATTTCATAACGGAAAGCATTCTGCTGCTAGTAGTTAGACTCTCCCTAGAAACTGTGATGCTTTATGCATTTCAGTAGAATACCAGTATTTTTATTTTAGAAAAAAAGATTGATATTTGAATATCAACCCTTATTTATGAAAAATATTGAATTTGAATTATATAATTCAAATTTTATACTTCTCATTAGTGATTAAACCTATTCTCAATAAATATACATTAGTGATGGGCTCCATCCACCCCCTTAATACAAGAAATCTTGTCTTCTAACATTTCCTATTGCAGTAAATATTGTTGGGATTTTGTTGTTATGTAAAAAAAAAAAAAGTACTGTTTATATACAATTTGAAAAATAACAGAAAGGTAGAGAGGGAAAAAGAATCAACCATAGCCACTATGATGTTGGTAACATCTTGATGAATGTCTAATTAGTCTTTTATTTCTTCAGTGATTTCACTCTAATTTGTGGCTCTCCTTTGTTTTTTGGCTTTCCTTGCATATATTCTTGTTCTTAATTTCTAAGGTGATAGTTATTGTTATAATTCTCTTTTCCTTCAGCATTCATGACTGAAGGAAAGTCAGTTAGTTATTCATGTGTTGGTAATCTCCCAGCTAATGAATTTTTTGTTTTAATATATAATTTATACAGTTTGTACAGTTGTAAAGTATGTAGGTCACTGGGCTTTAGACCATTCACAGAATTGTTTAACTATCACTACTGTCTAATTTTAGAACATTTTTAAAACCCCCTAAACAAACTTTGTGCTCATTGGTGGTCACTTCCTGTTCTACCATCCTCCATTCCCCAGCCTTAAGGATCCACTGATCTGCTTTTGTTCTCTATAGCGTGTCCTGTTCCGGACATTTCATATGAATGAAATCACACAACATGTGGACATTTTTGACTGGCTTCTTTCACTTATCATTGTTTTTTCGAAGCCCATCTATGTTGTTGCATATATCAGTACTTCATTCCTTTTCTTGTTCTGTAATGTCTGTGGATAGCTATACCACTTTTGTTTATCCATTTAATAAATGAAACATATTTCAGTAGTTTCCACATTTTGACTTATTAATAGTGCTGCTATGAAAACTCATTGACACGTTTTCATGTGAACTTGTTTTTATTTCACTTGGGTATATTCTATCTAGGATTGTAGTAACATTTTGAGGACTGTAATCCTTGGAAAAGGAAGGTAGTCACTTAAATAATATCTAGGAGGTACTATCTGTTATCTCTAATCTGCCTTTCTGAAATGGTTTCATATGGTAATGTTCTTCTTAGTGTAAGTGTATATGGTTTTAACTTACAGGAAAATGTGTAGTAACAGGAAATTATTGAAATGTAGTGTTCTTGCCATGTATGCAGGAAAATGTTGGTGACATTAAAAAAAGTCTTGCTGTTGATAATTCATATTGTTTGAAATAATTTGGAGGTGGTAAAACCTAATAGAGACCCTTAGACTTTGGAAAAACAACTTCCTGACTAACCAGTCACCTTACAGTGAGTACCGTAAAGAATACCGTCATGAGATCTGCTTCTTCATGCCTTCTGTCTTAGCTGAACTGAGTGAGCACTGTCCTTCCTGTAGGCCCAGGCCTTATTTGTGTCTTCATTCCTTCTCAGTGGCTTAGCCTTCTGGGATCCCTTAGAGGTCACAGGAGATGCTGTCACAGTTGGCTGTGCCAGTGTGAACACAAACTAGATCCCTCAACCTTTTCTTTCCTCTGTGTCTTTGTTGATGGACTGAGAGAATTAAATGTTGAGAACAAAAGATGTTTAAAATGCAGTGACTTTATTCTAGCTCGAAACTTCTTAAGATTTTACAAACTGTTACATTTCCTAATTTTTTCATAATTTGGCATATAGTCTGTGCTTTCCTTTCTTCCTCCCTCTCTTACTGCTGCCTTTAAGTTTGTTCTTCTCTTCTTCACCTAGATATGCTGTAGAAGGGCACAAACTCCATATACTTTTTTTCTCGTATCTTGCCTAAAAATGGTTAGTATTTGCTGGTGCAGATATGAGTTTTTAATGACTGAGAAATGAATCTAATTGGTGCTTATTCTCTGTTTAAACAAAATGATTGAAATAACATGGTAAATGTTGACAGACTATTTTAATTTTTTCCTCTTTTATGAGTATTCTTTTGACTAAATGTCCATTCTGTTTTGTGCAACTTTTTAAACAACTGTTGCCTGATAGTTTTATTTATCCATAAGAGACCTTTATTTATATATTCATGGGGTGACATTTTGTATGGATGGATTTAGTTTCAGTATATTCCTTGATTGCTTTGACAGTTTCTATACCTGCATCAATCACTTAGTTCTTTAATTATACATTTGATTGGGTAGCTCCGTGTCTCATGAAGGGAAAAACAAAACAGCTTCAACTTCAAGTAAATGGAGAGAAATGCTATTAGGTAAATTGGATGATGGTTTTGAGTGACCTTTGTTAGATCCAGGATCACTGGGAGTGCCAGTTTAGTTTTAGTGATAAAATGAAGAGACTTTATCATTCCTGTTTTCATTAATGTTTTTAGTAGTTTTTACTTTGTAAAAATTTGAGCTTGGTGTATGGTGAACAATCATTTGGCTAAAAGTTACAAGTTATTTCTACCTCAATATAGTGTAGCAAAAATTTAATCGTTTTTGCTTTGATTGTGGCATCATGGAAACATAGGGATTACTGGAAAGTGAATTACTTTGGCTGTGCTTACACTCTTCCCTCTTTCTGACTTCTTCCCTTTTTACTATAAAAGTAAAAAATAGAAATGTTTTCTTTTTAAAAAAAAAGGGGGTTTCAATTCCCTTGAACCACCATTCCAATTATATCCTGTCCTATTCCATAAAGGTGACCATACTTATTGCTGGTAGCAGTCCTTGTAGATAGATTTCTGTGCATTTGCATTTGTTCTTAGGGACGGAGTCTCAATGTGTTGCCCAGGCCAGCCTGAACTCCTATGTTCAAGTGATCCTCCTGCCTCAGCCTTCCAAGTAGCTGGGACTATAGGTGTCTACTACCATGCCCATCTATGTTTGTTTATTTATATTAACCCTATAGCTTCAAGGGTTTGAGGGAGCATGGTTCCTTCCTTCCAAAAATGGTATCATATTCTTTTTCTGTGAGCAATATTTGTTGGAGAGCTGTCCATTTTAGAAAATACAGGTTGGGGCTGGGATTGTAGCTCAGTGGTAGAGCGCTTGCCTCACACGCATGAGGCCCTAGGTTCGATCCTCAGCACCACATACAAAGCAATAAAATAAAGACATTGTGTCCATCTACAACTAAAAAATATTTTAAAAAGAAAATACAGGTTGATCTCATTCTGTCCAGCTGCTACATGGTGTCTCATAGTGCTGGATTCACCACAGTTTACTTAATTCTTCCCTTATAACATTGATGGTTCTCATTTTTCTGTTGAACAGTGCTACAGTGAAACATTTTTCCACCTGCAGTTGAGTATCTCTCTGGGATAGATACTAAGAAAGAATTTGTGATGGCAGGCATATTCAGAATTATAAAAGCTACTTATTAGTTTGCCCTCTGAAGTGGCTGTATCACTTTATACTCCCTCCAGCTGTGAAAGCAAGACTCTACCAATTTTCAGAACATCAAAGGCAAAACAAGCCACTTTTGTCAGTCTGCTGGAACTGGGAGGTGTTTTGTTGTTTTTATTTGCATTTTCTTAAAAATGTTCTTCTTGGGTTTATTGACCATTTGTATTTTCTTCTCATAAGCTGCATATACCTAATTGGATTATTTATAAAATATTTAACTGCCATGTGAGGTGACATATAACTGTACTCCTAGCTATTCTGGAGGCCAATGTAAGAAGATGATAAGTTCAAGGCCAGCCTGGACAACTTGGTGAGATCCCATCTCAAAATAAAATGAAAGGGTCAGGGATATAGTTCAGTAGTAGAATTCCCCAGGACCACAAAAACAAACAAACAAACAAACAAACAAAAAAACCCTAAACATTTATGTGTGTGTATGTATATATGACTATTTTTATAAGTATTGTTAAATATATATACATATGACTTTTTATAATTATCATTGAAATATATATGCAAGTACACAGATTTCAAGTGTGCAATTCAAAGAATTTTCATGAAGTGAATACCCAAAGTGTGATCAACACCAAATCAAGAAACAGCATTACCAAAATCTTAGAAGCCTCCTTGTGCCTTGTTGCTGTACCTGGTTTATATCTCCCCAGAATAACCATTATTTGTGGTTTTAACATTATGAAGTCATTTATCTGTTTTGGAACTTTAGATAAATAGAATTATACAGTGCATATTTTCTCCTTTCTATGTACTAACTTTTGGATACATTTTAAGTAAAAGAACTACATCAGAATTTAGGGAACAATGAATATTTATATAGATCTAATATTTATGTATACTACAAATGTAGATAAATCTCATGTAGTTGTATGTTATTTCTTCTCTCACCAAACATCAAGAAATAGGTAATAAGAGATAAGCAGTGTGATTTTGACATAACTCGAGCCACTCTTATCCAGATCAGAACTCTCGGTGACCTTCTGCCCAGGGAGTTAAAGGCTTGTTAACTAAAATCTATTAATAGGCAAAAGTCCTTTGCTTCATTTTGGGTACATGTAACTGAGATTTGGCTCCATTCTGCTGTTTAACTGTCCTGTTGTGTTTTACCAGACTTTGTAAATTGTGATTTGATTTCTTCTCAGACCTCTCTAAAATGCCTGCTTATCTTGTACCTTATTTTTATATCTGGGAAAATAGTTTTTCTTGGGGAAGAAAGAAATGATAGAGTTTGTCCCTTTCCTGTTACATTGTCTGTCTTTTTTCCAAACAGGAAAAGATACCATAATAAATTATATTATCTTTTCATCTTCCTCTGCCCACCTTATGAATGCTTAATTGATTACAGAAAAGTATTTTCTTTTTGACTTATTTTTTACTCGTTTCTTCTAATGATATGCTCATTAAGGGAGTAACTTTTTTGTCTTCAGAATATTTTTGACATAAAATTTTTTGGAGGGTACTGGTAATTGAACCCAGGGATGCTCTATGATGAGCTACATTGCCAGCCCATTTGTTTATTCATTTTAAAATTTTGAGACAGGGGTCTTACTAAGTGGCTGAAACTGGCCTTGAACTTGAGCTCCTTCTGCTTCAACCTCTCAAGTCACTGGAATTACAGGCCACCATGCTGGGCTTAACATAAATTTTTAAATAAAAATTTCAGTGTTTTTCTAATATCATACTTTAATAGAGACTTGATGTTTTAAATTAATAATTAAAGATAAATAAGATCAATAATGGTGACATTCTATATAATTTATTTTAAATTAATAGTCTGGTTTGTAATACAAGGCATATGTGACAGTGCCATTGAGAATCAAAAGATTGTAAGAGAAAAAAGAGATAATCATACTCTTTGTTTCTAGATCGAAAGTTAAATTTAGCTATGAGCCTTCTGTCCTTAGGGACCTGAGAAGAAAACAAATACTGTTCTCACTGGAGGGACAAAAAAACATACCATTTCATCAGGAAAGACAGATGTGTTTATGTTACCAAGATCTGAAAAAAATTATATGCATCTTTGTGGGGTGTACAGAAGGGCTTGTATAAATTCTTAAACAGCAGTTATAAAGAAAATATAGATGTGTTCATCAGAATGGGGTTGTGCAAATTAGCATACATATGTTGATTTGAAAGAAATCAGTCAGCTCATAAATATCTCAGTTATCTTTGTGAAAAACTAAATGTGATCTTGTCTGTGTGTGAAGCTTACAAGAAAAATAGTGCATAAAAAGCATCTGTCTTCAACTATTTAAATAAAGAACACAGTTAAATGCCTTCAGATTGTAGGAAAATCTCCATAATCAGGCCATGATTGTTTTAACTGTTAAAAAATTTAAATTTTTATTGCTAAGTGATCTTTTTGCAATAATGACTATTATTATACATGCATATATGTAGTAATTGACATTAGTATTCACATTTTCATTTTATGTATTTGATTTTGTCATTAACATCAAGATCAACATGTCACTTACTTATTTTAGAGTCATCTTGGAAAAACTAAAAACTTGTCCAATGTATTTTTCTAAATAGGCTCCCAAGGATTGCTTTTGGTAATAGAGTACTTGATTAGGGATTGTAACAAATAAATAATCTTATCATAGTCTAATGGATGTTTTTAAAGTTTTTATAATTAAAATGTTTTTAGTTATAAAATACATGTTTATTCTTTAAAAGAATAGAGTAATATATGAAGTACTTGAATAAAAAAGTGAGAGCTCTGATCTTTGTTTTTGCCAGGGGTAGTGAAAACTAAAAACGTTTTTTGTTGTTGCTAATATAACATATAATTAGAAGAGAGTATAGTATATCGTATGTGTGCAGATTGGCCATTGGTAATCTAAGAATCATTGTTGGTGAACATACATATAACCACCATCTTTAAGAAATAGAACATTGCTAGTATCTTACAAGCCTCATTTTGCCCCCACCATGATTAACCTTTTATGTTAATCGTTACCTTTTCTTTTAAGATTTTACCACCTAAGCCAGGTGTGGTAGCGCACGTCTGTAATCCCAATAACTCCAGAGGCTGAGGCAGGAGGATCACAAGTTTAAGGCCAGTCTTAGCAATTTAACAAGACCCCCAGCAAATTAGTGAAATGCTGTTTCAACTCGGGGGGGGGGGGGAATAGGGCTGAGGATATAGCACAGTGGTAAAGCACCCCTGGGTTAAATCCTCAGTACAAAAAATTTTACAAAAGATTTTACCACCTACATATGTGTGTGTGCACACGCGCACACGTACGCGTGTACATGCGTATGTGTGTATATGTATGTGTGTGTGTGTGTATATATATATATTTTTAATTGTTTTGAAAATTGAGAAGTAAGCATACTCTGACAGCTCTGACACTGCCACCATTAGTGGAGGGCCCCCACAGGTGCAGAATCTCAGGGTGATCATCTGCCTTCACTACCCAAAGTAGACTGGATCCTCTGCTGGGGAAGGTAGTGAGCAAGTTCATGCATGAGTGAGTCCTGGAAAACAGGCCTCACCACAGGACTCTACAGGTGTTGGCTGTCCAAGAGGAGTAGGTTTTTTGCTTCTGAATTTACCGTGCCTTCATCCATCCCTCAGGAGTAGGTCAAAGCAGAATACTTATGACAGATAAAATGAGTGTCATCAGCTCCTCTGGAAGTCCAAGTTAAAGGCAGTTTAACTTTTGATGCATTGCATGTCAGGTGTTTTTACCTCTAGTAGCTTCATAGAAGACTGAGGTCGCCCCTGTTCTCTACACAGTACTGTGTCTTGTGAGTATGTACTCTCATCCATTGTCCCACTTTCATTAGGCTTGTTAATGTGGAATGCCATTTTCTCTAGTTCTGGGGGATTTTCTTGAATTTTTTTTTTTTTTTTTTTGGTACTGGAGATTGAACTCAGGGGTACTCAACCACTGAGCCACATCCCCAGCCCTATTTTTTTGTGTTTTATGTAGAGAAAGGGTCTCACTGAGTTGCTTAGCGCCTCGCCATTGCTGAGGCTGGCTTTGAACTCATGATTCTCCTGTCTCAGCCTCCCTAAGTGCTGGGATTACAGGCTTGCACCACCGCGCCCGGCTGATTTTCTTGAATTATTTGTTGCTGATTTTTTCCTCTCTAGTTTCTCATTATTCTCTTTTTGGACCTGGTATTATTGGTGAATGGGACCTCCTATCTTGGCCTCTTAAATTATTTCTACTTTCTTTCTGACTTTTTTTAGGGGAGTTTCTGAGCTTTATTTTGTAAGAAAGCACTTACAGAGTTCTAAAATTTTGGTAAACATTTTTGCCTTTTTAAACTTCCAGTTGCTCTTTTATTTTTGAATATTTCCTTTCTTTGTTTTATTTTCTTTTCTCACAAGAACATGCTATTCTTGTTTCCTGGATGGAGTATTTCTTATCTTCCTAAAAATGTTAAAAATGGTTTTCTTTGAATTTTTTTTTTTTGTCACTGAGTAGTTTGTTTCCTTCAAGTCTACTGTTTTCTATTTATTCAAGTGTTTCTTCCCTCAGATGTCTTCTTATCTCCTCCTGATAAAATTTGGGTGCCTTAATAAGCCAGCTATAAACTTGTACGTAGTGGAGACTTACGGACTTTATCCTCTCTGTGGAGTGATTTAGGTGGACTGTTCATTGGGGAATCTCCTAGTGCTTTTATATTTCATCTTTTTCATAGTCTGGTCAGATCCCCAGATAAATGTGTTCATTTTCTGCCTAGAGCTGAATGTTCGGTAGAGGTAACCACTATCCATGTGTAACTATTTCAGTTTGAATAAAATTAATGTAAAACTTCAGTTCTTCATTTGTACTAAGCACAGTTTGAATGTCCAGCAGTTACATGTAGAGAGTGCTTACTATCTTGGACAACAAAGCTATTGAACATTTCTTTTATTACAGAAAATTCTATTGGTGCTGACTAGGACTAAAATGATCCTGTCACTAGGCACCTGAGGTCTTTGCATTCCTGAATTCAGTATGGTTATGGTCACTGAATCCCTCTGAGAGTGTGTAGTCATGCCTTCAAGTGTGCAAAACACCCTCTTCTACCTTCTCCATGGAATCACCTTCCAAGTTTATGCTGGGGTCAGGGAAAGAAAGGGATCTAGGAATCCATCTGCTTCTCAGTTTTCACCTAATCCGTCTCATTTTGTTAAACCTGCCTACATCCTCATTTGTGTTCAGACATACCAAATGCTACCAGCTCCCTTGTTCTCAACTTTTTCCTCTGTGGTCTTACATATGCCTTTTCAGGTCTACCAAGATGGTCAACACTTGGCTTCCTGCTTTCCAACTTTTAAAATGTTCCTGTTGTCTTTTGCGGGGGGTGGGCAGGGGGGGAGCATACTGGGGATTGAACCTAGGGGTGCATTACCAGTGATTTACATTCTCTTTCTTATTTTATTTTTAAAATAGAGTCATACTAGGTTGCCGAGGCCAACCTTGAATTTGCAATCATCCCGCTCATCCTCCTGAATTGCTGGGATTATAGGCATGTGCCAGTGTGCCCCAGATGGAACTCTTTCCTTTATGATACATTCATTTTATCAGAATCAAGAAATACATATAACTGTAATGTAATGTTACAACCCATGTACACTGATCTTTGACGTGCATGTATATAAAAATAGTAATGATGTTATAGGTAGTGTTTCGTTTTGCTGGTTGTCTCCTGTTTGCCCTCTGGATCTGCTGTTTGTTCCAGGAGTCTGATCAGTGGCATCACTAGTCTCTGATTTCCAGTAGGACAAATCCATGGAGGAGCCCTTGAAGGAGATAAAAGGATGGAAGGAGATTGAGGAGGGGATTTTAATTCTAGGCATCCTCTTTGTAGAATAATCTTGGATTTATTTGTCCCCCTATTAAAATGAGACTTTTAAAAAAATTTACCTAGAACCACAGGTACTCATATACAGATGTACACAAATGTATACATTTGTTTTAAGACGTTGGTTTAATAGGGAAAAAACAAGATCATGCATTCATATTGGTTTAAATTGGTTTTATTTATTTACTGAATAACCTATCAGAGACATTCTTCCATACCAGACAGTAGGAGCTACCTTATTCTCTTGAATGACTGCTTAGTATTCCATAATATAAAAGTACTATAAAATGTTCTCTCTTTTCCTTATTGGTAGGCTTTTTATCTCTCACTGTTGAGTATTACAAATTAAACTTCAGTGAATAACCACGTCTTAGGCACTTCTGTGAGTATTTCTGCATGGTAGAGATCTTAAAATATAATTGTTAATTAAATCTGTCATTTCTATTTTGACAAAGTCTCCCTCCTTACTTTACAGATGAGGTGTACAGGTTTAGCAGTGTGGTCATGATCATCTTACATTTGAATGTTGGAGCTTGTGTATGTCCTGGCTCACAAAGCTCTTTGATACCAAAATCTCTCAGCCCAGCATTTTTGCCAACAAATCCATTCCGTGTCTGTTTCAAAGTCCAGAGAAGACTGTTAAAACCAGTCTGTATACCAGTCCATGCTTATGTACACAATGTCACTTTTAACAGCTTATCTTACCTTATGTGCCTTAGTTTTTTCCCGACCTCTAGTGACATACTGAAGGTGGTATTCTTGGCAATACTGAACAAGTTGTGTACAACTTTCTCCCAAGGGCCCATTCCCTAGTGGTTTCTTGTACCTCATGAATGTGTTCCATATAAAGCCAGACCTCAGTAATATCTAATGAGCAGTTCCCTAAGTAAGCCTTACTATTTCATTTCTGTGATCCATTTTTGTTTTTGTTTTTTTTTATTGAAAATGTTCTTTCTATTCCCCTCCCCTCCCTTACTCATCCTCCAAGAGTCTAGGCCTTCTTGTATCCCTTCCTCTAACTCCAGTTGCATAACTTGTTCTGCCTCTATTACAGCATATATTACAGTAAATTGCTTTTATTCATTTATGCACTTAGCTTCCCTAGCACACTGAGAGTAAAGCTAGTTAACACTTGACTTGTTACATGAATAAAATAAGGAGTTTATGGAGTAAAATATGGCTCTTGTCTGAGCAGAGGAGTATAGGCATCCCTAGTGGATTCCATTAGGCTTTGCCAGGGAGTATCCTCCCATACTGTCATACTCCAAGAACAACGTATGCAGCTGAGTAAGAAGCCTAGGTGGGCCGTGTCTTGGTTTATATGCTGTTTTGCCTTTTATCTGGTATGGCAGCTGTTTGAACCACAGATGGTTTGATACATGGGCAATCAGATTCTCATTATGAGTTAGTGGAATAGGCTGAAGCAGGAGGATTACAAATTTCAGGCCAGCCTCATCAACTTAGCAAGACCCTGTCTCAAAATAAAAAATAATAATAAAGATGCTGGTAGAGTACCCCTGGGTTCAATCACCAGTATCCTCCAAAATGATGTTATGAATTAGTGGGGTAAGTGGAGATTGTGTTAACTGTCTAAAGGGAAAGTGGTTATTTTGGGGAAGGTTGTTGGCTTTAACTTGAAGTAAGCATGTTTTTCAGCATGTTTGCTATTGTATCTGTTTTTGGCAGTAAAATGCATATATCATTTTAAAACTATGATTTTTTCCCCCCAAAGGTTTTTCAAAAAAAGAGTATATCAGTTTTATACAAAGAATGAGTAAATATGATATTAAATGGCAGTGTTGCAATTACTTTTCAGTGGTGTGGCCTTTATCTTTTATTTTAAAGGGGTTTAAAAGATTATATATTTAATTTACTAGTTATTTAGCCAGACTTTTCTCCAACAGAAGCTGATAACCCCATTCCTGCTGCTGCTCCCTAAGTTTTTGTATGGTGTATGTTATATTACATACTAGGGAATATTAAGGACATTATGCTTCCATACCAGTTCTTTTGAATTTCTAAAATTTGGCATAATTTTTGCCCAAGTATTAAAATTCGAGTTTAGAATTATAACATCTTTATCATGTTATTTTTTAAAAAGTGTATTTAATTGCAGCAGTATAGTCTTGAAAAAGATTCAGTGTAACTGACTGACTGAGTGTTGACTCTGACACCAAATTACCTGGAGTCAGATCCCAGCTTTGCCATTTACTTTGCCATTTGCTGTGTGACTCTATGCAAATTACTTAACATCTTTGTGGCCTAGTATCCTTATATATATATTGTGACTACTAAACAAGTCCATGAACATCAAATATATGAACTAGTGCCAGAATATTTTGAAAGCTAGATACATTTTATAGTATTGTAATTGGAATAATTCAGAAGTATAGAATTCCCCAATCATAAGAGCATAGTGAATATTATGTCTTTAATATCACATGGCCTAATGTTTATTTTATAATCTACAGACAGTAGAATTCACTTTAAAATGTACAGACAGGACTAAGAGTGTAACTTAGTGGCAGACAATGTACTTAGCATGCATGAGGCCCTCAGTTCAATCCCCGGCACCAAACTTTGTTGAGTTTTTATCAGTATCTAGTCTTCTATAACCACTACTGCAATCAGGAAACCCAACAGCTTCCTTGATCCCCCAAACTTCCCTTGTGCTGTCCCTTAGTAGTCAGCCTATCTTCCCAATCCTAACCTTTACCAACCACTGATCTGTTCCCCTCCCTTGTGGGTTTCCTTGTCCAGAATGTCCAGTAAAAGAATTATTTTTGAGCCTGGCTGCTTTCACTCAGCACAATGCACCTGAGATTAACTCAAGATGCTGCATGTATGGGAATTTTGTCTTTACTGCTGAGTAATATTTCATTGTAAGGATTTCCTACATGTTTATTCACTCACCCCTGGCTGACAATGGGTTATTTCCAGTTTCTGGCAATTATGACTAATGCTGCTATAAATAATTATGTAGAGCTTTCTACAAATAAATTTTTATTTGTCCTGGTTATTCAGTAGACTTTATGGCTTTTGTATAAGTATAGACTTAACATTTAAAAAAACTGCCAAACTGTTTTCTAGGATTACCATACCATTTCCTTTTCCCACTAGCAATGTGTGCAGATTCTGGTTGCTTCACATCCCTGATAGCACTTGGCATTGTCAGTTGTTTTTGTTTTTTAAAATTTCAACTATTCCAAATATTTGTAGTTAATTCTTAACCCAGTTAATCCATCAAACCCTTGAGACTTGGATGAGGATACAGAAAAGGGCTAGATTATATGAATGCAGAACCAGAGAGTAGCTCATCAGAGAGAGAGAGAGCATTAGATTTGTGAATGCTGTGGCAATATCTGTCATATTCATTGTTGTGTCCCCAAATTACTAGTACAGTGCCTGGTGCCCAGTGTGGATCTCTGTATGTTTATTAATCTTTGAAAATGAACAAATGATTGAAAGCTTGGGAAAGATAGGAGTAGGATGGAGAAGTAATTCTAGATTAGATTTGGTCTGAATAATTCCGGTATATTCATATGACACATCCCTTTACATCTGTGTAAGTCTTCATTTAAATACATACTTATGCCAGGCATGGTGGTTCACACCTGTAATCCCAGCGGCTCAGGAGGCTGAGGCAGGAGGATTGAGAATTTAAAGCCAGCCTCAGCAAAAGTAAAGCGCTAAGCAACTCAAGTGAGACCCTGTCTCTAAACAAAATACAAAATAGGACTGGGGATATGGCTCAGTGGTGAGTGCCCCTGAGTTCAAGTCCTGGCAGCCCTCCCCCCGCAAATACATACCGAAAGGTTAACATGGATCTCGGAATCTTGGCTTCTTAGGAAGGGAGTAAGATTAGTATGATGTAATGGAAGAAGCAGTAGGCAGATAGGCAGAAAAGATTGGTTGTTATTAACTGTGTGGATTTAGGAAAGCCATATTAATTTTCTTGGGCTGCACCTTTATCACTATAAAATGAAAAGATTTCAGTAGATAGCTAAGCTTCTTTAACTATGATTTTTTATCACATCAAATCAAATCGTAAATGAGGAAGATGCATGCCAGAGCCTTTCTTTGACAGGGAAGCAGTCTTGTATGGACACTGTGAAGTGTTGCTGCAAGGAGGCAAGGAGCCAGTGTTAGACAAAACGCTTGCTGTTTGGCTCATTGACAGGAAAACACAGCAGATAGAAGAAGGTAGAAGGTTTTTAAATAGTAGGAGCATTGCAACATTATGATTATGATTTTGATGATGGTTGTTTTTGAGGGGAGGACAAGGGTTGAGAATACTGAATTTAAAAGCTTTTGCTTTTTCCTTTCCATAAAAAAGAATTAAGTTAAATTTAAGACTGGAGAGAAGCTGTTTATGGTATCTTCTAGTGCCTGGAAAAGGACCTGAGACTCAGAAAACATGAAGCCTAGTATATACTGGAACATAGACCTCTAAGCCCTGGGTGAGCTGGAGTTGTTTGGCCCACTGCTTCCCAGTGATCTTTTTCTCCACCATTACTCCCTATCTCCACTTCTGAAAAGCTCAGATCTGGAGGTTATAAAAGCTGTTCTTAGTAGGTATTTGTACTGTTCATACTGAAGGATTTTGTGTACACACTGTCAGGTATTGATAGAGATTTAAAAATACACTTGGAACCCAGATAAACTTGATTCTTTGTTGGTAAGTGGATTTGACCTGTTTTGTTATTTGACATTTTTAAAAAGCACCATGACATTTGAAATTTTATTTGTTTCCTGTTGTGATTCTTTTAAAAAATTTTAGAGGTCTTGATACCTTTTTAAACATAAGAATTTTCAGGCCATTGTTTTTTTCGTAGCTCTAATATTTCCAACAATTTTGTTATCCTTTAACAAAAAATATTTTTGCCCTAATGTAGTTTAGATTATAAAATCAAGTGTTTGATTTTTTCATTTGAAATCGTGTTTCCAACTTTTTTTAATAATGTTCACATTATGTTCTAGTTATGAAGATCCCCTAAAGTAATCCTTTTGCAAATAGTTTAGTAAAGCCAGTGAAGAAACTTGACTTCTCCTTACTCTTACAGCTCATAAAGATCCAGATTCATACCCAGTGTCCAAAGGTGTCTTGTTTTTAGGATCAAATGCAAAGAAAGAGCATTCCTAGATTTAAAAAAAAAAATTTTATTGCACTGTTAAGCTGCCATTGCTTTGAAGTTTCCTGACCTTAGAAAACTATTCTGTACTTCTTCGTTCAGTATTTCTACTTCTGGATAGCCAAAAACTCTGGAATATTTTAAGATTTTGTGTTAGATATATCGTATCACAGAGGAGAAAGCATACCACTTTATGTCCCAGTACTAATCAATAAAAAAGGCTTCTTAACTAGACAACTTTGTTCTTGAAATCAGACATTTACTTTATTGAGAGTATCAATTCCTGATGTACTGGTGGCTTGTTAGATATGTAGAATGTGTTGGAGGATCACCTCCATGAAATTCAGGTTCTTATATCCTTTATCAGAACCTCTCAGTAGCCCTGTAAAGATTATTATTTGCCTCATGCTCATATAGAATTTGAACAATTAAATGTATGTAACAAAATATGTCCTTTTCTTATGTCTTTCAGAATCATGGTGTCATGGAAAGGGATTTACTTTATACTCATTCTGTTTTGGGGAAGTTTTTTTGGAAGCATTTTCATGCTGGGTCCCTTTTTACCCTTGATGTTTGTAAACCCATCTTGGTATCGCTGGATCAACAACCGCCTTGTGGCCACCTGGCTCACACTACCTGTGGTAAGTTACACACCATAGAAGGAGGCTACAGAGTGGCCAACCTATTGATTTTATTTTTATTAGAGTTAGTGTTGAGTTGTAGAAGACACATAAGCCTGTCATGTTATATGAGACATGTTAGACTTTAAAAGGGAAAATATGAAAACTGGGGTGAATAAAATTAATTCACGTCCTTAAAATAAAACACCTTATTAAGAACCAAATTAAAAATTAAGAGCTTTGGGCTGGGGTTGTGGCTCAGTGGTAGAGCGCTTGCCTAGCATGTGTGAGGCACTGGGTTTGATTCTCAGCACCATGTATAAATAAATGAATGAAAATAAAAAGGTCCATCAACATCTAAAAAAAATCAAGAGCTTTTTCCCATATTCTTTATTAATTTTCTTTTTTCTTTTCCATCATTGAAGTATACTTTCCATATAGTAGAATGCACAAATCTTAAAGGTATGGATGGAGAAATTTCTATGCTTGTTTTATTTTGCATGCTACTTTGTACTTTATAAAATGACAAAAATTAAGATTCATATACCAAACTTTTTTTTTTCAAACTTGTGATATTGATTTGATTGATTCACTTCTTCCCAGTAATAGCAGAATTAGGACACACAAAATTTACGAGTAAGATGATTTCTTTTTTATCAGACCCTAGTCTGATAGAAACAACATTGTAAGGTCATCACGCAGTAGTCTCAGAACACACAGGTACTCTGAGCAAGGTCACACACACTGCTCTGAGCACATCTCCCTCCGATCCTGAGCTTATGACTTTATGTGGAATTTCAGCTCATACTTCTTGCTCTTCTGAAACTGAGAAGTATCTTCAGTCTTTCCTGTTGCTGCCAATTAGCAGAACCTTTTCCCCAAATTGAGTGAGGTGTGGGTTGCTGCCTTTCCCTTGAATATTCAGAGTGTTCTGTTCCTTGTTTTTCCTGAGCAGCAGCTGGAACTTAATGTTGCTGAGTTAATTGATCTGTCATGGTAGAAAGGCGATGGGTATAACACCTGGAAAAGAAAACAAGGGGAATGATCTTTTTTACTTTTTTTTTTTTTTTTTAATTTAGTTGCCTATTTCCCCCCAGGATGCAGGCAGACTGTCTGTCCATGTGATGTTTATAGAAAGGAAAGTTATACTAATGCTATAGACCCCTCAGGTGGAGGTTGATTGGGAAATATTTCCAGAAACAGCAGTTGGTATGATTTCCTACCTTGATGGAGTAAGTAAAAATGTTTCCTGTAAATTGAATGTTAATAAATCATTTACAGTGTGCTCTTCATGTTTTAAAGATGAATCCTGTGGTTAATAATGTTATAAAGTACACTCATCCCTTGTTACAAAGTTATTTATCTTTTAAAATTTTTATTCAGATATATCTATTTTATAAGTTGTGACTGCTAAACTATAAGTGGTCCTGTTCCTTCTCCCTCTTCCCTTTTTTCCTGTTTTCTGTACTTAAATTTTTCTGTCCTACAGGCACAGACATAGGAATGCTAGTATGCTGGTAGATAATAAATAACCATAGTATGGTTGTATATTTAACTGAAATATAAAGAAAAGAATTAGAAGGTTTTGTTAAAAGGAAAAGAAATCAAAGTAAAAATCCAGGGATGATTATAACAGCAGTTGATTGCTTATGTAGCAGATATGCCAAGTGCTTAAAGAGGATGACTTTGTTTTAGGTTCTACCATTAGCCCCATTTTATAGAAGAGGAGTTAGGAACTTTGTGGAATTAAGTTATTTGCCTAAAGTCACATGTGTAAGCAAATTATTTAAGTAGAGCTGAGATTAAATCCAGCTTTCTGTTTTTAAAGCTTTATGTGATAGAAAACCTTCAAGGACTGATAAGAATCACATGGAGCCTTAGCAGCCTGTAGTATTAAAAACGTTCATGATGCCTCATGAGGGTTTCAAAAGAAGAAAGTTTTAAGTTCTTTCAAGCTAGGGAATACCTATTTGAGGAAAAAAATATCTGAGAAACTGATACCTAGTAAATTAGTGTAAGTAGTTGAATGGTTCACTTACTGTGGAAGAGGGAAGTTTGCAAGAAATGGTCATAGAAAGGTTTCTCTTTTGCCAAAGAAGCCAAAGACAGGTTGCTCAATTACCTGGAACATGGCACATATTAAAAAATATTTGTTAGATTAATGGATGAACATAAAGTTTCAAGTTGGTATGAGAATTGTGCTGATTTCATGATATGAGCTGTGCAGTGTTCAGTCCTCTTGTTTTTGAAAGTGTGTAAGATTAGTCCCCTTCCCCTCCTTATGTCTCATTGAATTACTGGCTAAATGATTTTCTTTGTAGAAAGAATTTTGATAATGAATTTACTTTCCTTAGTAGATGTTGGCCTAATTAGATCTTCTGCTTCTTGTTTTATCAGTTTTGGTCAGACACATAGGAATTTGTCCATTGTAGTTAGTTTTTGGTATTATATTTTCTTTTTAATATCTGCAGGTTATGTAGCTATATCCCCTTATGCATTTCTGGTATTGATAATTCCTTCTTTTTTCTTAATCAGACATACAGAAATTTGTCAGGTCTGTTAACTTCTTTTTTTTTAAATATTTTTTTAGTTGTGGATGGACACAATGTCTTTATTTTATTGCTCTGTATGTGGTGCTGAGGATTGAACCTAGGGCCTCACGCATGCGAGGCAAGCGCTCTACCGCTGAGCCACAGCCCCAGCCCCGTCTGTTAACTTCTTGAAGAACCAACTTTGGCTTTATTTTTCTGTTGTTTGTGTTATTTTGTTGATTTCTGTTGTTTATTATTTTCTTCTTTCTTTGTATGTAATTTGCTTTTACCTTCTTAAAGTGGAAGCTTAAGCCATTAATATAATGGTTTTTCTTTTCTAATGTCAACTTTAAAGATATACATTTTCTCTCTAAGCAGTGTATCAGCTGCATCTCACAGATTTCCATGCTATATTTTCTTTATTGTTTGGTCTTCCTTGCATCCTTTCTTGCTAGCTTTCTCACTTTCTTGGTTGCTTGCTTTCATGCAAAGGACCAAATCCAGGGTCTTTTATATTTGAGGCAAGTGTTCTACCACTGAGCCACATCTGCAGACCCCAAAATATTTTCTAATAACATTTGTAATTTTTTTCTTTGTTAACATAGGTGGACAGCTAGAAATGAGCAAGGTTGGGAGAAGAGAAGGGGAGATGGAACTGATGTCATCTTATAAGGAGGCAAACCATATAAGGACATAAATTCACCCTCCCTTGTGTGGATGGGCTGTGGAAAAATTCATCTTGGGAATGTGGGTGGCTTTCCCAGAACCAGCAAAGTATACTGCCAGTCCCCTCCTCACATTCCAGAAAGAGGCTCACCACCTTCCTACATAAATTAATGGGGACATATCTTGTCTCCAGAGCTGTGCATGTGTTCATGAGCTGCTCCAAGGGTCAGTTAGCTGCTGGGGGGGGGGGCTTCCTCTAGTGGTGCCAGGCCAAAAAGGGCAGAATGACCCAAATGATAAAGCAGGTCCTCAGTTTTCATAGGGTGCAAGTATGTTCCCTTTCGCAAGAGGGCAGCAGCTGCACAGGCACAGGGACAAAAAAAATGTGGCTACTTGCCCTGGCAGGGTTTTCAGTTTCCTAATGGAGCAAAAGCAGTACACAGTAGAAACCTACTACAAATTTTGAATTTTGATCTCTTGCCGAGGTAGTGATTGTAGACAGCAGCAGTGAACCATGATTTGCAGTTAGCTTTGTGGTACTAAGAGTAAACAACTGATATTCCATGGTGCACCGAGCCTCTAAGCTATGATGGTCTCTAGCTTAGGTGAACTAAATGCCTTTCCAACTTATGATGGGTTTATGAGGACATGACCCTATGGTGAATCAGGTATTGTCTGTGTGTTTTTGCTTCTCTTATATAATGTCATTTTTCTTTGGGCACTTTTAACAAATCTTTTTGTTTTTTAGCATTTAATCATGATGTGTCCACCTGTAATTTTACTTATTTTACTGTATGTGTTTCATTGGTCTTAGATTTCTCTATGTTGTTTGTTGATTGTCTTACTCTAAATTGGAAATTTTGGGCCATTATTTTTTCACACGGTTTTCTACTCCATTCCCTCTCTCTCCTCTCCTTTTTGGGTGATAATTACATGTATGTTAGATGACATTGTCACACATGTCACCAAGACTCATGTTTTCCCTTTTTTTTTTTCATCTGTTCTTTATATTAGATACTTTCTGTTGATCTGTTCTCAAGTTCAGTGGTTCTTCTGTCATCTCAAGTTGGTTGTTTTGTTCATCCATTGGGTTTTTATTTAAAATTCTGTGCTTTTAAGTTCTGGAATTTATATTGGTTCCTTTATTGGTTTCATTACTTTCTTGAAATTCCTCACCTGTTTATTCATTTTGACTATATTTTCCTCTAGTCATTTGGATGATAAGTGTAGTGTCTTTACTCTGTCAGAGCCAGAAGAAGATGTCATCCTTCTTATTCTTGCAGACAGTCCCCCCGCCCCTTTTCTTAATAGAAGGACCTTTTGTGTTTTAACTTTTGTGCATTGCAAAAGTAGTTGGCGGGGAGATTCCTGAATATTGATCCACTGTTTCTTAAGTACCAAGCAATTTGCTAGGATATGATGATGAATAACACAGAATTTCTCTCCTTATGGAGATAATAGTCCTTCCTCTATCTAAAATATCTTCCTTAGTTGTAGATTTATCTAGGTCGACTAACTTATTTTCTGGCTTTCATTTGACTGAAAGACTTCTATCTCTTTTTTTTCTCTTAAGACTTCATCTTTATTAGAAAACAAAGTTGACTTTCCAGGACATGAATTTTTAGTTGCATTTGAAAATCAACTTTAGAGATGTGAAGTCCAGTATTTTCATTGCAGCCCTCAAACATACCATTTGATTATAAAATACTCATTTTACTCTATTACTTACAAGGCATTTTTCCATATCATATTTATATTAAGTAAAATAAGCACACTAATAATTATCTTTATAGTTATGAAACCAAAGACATTTCATATTGTATAATTTGATTCTTCATGCCATTTACTTAACTTTTTTAGTTTTTGTTTCAAAATCTACAAAATAAGAAATTGAAATAGATAATCTCTGAGATCCATTCCACATTAGTGTTATATAGCTGATTCTAAAGCATTTAGAGGTAGTCCTATATTGCTACCATACTTCATTTTTTTTAATGTCACCAGTTTTACACCATATTTAATCATTTCATTATGAATTCTATTTTTGTTCTAATCTTTTTGCAAAAATCTTGAGAGTTTTGAGAAATTTCTTATAGTTACCACATTCTACCATGTGGTAGAATTCATTAAAATTGTATTGTTTTGGAGTGCCCTGTCAATCTGATTTTTTTAGGGAACAAGTATTTGCTAACATGTTTTAGTCATTTGAACTTGACTAAGCTACTTAGCTTCTGTGAGTTTCTGTTTCATCTCTGTAAGAGAGGTTATTAATACTACCTACCTCAGAGAGTTATTGTGAAGAATGAGATAGTAAATATGTAGCCTTTTTAACATAATGCCATAGTAAATATGTAGCCTTTTTAACATAATACAATTTGCTATATTGTATAGCAAATATACAGTAAATATTTGCTACTCTATTAGTTTTAGGGTGTAGCCTAAACTTCTGTTTCAAAGAATAGTTCAAATATAATGGCTTGAGTAAAGTTGGATTATATTCATTGGTAGGTCCAGATCAGACAGATAGCTCTGCTTCCTGACGTTGTCCAAGGATTCAGATTCCTTCTTTGTTGTTATTTCACCTATCCTGGCCTTCATCCTGATATGGTGTTCTCTTCAATATGGTCAAGCCTAGGTCACTGTCAGTTCTCTGTCCCGCTCTGCAGGAAGTAGGGAGGGAAGGAACCCAAGAGCCAAGTACCTTCCTTCTAGATGAATGAATAACATACCTTATACATAGCACATTGTACATCTCTCCTTTGATTACTACATTAGTGAGAGCAGCTCAAAGCTGTAATATAATCAATGAGATGTCTTTTTTTATGGACAGCCATGTACACAATTAAAACAAATACTTTTTTTTAATTGAACAAATTACTGGACACATTTTATAATAGCTTCTTCTATTACTTCTTTTATAGCATTATTATAGCAGAAGTACATCATATGTATATATAATTTTAGTTACATGAACTAAGATGGCTAAGGGAAAAGTGAACAGAGTGTGAGTGGTTCTTATCTGAGTATTATTCTTATGTTTAAAGATAGATTTATGATGATGATGATGATGTAGTATTGGGGATTGTACTCAGGGTCACTGCCACTGAGCTACATCCCTAGCCTTCTTTATTTTTTAATTTTGAGACAGAGTCTCACAAGTTGCTGATGTCAGCCTTGAAATTGTGATCTTTCTGCCTCAGTCCCCCAAGTTTCTGGGATTACAGGAATGATCCATCATGCCCAACTAAGGTAAACATGTTTAGAATAGCCTGCAAACCAGTCACTTTGATGGTCAGCTGGAGAAATAGTGGTCTGGTCCAACTGGGAAGAAACTGGCTGAGCTGTAGCATGCTGAGTTCTTATGAGGAGCCTTTCTATGAGATTTTTGATGATACATTGAGCTATTCCTGACTTTTGTCTTATTTGCTGAGTTGAGAACTTAACACATAGGTGGCATTCAACTACCACTGTACTATTAAATTGGTACATATTTTGCTGGGCACCGAGGCACATGCCATTAATCCCAGTGATTAGGGAGGCTGCCTCAGGGGCCTCACAATTAGAAGCCAGCCTCAGCAATTTAGGGGGCCTGAAGCAACTTGGTAAGACCCTGTTTCAAAATAAAAAATAAAAAGGGCTGGAGATGCCGCTCAGTGGTAAAGTGAGCTTGGGTTCAATCCCTAGCACCAGGGGGGGATATTGGTTATGTATTTGAAAAACTTTTATTACCCAGCTGTTTAGTTGCCTAGTCACAGCATATCAAGTAGAGAGAGTCTTTTAGTTAAGAAATTTATGGAAGCCAAATTCCTTAGAGCTAAGATACAGACTAATTGATGTTCATTTCTTGAAAATAAGTGAGCATTTCTTGAAAAAAAATGGAGAAAAACTGCCAAAGGTATCTTTTATCACTTTTTTTTTTTTTTGATGTTTTGTTTTTTTGGTGGTGAGGATTGAACTCAGGGGTACTCGACCATTGAGCCACATCCCCAGTCCTATTTTGTGTTTTATGTAGAGACAGGGTCTCACTGAGTTGCTGAGGCTGGCTTTGAACTCACAATTCTCATGTCTCAGCTTCCCAAAGTGCTGGGATAACAGAGCGCCACCGCGCCTGGCATTTTATTTCATAGTTTTACAAGATGCTAAAGGAGTTTTTATTTTTAAGCACATTTTTTATTCAGAATGAATTTAACCTTAAATAGTCTTTTCTCCCATATAGGTATATTTTCTTAAAACAATCCCAAACATTTAAATATAATTTTCCACCAAAAATAAAATAAATGTACCTATTGCTTCACAGAAATAATTCCAATATGATCTTATCTTTCATGAGCTTCTCTTATGTGTTAAAATGATTTATTGACAAGATTTTTCCTGTCTGTTTCTAAGGAGCTCATTTTCTGTATTAAATGAGGTATAGCAGTAAAACCTTCTAGAGTCTGTTAGATGAGACTTAGAGGTTACCTTGTCCAACCTACCTTTGTCTATAAGAGTTCACTGTAGATCAGTCTTCAGAGTGACTATTCAGTCTTTCTTTAAACATTTCTATAATGGAGAATACATGTCTTTATTCATTTCATTTTTGAACAGTTCTACTTAACATACTCAATACTATCAGGGTCAAATTCTGCTTGTGCCCAAGGAATTTTTTACTTTTCAACACCTGGGACTATGAAAATTACTTGGAGTTCAGTTCTTTTACCATAAATCATGAATAAGGAATTTAGAGGTGATTTTCTAACTTTTTGCAGGGCACAGGTCTCTTCACAGCCTGATGATAGAATCCCATTGCTAGAACAGAACAAAGGTTCAATAAAAACAGGTTGCTGAATATGATTTATGTCTGCACATATTTGAAGAGTGCCTTGGGGTTGCAAGATCGTAAACAGCTAGGGACCCAGCTAGCTGGGCCTTAGCTGAGTCTGAAAAGCAAAAGCAGACTTGGAGATAAGAAGTGGAGTTCCTCAGACCAAAAATCCATTGGAATGATGAATAACAGCAAGGATCATGATGTCAAAACTTATTCTCTTGATTATGAGGGGTACTTGCATCTTTGTGTTTTCATACATTTGGAGGTAGTAAGTAGTGTTACATAAAAGGTCCTCAGAAATTGCTTCTGTATTTGTAATGCTAGGAAAAATCTTACAATCAATTAGGTAAAAGTTATGAGAATTATTACTCTTAAGAAACAAAGCAGTATAAAAATTTGAAAGATGTATACTAGTTTTCTGCTGCTGAAATTGTTCTTCTATATTCAAAATAAAACAAAGATGAGAAAAGTTGAGATTACTGTCTTTTTTTCCAGTCTCTTAATCTGGATTATTTGAATTCTGGAGTTTTTTATAAACATTACAACTTGAATTCTGTATAGTATATTTGTTATTCTGCCTTTGCAGGAGCTGTAAATAATACTGACTAGATATGTCTTGACTAGTACTAAAAATGATTAATGTGAGCTTGAGATCCAACCTTCCTAAAAGGCCATATATAACTTTCAGTCATATTGTGATGGAGTGCTGGATGTCAAGTAAAAGAATGCCATATGTGACACTCCTGGACAAATAGTCTCAGATTTTTTATTTTGACATTTTTCATAATGAAAGCAACAGATTATTTGGGATCCATGAGAGGTTTATGTTAGAAATTGTGTATAAGGAATTAGAGTTGAATTTTTGAGTGTGTAGGCTTAAGATATTTAGGCCTTTTCAGCAGTACCACACAGAATAGGTAACTTCCTCTTTCTACCAATTAAGCAAAGGGCATTTTGCATTTCAAGTCTTTGGAAAAACTGAAAAGCATATCATATTTGGAAAGTAGAATAGAATTAGGCCAAATTAACCTTGCATAGTGACTTCACACATAACCTGTGGGCCAAGACCTGCAGTTCAGTAATATGTTTTGGAATTCGATGGCCCTTTACCCTCACAAGTAAAAGAAAAATATTTCTTGCTGTGGGCCTAAGCCTAGAGGACCCTGCCACATTGTTCTCTATCGTGAAATCTTTTATATAGTGACTTAACTTCCTAGAGACTTTCTGGAGTAAAGGTGATAATTATTTGAACCATTATGGATTCTTGAAATGTGATGAAAACAACAGACATTCAGCTAGCAAGGTACTTGTCTACATACTCACTTATCTTTGCATACAACTTCAAGAAGGTTGTGTATTGACCTGTTGGAGGCTGCCCTTTTAGCGCCTGATAGGTGCCAGGTTAAATATCTGTGCCCCAGAATGAAAGTAACTTAACCAGGCTCCTGTGGGATATTTGGAGTTAGGTTAACCCAAGTGACTGTTTTCCTCTGTCAAGATGTTGACACTCTGACTCTTAGAACCAGAGAGACGTAAAACATTTCTAACTTCTTTTTATTTTTCTAGTATATTTCTTTAGCTAATATTATTTTAATCTTTTTTCTTGATCCTGTTCATTCTCTTTTGAAGTCTTATTTTGTTGTGTCACAAAGTATTTTTTATAGTAGAATATTACAAACATATGGGAAAGTTAATAAAACACCATTGTACAAGTTAATGTTAAATAATTTTGAGTGTAACTGTCAACCAGGTCAAGAAATAATAGACAGCGTTGCTTGCCCTCCAGCTGGTTACCTGGCATTCCAGTTAAAAAGCCCTTTTTTTGGTAGAAGTAGCCACTACAATGACTTTTGAAATAGTTGTTTCCTTATTGTTCTTTATAATTTTTACCATATATGTATTTGCCTCTAAAATATCCTACTCTTTTTAAGAAGTCTTATGTACAGATATTATTATACATGATTTTTTTTGTTTGTTTTGCTTCCTTCAGCATATTTGTCTCCTTCATGTTTATTGTCTGTCTTTTTTTTTTTTTTTTTTATTTCTGGGCAAGATCTCTACCACTGAGCTATATTCCCAGCCTGGTCTTATTTTGTTTTGTTTAATTTCATTTTGAGACAGTCTTGCTAAGTTACCCAGGCTGGCCTGAACTTGCCATCTTTCTTCCTTCCTCCGCCTCCCAAATAGCTAGGATTACAGGTAATCATCACTGCTCCCATCTTCATTTATTTTCCTTATGAAATTATTTTCCATTGCATAACTATACCATGGTATACTTACTTGCTGTACTTTGAAAAGGTCATTGTGATATTTGCCTATGTGAACTTTTGATTTTACCTTTTCTCTGCCTTGGAAAAACTGTCTCAGATTTCTTACATTATTTACATTTGTAACATGTAAATAATTTGAAATTTTAATGAGAGATTGAGCTGGACATGGTGGCACACATCAATATTCCTAGCTATTGGGGGGGCTAGGGTGCCAAGGATCACTTGAGCCCAGGATTGGAGATGAACCTAGACAACATAGTGAGATCCCCACCTCAAAAAATAGATTAAAATAAATAATCAAGTTTCCTTATTATCTGTTATTTACTTTAAAGAACTCATCTGTAATACACTTTTCTTTTAAATATTTCATCTGTATTTTATTCATGGCCATTTAAAAAGTGAATTGAACAAATTCAGCAAATATTTGAATGTCTGCTATGTGTCAGGCAATGGTGGAAGTGCCGGGGCTGAAGCATTTTTTGTAGACACACAGTTATTTTATTCTTTATATGTTGTTAAAATTAAACAGATGTATTTCTGATTAAGAAAAGGTCATTGTGCAGAAAAGTATAAAATGAAAAGTTTAAAATATGTAATAATCTTACATAATTGTATTCTTAAAAATTGCACAGTGGAATCAGTTGTGTTTTGCATTCTTTTTTTTTTTTTAACTTAATCTATATCTTGATTTCAAGGACAGTTAGCATTTTTTCTTACTAGGAAACTGCTAGAAATTTAAATGAGTAGTACTTAGAAAAAATACTTCATATTCTTCTAGATTTAAACCCTACCCTCAGTTCCACCCCCACCCATTTATTACAGAAGTAAGAATCATGGGAAACATTCTACTTTTCTAAAGAATCATAAGATATATTTATTAGATATAATTAAACTTATCTATGAAAAAAAATCATAATTTTGAATTGCTATGCATATCTGTATTTATTGTTCTTAGGCATTGTTGGAGACCATGTTTGGTGTAAAAGTGGTTATAACAGGTGATGCATTTGTACCCGGAGAAAGAAGTGTTATTATCATGAACCACCGGACAAGAATGGACTGGATGTTCCTGTGGAATTGTCTGATAAGATACAGCTACCTCAGATTGGAGAAAATCTGCCTCAAAGCCAGTCTCAAAAGTGTTCCTGGATTTGGTAGGTTATTCACACATTATTTTAAGTGGTGCATTCATTGTACATTTGATATACCCACTCTGAATCTATAACTTAGTAAGATAAACTCACTCTTAAAGCTATTTATGCTCACTAAGATAAAAATAATCCCAGTTTCCTGTTTTTCCCTAAGGGGTCTGTTATGACAGATGATTCTGATCACTTTTTAAATGTCTTATTCTTTTTTAACTTAGATTATTTGGGTTTATTTGCAATATTTTATTAATTCTTTTTAGTTATACATGACAGTGAGTCCATTTTGGTATAATTAAATAAGCATGAAATTTATCTTATTCTAGTTAGGACCTGATTATTGTGGAGTACATGATGGTGGGATTCACTGATGTTTTCATATATGTACATAGGAAAATGATGTCCGGTTCATTCTACTGTCTGTCCTTTTCCTCACCCCCCTCCTTCCTTTCATTCCTCATTGTCTAATCTACTGAACTTCGATTCCTCTCCTCTCCGCCCTGCTTATTGTGGGTTAGCAATCACATGTCAGAGAAAACATTCGACCTTTGGCTTTTGGGGACTGCTTTATTTCACTTAGCATGATAATCTACATCCATTTATTTACTGGTAGTTGTCATAGTCATTCTTATCTATGGCTGAGTGATACTCGATTGTGTATATATACCACATTTCCTTTATCTGTTCATCTGAAGTGCACCTAGGTTGGCTTCATAGCTTAGCTATTGTGAATTGATCTGCTGTAAACGTTGATGTGGTTGTCACTGTAGTATACTGATTTTAAATCCTGGATATATAGTGAGGAGGAGTAGGATAACTAGGTCAAATTATTCCATTCCTAGTTTTTTGAGGAATCTCCATACTGCTTTCCAGAGTGGTCACAATAGTTCCCACCGGCCATGTATGAATGTACCTTTTCCCCTCATCCTTGCCAACATTTATTGTTACTTGTATTCTTGATAATTGCCTTTTTGACTGGAATGGGATGAAATCTCAGTGTATTTTTAATTTGCATTTCTCTAATTGCTAGAGATGTTGAACAGTTTTCACCTATTTTTTGACCATTTGTATTTCTTCTGTGAAGTGCCTGTTCAGTTTCTTTGCCCATTTATTGATTGAGTTTGAAATATTGTACTCTGAAAAAGGTGATAAACTATTTTCAAAGGAGTGAATAGTTTCTGAGGACCAACATTTGGAAGGATTTAAATAATAGTTGGTAACTTTTTATTGTGTGTTATGCTTATGATTTAGGCCAGAAACTGGTCTGTGCTGATAAGATATTTGAAATCAACTGATTCATGTACATTCATCTAATAAATATTAATTAAACACCTGTTGGTTCCAAGCATTATCATAAGTGCTGGTATTTTTTGAACTGTGCTAATCATTCATAATTTTTGTTTGTTTGTTTTTGATTGTCTTATTGTGCTTGTATATTATAATATTAAGGCTCCTAGAGATACTTACTTTAAATGGGTAGGAATACAATGTTTCTTGTGCATTGGAGAAGTAGGAATATTTATTAGCATTGTTTATTAAAATTAAATTGCCCCGTTTCTTAATGTGAAGTTGAGGTAGCAAACAGACTATAAGTATATTACTCAAAGCAGTTATTGACATATGGGTATATGAAGCATCCACTATACAGCTTCATCCATTATATGCATGTTTCGATGTTTTCTTTATGTAACATTTCTTACTTGAACTCTTCACCCTTTAAACCACTGTCTGTCATTATTTTGAAATGATGTATAACTTCAAAGGTCAAAGGGGAGGCATTGACCTCAGGATAAACCAGTAGAAGGATTTGTGGTTGACATAGTAAGTGTATTTGTGTTTTAATTGCCTTCATGCTTATAATTTTAGTGTTTCTCTTTGCCACTTTTTCAGGATAATAATCTCAGGGTTATCAGGTTTCTTACTTGGCAATTGACTTTCCTTAGTAAAATAGCAATCTCAGAGAACCAGTAGAAAGTTGCAAGGCTTTTTATGACCTAGCCTCCGAATTCACATAGTATCACATTGATTGTCTTCAGAGAGTCTGGAGAGTGTAGTCATCACCTTTTGATGAAAAATGTATATCAAGAATCTCAGTATTAAAAACTGGCATATATCTGAGAAGACTGATCAAGAAAGAAAAGAGGAGGCACATGTTGCCAGCAACAAGAATGATGATGTCTTATGTACCACTCCTAATTCTACTTGAAACATAGTAACAGATATTAAGAATAACATCATGCTAGTATTAAATCAGCAAATCAGATGGAAAAATACAACTGACAAAATCTGACAGCACTGACTAAAAGTGAAGAAGAAAATGAAAAAGTCACAGTTATGCCCAATAAAAAGTCTTCCCACAAAAGGTTTTTGGCAATTCACGGCAGCTGCTTGATTTTCTTCACTTTCAAATCCAGTTATCAAGTCAACAAACAGGAGAAATAAACCACATACCACCCATCTCTTCCACATAGCTGGGAGACAGAGAAAAATACCGTAAGTTCCCAATTATTTTAAGTAGAGAAATAAATCTCCCAAGATTTCCTTCTGTCTCCCACCTTTGCCCTCCCACTATGGATACTCAGAGTGGAAAGAGAAGGCGTAAGAGTAGAGAGGCACAGACTACTCAGAAACATAAGCAAATCATCCCTAGAAAAAGAACTTCTAATACTAAATACCCAAAAGCTGAACACAAGTCAGGCAAAGTAGTTCACAGCACAAGATAAAGGAATATAATTTAAAAGACAATGGCATCTATGGCAGCCTCCTAGAAGCATTGCTTCTGAGGGAGAATCAGATTTGTTGAAGAAGAGGCAGCTCCCCTTAGAAGTGGGGCAGTGGAAGAAAACAAGGAATGAAATAAATTAAGGATCCTGCAAAATAAAGGGGAACCAAGAAACAACTTCTCCTTCTCTCCTCCACTCAAAAAGGTAAACCCACAAAAGAAGCAATAAACATAGACTTTTGTGTCCATATATGAAACTTCTAAATAGAAGATAGAACTGGAAAAAATAATACTGTAACACAGAACTCTACACTGAATTAAATATATTAAGCATGCATTTGAGGTTATGGATAAAAATACTTAGAGAAACCCAAAGAATAGTAATGGACGAGAAAACAAGACATATAATGGGAGTCAGTTGAATTGAAAAAATAGAACAAAAAGATAATCATATTAGAAATGAAGAATAAATTACCAAGAAGAGGTAGAATAAAATAAAATTTAATACTTCATTACTGAAAAACAAGAGAGAAGAGAATAAATTTTTCAGAGGGAAGTAATTGAAATGCAAGATGGTTAAAGATATAACATATGCCAGGTTGAGCATCCCTAATCTGAAAATCTGAAATTTGAAATGCTTCAGAGTCTAAAATTTTTTTTTTTTTTGGTACTAAGGTTTGAACCCAGGGACACTTAACCACTGAGCCACATCCCAGACCTTTTTATTTTTTATTTTGAGACAGAGTCTTGCTAAGTTGCTGAGCTTGGCTTTGAACTTGTGATTTTCCCTGCCTTGGCCTCCCTAGCTACTAGAATTATAGGCATGTGCCACCATGCCCAGCCAAAGTCCAAAACTCTTTGAGCTTCAACACACCACAAGGAGAAAATTCCACCCCGACCTTTTATGGTGAGTCACTGTCAAATGCACAAAATTATTTTAAAATAGTGCATAAAATTGCCTTCAGGCTATGTGTGTAAGGTATATATGAAATAAAAATGAATTGCGTGTTTAGATACCTGGGTCCTGACCTCAGGGTAACTCGTTATGTATATGCAAATATTACAAAATTCAAAAATGGAAATACTTGCATTTTAAATAAGGGATATTTAGCCTATAATTGGAGACCCTAAAGAATACATCAAAATGATGTAAACTTAAACGTTATAAAGATAGTTAAAATAAAGCCCCCCCAAAATTCTCAAACAGAAAAGAAGACCTGAGAAGGACTTCAGCATGATAGCAGGAGAAGCTCCAGAGACTGCTCCCCAGTAAAATTCTAATATAACACCATTTTCTAGAAATTGCCTGAAATATAAATAGCAGATGCAAACACATTTCCTAAGAAAATTTACTAAGGTTTATTAAGGAACAAATCTTAATCTCAATGCCCTGTGGCATTGAAATAAGACCTCACTCCCAGTTTAGGCAGACAGATGCCACTCTAGACTGGTAGAGCCAAGATCACAGGGCTGTCTTTGGCTTTTCCTCCAGGTTAGATAGCTCTCACAAATCCTCACTACCTTCTCTTGAAAACTTTGTATTTATATTATACAGGGTCTGGGCTCTGTAAGTTCTAAGAAAGCAAATTAGACTAAAGGTCATCTGGTAAAATGAAATTTTTAAATCTGCATATGAAAGATCAATGAATTTTGGATGGAAATAATGTGATTTCATTATCATAAAATGCTAAAAGTTCTGTCAATGTTTAATATAACAGTATATTTAAAACTCACATTCTCCAGGTAGATATCAATTTGACTCAAATTTAAATATAGAAAGTTTATGTCCTGCAATTAACTTTACGAAACATGTTTCGTCAGGATCTACAAGCCATTAAATGTTCTCTTTTGATTTCATATATCCTGTTTTAATAGGCTTGTCTAGTCTACATTTAATTTATTTAGGATCATATATTATAAAACTACATAAACAAAATCCTATAGATTTCCATGTTGGGGTCATGCTAAAGTAAACTAGCCACTAAAAGTTAGTTTTAAGAAGTCTTCTCTTTATGAATGAATACTTCATACTCCTTCGTCTTGGTCTATCTTGAATCAGAGTTTTAAAAAAATGAGTCAATTTAACATGAGTGTAAGGTCAATGGAAGAAAAGTGTAGAAGAGTCTAATAATTTGTTATATGTGACTCTATGCCAAATACTATGCCAGGGCCTTCAGGTGCTTTATCAAAAAATCAAAACTGGAGGCTGAGACAGGAGAATTGCGAGTTCAAAGCCAGCCTCAGCAAAGGCAAGGCACTAAGCAACTCAGTGAGACACTGTCTCTGCATAAAACACAAAATAGGGCTGCAGATGTGTCTCAGTGGTCGAGTGCCCCTGAGTTCAATCTCCAGTACAAAAAAAAAAAAAAAATCAAAACTGTATGTTACAACATAATATTATTGTTAAAGAAAATGCAATTGTTGCCTTGTTGCACATAGATACTACAGGATGGAAATAATTTTGAAACAAGATGTGTCTGGCTCCAGAATCAAGACATAGGAAAGATTTAATTTTAAATAGTGTGTTTAATTTTTAATTTTTAATTTGTGTATATTACACATAACAGGTACATAGTACAAAAGAGTTGTATATGTTAAGTAAATTTCTGGGTAATCCCTGCCTTATAGTTACTCCATTTCCCTTTCCACAGCAGTTGTTAACCAGTTGTTTGCAGAGATATTCCACACATACATAAGCAGATTCTTTTGCTACACTCAACTTTTTTTTTTTCAAAAATGAATGAAACAAAATATACACACTGGTATTCACCTTTTATTTATTTTGATATGTAGTAATATATCTTGGAGGTTATTCTGTCAGTACATCTCTAATGGCTGCTGAAAGTTTCTTTGTAGGGATACACAGTGTTTGAGCTTGTTTTCATTATTTCTTTCCAGTCTTTAACAATTACTAGTAGGATTGCAGTGATTCTCTTTGTCTATGAAATATTTTATATAAGACTGAACTTATGAATAAATTAAAGCTAGATCATAGAGTATATGAGAAATAACATCCAAATTCTACCAATGGATATTGAAGCAATTTATATTTCAACCAGCAGTATATAAGACTTTGATGACGCTCTCACCAACATAGTGCTATGAAATCCATGGTCTTTATCATCAAAGTTATACTTGGATAGAAGGAGTATTTCAATGTAGGTTTATACTGATTTATTTTATTATAAGTGAGGTTGGACATTTTTCTATGGGAATTTTAGTCTTTATTCTGTTGGATTATACAAATTATGAGTAAGAATAATAGCTTTTTGTCTCTGGCTTTTTGCAAATAATCTTTTTCTACCTGTTATCCCTTTTCTTTGTTTAGGGTAGTCATTTTTATTATTGCACACTTTTCCTCTGTCAAGATAAGAGAAAAATTCTTTATTTCCTGTTTAAGCATTTTATTCTTAACTTTTCCATTTGCCTGGTTAGTTTTCCCACATGAGTTATAAAGTTCTTAGAGTATCTTACACATTGCGGGTTCTTAACTATTTGTAGACTTGATAGGATTTCACGAAAATAGAAACTATTACAACAGATGCTGGATTGGAGTAAAAAGGATTTTAGAACCTCAACTAAGCAAGCACAAACTAAATTAAACACCTAAGTGTAGGCAGCAAACAAAATTTTTATGAATGCAGCTGAGAGTTAAGGAGGGAAATAAAGTTGGAGAAAAGGGGAAGAATGGGTGCATCTTAGTGGTTAGCTGTATCCTGTTTGAGGCTGTGTGATACTTAGACCATCGACAATTTGGTGTGATTTTATCCTGCTTCACACTGTATGAGACCTCGCCCAATGACAATTTGGTGTGATTTTTAGGGAGTACTTAAGATTGCTATTCAGAATTTTTTTCCAAGTACATGTTTGTTTCCCAGATGTCTAGAATTTAATTAGTTATTTGGTCTGTTTATTTCATTTATAAATGGAAATAATATTACATCTGTAGTGCCAGGCTGGAGGATAGGTGAGTGGAATTTGAAAGTTCTTTTCTTAAGGAATCAAAGTAACAGACTTACATAAGAGGCCAGGAAAGAAATCATTGTGTTTAGATTCTAGATCAAGTTATAAGGAATTTTTGATAAATTACTATTTAGACTTTGTTAAGATTAATAAAACAAGATTTTAAGAAAAAAATGTCCTGGGGCTGAGGCTGTGGCTCAGTGGTAGAGCGCGTGCCTTGCATGCGCAAGGCACTGGGTTCGATTCTCAGCACCACATATAAATGAATGCAATAAAGGTTCATCAACAACTAAAAAAAAAAAAAAAAATTAAAAAAAAAAATGTCCTATAGATTTCAGCTGTCCCTAATGGAGTGCATGTAGATTCTTACTTTCAGCCAACTTTATGGCCGCTTAATAACAACTCGTGAAATCAAGTATTAAACTTAAAAGTGTCATAAAAGTCCATTTTCCTGATGATTTTGCACCAGGAAATGAGTGTGCCATTTGTGCCCATCCAACTCATGGCTTCTTGGTTTCTCTGGATCGTTCATTAATCACACTTGAGTGGCAGAATAGTCCAAGACTTTTAGAAAGCATAAAGATAAGAGTCAAAACTAAGTAAGTTATGTACTAAACTAAATGTTTTCCTCATGATTTCAAATTAAATTCTGGGATTCTAAAGCTGCAATGTAATGTTGAAATCTAGGAATATCATAGGTTGTGACATATCTAGATTGTTCTGAATGAAACCAGAGAGAATTATGCAGGAATAGCTTGGCTTCTGATGAATGCTTGTTATCCATTCTCCCTTTTTAGGATGCACAGACTATGAGTGGGTACAGAAGTTCCTGTGGTGGTCTGCTTTCACAACGTAATTGAAACTGGGTAGGAGGCAGTTCATAAATTCGGCATCCCAGAATATAAACTGTCTGCAAAAATGTTAAAGGATTTTTTTGGTCAAAATTACTTACAAAAATGACTAAAATTTTATTTTAAATGCCTTTGGTATTTTTATATGCATTTTTCATGGTAAAGATGATGAATATGAGCAACTTGGTTAAAATCTCTTGTTGTATACCTGACCAACACACTGTAGAAACACGAGCACAATGCATAGTGCTATTAAACCTTATAGTGCTGCAGTGCAGGGATCGTATGTGGATTAGGAACAATGATTTAAGTGTTCATATTTTCAGTTTTATCTAAATTCCATGAATGCATTTGCAAATGTTCGTACAATAATGTATTGCTTAATGATGAGAATATATTCTGATCAATGTGTCATTAGCTGATTTTGTTGGTGTATATAAATGGCACAAAATTATACAAACTAAGATGGCTACAAAGTCACTAGGTAATATAATTTATAGAAACACTGTCCCACCATTATATGTTGATGACCCAAACATTACTATATGATACATAACTGTATAAATTCACATTAAGATGTCATTGCTCACATATAGTTTTAAGAATAATTAAACTTATTACAGTCATATTAATTTTATTTATTATTATATATTAAGCACAAAGGATGAATGTTTTTTTGTTTGAGATGTTTACAATTTATAATAGCAAATTTTATTGAAAAGGAAAATACCCCCTTTCCCATGCAGCTTCTTCCTATTTGAAATGGACTTTCACTCAAATTGTACAAAAAAAAAAAAAATGACTGTCTTTGACTCCATCTAGTTTAGTGGGTCCTCCTTTTAGTTTAACAAAATTTCATGCTGTTCACCTGCCTTATAACTTAGAAGAATAAGATGAATATGTTTCTAAATTGGAGAAGACTTGCCACAAGACTCAGTACCAATAACACTTCACTGCTGCCAGTTTCCTTACCTAGAGAAGGTAAATGTGTCTTATCACCCAAAGTAACCTCTGCTTGGCCCTCCTGGCAGCACTTAACTGCCATTGTACTAGAAGCTCCATCTGTGACACTTCTAGTTGAAGATTCTAGTTGGAGATTCCTGGCTACTTATTCTATAGGATAGTAAAATCTAAGGTGGTTACTTTCACAGCAGACTTTCTCCCTTATTCAGTGAATTGATGAATTTATGACTTCCTATTGTGTCTAAGTCACAGAGTTTCATGGCAGCCTCCTCCTCTGTGTTGTTCCGTTTATTCCCAAACAACTAAAGACCAAAGAAGGTGTCTGACTCATTTCAACAACAAGCCTTTCTGATGTGCACATCCCATCATAGAGGATGAAGGTGCCTAATACTGGCTGTCTTAGCCTCTTGTCAGCAGGTATGATTGTTTGAACTAGTCTTACCAAAGGGACAGAGAGAGTCTTTTTGGAGGCTCTGGGAAAGATTTTCCTCCTCAATAAGAGAGAAGAGTTTGATGGGATTTTGCTGTCCTGTTCTGCGTTTATATTATCATGAGAGCACATGATGCTTGGAGCTTCTGTAACCTATGGATCTAGAGGGGAGGGCCTTAGGAATCAAAAGGGTGACAGGTAAAAAATGAGACACTGAGTTCTGAACCAACATTGGGGCCAGACTTCATTATGTGTGAGAAATTTAAACCCAGATTATTTAAATTTAGACTTTTAGATTGCTGTTCTATTATTTATAGCCACAAGCATCCTGTGTCATTTGCTTTCCCTCATTTCACCAAATTGTGAAGAAAAATACCCATTGACTGGTTAACTCAAGGAGTAAATTTTACTAATTGCTTATCATGAATCAAGATTTTCATCAAAACCATCAAATGACGTATAGTAGACATTAGATTCATTAGATGTATATTTGATTATATAGATATATTAGATATATACTTATTAGATATATTCTAGTTCTGTTGCCTAGAAGATGTACACACATCTTTGCTTATATTTGGACACATAACAGATCATTTCATCTTAGCCTTTCTACTGGTACCTGAAAAATAAATTTTTTAATTATTAATTTTTTAGTTTCAGTTGCCAGAGTTGTTTGGCTGAGATGGGTTTTGATGGATGGAGGGTAGGATTGTGGTAAGAAGATATCATGAGAATTCAGTTAATTTAATAACTTATGTGCCAGATGGTATACCTGGATTCTTTCTAGGATCACGCTGAAAATTAAATAATTTTTTGAGGTGGTGTTGATCCAAGTAACTGAACTGAAGCTTTTGCTTTGAATGCGGTAGCTGACTTTTGAACACAGTATAAGCCCTGAGCTGCATGGAAATTGACATTTTCCTTGGCGAGAGAAATGACTGTAGGCTTTAAGGTTATCCATTCAGTCATTGCTAAAGTTAATACAATTGGCTACCTAAATTGGCTATCCTGTTGGTGTGTGTCATTGCTAACATCCCAGTGAGATACACATTGCTCCAGGTGGCTAGACATCCCAAGAATGAACTAGGAGGCCTGTACGACTTTCATTGCCCTCAGCTCTGCTGAAATTTAAGGAATTTTTTTCCATTTTGAAATTATCTGAAAGGTATACTTTTGTAACAGGGTGATTTTTGGAGAAAGCAGTTAAAAAATTTGGGATGAATTTTAGAGTTTTTACACTTGCTTTTTATTTAATGGTAACACACACATAAAATAAATCTTATAAGTTCTGGAGTCAGAATTATGTTGCGGGTTCCATTGGCCTAAAACCTAGGCAGTGGCAAGCCTGGTTCCTTTCTGTAGGCTCTGTGTAGAGCTTGTTTTGGTCTCTCTCCTGTACTTTAAAAAAAATATTTATTTAAGTATTGATTGATTGATTGATTGATTGATTGATTGATTTTTAGTGGTACTGGGAATTGAACCCAGTGTCTTACCTCTACTAGGCAAGCACTCTACTATCAGCTACTTATTTGACTCTTTTTAAAAATTTTTATTTTTGAAAGAGGGTCTCACTAAGTTGCCCAGGCTGGCCTCAAACTTGTGATACTCTTGTCTCAGCTCCTGAGTACCTAAGTTTACTGGTATGTACCACCACACTGGTTTCTCTTCCACTTTTAAGGACTGTTATTAAGATTACTTTGAGTCCACTAGAGTAATCTAGGATAATCACCCTATCCCAAATTCAGTTGATTGACAACCTCAGTTGCCCTTTGCCATGTAACCTAATATTCACAGTTCAAGGAATTAGGGTGTGGACATCTTGAGGAGTCATAGTTACTCTGCCTAAGACATGCTAATTGCTGCAAGAATGTCTCTGATCATAGGTCTTCTTGGTGCTGATAATCTTTGTAGAGTGTAGTGAAATTTGCAATAAGTGTTTTTATCCATTTTGTGGTTTTCAAAGTTTGAAATTATATTTAGAATTAAGTTTACTTAGAATAGTATTTAATTGCTTGATCATATTTTGATTTCTATCGTGTATTTTCAGCCCAGGCATGTTTGAGATCTAATAATACAGGCATACTATAACAGGATTATTGTAGGGAAAAGATCATAAAATTAATTGTTCACCTCCACTCAGTGTTTTTAAGAGCCAGAACCTAAGTGGAAATTACTCATTTTAGAAGAAATGTGTAGAGAGCAGCACCTAATTTGTAATGCAAATTCAGGGAAGATAGAGCTTCCCTAACTTTGTCTGAATAACATTTAATAACCTGATAGAAATTGCAGATCTGAGAACTTTTAACTATTCATTAGTTAATTTCTGGATTTATTTGTATAACTACTATTGGTTACATGCAAGTACACACTCAGTAAATGCGGTGTTTTCTCATGATCTTTGTGATACAATGTTTTCTCATAAAATTTGCATCTGTTCATAGTACTTTTTTATTCTCACTTAATACAGGTAGCATTTCCTTGGTTGCATCCATATCCTCTATTCAGAATTGAAAATAATGCTGAAGGGAATAACTGTCTATCTCTTCCACAGGACTTTCTGCCTCCCATGTCATATTCATAGTCTCATAATAGATACTATATTGAATTAATGACTATCCAAACAGTGGTGTTAAATTTGTATCTCTCTTTGAGATTCAGTAATTAGAGGAGTAGTGATGTTTTTATGATTCCCTTAACTATTATTCCTACCTAAACTAATAAAGAGAAAAAAAAACATGAATAAGCTTACTTTTTATTGAGAAAGAATGCATAATGTAAAACACATTCAAGTAAATAGATCTTTGTAGCCAACTTTAAAGCCTGGTTGAAAAGGAGTAAGTCAAATAAAACTTGGTTCTAAAATTATGGACTAGGTTTGGACAATGGAAAATGCTCAGGGATTACTCACATATACTTTGGGAAGTCAGTGCTGATACTATAAATGGGATTTCAGAAATATGGTGGCCACGGAACTATGCCAGTATCCACAGATTCTGTCTTTATAAATTTGCCAGATGCCCAGCCCTTGCCTGGAGAAATTCAGCATAAAGACAGTATGTCCCACAGTGGAAAAGTATGAAAAAGACAAGTTATATAGACTAATTTAAATTTTATAAGTTGCATAGTCATTAATTAGCTCATAAAAATATGAAATAAACATCATAAAAATGTGTTTTGAGGATCTTGACAAGTTAAGAAAAATATGCACCCATGACAGTGAAATGGGAGGGAAAATACTTGCAAGATGTTCCTGTGACTTTTATGGAAAAAAAAAAGGAGAGAAAACATTTAAGCTAAAGGAAGTAAAGATTTTAAAACATTGGTGATATGCACATGAACACAAGAAAACACAAGCTCAATGGGGAAGAATCTGTCTCTTCAGAGGAGAGATCCAAGAGGTTGAATTCAGCTATTTTATCTCCATTCTGGAATTCCAGGACCATGCAGAATATGGGAAAAATGTAACAGCAAAACTCCATGTATACTACTACCATTCTCTTTCCCTAAGGGGGACTTTTTCTCACATAAAAAGGGGAACTACACTCAACCTCTCAGTATTTTTCAGTGTAGAATAATCTTTATAAATGTGAAAACAGAATCAGAATTAGTAGACATTTGAGGAGAATACATGGTTTTAAAGAGAATGAGAGTCTAGTACTAAAAAATGGGAAATCTAGTCTCTGAGTAATAAATGATTCTCTGAGAAGAATTTAAATTATGTGTAATTAATATTCTTAGAGGAATTTAGGTATATATTGCAGAGAGGCTGTTTAGTATATAGTTTATAGTGATTTAAAACATTAGCTTTGGGGCCAGATTGCCTGTATTTGAAACCTGGTTTTACCATTTACTAGTTGTTTGGGTCTTAATGTGCTTCAGTTTCCTCACCCATGAAATAGGGATAAAAATTTTACTTAATTTACAAAGTAATTTTGAGATTCAATTGAATTAATACATAGAACAGCACCATGCACATAGTAAACATTCAGTAAACATTAACTTTTTTATAATCATACGTACTCAAAAAAATTGGCTAATATGAAAAGTAAACAGTTGCATATCTTGAGAATAAGAAATGTGATTGTTGAAATAAACTCAGTAGGACACAGCTGAAGATCAAATTACTGCATTGAATGATCAAGTAAAAGGGTTTTCTTTGAACATTATGTCAAATGAAAAAGATGAAAAATAGGAGACTTTTTACATCTATGTAATAGAAGCTTCACACAGAAAATAGGAGAAAATGAGATTCCCTGGGTATAGCATAGGTGATATACCCAGAGTGTATCATAACACTTAACACATCTATATTATGTAACAGTGCTACTTGTTTGTGAAACTGCTACACCTCCCAGCAAGTTGAAATAATGAACATTTTGTAAAGATACACATGGCAGCAAGAGCAGTGGATTTTCATTGCAGTCTAGGAGGTGGATCTATATACTGGTAGGACTTGTGGAGACCAAAATCAACTTTAAGTGTCCCAGCTCAGCAGAAGGAAGTTTTGACCTTCAGTAGTTTTCCATCTTTATCTTGCTCAACTACCTCAGTTTCTTTGTTCATTTAATGTTATGCTGTCAACATTGTTTTCCCTGTGGTCCTCCATGAAATTTCTGACAGAAAGAACATTGGGTTGACCTGGACAGTTACTGTGGCCCAAGCTTTTCATGCCTTGTGAACTATTACACAGACTATAGATTGGCCACCTTGAGTCTAGCATCTCCTATAGTAGTTCTAGTCTCCATGGTGAGGGAGAGATACAGGTGATCAACTGAAACAAGGCTTATCTAGGGCTGCCTCTTCATCAGCAAGGTGCATTTGCCCTGGAGAAAGGCACTGTGACTACAGTGTAAAACTCCAGCCAACATGTTAGTAGCCATTGCACAATTCCTCTTTTCTTTTAAATAAAATCCAAAGTGACTATCATTGAAAATAGCAGTTACATTTAGAGAGTAAGAAGTACAGAAAAGGAAATATTAAAGAGAATGCAATAAATGACCTAACAACAGTTCTTTGCTTACTGCTTTGTAAACCTTATAACACATTCTTTTATCTTTTCTAGATAGCTTGGTTAAAATGTCTATTTTGTTAGGATTATTAGAATCTTGGATGAGTCAGTGATAAATATCAGGGAAATTTATTGCCTTGATATTTTAATAGCTAGTTTGGGCTATAAAAGAGATTTTTGAGAATTTTACAAACTCCAAGATTACCCTTAAACCTCCTTAAAAATATAATCTGGTATATCTTTTATTATGTAACCCTAGATTGGTGCTGAATTTATGGCATATCATGGTTGGTTATTAAAATAGTAAATAATTCGGGTTCAAAGCCAGCCTCAGCAAGGGCGAGGCTGCTAAGCAACTCAGTGAGACCCTGTCTCTACATAAAACACAAAATAGGGCTGGGGATGTGGCTCAGTGGTTGAGTGCCCCTGAGTTCAATCCCTGGTACCAAAAAAAAAAAAAAAAAAGTAAATAATTTATAGTAAAATTAAAAACTCAAAAATTTATGTTATATTTAATAATATGTGGATATTAGTAATGAAACTGTATGCAAATGTTTGTTAAATTTATTCTAGGTTGGGCCATGCAGGCTGCTGCTTATATCTTTATTCATAGGAAGTGGAAGGATGATAAGAGCCATTTTGAAGACATGATTGATTATTTTTGTGATATCCATGAACCACTTCAGCTCCTCATATTCCCAGAAGGGACTGATCTCACAGGTAAGAAAGCCTGGGCTTGTATCACAGGATTTTAAAGCACAGAGGAATTAGAAATCATCTAGTTAAAACGTCTTATTCCTTGGATGAAGTAACTGAATACCAGCAAGATTACTGGATCACTCCCAAGGTCACTCAGTTAATCAATAGCACATCAGGCCTGAGATGCCATTGAATTTATAGGACCCTGGATTCCAGCCCATGCAATTTATTACAGGCAAGCCCAAGTGATTGTTATTCACAACTGCTATCCTAGAACTTTACATTTTAACCCCCAGACTATATTTTAATATTTCAGCCTTTTATCTTTATGTAAGCCAATTTTTAATATCTCATTTTAGGTGGTTTCTCCCACCTTACCTGTTCTGTATATTCTCTTGTCTGCTTTCAAGGTATTTATTTATCCTTTAGATTCTTTTTGCCCTCAACTTCTTCTTTATCAGAAGAGAATCTGATAGAACTAATTTCAATTATTGATTTAAGTTAACTTAATTACCTTTCTCCTGATATTTAAACCTTATCCCTTCTATAGGCAGGAAAGGTAGTATCCCTTCCTACAATAAAAAATAAATAAATGAATTAGCCATCTTTGAGTTATGGAGGGAAAACAGGAGGACATGTTTAGAACTTTCTGTCTTTCCAGATATCAAAAAGATTAAAAACAAAATATTGTATAGTCTGGCCAAGCATAGTGGTGCACACCTGTAATCCCAGTGGCTCAGGAGGCTGAGGCAAGAGAATCGCAAGTTCAAAGCCAACCTCAGCAACTTAGTGAGTCCCTAAGCAACTTAGCTAGACCCTGTCTCAAAATTAAATAAATAGATAGATAGACATACATACAGACAGACAGACTAGAGATATAGCTCAGTGGTAAAGCATCCCTAGGTTCAATCCCCAGTACAAAAAAACAAAACAAAACTTTCCAGTCTGTCATACTTGCTAAATTAGTGTTTTCTACCACACTTATTTAAATCCTCTGTCATTTTTACAGATGAAACTTTTTGCAGTCCAGAATATAAGGTGGATAAAAGTAGAACTTTCGGAGCGGGATGATGCAAAGAGGGCATAGCTTACACAGGAAGCAGTTCTATAGAATTCTTGGACTTGAAAGAGCAAAATTTAACTTTAATAACTTCATTTCAAGAAAGATACAGCAGCATATTTAAAGGACCCAGTGGATGAAAGTGTGCTGCATAAAGAAAAACAGACCCAAGCAGGGTAGATGGGTAGACGGAAGTCTAAAAATCACAAGTAGTATGGGAAGGATGAAAATGAACTCTTCCAGATCCTTGACACTAAACAAAGAAGGGTAACCTTTAGAGCTTAAAAAAGAGAACAAGTCAAATGAGTATTAATTCACACCATTGACATGATTACCCAAAAAGAGTTCACAATGAAAAATAAAAATTATTGAAATATTTAAGTAAGTGATGGTTGACTGAGCCACAACTGAGGTTGATAAGGAAAACTAAGGTATTTTGGAAAACATTTACCAAAGATAGCAACAAAGAGGTCTTTGACTCATCTATTACAGATGGAACTGAGCTAAATGAACCATGGCAATATTTTTTTTTTAGTTGTTGATGGAACTTTATTTTTTATTTCTTTATATGTGGTGCTGAGAATAGAACCCAGTGCCTCACACAAGCTAGGCAAGTCTTTACCACTTAGCCACAACCCCAGTCCCACGGCAATATTTATATAATAGGCGAGTCTCTAAAATACATGCTTATTGTGTAATGTCTGTTGGATTTTATGATTAAAATTCTAAAATTAGGATCAAAGAGGATAAAATGGAAGCTAATATCAGTTACCTCTTGTTTAAGCTTGAAAATAGATCCATTGTAGGTTTTAAATTAATTGATTTCCAGTGCCAAACTAATTTAGAAATTATACTGGACAGGTAGCCAGTTTAAATTTTGTAAACTTGAATGTATACTACCTAAACTTGGATATTGAAATATCAGTTTTATTTGATGGTATATAGAAAGCAATTTACTGAATTACAGCCTGATTTATTTTTGTGAATGTACATTCTTTGTACACTAAAGAATGTCAACTTTGGAACTTTATAATAATAATAAAAGCTAATGGGAAAAAGTTTATGTGTTGCTGCTCCTCTGGTACATTAATGTTAATATGTTTATACATTAGACCTTTAGAATCTATAAAATGTATTTAAAATGTTTTTCATTTTATATTTTTTCTCAGATTTCTTTTATAGGTGATGAACTTTATGTCTAATTGCAGGTGTTTGGAGTCCAGAGTGTTCCCCATTGCATATGTTTTTATAAGTTAAAATGATATTTACAACTTAAGGTCAAATTGCAAAAGCCAGACTATTTGCCATAATGAAATAAAAAGTGGGATTTGGTGTTTTATTGTTGTTGTTTTGTTTTGCAGAATTACACCAAGAGTTTTATTGAATTAGAAAAAAATGATTTGAAAAGGGCCAAGAAAATACCTTCAATTTGGAAAATGTACCTGCTAATTAAAAAGTGGTTTTGATTACCAGTTAACAATTTCTTTAAATTTTGAATTCAGTCTTCTTGCACATTTTCAGCTTAGTGCATTTAAATATGACCTTGCACACATTCTATCTTCATGTATTATTGTTTATAACTTTTTTCTTGTTCATGGATCTAATATATGTTAGTATTGGAAAGTTTAGAAACAGAAGGATTCACAAAAATTCTTATAATCCCACAGCCCATAAGTACATACTATTCTAATTTTGGTTCATTTCTTTTGAGTTATTTGGTCACAGACACACACATACATAAGTGTCAATGTGTATGCATATACATACATATATAATCTTAAACAAAATTAGAAAATTAAGATCACATTTTTCTTTGTTCCTTTTCACTTCATGTTATATTGTAATATTCACATTATTATTTATTCTTTGAAAAGGTTGAGTAATTTTATATTATATTGGCATATTAATATTCTCCAGAGAAATAGAACCAATATGCCAATAGGGAGAAGAGATAAAGGTTTACTTTCAGGAAGTGGCTTTTGTGTTGATGAAGACTTGGAACATCCAAAACTCGTAGGTTGGAACCCCAGGGAAGAGTCTCAGATTAAATCCAAAGGCTACCTGGAGGCACAAGTCTTTCTTCCTTGTGGAGAAGGGGGGTGCCCACTATCTTTTCCTATTAAGGCCTCCAGCTAATTTGAATGAGGCCTTCCCACATGGTGGAAGGTAATCTGCTTTACTCAGTCTACAGATTGAGATATTAATATATCTAAAATAAAAAATGCCTTCACAAAAACATCTAGAAAAATCTTTGACCAAGTATCTGAGTACAGTGGCTTAGTCAAGTTGACACATAAAATTAAACATCACAATTGGTATATTGTACTTTTGAGTTCCATTTCCGTAATTTGGAAAGAAAGGCTTCCAGACTTTAACATAGTTACAATGTTACATACAATTTAACACCCTTGTACATAAAGCATCTTCATTTAATAGATATATATGTTTCTGGATCTTTCTGTACAAAACAGAGTTCCTTCTTTGATGAAGTTTATATGAGGAAAGAAACAATAAGTTAGTTACAGAAAATAGGTCTGGTTGTCATAGGTGCTGTGCAGAAAAATCAGGCCAGATAAGGAGAGAAAACAGAAGGGGGCAGGATGCCATTGAATGTAAGGTATTTAGGGCAGGCCTCTCTACTTGTTTCTGTGTAAGGACTAAATAAAACTGAAAATCGTGCATCTGTATAGGTGAGAAGGCTTCTGGGAAAAGGGAAGAACAGCTGCACAGACCTGAAGTGAGGACATGCCTGGCTGGTTTGGGAAGGGGAAAGTGGCCACCAGTCCTGTGGGTGCAAGGAGTGCTGGAGTGGAAGAGTCACAGGGAATGAGCTGATAGACAGGAGGTTGTGGTCACAAAGTGGGATGTTAGTACAATTACTAATAAGAACACAGTCTGGGATGGGTAGGTAAAGTAGGGTCAAGGGGAAAATCTGCAAATAATCTCTCTCTGATTGTTTTTACTTTCCCATGTGTGACTGTACATTTTAGAACTATTTGTACTTGTTATGCACATCTACATGAAAATTCAGTTTTGTCTTCAGAATCCCTAGTCTTTGACAAACTGGAGGAACAAACTAACAAGTAGTTACTACTCATATTTGTTATGTCTCTGGGATTCCTGATTCCATGTAAGATCTGCCAGCTACTTGGAAGAGAAATACTGTTTGTAGCCTTGTGTGAATGTAAGCAGCTTATTACTTTCCATATTTAGGACCTTTCCTTTTTATTTGCTGGCAATATGTGGGTATTAGCTTCCTTTTTTTTAATTGTACTATGATGTAACACCTCCTAGAAGAATATTCTTTGAATATTTTACTTTTATAGAAGGCATCTGTGGTTTTTGGAGTTTTGGAGGACTTAGTAAATTTACTTCTATGAAAAGTTGTGTTTATGTAGATGTTAAATTTCAGAGTGCAGCTGAGGATTGCAGGTTCTACCATTGCTGTCATCAGAAGATATTTCATGATTCCTCCCAGAAGTCAAGGCCAAATTTCTGAACATTTTACTTTTACCAAATGTTTTTGCTGAATAATGGGTTTGATTCTTCTTGGAACGTGCAAAGTTACCTCATGGAATGGAAAAAGAAGGTTTTGCCAACAATTGGAACATATACTTGACTGTAACTTTATTCAGCCAAACCATCTTCAGATGTTTGTACATGATGTGCTAATCATGTGCCCATTCTGTTATGGAGTGGTTTTGGTTAGTAATATTAGCCTGTTCTTTGCCTGAGCAAGGCAGATATTTTACTTTGTATTGAAGGCCTAAATTATTGGGTTAAAAAATGTTAATCTGATATACTTGATTGCTAGTTGTTTCTTTTAGATGTCTAGATCCTTATATTTTGTTAGTTTCTAAGTCTTATTTTATTAGCATTTTTTTATTCTAGTACTTATTTTGTTACATAAGGATTATTTTGTGAAAGTTTTAGTTTATTAGTATTTTATTTCAGTTTTCATTGTATATTGCATTTTATGGAGTCTTCTAAAGCATTTAAAAGATTTGAATATAGATTTCAGGAAACTGTCATTTAAAAAAATCTGGTGATACCATGTTATAAACAGTTTTAAAAATACATTAAGTTAGTCCAGAATCTTCGTAAGGGCCTATCTAAAATGTTTGTATCTTCTCAGTATATTATATTCAGTAATTACAAAACAATAATTGCCATTTTTATCGAAGAAATTCTGCACTTCTTTCTTTACCTCACTATCTGTCTCCCTTTATTTTATGGATTCTGATGGTCTATTGTTTTGTTTAGAAAACAGCAAGGCTCGAAGTAATGATTTTGCTGAAAAGAATGGACTTCAGAAATATGAATATGTCTTACATCCCAGAACTACAGGCTTTACTTTTGTGGTAGAGCGTCTAAGAGAAGGTAAGCACTCATCTTAAAATGGACTTTTTTTTTTTATAAAAGTGACAAAATTGCTAAGTTTTATATGCTTTTTATATAGGTCTTCACTCTGATTTCTAGCAATTTGTATTGTATAATAGTGATATCTGTAACATAATTAACTTCATCTGGTATATGCTAACTGTCATAAAACTGTGCCTGATATGGAAAGTCTTTAACCATTATATAAGAAAAGTTATAAAATTCTTCTTTCCCTTTTTTCCTTTAGGGTCTAATGTGCTTTAAGTTACAAAGTGTAACCTGCTAAGATGAAGCTTCTTAACAACTAAGCACCCCTGATTTTAAAGAAATGTACACACACTGTCAGTCCAAAATCACATGGGAATGGTACATCAAAAGTGTTGTCCCTGTTAGTTTGGCTTGTTTTTAGATTGTGTGGTTACAACTCACGTGGAATGGACATGTGGGCTTGGGATCACATATTTATGAATAGTGAGCCCATCTACCCATTGAAGGTTATGAAGGACATAGTTCTTCATCCCTGTGGAGTAGGCAGAGTGGCACCAAGACACTGTACTGGTAATACTTCTTTCTCCCTCCACCCTTCTTTCCTCTTTTCCTTCCTTCCTATATGGTATCATTTACTGTAGCATCTAATTTGGACTCATTCTTTTCAGTCACCAATATGGTTTCTATATTTAATGCTTTTTTAAAAGGTATTTCTGACATCATGCAACACATTCATCTACCAGATTTCTCTGTTAACAATGTATGACTTTTTAGCATATCTTTTTGCTAAAAATGATCTTCCTAAATGTAGACAGGATATATTAATAATAATGAGAGATTATTTTATGATGGATAAGAATATATTCATAAAGCCCCCTGTTCTAAAACCTCAGAAATGTTTTAGTAGCAAACTGATTCATAACTTTTTACACATTTAAGAAATGTGTATTGCTTAGTCATTACTCAAAGCTCTAGATAATAACCACTATTAGTAATTTTTCCTGTCAGAACTAGCACTAATCCTCACCCTCCTTTTACCCCACCCACCATATATTAGTAAAAAGAGAGAAGCAGACACAGATGATCCCTTTGCTTCAGCTAGAAAGCGAGATGGTAATTTATATGATTCCATTTACTTCAGCTAGAAATGCAGAAAGAAATGTGGATGATTGTTAAAATAGTAATTGCAGCTAACATTAATTTAGCATTTAATAAGGCATTATGGTGGGTGTTTTTTATGCCTAAATTCAATTAATCCTAGTAACAACCCTAAATTCTAGTTGTTACTTGTAATGACAAACCAAAGCAGAAATTGAAGAACCTCATCAAATTTATTAGAATATAGTTTCTAACTGAGTAGCACTTACACTTTCTATTTAACTTGTTGGTTCTTGTATTTATAATATGATTTTAGTTAATCAGGTCTCCCAATCATAAAGCACCTTTATAACAATAGTGAGCTGGATGATTTTCTTTTTTTTTTTTTAAATATTTTTTTTAGTTGTAGATGGACACAGTATCTTTATTTTATTTATTTTTATGTGGTGCTGAGAGCGAACCCAGTGCCTCACGCATGCAAGGCAAGTGCTCTACCGCTGAGCCACAATCTCAGCCCTGGATGACTTTCTTGAAGAAATAATTTAAAAGAAAGAAATAAAAAATGGGCCAGATCATGGAAGGATGGTGGTCATAAGGGAGGAGGTTATGATATTGCCTGAAATGGAGGAGGAGCAAGTGCATGCTAAGGAGCATGAGTTAGGACAGTGAGGACAGCTCTGATTTCCAGAGATGGGGTTAGGGGGTTCCGGTGAACAAAGAACAAGTTTCATCAAGGATCAGAGATGAAGAGGATTTTAGATCTCATCTAGTCTACAGTACTAAAAAAGAAACCTATGACTCAGAAGGGAGGCGCAGCATAGCTTTTAGGTCTTTAGCCCTGTGAGATCTGCTTTTAACAGTAAACTACATCACAAGGAATATTGCTGTTAAAACCATTCTAATTAATATTCCAGTGGCATTCTGGAGACTACATAATAAATTCCCATAAAGTAACATCTTTACTGTTCATATTGTAACTGAACTCAGTGTTGCTGCCATCTATTAAGCATTTAGCACAGATGGGTAAATGAGAAGTTCAGAACTTCAACAAGTTAAAGATAATAGATTAGTTAATAAGTAGTGAATGAAATAAAAAGAAGTTAAGGATAGCAGAAAGTATTGAATAAGAGGAAGTGCAAAACAAGAAAATTAGTTTTTGTAGAGTATATTTCACCAAGATAGAGAATACTTAGAAAGCATACTCATCTTAAAATACAGCATCAGTTAGGTAAGTTCACACAAATATATTGTCTCTGCAAATAGTAATCACAGCAAGTTTACCTTGAGTACCTTGGTTGCCACCATTTGTATACTTGCTTTATAATCCTGCTAGATCATAACTTTCTGAAGGATGTGTAAGGTCCTGCACATAATGGACTCAATCAGTATTATTTATGTGGAATGTTTTTAAAATTTCATTTGCAAAGTAAGACAGTATCATATTCTAGCATGCTCTTTGCAGAGCATTATATATTATACTGATAGGCATCTGTTATGGGTGATTTATTTCATGTGTACCTCTAATCAAAGAATCTTTCAGTATTTGGTCATGTAATTTTTTTTCTCAGTGCTAGAATAAACCAAACTCAAAAGTAAGATGCTAACTTAGAGGAAAGAGTTCATCTGAGGAAGATTTTTTTTTTCCTATTATTTCTTTGTTTGTTTTGTTTGGATTACAGAGTTACAATCAATTCATAATGTAGTTGTCATAGCACCAAAAATTATTTCTATTCAGCATCTCTGGTGCTTCATCATGTTTAACAATAATAGTTTAATTCTTTTATTTCAAATAAGTAATTATTTGGCCAACCCATTATTTGATTTTCTTGTACATTTGAAAGCCAATTACTAAGTTGTAATCATGCAATAATTACTTTCACCACTGGGTAGAACAAGTGTGTACATTTGAAACAACTTGAAATTAGGCTAGAGTAGCTAAGAGAAAGGGATAAAACACTTGATATTTGTTTCATAGTATGTCTTATAACTTTGTCTTTAAGATATTACAGCATTCATGGATAGATAAGAATTATATTATTTTTAGATGCTTTCATGTGTATCAAACAATATAGTTAAATGCTGGATTTAGTGTTGTATAGTACGTACATATTATGCCAAATAATTATATAATTATATATGTTATATACATATTATATACATATAATTATATAATTATATATATTATATACATATTATGCCAAATAATTATATATATATTCAGTAAAGAGAGATTGTGTACCACTGAAATGTTCAGATAAGGCTTCTGAAAGATGCTGAATTTCCCTTGGACATTAGAGGGTACATGTGATGTGGACAGGCAGAGAAAATGAGGATGGCTAAGAAAGAATACAAGAAAGGGCACATTTGTCAGGACCCATATGGACCTGAGCAGTGACCTAGGAAAAAAATCAACCTGATAGAGCTAAAGACCAGTTGTAAAGCAAGAGACATTGTTTAAGAAGGTTGTTTGGAGCCATTAGTATCAAAAAAGGTAATACCCCAAGTAGTCACAACTTTAGTTTGTGTATTTCTAGATCAAGTCATTTTGTTCTACATTGTTCTCATTTGCACTGAGAAAACTGGAAGCAAAAGCAGTAGACCAGTCGTAGGTAGCCAGTCTTCATCAGCATTGTTACATCATTTTAACTTCTTGGACTTTTTGTTTAGTTCACAAATATCTGCTGACAATCCAGTCTGTTTGTTGTCTGTAGTGGCTTTGTCTAGGGAGCCAGCAGAGCCCATCACTGTATGTGGCTCATATTCCATTTGTTTTAGTCAGTGAGCCTCTCCCAGGACTGCATTTCAGTTACCCTTCCTAAGAGCCAGCATGTGACAGAAGGCAAGGAAGAAAGGCAGACTGACAAACTACTGAAATATTGGGTGCATTATATACCATGCACCCTGACCTTTTCATGTGGCTTTTTATTGCTTTAAACCATTTATGAAATACAAGAAGACCTTTCCTTTATGTTAAAAAAAATGTTATTGTACAATAGACCTTTGATGTTTGCTAGAATATTTTCTGAGACTTTTTCCATTTCCTGAAATTTGCAAATATCTTTGTAGATTAGCAGTTGACTTTCTTTTGAGGTCATAGTATAAGGAACAAAACTTGTGTCTATTGGTAGTGATAAATAAAGTACAACAAAATACTGACTAGTGGATAAGTACACAGGTCACCTGAGTGACTTGGAGATATACACATGAAGCAGAAATTATTCAAATTTGCCTCAGCAGAATTATATATGACCACATGTTAGAAATCTTAGGGGTCTCTCCATGTCAAGACTTCAGGTGCCATGAAGTGGCATTTCTTTTGTTTTCTCTGTTTATTTTAATCCTCCCCTATCTCCAGTAGCAAAAAATCTGAGCTGCTTATTTAGGACAGATCTTGTCATTGTGTGTAATCAAAAGAAGCATGACCACCTTTAAAAGAAATGATGGAACTCTATGTTTGTACATAAAAACAACATCTAACTTTTATCAAGTACCTGCCATGGGCTAGGGATTGAGTTGTACAGGTTTCTTTACTTTGTCCATGCAGTGGAATCAACCATGGAGGTTTGCAAAAACACATGCACACAAGTCCAGCCTTAGACCTGCTGAATCACCCTGATGGTAGGTAGAATCCTGAGCTCAGAACTACAGCCACTCTCATACATATCACTTAATTCTCCCAACCAAGCCAGGCAGTAGCTTGCTCTGTGCTACACCTGATTAGACTGGCTCCCTTTATAGCTTGCCCCGGGCCATGCAGCTGCTGAATAAGGGTACTATAAATTAAAGTCAGGTCTGTTTGATGCTAAGGCCCATGTTCTTTGCACTATAATAAGTTTATAGTTTTTCTGTTCCAAATGTTACAAACACATTTTTGGCAAGTTTTTCCCTCCTTTTCCAAGATTTTTCTGTGATATCCTTGGCGCTATACATGAGTTTTAAGTGGAAAAATATATAAAGGATTTCCTTTATTGTAACCTCTTGGTTTTTCTGATTCCTACATTTACCAATTCCTTCTCCATTTCCCTCATCCTTAGAGTACACTTGGAAAACACACTTATCTTCAAATATAACACCAATTATGTAACATTACACAAATAAATTGTTTCTATCATACTAATTGAGGAATATTTTAAGTACCTTGACTTCCCTTGTTTACTTGCTTTATATTTCTACTAGAGTATAAACAACAAAAATGACAGTCTTCTTTCAAGTTGTGGTTTTACCTTTTTCTTTCTTTTAGCCATTAAGTCTGAAAATAGCTTTGTGATTTGATTTTCTGAGCACTGACTCTCTATGAAAAAGAGATAGAATTATTTTTATTATAAAAACATTTTTGTTAAAAAAGGCAAATTAATTGTAAAGAAGAAATTAAAGACACCTGTGGGCTTAACCAGTTACTTCTCAGAAATCTTGTGCCCATCTTTTTACATAGTCTTCCTGTTTTCTTCAGATGTAGCAAAATTAGGGTCAAATCATATATCTTGTTTCATAAATTTTTTTAACTTAGTAACTTTTTAACATTTTTTTCTCATCCTTACATAATTTTTCAATATGTTGATGTATGCATGGTATTCTATCAGATTAATGTTAAGTCTCTTCAAAATTAAAGTTGTTTCTAATTGTCTACTCTTACAAATAATACCAAAGTATGCAAAAATCTCTGAATATTTCCTTAGGATAAATTTCCAAGTAAAGTTACTGAGTTGTAGAGTATATAATTGCTTACTTTGAGTTGGGCATGGTGGCACACACCTATAATCCCAACAACTTGGGAGGCTTCCTCTTGGGAGGAAGATGGCAAGTTTGAGGCTAACCTCAACAACTTAGGGAACACTCTGTGGCAAAATAAAAAATACAAAAAGGACTGGGGATGTAGCTCAGTGGTGGAATGTCCCTGGGTTTAATCCTTAGTACCACCAACCCAGAAAAGTATTATTTTTATGGTCTTCATTCAACCACCAAACCCTATTATTATTGCCTTGGAGCCATCTCTAATAGACATCCCACTTTCCTGTACCCCATTCATGGCCCCAAGCCTTCCTGACTAATTGGTGTCTGGTTTCTTTTTTACTAACCCATTTTAGACACTGATAACAGCCAGCCTTCATAAAGTACTATTCCAGTGTAATCACATATATATATTTGTTTAGAGATTGTACTTTGATGCCTATTTCCTTGAGAATTGTAAGGTTTAGAAAACATGATTATAATGCAGTGACCTAAGAAATAAAAGAAGAAAGTATCTTAAGGACATGAAAAAAGGAGGGCCTGTCTTTACCTGAAAAAGTGTCATTAAGAGGTGGCATATGAGCCAGGTGCGGTGGCACACACCTGTAATCCCAGCACTTTGGGAGGAGAATCACTTTGAGACACTTTGAGACAGGAGAATCATGAGTTCAAAGCCAGCCTCAGCAACAGCAAGGCACTGAGCAACTCAGTAAGACTGTGTGTCTACATGAAACACAAAATTGGGCTGGGGATGTGGCTCAGTGGTCGAGTGCCCCTGAGTTCAATCCCCAGTACCCCCCAAAAAAAAAAGAAAAAAAGAGGTGGCATATGAACTGAAACTTTAAGAACAGGAAGGCACTTAAGGCATTTGAATATTTGTGTCACTTCCATATTCATTGATCAAGACTTTATAACATGGTTTCAATCTCTTTTTTAAGTTTTACCACTCAGCACACTCTTTCATGCAATGTGAGCCAATCTGTTTGGATTAATTGACCATTTCTGACTGAGCCTTATGCTTTTTAAATTTGCCTTGGGTTTTGTCTGTCCAGATTAAAACCTGCCGTGCTTTGCTTTTTTCTTTGACCTCCAGATATAAGGATCTTTCAAGAGTTCATTCCCAGTTTCCTTTTCCTCTCTAATAGGACTCAGCATGGTAGACCTTTATTAATAACTGTGTTAGCGCATTTTACTTCACCTTCCAAAAGGACAGCAAAGGACATCTCACCTAGATCATTAAGGGCAAATATTATATTTCTAAATCTAATGAACACTTTTCCACTTTTCTTCTTTCCCCACTTAGCAGCATTAGGCATTGTTGATTCTTCTTGATAAATACTCTTCCCTTTGGCTCTTCATTTTTTCTTCTATTTCTCAGGTCTCTTCTCAGATTCCTTTGCAGGTTCTTCTTATCCATCTCTTCATTGAATGTCTCTGTTTATCATAAGGCTGTCGAGGTTTCTTTGTTCTCATTACACATATTCTGCCTAGGCCCTGTGCTCATGACTCCTAACTCTACAACCTATGCCCAAAAGCTCCTTCTTACTTCAGAGCCATTATGTACTCTTTGCTACTTGAAGGTTCTGCATACATTTCAGCTTCCATATGTCTAAAATTGAGCTTGGTGTTTTCTTTGAGACCACATTTCCTATGTCCTGTGCCATAGTGCTAATGATAATGATAATAATTGCTAACCCTGAGTGCTTCTTGTGTTTCATATGAATTTGATCATTAATTCTGGAAGGAGGTGTTATTATCATCTCCACTTCATGCATGAGGAAATTGAAGGATAAAGAAGTTGAATAACTAGTTCAAGAGTACCCAGCTTAAGTGACAGAGCTGGGAGTTTGCTGTAGAGCCTTTGTCTCAACTGCTGAAGTTCATAATTCAGTTGCTTAAGCCAGAAACCTGGGATTCATTTTTGGCTCACCTCTCTCTGCCTTTCTCTCATGCAGTAAAATCCCATATAAGGCCTTTTGGTTCTACCTCTTAAATATTTCTGAAATTAATCCTTTTTATTTTTACTGGCATCTTGATCCAGGCATCTGTTGTATCTCCCTCCTACCAATCATCATATTGCTGATCACCTGATTTGCTAGGTTTGGACTTGCCTTACTCCATCCTGGGTTTCACAGTGCTCCAAGGCTAAATCTCCTTTCCTTAACATGGTTTACCGGCTCTCTCTGACCTGGTCCTTGCTTACCACTCTGGCCATATCTCCCATCTTCCCAGTTGCATCATCTGTTCTATCCTTATTGAACTGCTTTCCATTCCCAGGGTGCCCCTCCTCTGAGCCTTCTCTACTGTAGCTGAACTCTTCCTACTCATTGTATGGATTTCACCTGATATAACAGTTCCTTCAGAAAGCTTCCCAGCCATCTGTGGCTTGATTGGGTCCCTTGCTTTATGTTCCCTATATGAATGCTTTTCCTATTATACCTGCTATATATACATTTTCTACTGTGTTATCACTGTGTAGTTGTCTATTTTGTCTATTAACTGTGTTTCCTGACCATAAGAATTAAGTCTGTTGTGTTGACTGTTTTTTGTTTGTTTGTTTGTTTTGTTAATCTTCAGCCTTCAGCACAGGGTCTAGTATATCTTGGCACATTCATACCAAAATGGTGCTTTGCACATACTAAATACTTTGCTCAGAGCCCAGGTCCTGGTCTAAACCTGGCCCTGGCCTTTTGGTCTTGTTTTTTGTTGTGACACCATATCCCCTTTTCATTCCTGCCATGTAGGACTTTCTTTTTTTCATGCTATTTTTTCTAAACTGCCCCAATTCATATGTCTAGTTACTGTTAGTCCCTCAGACAGTCTAAGCGTCTCTCACTTCTGTGTCCTGATCTCTAGGTTATTGTGATTCCTTCCTGTTCTTATCATACTCTGTGCATTTGTCTTAATCACTTTTTTCATGTAATTATAACCAGTGATACCCCCCTCCTTGGTCTGTCAGCTCCTTCAGGATACTGTGTCTTATTAATTTCTATATCTGAGTCCTTAATATGGTGACAAGATTGTTACAGGCACTTAATAAACTTACGTTTTTTGTGTAGATTTTCATGGATGATTCATTTCAGAATCATCTCATACTGATATATCAGTATCTCTAACATACATCTAATTAGTAGTACCTCTACCTACTTCATTCCAGAAATCAGATATTTGTCAGATATTAATTACTGTGCAACTTCTTGATTGCAACGGGAGTGAGATTTATGGCAGTACTGGAGGATCACCTAAGGCAGATGTAGACAATAACTGCTATCTTAAGACGCTCTTCTTTTTATAACTACTGTAAGATAAAAAGGGTGACTTCTTTTTCCTTTTTAGATTACGTATACTATTAGAAGAGAAATACAGAAACATTTATAACTTAATAAGGTCTTGGCATTTGATCATATAAAAACAAATATATAAATGTGGTTCTTAATTACCATTTCCATGGTGTATTAGTATTTCTACCCAGTGACTTTCAGATTCTGAGGTGGTACTGAAGTTACACAAAGTTATAGCTTTGTGCCTGTCTGTACCACTTTATTTCAGCATGGGAAAAATTCTGGCCTGGGGGTCATATACTGTTTTTCTAATGCTAGCCAGCTATATAATAAGTGCCCACCATCATAAAAGATATGCCTGGATTATAATGATTGAATTTCTTATGGCACTATTCATAAAAAAAAAAGCTTCCCAAAATATCATGTTCTGTTATTAGTCAGATAATTATTTTTATAGGTGAGTGAAAATTACATACTTATTATATTTTATTTATTAAAAAGCTTGTCCTATGCCTAAATGTTGGTGTCCTGTTTTAGTGTTTCATTATTTTGTTAAAAGTAGCAACCTGAAAAATGCCAATAACGGTGACATTCACAAAATATATTTATTTTAAAGTTCAGAATTGTGGAAGAAGCTTCTGTAAGTAAAGTTTATAGAATTGCCTTTGAGTGATAACTTCTGTGGACTGTGCACAGACTATAAAGAATATTGTTACATACACTGTAATGTTCTCTCATTTTCCACCTAAAGACAAAATTGGGAAATAAGAAACAGTAGCAGAGGATCCAGTGGCTAGGCTGTCACAGTGGTGTCAGCTCACTGTGTGGCAGATGCACAGTAAATGTTTGTCTTTAGAAAATTGTTTGAAACAAAATACATGAAAGGATTTTAGGTGAGTATATCAAAATGTATGTAACAATATACTTTAGCTTCCTGTTCATATGAAAATCAAATTCTCAGCAAAGGTGAGATTCTGGCCTGACTCTAAATCCTGTGGACCCTTGAATCCAGAAATTCATCTTAACAGGAGCGTGTGCCTACCTTTTGGTTTTGTATAGTATATAATTTCATTATGAATATATTGTATTTCTTTTTTGGGTTTGTCCAGAAAAGGTTTACCTTGTTTCTCCTTTGTTCTGGACAAATGTTCATTTCACTGTTTATAAAGGTTACATCTTTTCTCTGAGATTTGTAGGTTTTTCTTCTTCCTTATTCAAAATGTTCTTCAATTTTTTCTAGTTAGGACCTTTTCTTTTCTAAAAAATGAATTGATATTTATTTTGTGTACTACAAAATAATATTAAAACAATATTAAATCTTGGTGGTGTATGTGTATGTGTGCATGTGTACATGTAAACCAAGTTTGTTGCGTTCACTTTTTAAAAATAAATTCTGACCAAAACAGTCCCACAGTGCTGAGTGCAGTGGCGGCAGGGCAGCAGGCTGAGGCAGTAGAATATCAAGTTCAGAGCCAGCCTCAGCAACTGAGTGAGGCCCTAAGCAACTCAGCGAGGCCCTCTCTCTAAATAGAATGCACAAAGGGCTAGGCATTTGGCTCGGTGGTTGACTGCCCCTGGGTTCAATCCCTGGTACCAGAACAAAAAAAGCAAACAAAACCCCAGAGCCCCAACAGTCCCACAAGTACATGACAGTAAATACAGAAATTGCTTACTTATTAATGTTGAAAATTATCTGATCAATCCTCTAAGTGAAGACATTATTTTCTCCCTTCAATTCTGCTTATTTTATTTTTGTATGTTATATAAAATTATTTTACTTAGATATTATTATAAAACATAATAATATGTATATATGTATGTGTGTATGTGTACGTAAATGTATGTGTGCCTGTGCATGTCACATAGGCTCCCAACACTTACTACCTGACTGTGAAAGCACCCAAACTGGCTTTGTCATAGAATCTGGGCCGAGCACACTGCTCCTAGTGTAATTATTATACACTGGTTCCTTCATGTTACATATAATGGGAGGTGTTGAAAGAAATGTTAAGTGTCGGATTCATCTGCCTTCACCTAATGAAGTGTATGAGAGAGGAAAGTGTATGTGCAGTGGCTTTTACCCCTCCACACAAGAGTATTCCATCTGACCACATGTAGTCAATTCCATGGATTCTCCAGTTTGGTAACTACTGACTGAGAATCTGTTAGAAAGTGCATGTACACAAAATGTAGAGTGAAGTGTTTTATGTTGCAATAATTAATAACTTCATCAAAAATTCAGTATGGTTCACTCATTTCTTTAAATAGAGAATGGTAATTGAGAAGGAATAAAAAATAATAAAACCACTAATATATAATTGCTTTTCAATATTTGTTTTAGAAAATATTTTCCCAGTTGTAGTCACATTTGAGTATAATAAACTTAACAAAGAGTAATCTACAGTGTATTGGTTTCTCTTCACTGTAATATTTTTCTGAAGAAAACGATTTTCTTAAATCTCTTGACAGCAAGCTACATGTTTGTGTTGTTCCTTTGTCTTTGACTATAATCATTGTCTTGGTTGTTCATGTCACATGTCTGACTGTGACGGCAAAACTGCTTTTCTGTAACATATCTGAGTATTATTAAGAAATACCTATATGTGATTTCTTATTATTTATTACTCACCATATTTAACATTTTAAAATAATCTACAGAGCCATGAGTGTTTATGGACTTTTGAGAAACTAGCCTTTGGTAGTGTGGGGATGCCACACAATTTTTTTGATATTAAATGAGAGAAATTTGTGTTGAGAGTTATTTATCTTGTCCGTAGTATCCACTTTCTTCAAAGTGATAGAACTTTGCTTCTAAACTCCCAGTTCCATCATTACCCTAGGTACATGTATGGACTACACATATGGTGCAACGCTACATTGTGTACAACCAGAGAAATGAAAAGTTGTGCTGCATTTGTGTTACAATGAATCAAAATGCATTGTGTTGTCATATATACCTAATTAGAATAAATCAATTAATAAAAAGATCTTTCAATTCTTTGGATTAATTTTTCACTAAATGTAGTCAGAAAATATAGTTTGGGGTTCCTTGTATAAACTGGCAAAACATTTGAGACTCTTGCACCAAAGTTTAAAAATCTTATATATTCATAGTTTATTTATGACTTATATCTTTCCTTTTTTTCTCATAGAATTTTAAATAGCCTTTTGGCAGAAGATAAAATAAGTGAAATGTGTACCAAAGCGCCAACACCAGGGAATAAGTATGTTTACATGGGGCTTGAAGGGAAGGCATGTTATTATTGAAGCTAAGGAAAGCTACTCTGGTCAAACATAAACCTTAGAACTGACCTTCTCAGAAGTCAGAGCACAGAGGGCCTTCCTGTATTTTCCTCATTGCATTAATTTCTTGGTGATTTACAATGACTGAGCTCTTTTCTAGGCCGTTACCTTTTCTCTTGGGTAGCAGAACTGTTAGCCAGCATTTCTCAAAGCTGGACAACAGAACATTCCTATTTTTGTGAACTATTCTTAGATGGCATTATTATAGAAGATCTACCAACTTGACCACATGTACTTTGTCTCAGGAGAACTTCAGACTATTCCTGATGTGAGTACATGGAAATAACTTAGAATCCTTAATCCATAGTGCTTAAAAAGGAATTGAACATACTTTTCTGGGTCATAATCTGTACTTGTTTTCATCCAGAACACTGTCTTAACAAACACAATAGGTTCATATTGTTAAATCCAAAGGAGATTTCCAAATAACAGTTAATTTTGCTTATAGAAATTATTAATAACCCTTCTGATCAGTAAAAGACATCTTTACTATGTTGATTTATATTAGTTTCTTTAGTAATTCAGGTAGACTATATCCTCTCCTATGTTATTAAATCATCTTTAATGAAGGTTTGTATTATACTTCAGAAATGGATATTGGTAAGAACTGAAGTAAGTAGGAAACACTGGGACTTCTGTTTAGACTGAGTAGGTGAATAGTTTAGGCAAAGAGAAATATAGAAAGCTTGTCCTGTATGTTATCTTTAAAATCGTTTTAAAGGAGCTGGAGCTGTGGCTCAGTGGTAGAGCGCTTGCCTAGCATGCGTGAGGCACTGGGTTCGATCCTCAGCACCACATAAAAAAATAAATAAATAAATAAAGACAATGCGTCCATCTACGACCAAAAAAATATTTTTTAAAAAAATCGTTTTAAAGTATATATATTTAGGACTGGTGATGTAGCTGAGTCATGAAGTGCTTGCCTAGCATGCAGGAGGTCTTGGGTTCAGTCTGCACTACTGCAAAAATATTTTAACATATATTCATTTAAATATTTTAAAGAAAATGTCTATTTTAAATACTTATAATCTAAATCTTAGGTAAGACATATGTCTTATAGTTAATATCATATGATCAAGGCATGCTTGTGACAGCATCAGAATTAAAATTTGTGATGAACACATCCTTGTGCACACATTTGGAATGTCTTTGTGTCCAGTGTGTGATCCAGTGCCACAAGAACAATACACAAGTACCAAGCAGAGAAGGGCCATGGTGGATAGCAGAGTGGGGAGTCCAGGGAACTGGGTTTTGAATTAGATTGGATTTGAATTGGTGAAGAAATCAAGAGAGTACAGTTAGACTTAGTTATCTCACCATGGAGACTGGCTTGGTTGGAGCTGTAGTTCATTTTATTAAGCAATGAGAGCTAAGTTATAAAGGTAGTCTTAGTTGTCAGAAGGTCTCCCCTCTAACAAATTAGAAAATAAAAAGAATCAGAAGTAGTGGGAGTTGTGAAGGTGGTACCTAGGGCTGTATGCATTCTCCAAGACTGCTGAGTAAATTGTTCCCTTCTCAGTATTCTAAAAGAGTTTATTATTTTCCTAAGCAGTTTATTACTTATCCTCAGATAAAATAAGATCTCTTGGCTTTGTCATCATTATAGTTATCCCAAAATAGTGTCTTATTTTGAGATTTCTGCATTAATTATGTTCAGTTTAAAGGGAGACTCAGTAAAAGTAATTACACTTCATGTTTTTTACATCTCCTTTGAACCACAAGTGAGGTATTTACAGACTGTATGATGGCATATGGTAGGAATAGAATATGATTCATCCAAATTACAAAGATGTTTCCTAGGAAAGAATCATCAAAGAAATATCTTATTTATATCTTTACAAATGATTTTGAGACTTAAAAAAAAACTTGCCTTTTCTATAGATGGCTGTAATGGTCATAATTTTATATCTGCAAGTATTGATTTGCTATAAATCAACCTTTTTCAGCAGTAGTTGGCCTATTTGCAAGGTTGAATACTCACAGATTTTGCTGGATCTACGTTAAATCTATATGGATATACATTCTCTGTGATATCAATTCTCTGGATTTTAGGAACCAGTAACATCTATGGACATAAAATGTACAGAGAGTCCTTTGGGTACAGCAACTACCATATTTTTGATGACCTTAGAGAATACTTTCATAGGAATGGGAGTGACAGAATCCAGATTTGAAGTAGAGTGAAGATTGATGTAGGTGGAGATAGTTTAGATGGCTCCTACAAGGAGTTTACTGATAAAGAAGTGTGCTAATAGTCAACAGGAAACCACATCAAGGATGAACAGGGGAGTGAAGTATTTTTAAAGAATGAGAAGATTCAATAGAGGAAAAGCTGAAGGTGAAAGGATTAATGGTGGATCTATATTCAAGAAATCAGGAGGGTAATGAAAATACAGTTAAGAGGATTCCTCATTTTCTAAGGCCAGGAGGCTAGGATAAGCCTGAATAGATCTTTTGGTTCATAGATAGTTTTGGTTTACAGTGGCAAGAAAGAGAGAGATGCTTTGCTGAAAAGGTTAATCTGATAATGATGGAGGGGTAGGTAGGTGATGGAGGTGATTAATAAGAGTTTGGAACAGTGGTAGAAAATGAGAAAAGGAAGCTGGCCAAAACCAAGCAAAAGCACTGCCAAACTCTCTACTCTGAAGCCACAGACCCAGTCTCAGTTCCACCTTTCTTATAGTGGTAATGTCACTTTGCTCACACTGGCCCAGCTTCTTCCCAACAGCAGTACTCCTCTTCTGTCAGCCATCAGATTTCCATCTTGTATGTCCCACTCATACGATCAGCTCTTGATTGCTTCAGCTAGAAGTTCTGTCAGTCCCTTTCTAGTCTTCTACAACAGTTGGACCATTCTTAAGTGACATTTTTTACAAATATAATTATCTTCTTTACTAGATGTTAAGTTACTTTGGGACAAGGATATAGGTCTGCTGCTTCTCCTCCCCCATTTCATCCACTCTAAGTTTCAGCCCTTATCAGGATAGTGGTGCTAAGTTGTCCAATAAATACTGAATAAAAATAATAATAATAAATGATTCAAACTCACTGCAACCAAGTTATATAAGAAACCAAATTATAGGAAAGTAAAGTTTGTCAGAATTCTTTACCAGGCTAATAACCCATAGGCATTAACTTGGAGAACATTATGTTATACAGATATATAACTTCCTTTTCACAATAGAGTAAAATATATTTGTAGGTGATTATTTTAACTTGGTGGCTCAAGATATTTCGTATTTAACTTATTTACATTCTCTTAACCATTAGGAGCCCACTGCAAGCACGGTCTCTTTTGTGGCCAACTTGGTTTATTATACAGCTTTTCCCTTGGTTTTTTTCTAATAGTTAGGATACTAATGATATAACATACCATAAGCCCAAAGATTCCTTTTTAAATTTTTTCCTGCCTGTTAGGCTTTCTTTAAAATTTCTTTTATATCTTGCTCAGTGACTCATTGTACTGTGTTGAAGGAACTTTGTGTACCAACTTATCGTATCTAGTGCTGTTGGCCTTACAAGGTTTGGCTAGGAGAGGAAAACTCAGGAAGAAAATATCAAATAGGGAGCAATTTCAGAAAATAGGGATGCTAGATGTGGCAAAGTATGATGGAGCATGCCTAACAATTCTTCACTTTATGCAGCCTGTGTCCATTGACAAGTAGCTCATAACATTTCCATAAATTGAAGCAGACAACTGTTCTCTTATAAAGGTCATTCTCTTTTGTGACTTCAGAATTTTTAATAATTCAGGTCTTTGTATTCAACACACCATTTTCTTCCCCTGTGAATCACTTTATTTTATTTCATACTCAATTAGCCCTTTGATGTTTTTTATTGAAAGTTGTGGCCCACACAAAATGTAAAATAAGCTAAATTAGCTAACAAATGTAACTAGATATTTATTGGTTATTAATTAGAAGGATGTTGTGGTTTATTGTCAAAATAAAACTTAGCATTTAGATCTTATTACAGAAGTTTGTTTCTCTAAATTTCTGTGTTTGAGGAGCTAAACCAGAAGTTTCTCAGGGGCTTTTAATGCCCCTTTTGCCATTTTGGATATAAAGATACAGCTAGCAGTTATAATTCAAATTTTATTTCTGTGACCTTCAATATCATAGGTTTTTTTGTTTCATTGATGTGCCATCTAAACACAGCCTTATACATCACCACAGTAGCGATGTTATCCTGAGTGCCATTTTCCTATCCCAAGCTCAAAATCATGTATTTGTGTGTTTTTCTTCGTTTCACTAATACTAATACTTTTATCCAGATTTTCCCACCTCAGCCCCCAGCGCATTTTCTGGCAAAATGTTGTCAAAACATTGTACTCTAACCTTGGGGAATACCCAATGGATTTTTCAAGTTCCTAAGTATTGGTCTATATATGGTGTTTTATTCGAATAGCCACTCAGAATTTTAGCTTTGTTTTGATTTGTTGTATGTTTTGTTTTGTGCTGAAATTATTGAGTAGAAATGTTTGGAATATGCAAGAAGATGAGAAGAGGGCCATCTCTTCTAGGAATCTGGCTCTGATTCTGTCAGCTAGGGAAAAAAATTCTTTTTCCTAAATTCCTATAGCAATCCCTGTTCTTCTACAAAGACCCCAGTTTGTCTTATAGTTGCATGTATGGGTTTTCTTTTTTCCTTGCCCTCAATATATGTAGTTAAAATAGCCTTGTTATCATTCTTATTCTTAACTGTTCTGCCTGGCTGGTTCTTTTTTTTTTTTCTTTTGTGCCTGGGATTGAATCCTGGGGGTGGGGATGGGGCTTAACCACTGAGCCACATCTCTAGCCCTCACTAAGTTGCTGAGGCTAGCTTTGAACTCAAAATCCTCCTACCTAAGCCTCCTGAGTTGCTGGGATTATAGGTATGCACCACCATTTACATTTAGAACAGCTTTAATATTAAGGGGATGTGGTTCTCACGTATCGGGTGTCAGCTCCTCCGACCAGCGGGAGAGGGAAATCCCCAGGCACTCCCAACAGGGACAAGCAGAGAAAGGTCGTCCAGGGGGAAACCACCACCCACCGAAGGGAGCTGTCTCAAGCAGGATCTCCCTTTATTGTAAGGAAGTTACATTCTTATGTAGGGGCAGGGATCCAATAGCATTTCATTTTCGAGCCACTAATGTAGAAGCGGGCTGTCCACGCATAGCAGTATAAAAGCGTTTAGGTTGGGGATCATGCATTGTCCACGAGCACAGAAATAGAGGTCAGCCAATAAGGGCGAGGTGATGTGGCTCTCTCAGGGTGGCATGATCTGCCCTGGGCTGCCTGCTCGGCGCCATCTTATGGCATGCCCCCACAAGGGGAGTTTCTTGTAGACTTAGTGAATTCATTCAAAATATGATATATAGATATGGTAAATATAGATGTCACACTCTTAAAGAAGGTTAAAGAATGTCACTGCATTATATAATACACAGCTTAATGGCATATGATCATACCTGAGAGTATCCTGGAAGGTTCTCTGGCTTTCTTACTATAATCCTGTTTAGCTAATTGTCTGTGCATAATTGGACAGTGTATTTTCTGAATAGCAGAACCTGGTTGTAGTTGCTGGTGCAACTTAGAAAAAAAAAATTACCATGATGGCAGTTGGTCCAACTTTTATCTTCTTTAGGTTCATCAGACCTCTACAATGATTAGAATCCATAAGAACAGGCTGTACTCTAGACTCTGACATAAAGGTCTTATGTTGTCAGTGATGTCCTTTGCTTCTCAAGCATACCATGAAGTATCTGTGAGCTTCCCACCAATGTTATTTGCTGCCTGTGATTTGGGAGATTGGGCAAGTTTGCCAAAGGAAGAAGATAGCTAATAAGGAACCATTACCATATTTCAGAAAACTCTAGGCTATCTTACAGGACACAGATAAAGGTAGGTTTTAGATATCAGAATGACTTTGTATTAGCCAAGTTATAATCACTCTAAGGTAAATATGGGATAAATAAAAAATAATCTTGATCATCAGAGTGATAGGCTCATTTTTCAAACAACTACCTTTGTGTTGACCATCCTGTCTACTTTATTGTCTTTGTTAAAACACAGCTATCTCCTGGCCCTGCACTTCTTCCCTATTGCCCTTTCAAGTAAAAGCTGTTCTTTTTCTCACTACCTTATGATGATCTTAACTCACCTCTGTCTTATCTTCCCCAGGAGTTTGAAAAAAAATCCTGATTTTTTTTTTTTAAGCTGCTTGCTTTTCAAATGCAGCAATTCTGTTATCCTCTCAGACATCAATCAATTTTGCACTGCATCCTCTGCCTCAGTCTTCATTTCACTGAAGAGGGTAGACTTAGCAACTAGCTCAGCCTTCCATCTCACCATTCTCTTAGGTAATTTTATTTACATGATAAACCATTCAGTCCAGTTTTTTGGATCTCATTATTCCATGCTGCTTCATACTTTGGATCTTGCCTTCTGAAATTGTTCCCCCTGTTAAACATAGAATTGAAACATGTTACTCTCTAACCATAATTTCTTATATTCCCTACTCCCTTTCTGACTGTTCTTTCCTCTCATTTCGATATTTCTTCCCTTAATGCCTGTATACATTTTCCCTACCCTTCATTTTCCTTCTGCCTTTACTTTTTTCCACCTTTGCATTTATACTCTGTTGTGCATCCTTTCAACCATAATGTTGCCAGTATCCTCAGCACCTTAGCCCTGTTGCCCTTGAGTGGCACACATTTGGCAGAGGTACAGTCCTGGGTCTTGCCAGCTGCCTGTGTTTTATATACCTGCACTGGCTCCTGCTGTGAGTTCCTGCTGGAGAAAATCCCCCAAATTATGCAGATTACAGCCAAAGTAAATTCTTGGTTGCTGTATTAGTTTTCTAGGATTGCTGTAACAAATCACCACAAACTGGATTGCTCAGAGTAACATAAATTTACTAATAGTCTGGAAGCTGAATCCCTGAATTAAGGGATTAGCAGATCCTTGCTCCCCCTCAAAGGTTCTAGGGAAATGCTTTTTTGTCTCTTCTAGCTTCTGGTGGTTATCAGCAATCTGTGGCAGTCTGTTCTCCATCTACATCTGGTCTTCTGCTCTGTGTCTGTCTGTCTGTCTGTCTGTCTTTTCCTCCCCTATAAAAAAGCGATAGTACTACTTTTACTATAAAAACATTTATTAATTTTAAAACACTGAGGATTGAACCCAGGAACACTTCACCACTAAACTACATCCTCAGTCCTTTTTATTTTTATTTTGAGACATAGTATTGCTAAGTTGCTGAAGTCTTGTTTAATTGCTGAGACTTGCAGTCTTCCTGCCTCAGCCTCCCAAGTCACTGGAATTAAGGTATGTGCCACTATGCCTGGACTTCTCTTCTTTAAAAATTGTCACTCATACTGGATTTAGGGCCCACTCTAATCCTGCGTAACCTCATTATTCCTAAGGATGCAGGAGGAACTGCAAAATCACATCTGCAGAAATCTCTATTTCCACATAAGGTCACATTCTGAGGTTACTGTGAACACGAATTTTGAGGTGTCACCATTTAACCCAGTACAACTGCTCATCTCAATAGCTCCTTGGTGCTGGCTGACCATCTTTCTCTCTCCTTAGTCAGCTTTTCTCCACAGTAGCAAATTTCACGCATCTCCTACCTATCTTCAACACTCCAGCACCCTTTATACCTTTAATGTATTTTAAGCTCTGCCTTAACTGATGACCCCTTAGCTTCACCATTTAATGTTGTTTAAATGTGTTCAGTCTTTAAAAAGGATTTAAAAAACTACACAACTACATGAACTTTTTTTGCCCCATATACCAACCCCCTCCTACTCCATCTTCTATTCTACCTTTCATCCCTTCAGACACAGACTTCTTGAAAGAGCTGTCATCCGTCTGTTACCACATCCTAATCCCCTCCACAACCCTCTCTAGTCAGCCTTCCATCTCTAAGATTCCACTGAGGCTCAACAGTCTCTTCATGGCTACTTTGTTACAAACCCCAGACCTTGTCCCTTCTTACTCTTTCTATAACACCTGATCCTGACAGGTGTTCCCTTGCTCTAGTGATGTTCTGCTGTGTTAGCAATTTAAAGAATTGGTGAAGAGAGAAGAACTAGAAGACTTCTAAGATGTCTTCCAATTCTAAGATTCAGCAGTTTTCTAAGATTTCAGGAATCTTTGGTTCTTTGTTCATGAAACTTCTAGGCAATTTGCTAGAGCTTTTTCTTATGATACTGAAGCTACAGAAAGTAACATCTTTCTCATGTGGTTATTGTAATTTCAAAGAGACTATTTTTAGTAACTTTGTTGTTATTGTAACATTTCTCAGAAATAGAAAAGTGCTCTAGGGAAACATCCGCACTGAATTTAAAATCTCAAGATCTGAATATAGGCTTTGATGTATTAAGTTAATCTTTGAGGTTCTGAAGTCTAAGAAGTCCTTTTGTAATATTATAAGATTTTTCTATTTATAAAAATAATTGTTGTCTAACTTGATTTTTCAGAGTAAGACGACAAAGTAATAATAGAAAATGGAAACTAAATAGTATAAAATAATTAAGTTGGTATGAAAGAATAAAGCAAAACTTGCATCATTTTCCATTTCCTCCATTCCCTAGCAATATCTACATGTGAAGAGCTCAGTTCTTCATAGTAAACCTTTTTTTCCATATTCTTATTAGTGCATTATAATCAAACATAATGATGTGATTCATTGTTATGTACTCATATATGCATATAGTATAACAGTATAATTTGGCCAATATCATTCCCCAATATGTACCCTTTCCTTCCCCTCCTCCTTCCCCCTGTTCCCTCTCCTCCTGATCTTCCTTGAATTTTTAAAAAAAATTTTTTTAGTTCTAGATGGACACAGATATCTTTATTTTATTTATTTATTTGTATGTGGTGCTGAGGATCGAACCCAGTGCCTCCCGCATGCAAGGCAAGCACTGTACTACTGAGCCCCAGCCCCAGCCCACTTCCTTCAATTTGTATAAGATCTACCCCTACAACCTTGCTTTTCCTTTTTCTGCTCTAGTTTCCATATATGATAGAAAATTACAACCCTTAACTTTCTGGGTTTGGTTTATTTCACTTAACATTAAGACTCTCAAGTTCCATTCATTTTCCTGAAAATGACATAATTTTATTCTTCTTTATGGCTGAATAAAACTCAGTTGTGTATATATACCATATTTTCTTTATCTATTCATCCAGTGACATATACCTAGGCTGATTCCAAAGTTTGACTATTGTGAATTATCCTGATAGGTATGCATGTATTATTATAGTATGCTAACTTTATTTCTTCCAGATAAATAACTGATGAGTGGTATAGCTGGGTCATATGGTGGTTCCATTTTTAATCTTTGGAGGAACCTCCATACTGATTTTCAGAGTGGCTGCACAAATTTCCAGTTCCACCAACAGTGTAAAAGTATTCCTTTTTCTCCACACTCTCTCCAGTGTTGTTTATTCTTTGTATTCTCGATAGTTGCCATTCTAACTGGAATGAGATAAAATCTCAGTGTAGTTTTGGTTTAAATTTCCCTAACTGCTAAAGATGTTGAACATTTTTTCATATATTTATTTACCTTTGTACTTCTTTAGAGAAATGTCTGTTTCATTCATTTGCCATTGTTTTATTGAGTTATGCAGGGGTTTTTTTTGGATGTTTTTTGAGTTTCCTGTGTTTACTGGATATTAATCCTCTGTTAGAGGAGTAGCTAGCAAAAATTTTCTCTCATTCTGTAGGTTCTCTCTTTACATTTCCTTTATTTCTTTTGCTGTGCAGAAGTATTTTGTTTTGATGTCATCCCTTTTATGAACTCTTGGCATTCTTTCCTTAGCTTTCAGGGTCCTACTGAGAAAGTCATTGCCTGTGCCTATATCCTTGAGTGTTGATCCTACATTTTCTACTAGAAGTTGCATAGTTTCTGGTCTAACTCCTATGTCTTTGATCTATTTGGAGTTGATTTTTAATGCGGAGTGAGAGAGAGTTTCATTCTTCATTTTTGTATATATGAATACCCAGTTTTCCCAGCACCATTTGTTAATTAGGCTATCTTTTCTCCAATGTATTTTTTTTGTACCTTTATTAAGTGATCAAGTGACATAGATTCATGGGTTTGTCTCTGTCTTCTATTCTGTACCATTAGTCTGTGTGTCTGTCTTTATGTCAGTCTGTGAAGTTTCTGTTACTACATCTCTGTAGTATAATTTGAAGTCAGGCATTGTGACCTTCAGCGTTGCTTTTTTGGCTTAGAATTGTTTTGGCTGGGCTTTTATTCTGAGCTTTTATTCTTCCAAATGAACTTTAGGACTCTCTTTTCTAGTTCTATAGTAAACCTTTAAAAAAAAAAAAGAATAGCTCTCCCTTTAGATAAAAATAGTTGGAGTCCATTAGAAGTGTAGCAATTTGATTTTTATCCATCTTACTACTACCAAAACATCCTGTCTTCCTATAGTCTAACTCTGAACCTCAGTCATCTTCTTTAGGTGTTCACCAATAATTTTCAAGTTTAATGTGTCATGGGCTCTGGCCTTATTGTGGAAGTCTGCCAATCCCTGAGAACCAAGTCCCAAGTTCCTCACCATAAGCAATCATTTAGCTTTTAGTTAGGATCTTCTCCCTCTCTAGAACTCAGACCTACTCCTTGGAGGAAAGCACCTTGGCCCCGCCCCCCCCCTTTTAAATACCAGTTTCTCCTGTGTCAGGGCCTTCAAACATCCCCTTCTGAGGCTTGTTCCATACCACCATATCACTCCTCATGCATATAATAGGAGTGAGGAGAATACATGAGAATTCATATTGCAGATATTCTTAGAGCTGTTGGGAGCCAGGACTTCAGGATTGAGACCTCACATTCTCTGCTTACTTAGTCATCTCTCCTCTTTCTACCTCACCTTGTCCAGCAATAGCAAATTAATAAAGGACCCATTGAAATCCAGTGAAGTAAAACTGTAGAAGTTTCCAGAAGTTTTTTTTTAATCTTCCCAGTATGAATTGCTACAAACTTGGCAGAATTTTGGTAAACAGTACATTTTGTAAATGCTGCAAATCAGTCATTTGGCTAATTCTTCAGCAGTTCATCAGATATTAAGCCAGTTAGATTCATTTTGGACTTCCATCTGCCGTAGCTCTTTCATAGCTTCAGTAATACATTTAAAAATATATTATCTTTCCGTTGAAATACTGTTCCACATTTAGTTTTATTGAGAACAAAATGTTGTCATCTCTAGGGGTTTAGTATGTATAACACAATCAGAGTAGTTTCTCTAGGATGCAGTATGAGTGCTTTGCAGCAGAACTAGATGCTGAACTTGGTTTTATTTACTTTCAGTTTCAGGAATTAAGGACAGGATGACAACCAGAGTATGTTTCTCCTAACTCAGCAGAATGACCAAAGGGTGCCATGTTGATGAGAAAAGGGACAGTGTATTGTGGTCATCATCTAGAGAAACACTTATATACTGGGGATTTAAATTAGACAGATAGCTGGTTAAACATGTCTTCTGCTCATCTCATTCTAAACTGAAACTTGATGAGGTGTTTGTTCCTTAAACACTAGTATTATTGGAGTGGTTTGAATTTCTGTAGTACACTGGGTATCTCCTTTTAAAACAAACAAACAAAGAAATGTGTATTTAAACAGATAGCTTTTATTTGTAATTGTGTCTATTTTATCTTCATTGTTCAAAGCATATTACCATATACCACTATGAGGGATGAACCTTTACCCAGGAATTTTATGATTCTCTTTAGGTCTGCTGCTGCTCTTAAAGCTTTTGTGTCCCATTTAAAGTCATTGACAAATATTTAATAATAGGCCAGGATTCTTTCTTGCCATTCATCTCATGATTGAAAAGCGTGCTGTGTAATAAAACCCAGCTTCCAAGATGTGATTCGAACTGTTTTTGCCTTTAGTATTTCATTTTAAGTTGTAGTTTATGGGATGCTTTTGTTTTGAAAGAGAGGTGGTGATTAAGATTCTTCATGCACAAAGCAAGTTCAGGGACATGTGCCTTAATTGTGGTCTTTCTGGTACATTACATGATGATTCTACTCTTAGACTTGATCTAGAGATTTTTGGAACCTGCTATGTCTGCAAGAGTTCTGGGCCCCTTTGTACAGGGCTATTCCAGAACATTTGTGAGTGAAGAAGATGTGGCTTGAAACATCACTTAAAGTATTTTTTTGCTGGCTATTTACTTTGAACTTCAATCATTGACCTTAAAATACTTTTAACTAGGGGTTTTAATAGATTTCTTTCTAGACTTGAAACAAGATAGTTGCTTTGTTGTTTCTTAGAGCAACTTTATGGGTGGCAAGGAAATCATTTGATTTCTAAGAAGTGACAAATGAGTTAGAAAGGATAAAAGATGTGATATTTCCTACCAAGAGTCAATAAGCCTGTTTATTACTTATTCTTATTTGAAAGTAAGCCTGATATATGTTCTGGGAATGATGAAGCAAGGCTTTTATATGGAGGAGGGAATGAATAAGCAGATTGCACATTTACTTGGGAATGGAAACTTGACCTTAAAACAGATCATCTTAAGTTTCACTGCTTGAAACTCAGAAGAGTTTCAGGAACTAAATATCTACTAGCAGGTAGTGACATGGAAATATATTAAATATACATAAAAAACTTGGATACTTGAGCATGCATGTAGAATAGCCAAGTCAGTTTCATTTTACACAGGTTAAACAAGATTCAAAGGTGCCAAATATCATATTAAAACAAGAAAAACAGTAAGCACTAAAAAACAGGAAGTGCCCAACCAAGGCTGATACGCCATCTCATCTAAATATCACCAGTGGAATACACTGTATGTTTGTAACATCAAAGTTGGTATGATGTTTATGAAGTTTAATGTTCCAAAAAATGTCCTTTATTTTCAGTCCTTCAATATAGAAGTAAAATATGATAACTGAGATAATTTGGTTTGCATTTGTCCATCAGTCGATTAATGAGTGCTACTTTCACAGTGTAGGGCATTGTGAAAACAGTTCATATAACTGAACTTGGAAGTGTAAATATTACAGCTTTTGAAAAAAAAATTGTTATTTTTCAAACTAGAGTGTGATGATCACCTTGCTAAACTGTCTATCATATCTATAAAATGAGGACACCTGCCTCCACAGGATTTTTGTCAGGAACAAATGACATCTGTGTGAAGAGCTTAGCTCAGTACTGGGTCATGTCATAGTCATTAGTAAATACATCATAATTGTTACTAATTATCTGTTCTAATACAGTTTTCAACTGCTGAGCTTTGCATTCAGTTTTGACCTTACGAAGTACAATCTATGTTGTACCCTTTAAGGCAAACAAATGAAAGAGGGCTTTTGGAACTATTTTTATGACAGTAAATAAAATATATTTCCTTAATTGGTAAATTTAAGTTATCCTTGTCTGTAAGTGTTAAAAACTGTTTTATATTTCATGTTAAATTTGGAATGTTATAGAAACTGATAAAGGAAATCATTGATCCTATCAAAAGTTTTGTCGAGCACCTGCTATGTAAGGCATTGAAAATATAAAAGTTGATGAACGATAGACATTTTTCATCTAGTAACAGAGCCCATAGGCTACGAAGAAAGACAGACATGGACAATTAATAACACCACGCTATTTCTACTTTCTTTGCCTTGAATACCCCAGCCCATCCAGAACTGAATACCTGTGCACATGGAAACAGGGCCTGGCTGCTGCTCTTCTTAGAAAGTTCCTTTCCTCAATCCCCCGCCATAGAGTTTTTCATTTCTTCCTTTGAACGTCCCTGTATCCTCTACAGTTTTTATATCATTGTCTTTATCACACAGTGATATAATTTATTTACATACCTATCTTTCCTACAAGACGGCTAATGACGTGAGAGTTTCTGTTTATCTTTGTGATCCCAGCTCCTACCACAAGACTTAGTACCTACTAAGCACTCCATAAATGTGGATTAAATAGACACTATTCTTGTTCCCTCCAGTATCTTTCCTATATTCCAGCATTTGCTTTAGAATGACAGCAATGGAGCATCAAAGAAATGAACTGAAACTTGAATATAGAAAGAAATATTAAAAACGAATTTGATAAGGAAGTATTATTTCTCCTTCCTAACTTGGTAGTTAGATTCATGTATTGTAAAGCTCTGTTAATGTAACTTTCTCAATTTGAAATGAATTATGTTGTTTTTAGAACTAGACTGAAATGTATCATTTCATTTATGAAGAAGGAGGTTGCTTAGCAGAATAACAGTGTGATTTAACTACTGGAAGATTATTTAATCTGTTATGTCCATTTGAGTAGCATTGATTTAAATATATTCCATTAATGCATTGATTGCAAACAAATAATAAAAGTCATCTATTTATGAAAAGGCTTAATAGGATCTGTTATTTACCAACCTGCTGTTGGCACTTTGCTTTAACAAACTGTACTTGAAACAACATAAAATGCCTTCTTGAAAAAGTCTGACTGGAAAATAGTTCTTCTCAATTAACCAAGGTAAGGAACTTTTCAACTCCCTACCCCACTGTTAAGTGCTATAGAATTATCTTAGGACTTGCAAAATTTAAAATCCAATTCAATTTTATTGTGACATCAGTATACTCTGACCTAAGGATCATGAGTTCTGTAGAGTCCTTCAAAACACAGTATTCAATATTTATAATAAAGCATTGACTAGTGATTAATTTTCTCTGTAAGCATTCTCATAAATATTTCTCTTAAAGCTGATATTTTCTAAAAGTATTTTCAATAGTTGAAAATCCAGTTTTTTTGAAATGGGACTAAATAGTGAGCTAGTCTGAGTCTCCTTTAGGGAAAAAAGATTTACTATTTATGCTGCGTTTTGTTTCATTGTTGCCTGATTTGGCCTTTCTGTCATTCTATATAACAAATTAAATATTTTAGTGTAACATTCTAAGTGTCTCCTAAGTTTTACCTGGTAGACCTATTTGTTATTTGAAAACAAAAGCATATTTTACATTTATATACAAATAGAGTTGGTTTTATATAAGAAAGTTGGACAAGATAAAACAATATAGGTGAAATATATTTTGTATATTTTCATTAGTGTTATTTAATTGCATATTAGTCTACCTGCCTACACATCATCTCTTTACCTACCTTTCTATCTGCTTAAATTCTTTAAGATTATGTAGGTTAAAAAACAGAAAATCCCCGGCTATTTCTAGTTTTCTAAATTAGTTAAGACAAAATGAAATTAAGAAAACATAAAAACTATTAATAGAATACTACACTATTAAGAGAATATTGTACTGAAACCAATGAAAGATGATTGATTTTGTTTATCAAAGAAAGTCATACTTAAAGAAAAAAATTTGTTCATTTAACTATTGGCAGAATGAATTAATTAGAACCTGACTTAAAACTGTCTCTCACAAGCTAATCAACAATTTGAACATACTACTTAAACCATAATGTATCTGCAAACTCCATATGAAATTTTCAAAAAATATGACTGCTATGGTCTGAATGTTTGTGACTCCCTTCCAGAACATGAATTGATAACCTAATTCCCTGTATAATGACAGGGTTAGGAGGTGGGGCCTGTGGGCAATGATCAGGTTGTAAGGGCAGAGCCCTCATGAGTATGAGGTTATAATAGAGGTTCCAGACAGACCCTCCAGAATTCTGCCATGTGAAACAGGAAGAGGGCCCTTACCAGAACCCGACACACTGGCATCCTGACCTCAGACTTCCAGCCTCCAAGAGCTGTGAGAAATTGAAAAATAAATTTGTGTTATTTATAAGCCACCAAGTCAATGATAATTTGTTAGCGCAGCACAGATGGACTAAGGTACTGACAAAATGGCTTATTCTTAAATTTTACCTGGGATTGATCCAAGCATCTATCTAGTTGGAAATTACAAAATTTTCCTCGAAGAAAATTTCAAGGAAATGTAATTCATTCCTCTCACCTAATATAGTACTCAAGTTGAGCTTTTAATCAGTAGATTAGACAGTGATACACATATTCAGGTCTCTATAATTAAATTGTGCTGGCTCTTAACCAGGTGAGCTTTCTTCACTTCCTTTTGCATGAGGCATAAGCAGTGCTACTAAGAAATCCCTGCCATACTTGGCTCCCTGTGTGTCACTGTGATTTCTTCATGGTGTAGAAAACATTTTTTGTGACATCATTTTTTTAAGAATTTTTTTTAGTTGTAGATGGACACAATATCTGTATTTATTTTTATGTGGTGCTGAGGATCAAACCCAGTGCCTCATGCATGCGAGGCAAGCGCTCTAACACTGAGATATAATCCCAGCCCTTGTGACATCATTTTAGAAGACCACATCCTACTAGGTTTCATCAGAACCTTTAAAATTCTAGTTCTAAAATTTTTGTCATTTCATTACTTTACAATTCATTTTACTCTACCCATACATTTTCAAAACAAACAATAAATGAGAAATGTAAGTTTTATGTTTTAGTAAAGTTTTTATAGTTTCACAAATTTGTTTTTAAAGCCTCAAAACTTGGAGGTATGATTTGGGCCTGTTTTGATTTATTTTCATTATAACTGTTTTACTATTTGACTTTTTTAATCTATTCATTTGTTTTTGTTTTTTGAGCTGCTGGGGTATTTGTGTTATTCTAATAACAATTAAAGAAATAAATAAAAGTTTCATGAACTCTTTCATGACAACACACATTTTTCTCTGTATTCAGAGTCCTGCATATTCATTCATGGATTTCTTTTTCAACATTTTGCTATGAAAAATTTCAAACATACAGCAAAATTCAAGGTTTTTGGTGAACACCCACTTACCACCTGGACTCTGACCTAAGCATTTTACTCCTGACTTTATCATGTATCTGTTCCTTTTAGATGATTGATTAGTTGAATGTGACCCCTAATTAGAACTTTCTTGTGAATTCTTTTATTGACTTGTTTTCTTTATTTGCATCAAGGTATATTGCTGTTTCATTTAGCCTTATTTGATTGAGATTCCTTTAATCTAGCTTGCACATGTGTATGAATAAACACATATTTTCAGAACCAAAGTTCCAGGGCGTTTACATCAAAATGGGCAGTTACTACTCTTGGATTAACCATTACATGGGAAGGTCTTCTCTTTCTCAGCCCAGGGTGATCTTCATTTTCTTGCTACTCTTCTTCAGGAATTCCATGTTAATTGAAATGAAACAGCTCATAATTAATACCTCTAGGCAAAGCAATGAAGCAGATTTTATTGGATGCTTCTGAAAGTTTCTACAGAATTTATGCCATATTAGAATGCTGTTATATAATCCTTAAGTAACTATTTTAATCAAGCATCAAATAAGCATTGTAAAATATTTCTTTCCCCCAGATAATCCTGACTCTAACGACTATCCCCTCCAATTAGGCTGGTTTTCTGATATGTTCTTTAAAGATTAATTTTAATCAGAGCCTTTTTGTGAATAAGTTATTGAGCATCTATTCTTTGTCCCCTGAAACTTAAAGAGAGTCTATTTTCACTGTGTTGCCTGTTACACACCCATTTTTTATCCTGAAACTCTATACTTTTATCTGTTTCTATCTCAATACTGCTCTGTAATGTTATTACAGTGTATAGCAATCCTCCTCACACTTTACTTGTCTGGTGGTCCATTCCTCATCTTCTTCTTAGGCCTTTCCTCTTCCTTGATTTTTTTAAGTAGACCCATAAGTTTCCCTCTTTTAAGCTTTAGTAATTTGTTCAAATCACTGTCTTGAGTGTAGTTATCTGTCAGGCACTAAACTTGAGCTGCAGAGATGTTTCCCACTATCTCTGTTCTCCTCAGCTTGGATTCTCAGTGCCTCCTAGACATATTATATGCATTCCCAGCTAGAACATTTGCCCTGGCTTGCAGTGCCATTCTCACTCACTCCTATTTCATCCTTAAACAGCATACTTCAGTATCTAGCCACTTGGAGCTTTTGCTGAACTTAATAGGTACATTTAAAAATAATATGTTAGGAGGGTTTATTTATATCATGGTGATATTTATACCATGGGTTTCAAATAATAGGTCTGCATGGTTTTCCAAGAGAGAGCCTGAATTTTGGCATACTAAGTTTGAATATGGTATATTATCATTTTTCAACTATTTTTGCTACATGCCAAGAGCTGTTGTAATATTTCTGGGCAATTTTTCAACACTGAGTTGCTCTGTGAGTGAACATAATTATCAAAGTGGTAAAACAACCAAAATAGAACACTAACTTTCCTTCAGTGTACTATTTATTTTGGTTAAGGACGAATAAACACCAAAATCATGGGTTTAATCCCATATGGGCCAGTTAACTTCCCACCAACAAATATGTTTAGTGTTCACATGAATATGACTAGTTTAGCACGGACTCCTTAATCACAGTCAGCAATGCAAGCTTCAAATCTCAAGGTTAGGAGATGTAGGAAACAATATATGTACATCAAAGCATTTCAGTTATTTGGCAAGGTTTCTGTTTGTTTGTTTGTTTTAAATATAGTGCCAGAGACATAACAAATTGATATCCATGTGTATATAAGTTTATTATAAATAGTATAATTTAATGTGCAGGCATATAAACTGTTTCAAAATTGAGAAAAAAAGGGAATAGTGCAAAGTTGAGAATAAGTCAGATTTGGGGCCAACCTCCAGTAGTAGGCTGTTAAGATGAATAGAAGTACAGTGAAGCAGGGCAGTTGAGAAACTCTACTTGCTAGTAGAAGGCTTGGATGGTTGTTTTTCCTCCAGCGTTTTTCTCAGTGGGACTTTAGGTGGTGGGCTGTAGCAGTTAGATTTAATAAGATAAACAAATGGAAGACCTGTGAGGCCTTCACTGGTGGAAAATTATGGGCAGGTAAGTGTTAGTTTTTCGTTTTTTTTTTTTTTTTTTTTTTTAACTAGATCTTACCAGCAACTTGGAAAACTCATGCTCCTCAGTTCACTCTTTCTGCATTAGACTGTCAGATACAAAGTATTTCAATTTAGCTAAAGAAAAAGTTGAAAAGTTCTTTCATGAAGTTCTTGAAAGTTCTTTCATAAAGCTAGCCCTGGTAAACTGGCTAAGAGGTGAGGTGCGTTTCAGAGGGGCCACCCACTACCTACCCTTTCGGTACTTCTCATCATTGTCTAAGGTCCTGCTGTTCGTTTGCATTTTAGATTTCTACCTGGACACACCAGCCTTGGGAATTGTTGGAGACGCTGCCCTTGTCCAAAACTGTCTCATTTCTTTTAAGAGCTTTTCCCAAACTAATCAGTTAGTTGTTTCTCCCTAATGTCTTTCTTTTCTGTTCTTTTTCCCCTTGATATATTTTATGCACATTCAGTATTGGCTTTTATTTTAATTCTGTGAAATAAAGGAGTGATGCTAGTGGTGGAAAGCCTAAGCATCATGCTCAACCACCTGGGCAATTCTTTGAGAGCACATTGATCCTTTGGTGGTGCTTTTCCAATCATGCTACCTCATTATGAAATCAGCCCTGGTTTCCCATCTCTTGTTTTTAAATTGAGTATATAAAAGTTTAGAGAAAGATAAGATTAGAATTGTAGAGCTTTCTTTTCTACCAGTAAAACCTAATAATTTACAGTATGAACTTTAGAAGTGAAAAGAATTGAGCTAGAATGAGCAGTTATTTAACATTTCATTAGTAAGTATCAATAGTAAAACTTCACCTAGCATGCTAATTGTGCTGCTTCAGTGAAATAAATACACATATGAAACTTAGCATTGATACATTATGCAAAATAATAAGAACCTTATGTAAGAAACAGTACTTGGAACAGCAGAGGTTTCATAAAGTTGTTTCCTGTACCTTGTAGCCTTTATAAATTAGAAATTATCAAAGAAATTGTAAAAGAAATGATTGGAAAATTTTTTTTAAAATACTGTGATTTTGTGGATAGAGGCACAATCCAATGAAAGAAAAAGTTCTAACTATAAAACACGGTCACCATTAAACTTCAGAACACCAGCAACAAAACAAAGACCCTTAAAACTCCCATAGGGGAGAAATAATTAACATTCAAAAGACCAAAAATTAGAATGGCATCACATTGTCCAGGGCAATGCTGTAGAAAGAATGGAGCAAGCCCTTCAATTTTTTTTTTTTTTATAAGAAAAATGGGCTTCAAGCTGGGCACGGTGGCTCAAGCCTGTAATCCCAGCACTTAGGGAGGCTGAGACAGGAGAATAGCGAGTTCAAAGCCAGGCTCAGCAATGGCGAGGCGCTAAGCAACTCAGTGAGACCCTGTCTCTACATAAAACATAAAATAGGGCTGGGGATGTGGCTCAGTGGTCAAGTACCCCTGAGTTCAATCCCCAGTACCAAAAAAAAGAAAAATGGGCTTCAAATTCTTACCAAGAAGTGAAGCAGGAGGCATCACAGTACCAGATCTTAAACTATACTACAGAGCTATGGTAACAAAAACGGCATGGTATTGGCACCAAAACAGACATGTAGACCAGTGGTACAGAATAGAAGACATGAAGACAAACCCACATAAATACAATTATCTCATACTAGACAAAGATGCCAAAAACATACATTGGAGCAAAGATAGCTTATTCGACAAATGGTGCTGGGAAAACTGGAAATCCATGTGTAGCAAAATGAAATTGAACCTCTCTCTCTCACCCTGCACAAAAATCAACTCAAAGTGGATTAAGGACCTATAAATTAGACCAGACTCTGCACTTAATAGAAAAAGAAGACCCAGATCTTCATCATATCAGCTTAGGACCTGACTTCCTTAACAAGACTCCTAAATCACAAGAAATAAAATCAAGAATCAATAAATGGGATGGATTCAAACTGAAAAGCTGCTTCCCAGCAAAAGAAACAATGAGGTGAAGAGAGAGCCTTCAGAATGGGAGCAAATTTTTACCACACACAAATCTGGTAGAGCACTGATCTCCAGGATATATAAAGAGCTCAAAAAACTTAACACCAAAAAAACAAATAACCTGATCAATAAATGGGCTAAGAAAATGAGCAGATTCTTTACAGAAGATATACAATTGATTAACAAATGTATGAAAAAATGTTCAACATCTCTAGCAATGAGAGAAATGCAAATCAAAACCACTCTAAGATTTTATCTCATTCCAGTCAGAATGGCAATTATCAAGAATTCAAGCAACAAGTGCTGGCGAGGATGTAGAGAAAAAGATACACTGATTCATTGCTGGTGGGATTGCAAAATGGTTCAACCACTTTGGAAAGCAGTATGGAGATTCCCTAGAAAACTTGGAATGGAACCACCCTTTGACCCAGCTGTCCTACTCTTTGGTCTATACCCAAAAGACTTAAAATCAGCTCACTACAGTGACGCAGCCACCTCAATGTTTGTGGCAGCTCAATTCACAATAGCTAAACTCTGGAAACAGTCTAGATGAATGAAAGGATAAAGAAACTGTGGTATATATACACAATGGAATATTACTTAGCCTCAAAGAAGAATGAAATCATGTCATTTATGGGTAAATGGACGGAGTTCGAGAATATCCTAAGCGAAATAAGCCAATCCCCAAACACCAAAGGTCAAATGTTTTCTCTGATAAGTGGATGTTGATCCATAATGGGGGGTAAGGGATGCAAGAGAAGAAGCAGGAACTTTGGATTGAGCAGAGGGGATGGAGGGGATGGGAAATGTTGTTAGGGAGAAGATAGTGGAATGAGATGGACATTATTACCCCAATGTATGGGTATGATTGTACAAATGGTGTGACTCTACATCATGTACAACCAGAGAAATGAAAAATAGTGTTCTATTTGTGTAAAAAGTTAATTAATCAAAAAAAAATGGGCTTCGACTAAGAATTGTAAACATGCTCAAATTCTCCAAGTTTGTAGACAGAATAGGCATTTTTCAACTCTTCAAGAACAAATAAAATGTACCTCCCTTGCACCTTTCTCAGGGAGCTACTAAAGGTTGTATTCTAACCAGGAAGTAAACCCAAAAAAGAAGAAGATAATTGAGTGAGGAAACAAGAAAAACACCACAGGAAGTTGCTCTCCAGGATGGTTATGGTGAGGAAGATCCAGGATAACAGCTGTGCAGCCAACCTGGAGGATCATAGTCCAGTTCACAGTCCTGGTCTGAGTAGGACATGGAGGCTTCAAGGAGATGTCCAAGATGAAACCAATAGATTAGCTGATATGTTTGAGTAAATGGGAAGGAAATTCATACTTATAGCGGAGAGTCTGAGGATGAACAAGTGGCAGGTCTCTAGAAAATTGTGCAGAGAGAAAAATGAGGCAATTATTAACTCCAGGGAAAACAATTGGTGGAACAAGAAAGAAAGGTAATTGCCACTACTCAATTTCACTGTGAATATTTACCCAGCTATGTTGACCTCAGCAAGAATTAAGTTGTAATTATTTGGGGGCTATGAAGGATGGTTCTTTGCTCCTTCCTAGGGACATAGAGGCACATGTGCCCGGTTACTCACCCACTGCCTTTGGCCATAGAGTGGAAGTGATGTTTATTTCTGGGCTACCACAGAGTGACCCCTCAGACTCCTCTCCCATGCTTCAACAACTTGGAAAGATCAAGGACGGATGAGAGTACATTTAATAGTCTGGAAATCTTTTCTGTGCTCTTCGGAACTATAACTTCTTAGGTTAGAAAAAGAGACTTGACAGTTTTCTTTGAGTTGAGCCAGCAAGCGTTTTCAATAGAGGTCCAGTTAGTAAAGACTACAGGCTGTGCAGGCCATATGAGACTACTTAACTATGTGTTCTTACAAATGAATGAGTAGGTCAATGTCTCAATAAAATTTTGTTGTGGACAGTGGAACTTGAATTTCAGTATCACAAAATTATCGTTTTCAATTTTTTCAACCTCTTAAGAAATACGAAAATCATTCTTAGTTCGCAAGCTCTACAAACACAGGTGGAACTGGCCCATGGGCTGTATTTAGCTGACCTTGCGTTTCATATTTGACCTACTGTTATGCACAGAAATTAGTATCATACTATTTGTTTTAGAAGAAAAAAATCTAAAGACTAAGCCTCCCACGGGGACGGATTTCAGCCTCCAGTTTCCTTAGGTAATGAGAGCATTTCTACAAATGAGAGCTACCTGCAATGAAAAAAGATGCCTCCAGGCATATAGTGAGAGGTTGCACCAGATGACCTAAAAACTCCCTTTTAATTCTTATATTCCATGAACCTGTAACAATTAAGAGGAATTATTCTGATAAAGCCTTTTTTAATGTTTCCTGAAGTGCAATGACTTTCCATGAGTTTTAGTACAGTGCTTCAGGGGAAAGTTAGAGCAACACGAATGAATCAATGCATGTTGTCTCGCATATTTTAAATGAAGCATTTACAGTGCCAAGGTTTGCAAAGACTACTTGCTAGCCTAACCATGTTTGCACACAGCAGTATTTTCTAATTTAAATTGAACCATAATCTTCAAACAGCCCTGGCCGTAGACTAGCTGAAAAGTATAAACTTCATTTTCATCTCATTAGGCCACCTGGAAGCTGCAATCAGTGAGTAGTCTTGATGCAGTAGTCTGCTTCATTAAAATGTTAATTTCACAGCTCTAATTCCCTTTGTAAATGTACCACTGCAGGACACTATATGCAGATTTATTCTAAAACAGACCAATTTGCATGTTGTATTTTTACTTATTTCTCCAGATTTTTCACCTTATATTGTTACACTTAGGAATGTGTTTAATATTTAAAAAGTGTTCAAATATCTAAAATATTTAGACATGTTAGGCAATTTTAGCCTAGCAAAATTAATTTAAAAGTTCTGAATACTGTTTTCCTCATCAGTGACATCATTCCCATGTCTAAGAGTGAAATATACACCCCTTCTCCCTGCAGCTGTGAAGCAGCGCTTTTAAAGGAGAAAGGTGCAGTCATCAGTTGGTGAAGTGTGTGCCAGCTAGAGGAATGAGAAGCAAAATCTCTTATGTCATTTGAGGGCCTCTAAATTGACTTTGTTTACTGAATGGAAATTTAAATGCCAGGTTTGCATTTTTACTCCCCAAACTCTTGAGTTCTAACTGATATTCCCCACAGGAAGTTCAATCAAAAGAGGCAACCAAGATGTCATTGCTCTTCTTCCAGAAACAAAGGGTGTCCCAGTCTGTACCCCTAAAGAGATCAGAATGGGCGACTACAGAAAACCCAGATAAAAATGTTCTGGTGTACCTGAATTCTTGGGCTTTACTTTTCACATATTTGGCAGTTTTTTTCCATCATGCTGATGATCCTTTTAGCTGTCTTCTCATTTTAGGCCTCCTTGACTGACTTCCTTTCTTTTTCTAGTCTCCTATGCAAAAATCATGCCCCACAGTTCCATCCTCTCTCTCTGGCTCTTCTCTCATACTACTATGCTGTGATGTGCTTGCTAGGCATTCCCAGAGGCTTGCTTCTGACTAGACTCTCTGCTGAGGTCTGACTTCTGTCTCCAATGAGTGAATTGGATGGGTGATATTTTAGGTATTGTTCTGTCACCTCAAACAGAATATGTATAATACCAAACCCCATACCTCCTCCCAGGCCTCTCCCTTTCTCTTCGATAGTGCTACGATTCTTAAAGCACTCTCAAAGTAGAGGTGTTCCGGAGGTGGTCCACAAAGATTAAATGTATAAAATCTAACAGTTCATCTCATGTTGATGAATGCCAAAATTTATCTCATTCTAGGCAAATTCAATAGATTTCAATTTTTCTCTGCCCAAGGATACCCACAGGATTCTATTCCCATTACTAGTGACCCAGTGTAATTTATAAGTAGTCCTCCGTCAGGTATCCTCAACTTCTACCACAGCCACCATTAATTTTGTTTTTCTTCAGGCATGGAGGATGGGGATTAATTTGGTCAAGAATTTCTAAAGTATTTGAAATTTTTTAAATGAACATAATTCCAGAAGACCCTGAAATTATTCAATGCTCAAGATGACAGATGGCCCAAATTACTGCCTCAGGTCTATTAGCTGCTTGTTGACTATAAACGGACCTACAGAAAAGAGTTTAACATGTAGCATCCCACTCTGTTTCCTTATGGTATGGATGATGTAACTCTTTCTTCAGGTATGTGACTGAGGATTAGATACTTTTATTGGGCTTTTATTCCAAATACAAAAATAAAGGAAATATCTAATTTTCTGGCTAATATATCGTTGCGATTGATTGTCCCAGGTGACATGAATACCAGGGTTAGAGTCATGAATACCAGGGTTAGAGTCACTGTTTTAAGACATAGATTAATGTTTCTTATTGATACCTCAATAAAAATGACTATTAGCAAGGTCAGGATATCTTTATCAAGCCAATTAGGACAGGTGTCCACTGAGCAGGTATTTAGTGAATGTCTCTAGTAAACCAGCATTGAACTAAGTGCTATGTGGCATATAAAGGTATTATAATGCTCAGATGTCACTCTTGAGGTACCTAACAATCCAGTGAAATTTCTGAATGAACTGGTGAGTTTTAAAAAGCAATATAATAAATCTGAGATTGAAAGCTTTCTGATTCCATATGATTCACTGATGAATTTCAAAGGTCCCTGACAACTTTTGGCAGTTTCAAGTGTTAGTTTTCATTTTGTTGTATTCTTGAGGGCCTGGAGCTGGTTCTTGTGACTTACTTTAAACCATTCTAAACACTAAGAGGATCAAAAATGACATCTTCTTAGGGACCCCCTGAAGCAGAGACACCTTTGTATGAAACTGGCTCTGACCTTGAAGTTTAAGTCAGGAATATCTCCACCCCAGTGAGCATCTAAATCAGCTGTGGCCACTGTAGTATATGAAACAAATAACCTTAGAACAACTGAGCTGTTTTTCTAGACTGAAAGGTACACCAAAATTGAAGTGTAGCCTTTGTTTTAAATGCAATCTAGTGTTTCCAGGTGAGCCTTATTGAATGCATTTTTGTTATAAAGTTGTTTTTTTCTAACTCTCAGTGTGGGCCATATTCCCCCCACCACGCAACAAACACACCCATGGATAAGAAAGTCAAAGATGCAACTGTAGAGATGTAGAGAGTCGAGTCAAAAAGACTTGAAGTCATGCTGGCACTCTAGCTGAGCCAACTCTAACAGAACTATACAGTATTTCTCTTCCTGTAGAGAGAAAGGAGATATTGCCCCAAGAATAACTGACAAATTTTCATGAGAATGGTGGATAAGCAGAGAACCATAAACTATAGAAAGAGAAGTGGATCACAAGTTTATACAGTCATCCTGCTCACTTACAATAAGTCATTATTAGTGTTCTCACTCAGGCTGAGTATAAAAGATATTTTACTAAAAGTTAAGTTTATTTATATTAAGTGGCAAATTTACTCCAAGCAATGTATATTCACTGGAATCAAAAATAACCTAGCACTCCTAGGAATTTGAATGATAGTATCATTTCTCACTTATTATAGATCAGTGAAGAAATCATTCAGAAATTCATGTCCCATAATCCTTTCAAGTAGGATTAAATAATAATCATACCTAAAAGAGTAATAAAAAACTTTCCTAATTCGGAACCACATGGTAATTCCTAGTTCTTTTTCATTGAATCCATTCTCAATTAGAACAGCATGTTTCTTCTGCCATGGGTAAATGTTGATTAGTTGAACTTGTAATATATTTCAGAAACGGAAAGGATTCCACTTAGATTTGCAGTATAATAAAATTAAGATACTTAAGTTATCTAAAAGGTTTTTGTTGCCAAACCTAACATTTTGAGAGATTCTTCTTAAAAGGTAATGTAAAGACCAATTGTATCTTTCTGGTTTTAACTTTTAAAAGTTGTATTTATTGAGATTAACAAAACGCAATTTTAGGGCCTTCACTCCAGTTTTTTTATGTTATGAAAAGAGCCAACAAAGCTGGAGGACAGGAAGCCTGGTTTCTAAATTTAGTCTTTTTATTCAGCTAAGTCAAACCTTTTCAAAAAGATCATTTAATCTCTCTTGCCACCAGTTTAAACTGAAAATTAGAAATTCTGAACTTTGTCCCTTTATTAAATTCTTGACCCCAACCCCAGCCACTTATAATCAGATGGGCCTAGGTTGGAACTCACACCTTTTCCCCGACTAACTATAGCTTGTGGACAAATTATTCAAGCTAAGTCTCAAGTCTTAAGATCAGCTTCATGGTATTACTGTGAATATTGTATAAATTAATACAAGAAGGTGCCTAACATACTGTTTGGCTTTATTGTATTTCTTTTGTTTTTCTTAGTCTTATAATACAGAGGAATCATTCCTCTAACAGGAATTTGTGTAACTAATAAGTTGAAAGAACACACAGATGAGAAACTGCAGCCTGCACTTGAGGAGTAATATAGTTTAATCCAAGAAATAGTTTTGATAGTAGCACTTAATATAAACTAGAAAAATGGTAAGGTGCCATAAGGAAGCCCATATAAAGAACTGTGGAATTTACAGAAAGATGACACTAGGTTTCGTACCATCAAATTTCAGAGTCTAGGTGACTTTGGGATAAAATGATAGGTTCATATGTGAGAATCAAGGGGAGCTGAGGTCACAGCACAGGCACTCCTATGTTAAAAATAATTGATGGCTGTCAGTTGACCTACAACCCAAAACTAAAACGAAGCACATAAAAACCAAAGAGTTCTAAATAACCTGCTCAGAATTGGTGCTACTCCACCTCAGTTTTACTGGCCAGGACAAACCATCCTCTCCTCCTCCTCTATCCCATGATGTATATTAAAATTACAGTGTTCTTTGTCAATGGGTAGTTGACATTTAAATCCTACTTCAAAAACTTTTAACTCTTCTCCTCACCCCGCAAAATATGTTGTTATGAGATAGGGAATCTAATTTAAAGATTGGGAAAATTACAAAACCCTAAAGAAAGAAATCGAAGAAGATCTCAGAAGATGGAAGAACCTCCCATGCTCCTGGATAGGCAAAATCAATATAATTAAAATGGCCATACTACCCAAAGCGTTATACAGATTCAATGCA